>OZ026625.1:80473898-81118898 GCA_964020975.1 Hermodice carunculata | reverse complement strand
CAGAGCATGCTGTATTCTATAATCTATAATATATATATATATATATATATATATATATATATATATATATATATATATATATATATATATATATATATATATATATATATATATGTATATATATATATATATCAACTTGACATTAAAAAAAAATAGGCCCTATAATGGATAAAAGGACGACCACTAGATTCGAACTCACTACCTAAGGGTGTTTCAAAGAGACACGCTATACCACTACGCTGCCATTAGTTCTACATGTTTATGCGTATATAAATTTATGTACTTCAATATGTTCCATCCATTTGGAGGGTTTAACAGAAATATAAATGTGGGACACGGTCATATCAGGTTGATCGTAAAATGAATTAAAGCATACTCTTTATAATACTACATATTCCAGTAAGACTGATAACGTTTCAATATAAGCTCAAAGCTACAGGTATGAACACGTTATGGCACATGTATACATGTTTTTATTTCCAAATTTGACTGTCTTGTTACATTCAAAGACTTTAAACCCGTCCATATAGCAGAGCATCTGTCTACTATGGGTCACAGCTTTATTATGGACAGTTCCTAATAATGTATATTTAAAGTGTGTGTGTCAACACACACTTTTCTGTTTTTCCTAAATTTCTCTCTCTCTCTCTCTATCTCTCTCTCTCCTTCTCTCTCTCTCCTTCCTTCCCTCCCTCCTTCTTTCTTTCTTTCTTTCTTTCTTTCTTTCTTTCTTTCTTTCTTCTCTCTTTCCTTACTCCATTCTTCCTATTACATCGTTGAGCCGTTCAATAGAACTTGTATTATTTGAAGTATATTATATTATAATGAAGTGAGACACATGGATTCGAACCCGTCGCCTTTCGAATGTAAGATATCTACTCGGACCATTGGGCCACACAGGTTCTTGACAATTTCGTTCGGTTGGCAGACAATTGAACGTTGTACTATAATCGCTGCTGCACTGTACCATAGAGCTAAGAAGAACATGTAATTACTATGAAAATTCAGTTAATATTGATGACAGTATACACATCCGTTTTTCAACAATTTAAGTTTATTATGATTTAATAATAATTTCCAAGGACATAGAGCTACATTATTGAATTTGGTGTCTGCATGCCTGATTGAGAAGTTTTAGAGCTAGGGATTTCATATTGGACAGGGTATGTGTCCTCTACAAGAGCTAGATCAATTTCAAAGATGGGTGACTTTGAACTAATTCCCAAGGTCACAGAGCCACATTAGCTAATTTGGTGTCCACTTGATAACTTGAGAATCTTTTGACTTAAAACTTTTGTATTGCACGATTTTATAGTCCCCTCTAAGAGCGAGGTCAAGTTCGAAGATAAGTGACCTTGACTCAATTACCAAGGTCACAGAGCCACATCAGTCCGGATCGTTTTTGCATAAAAACCTGAAAAGTTTTTGAGCTAAGGCTTTCATATTGCGCAGGATTTCAGTCCTCTATAAAGGCTACGCTAACTTTTAATTTCGGTGACCTTGACTGAATTGCCAAGGGCATGGACCCAAAGTAGTGAATTTTGTGTCTGCTATATATCCTGAGTATTTTAAAAGTTAAGACTCTCATATTGAAGAGGGTTATTGCCCTCCTGTCAGAGCTATTTCAAGTGTAAAGATGGGTGACCCTGATCCAATTCCTAAGGTCACAGAGCCACATTAGTTGATTTGGTGTCCATATTATAAATTGAAAAGCTTTTGAGTTAGGGCGTTTATATTGCACAAGATTATAGTCCCCTGTCAGCGCGAGGTCGACTTTGAAGATGGATGACCTTGACCTAATTCCCCAGGTCAAAGAGCCAAATTAGTTAATTTGGTGTCTGTATCATAACTTGAGAAACTTTTGTCTTAGGGCTTGTATATTGCACAGGATTATAGTCCCCTGTAAGCACCAGGTCAGTTTCCAAGATGGATAACTTTGACACAATCCCCAAGGTCACAGAGCCACATTAGCGATTTGGTGTTGGCATGATAAATTGGGAAGTTTTCAAGCTATGGTGATTTCATTTTGCAAATCAGCATAGTTTTCTATCAGGACAAGGTGAAGGTGAGACATGAGTGACCTTGACCCAAGTTCCAATGCCACACAGCCTAGAGTTTCACAAATATTTACTTGACTTTGTATATGATACGTTTCTACATCTTGTGCAGCCAGCTTCTTTACTAGGTAACCAAGCAATACATTATTCTTGAATATCTAAAGACGAAAAGATGTCCTAGTGCCAACATGAAATTATAACTGGCATGATACAAGCGGAAGACAGTTTTCAACAATGCCAGGGAAACTGCAATGGAAAAGTGAGCAAAGAAAAGTGAGCAAAGAAACGTGAGCAAAGAAAAGCCACTCACTCAATTATCAAAAGCCATCAAACAAGCAAAGTCGAAATCCGAAGTTCACGGTAGACATAGCAACCACTTACTCTTATTTTTATATCGGTGAGTGAAGATGAAATACTGTATGGAGGGTAACATGTCTTTCTCCTGACCTGAGACTGATACTGAATAAGGTTAGAAGTTGGCTCGATTTAATGCTACGAACTCTAATCTTTACGAAATGTAGTGCCTCTTTCTTGTACTGTATAAAGTGTCAGTTATTGTAAGGTTTACATATTTACTCTTTCATTTATACAACACCTCACATCCACCTAATGCGTAATAAATGAACTTTTATTTTTAACTAGAAACTTCCAAAACGATTGCTTTGATTTAATTTATGAACACAACTATTTCACAAGTTTTTGAAATAGAAGTGAACGACAGTTGTCCAACTTGTCAAAATCAGCGCATAAGATTCATACATATTATTATTATTATTATTATTATTATTATTATTATTATTATTATTATTATTATTATTATTATTATTAATATTATTATTAATATTATTATCATCACATCATCATCATCATCATCATCATCATCATCATCATCATCATATTGAACCCCCAGAATTGAGAAAATATAAAAGGACATATACATCCAGATACATACTTCACAAGCATAACAACACAAATGAAACGATATATAATAATATCACATTGGGATTGATTACAAACAAGCAAATTCACCAGGTCAAAAAGACAACCAGATTATTATAATTATACCATATAAAACGGTCCAACGAGGACCAAAGTAATTTTCACAGAAGAAACGCCAGTTTGCGAACTTCACCGTATGAGTTGTTGAAATTGTCATGAAGTAGTATGTAGCCAAGCGAATCCACAATGCCGCCCAATGACACATCCTCACAAATATCTGTCTCAAATAATGTACACTTTTGCCTCAAAAGTCTGCTTATATGATATACGCCTAAATTCAAGATTCTGTCTATTAAGGACCCATAGACAACTTGTCTTGTGATACAATACTGAGCAATCAGATGGACCATAAGATCTCGGAGCGGCGATGAAGCACAAAAGATAGGCTGTGCTAGTGAAACAGTGTCATGAGCAACAATTTCAATGACCATAGGGATATTCCATGAATTCAAGTAAAGATGAAGTACATACCTGGTTACTCAAACTCATTAACCTTTTGACAGTATTACCTTGGGCCGTCTCCAGATGGCGCGCTAACTCATCGCTGACTCTAGGTTAAAGATGGCACACCAACAGTATTCCATATGTACGACTTGGCATCTGACGATAAACCAGGGCACGAGACCCCAGCCCGAGATAACCTACACACACCTCTTCTAGCCTTCGATATTATGATGGCGACATGTGAGTCTGACTTCATATCACTAGCAAAGTCACCCCTTGTATTTTAAAATCATTTACTTACTGCACAGGAGACTTATCCAAATATAAAACTGACTCATTAATAAAATTCCATTTACGCAATGTAGACCAAATAAACTTACTGATATTAAACGAAAGGCGCCATTTGAGAGCAAACAAGTGACACATATGAACTAAGAATTGCAATTATGTTACAATACTAGAAAAAATGTCACATCGTCAGCATAGTCACCACAGGAAAAGCGAAAATGTGTACAGATGCACTTATACCTTTTCGCGATTCTCTCAACTAAACCATCATAACATTTATGAATATATCAGAACATTAAGGCAATGAGATGCGGCCCTGGCGGGTGCCAACTGTGACAGGCAAAAAAATACCACTGCAGCAGCCGTTCCATCTGACATATGCTTTTAAAGACCGATACCAAGAAAATGAATATAACCAATGAGTAGTTGGTAAATGTTGCCAAAATTAAAAAAAAGAATAATAATAAACCAACGTGCCAGATCGAGTCAAAACATTTAGCAGCATCAAGGCTGCAAACAAAAACTGGGAAGCCCGGAGCATTAAAATTTGATAGAAGGTCATGTAAATAAGTACAACAAAATTCAGTACTCCTGCCTTTCCTGAAACCGAATTGAGCGCCAGAGATATCATTCGTGGGTAACAGAAAAGTTTCGCTAAATTTTGAGTGTACAGAGCTAACTGTGATTGGACGATAATGTTGGGATCAAGCTGTGGTTTCTTGAGAGCAGGCACAAGTGTACATGCCTAAAGGACTTCTGGTACACATCTCAAGTTCGACATGCATGTATATAAAGAAGCAAGATTGGACCTCAATGTCTCCCCGTTACCCCGCTTGAGATGCTCAGTTGTTACACAACTGGGGTCAAGAGCACAGTTCCCACCAAAAGTTCTCAAAATGTTGTCAATATCGACAAGAGAAATTAAGATATCACCAGGTTTGTCCTTTAAATCGTTAATTTTACTCTTCAAGAAACAAGTTATACTGTTTTGATCTTCTAAAAGTGTGGAGTCATCTGAAGGTCTACTCATGATATCTTTATGACAACCGTAAAACTGTTTCACATCACAGGTACTCCCATAAAGTGGCAATGTACTGTTCAAAAAATGTGGTACTTTAAATCCAATTTTTTACAAAAATAGCAGTGCTTTTCGGCTCTTTCTAGGTACACTGAAATGCATTGTTGCTGATCGTGTCGCTGATTGTGGTTCAACCGAAGTAGCGTACGTAGTTTCAAACCACAGTTACCCCTATATCAGTGATGATGTACTGTTCAATGAATATGGCACATTAAATCATTCTTTCCATGAGAAATAAGAAGACTTCAAATTTAAGCAACGTTTTATTCCTTAATTAACACTGATGACGTACGACGCTGTCAAGTAATAGGAAGTGTCCAAAGGTTCAGCCCTTTTGATCGTTTTTCAGTACCAAGCGAGCATGGGCCTTCATTCCTCCAGATTCTCCGCTATATATATATATATATATTAATTCATCAAAATTTCCATACTGTTGTGGGCTGTGACCTGAACCAACAACTGGGTGAAGTGAGTTCGATCCATGCATGTCTAAGTATTGATGCAAGTTGTGTTGTAAAAATGGCCATTTCGAATGAATTTTCCTTACTGCCACTTCAGAAACAGGGTGAATTAATCATAAAATGTGCCATTTGTTGCTGTAAAATAGGGAATACGTATATGTAAGGCATGAACCAACAACTGTTCCGCGGAGTTCACGTGAGCAACAGCTCTTATTCTGCATACCATTATGAAGAAACTGAGCCATGGTTGCCGTGATTTACAATACGAGTTCGAAGAGTCCCACTTGCTCTAACACCATGCATATGTTAACATTGCAGCCTATTTCCCGCCTTAAGTTTCCATTAGGCATGTGCATTGCAGTCCGAGTCAAATGTGCTTTTCAGCAGGCCTCCTCCCCGGGGTTAATCACCGTTCACAGCAACTCTGCAATGAAGTACATTGGTCCCAGAAGTACGGACAATTAATAGAAACGGGTTCTGTGTTACCTTTAAAGATTAAAAAAAAAAATGTTGGTTGCCATAAAATATACGATCAAAATATTTTCCCCTTAACATAAAAAAAAAAACGGAAAGACGTTTACACCACACAAATTTGGCTCCCATATAATTTTGAAAGGAATCTACATGTCGAACCTAGGACCCCATCTGTCGTAGTGACAAGGAGAGTACACCCAGCTTTACCCGTTACAATATTTCATGTAGAGCGCACATACCTGTCTGCTGTGAAACTCCTCCGAACTTGAAATGATATGTGGACCCATTAGATCGAGTAACTATATTACAGTTTAAATGTTTTATCGGGTTTTTCGCCAGAACTCGAACTTTATGAAACATGATAAGGTTTCTTTTCAAGGCAATAATTAGGCCTTGGTCTACCATGTCTGTAGAAAAAGAGTAGACGTCACCATGGGTCATACAATTCTACAGCACCCATTGATCGATTTTGACGAGACTACGCTGAAAGGAAAACGATGTTTTTGTTATAATGAAGACTCAAAATTCCTCATAAAGCGTTTAGACCCTCGCATCAATTTGTACTGGCAAGATGAACCTATCCATTTGGTACATACATAGTTCATTCCATTTCCTTTATTTGTGTCCTCTTTCTGTCTGTCTGTCTGTCTCTCTCCATATATATATATATATATATATATGTGTGTGTGTGTGTGTGTGTGTGTATATATATATAGTTATGTGATTATCCATTCAATTAAAAGAACTACGCCATTTGCTGTTACGTATCTGCCCGTTTAAGTTTACGCCCCAAATGTCGAGAATGGCTATGATGCAGCTCCTAGCCTCGGACGTTTCCTTCCTGATTTTCGTTAATAAAATCAAACCAAATTAAAACAGCTTTTGATTATTCCACACTGTCAGCATCATCCCTTAAATTATAACATGTGACAGGAGATATATTTATATCTCCAACGACAGTCGTTTCAGGTGAGCTGTGCATGCTCATAAAAGTTTTTGAAAATGCTCAGTTTTGTGCTGCTGCAAAAATGCTATAGTCCATGATTTGGAATAAACCCCCAGTGTTGCATAATATAACTAATTAAGCTATTTACCTTCAACTTGGGTTGCAAGAGACTGGCTTCTTTGTTTCTACTTGTTTATACTTTGACTGACACCATCATAACCCACATGAATGTCACTTGTAGCTATAATGCACCAGCCGCAATAAACTCAACTGGTCGTTTTGAGAGAGATTGGAACTGCATTTATATGTTCAGCTCAGTTTCGTACAGGGCACACACAAAAATCAAAAGAAAATCCTCTTCGGGCCATCACACATTGCATAAATCCTTAACACCACCACTTACCCACCCACCCTCCAAATAAAATAAATAAATAAATAACAAAATCACATCAATAACGATACATACACGAAATAATGTTAATATATATTTTACATAAAATTATTGGGAATAAGTGCAAACTACATGAAATAAACATCGGTCCCCCAGTCTCACGTCTTTCTGCGGGGTCTAATACCACCTTTGTTGAATGAAAGCAAGACCATTCAGAAGTGAAGGAACATTGGGTCTGTGTCGAATGCACACTGGCCTTAGCGGGCTGTCCCCTCTTCCACACCAAACGTATCAACACCTGACGGTATCTCTCGTTTGACAACACACACATACTAAAATTAAATGATCAGCTAACACAGTTCAGAATTTGCCTCAAGTTTAAATTCAGTTGAATAAGATAGTGTTGTCTTTGATGATTAGCAAAAGAGGGTTCACATGGCCGAACAATAAACAAAATATTGATTGTAGTGGCACAGATGACCGACACTGCAGATATTAAGACGAGAGTTTTGGTCATACGTGCTTCATTATCATTTTGTCTATTAGCAATATTGCCAATCATTTTTCGTGTTAAGATCAAGGATTTTGTCAGTTTATGAATAATACTCATTTAAAACAGTAGCACAAATACAGGAATGATTTGAAACAATATTGTTATTGTTGCTAGATACCGTTCAGCAAAATTACCAGTTTTGGCCAAATTAGTAAGAACATACATCGAAATATGTAATTACGGTTCCGTGTCAAACCTTTCGACAACCTTAAACTGAAACGGTCTTAGTATGCGACAGCCGACCACAAAAATGGAATAACACGTAACTGATATGTTTGCAAAGAAGGTATGCAGAATTTTCTTTTCGGGGAAACCATCAGCAATGAACCGTTAAACGGTTATCAATAGGATAGCACCGCTTGATAATTTGCAGAATATGGGATCCCAAACGCAGGTATTACGATCTCTATATAAGCCTGCATGTGTTTTCCAGATGCATAATCCAAATCAAATAAACCTTCATTGACAACATAACAAACATAACAACAAAGCAGACATAAGTACACAAATGACACATATTGACTAAAAAAAGAGATACACAGTATATGGTGTTTTTTCAAGTCACGATGTAATATTAGAATGTTGAATACATTACCAACAGTGCCAAAGATGAGGATAAGAGGCGTTATGACAAGAACCATTATAAATTTTGCCAACTGGTACTGACCCTCTGAAATATTTCCGACATTTTTTAACAATGCTAAATCATCTGTGCTGCCATTTTGCAAAATTGATGTTGCTGATTTTTTCCCAGTATTCAAGGTACCATTTGAGGTTTTACCTTGCCAAGGATGACCAAAATGTGATGCTGTCCTTTCCTCTAAAAACTGCTGCTTTTCGGTAATATATGCGATGAACGCAGACGAAGCTTGGTTTTTAGCTCCCGTATTGACCGCGGTTTGACGCTGCATTTCTGTGCTGTTTATAAACATCCCTGTGTAGGTCCTTGTACTGGTTCCCCTGTTCAAAGAAAACTGAAGTACATTACCAACCGTTCTCCACCTAATTTGATGTCTAATTTAAAAGAATAGTTAAACTCTTATAAACGCTGATATATAATATATGTAGGCAGGGTGTGAACAAAAAAATGTGATTGATTCTGTGAGCGCTGATATATAATATATTTAAGCAGAATGTGATAAAAAATAAAAATTGCAATCGATTCTGTGAGCATATTTTTTGCATATTATCGTATTTTGCTTCACTTTCTCTATCCACTGACTGTGTAATCAAAACAAGGGGACCTCATGAAGATCCCATTATCGGCTCACTTTGACACATTTATAACAAAAATTCCTGATTGGAAGCTGAGCTTCATCTGCAACTTTAGCAGCTCTTCAGCAAACTCTGAGCTGATAGTATAGGGATAATATTGACCCAGATATTGAATGCCCTTAGAACAGATCCATCCGGGCTATAACCCCAGCCCCTACTAAATTATTGTTACCAAATATTACATAATTGTTTACAATCTTTAAAATCAAGAAACAATATAGCGCCAGCTAATGAAGATATTGGTTGAGGCTGAGTAAAGCTACATTCCTACTAGATTAGAAGAGAATCCGACCTAAGCTTTGGACCGAAATGTCGAAAATTACAGAACACGCACGAACATTTATTCAAATAGCCAAGATATTGTAGAATCATCTATTTTCTAAATTTAGGTTTGATGGTACTTGCAAATGGCTAGTGTTTACTTTCAAAATTACAAAAATCAAAACATGGCTGAAAAATGACCTATGCAAGCGACAAACCCAAGGTATATTACCACAAAGTAAATCCTACGTAAGAGTCTTGAGAAAACCACATATACATGCATGAGCAGTTATATCCCTATGATAACCGTGCGAAAAAGTACTCTGCAAATTAATCAATTTTCAAAATTTGCTTAAAATTACGAAATGTTGGGGAGGCCACCTGCTGAGCAACTTTACTGGGATACATTCAAGGTAGAACAAGTTGGAAAAGAATTTCAAAGCACTTGACCCAATGATTGAAAAATAAGGCGGGGGCGGGGAGGGGGGGGGGGGGTGTTGAGCATTTGTGGGATCATGACCAGTTTAGCAAAGTTCGTGAACACATCCAAGGAATCGGATCAAAATGAAAAGGATTCTGGTGGATAATGGCCTTTCCAAAGAAAAAAAAATAACTGTCGACCGATGGGCAATGACTGGGGAGTATAAACAGTTCAGCTTACCAACACGTCAGGGGAACTAAAAAAACCTATGACAAAGTGAACATATACTTGATAGCGCAGACGAAGTATAAATGAATCTATGGCTGAGTTCACACCATTTTTATCACAAATATTGTGTTACACAACCAAAGGAACTAACATATCATTTCACATTTTTAGCAAGTACTGTGATAGCAAAAACAACATCTTCTACTCACCATTGTAATCAAAAGAAGTGAAAAGTAATGTCTTTAACTTTATATTACAATATTAAGGTGTTATTAAAATGGTAAGGTAACATTTGTTCCCAGTAAACTGTTCTCTGCTTAAACTTGGATGTAGTTTGACTTCCAATATTGCTTATATTTGCTATTTTCTCGCAATGTTCTTCAGTACAGAGTCCATCCATAAAGAGGAATACATTTTAAACCAACTTTGTTAAATTTCACCATATTTATTACACTTTACATTCTTAATTGGTGTCTTCTATAAAATATATGCACGAATGCTTTATGAACGCTTCTTAACGGTACAATTCTGTTTCTTTTATATCCCTTTTTTTTTGTTTCAGTCAAATTTTCCCCTTAAGTATTGATGACACTAGTTTCACAATTGACACTAGACATCAACGGGTTCAATTTATTGTTACGATCGTAATATTGCATGGTGTACACCTCTAAGTAATGTGTAACATACACACATATATATGAAGAACAGCGCAGTTTACCAAACAGATTGTTTACGAATTGATACATTACTGTTCGTTTTGATGAGCGTCTGCGCATTGATTAATGCCAAGGAGGCTACGGAAGGAAAGTTCACTCTGGTTGTTTCGCCAGGTCGGTCATCTTTGTGGTAATGGAATTATTTGATCACAATCTGATGACAGCATGGAGACAGTTAACCCGAATATGTGCATTACGAGGTCCGGTCGCTTTGGGCTATTAATATAGCGCTCACTAAAATAATATACCAGCTTCGAAACTTTGCCCACCTGCGGGTGCAGTGTATCCTCCTAGACCTTTATAATGTTTTATACCAGTGGAAAGCTCGAGATTATGCTCTTTGTGTAATAAGCTTTCAAATCGGTTAAAAGTAAATCATTCCTGTGATATCCGTCTTAAAATACAGTGCAATTCGTCAGTTTTCATTCCATGGAAGTTTCAAGGCCTGTCATTGGTAAATTAAATCATATGTAACGCACAATCCAATCCAATGCGTCTAATTCAATGTGCTCCGAGCAAGTTCCCATACCAGGGGATGAACAAGACGCGCGTGCGTAGAAATATTGGATCTAAGACTCTCTTTACGTTTTAGTTTCAATTAATTGCTGGAATTGAACATTCTTTTAAGGCAGGAGTGAAAATTTGTAACGGAAAGAGAAAAAAATTCGTAGTTTCATCGCTGCACATTACCGAATCCTTTACAAACACAGTGATGTGTTCTAATTGTTCCGGGTGATCGCTACATGTCGAGACGACAAATTAATTTTGGAGCAATCAACTTAATTTTACAGTTATAGTTTTATTATGGAGCATGTTTGTAGCACAGAATAAGATAGGAGTAAAATTCATGACGCATGATAGAAACAAATATAGTATATTACGATAAATCATGCCCGTCTGGGCCGTACAACTGCCATGCTGCCTTATATCCAGGTAGTTGGTCCGTATTTATTATTAAACACGAACGGGAAAATATCTATGAGGTTTCATTTAGTGTTGTTTATTTTAACCTTGACAAACCCTGACAGGTCAAACTGTTTTATCTGCTAACATCAAGGCAGAAGAGGATAATATCACTTTTTAATTAAAATATGACTAGAAATGTGTGAGTTAAGACTTTGATATTGCAAACAGTGATAATGGTCTTAGAGAAGCTGTCCTTGATATCATTCTGAAGGTAGCAGTCTCACTTTAGTCAGTGCATCCACGCTCCGCTGAGCACAGAACTATCATAGTTTTTATGTTGCAGCACATAACGAAAGACAATCTATACAATAACACTGAAACGTCACACAGATTCGACATTTGATTAAACCAATAAAGGCATCTGGCCACTTGCATAACTTTGTTAAAGCGAGCTGCATCGTGACCCACATCTGCATTGCTCTACTATTTTGTTTCCACTTCCTGATAAAGAAGAAATAAAGAACTGCTTGCCAGGTGAAGTTCACTCTATATCAAAGCAGAGAAGAACTTCGAAAATCATCTGAAACTTGTCCATCAGGCAATTGTTCCTCATTGCCCATCGAGCGATGCGAATGGAAAATTAAGTTTACATAAAACACAACTTCTTTTGGAAAAACTGGTTTCCCGTTCCATAACTTATTTGCATCTCTAATTTAACCATCTCTTTGCTCCCCCGTGTAAAATACCACAAGGGGAATATCAGAGAGCACACAATGTTTCCACTCGTGACTAAAAAATAGTGATTTTGATAGAATTATGGGCTATATTGTCCTTTCAAAACCAGTTACCTGCTTTTTGATTGCAAGATTGTCTTATATTTTATTTCCTGAATTTGGAGTTTTGAGAGTGGGTATCAAATGTTTTCATACCAACTCATACCGTCTTTCTTCAACTCCATACGCCATTTCTCAGCTTGTGGGCACTCAGAAACTTGGTTTTCAATTGGAATTAACATTACATTATGTGGAAAATATGGTAACAGACACCATGTTTTTTGCAAGCTTTGGGCGATATATCGGCTTGAAGTAGTAATTCGTCGGGAAATCTGACGCAGATGAGGAAGTCGTAAATTCAAGGTTACTGCATGGTACGAAAGGGCCTCGACTGGCGTCACCATTGTTGACAACAGCCTGTGCATCCAGGTGTGGTCTTCAATTGCAGATTAGCGCCATCTTTAAATTAACATGTTGAAAATATTTTGATTTAAAGTTGTTTATTTTCACATCGACAAAGACTGGCAACAAACGTACATTTTACACGTAGCTACTTTTGTTTGAAACGCCTATGCTCAGAAAATGTTTCTCTGACATATACAGGAAACAATTTCAAATACAACATGTCTTTAGTCACTAGCGACTAGTTATTGACCTTATCATGGTGGAATTATAGATATCTAAAATGTATATCATGCCATGAAAAACAAATGTCAAAGGAAACTATTTTATCCATGTCGGTTTTGGCCTAATATTGATTCATTATATAAAGAGATTTTTTTTTTTTGTTCATTGAACATGTTAGAATGTTTTTAAATCAATAAATCATCTATTTGAACATTGAAGCTATGGAGACCTATGAAAAAACATGGGCCAGAAAAGAAAATGTTTTAGTTTTATCTGAGTGGATCAATGAGATTGGTAGTATAGCGGAAAGCAAAATTTGTAAACTAAAGAAAAAAACAAAACAAAACAAAACAAAAGACCCAATAACAACAACAACAAAAAAAAACAAACAAACAAACAAACAAACAAACACCTTCATATACCTGATGTCAAAGCATGTCCACATGATATACATGAGAAGTACTTTTTGCCCCAGCTAACAAGGCTGCCAATAGTGCTCTTATTATTTGTAAACCTTTCAATCTTAATGTAACAAATCCCACTTCAAGAATTTCAGTACGGTTAATCTAAAACAGCCTGAAGTTTCAAAATCAGTCAAAGCACTACAAGAAAGATTTATAATCAATGATATTAATAAGACAGGTAACAATTTTGGGATCGTCTGCAAAAAATAATATCTGGATGTTTTGAAAAATAAAGTTGGTATGAACAATAATTCAGATATAAGAGAAAGTGATAAATATAAATTACACAAACAATCCATTGATAATTTGATGGATACACATAAAGATGAGATGAAAGGAATTTACATATTGAAATTTATGAAGAGAACGCCTCTATTTCACTTTTGTTCTGGATACCCAAATTAAATAAAAACCCTTTTAATTCTATATTCGTAGCCGGTGCTTCAAATGTGCAACAAAATAATTACAAAAGAAAGTAACGACGTGGTTGACTGTAATTAGGTATCATTTCCGTAAATGCTGAAATGCAATTTCTAGAAATTGCGAAATCAATTGTTTCTGGAGCATTAGCAATTCTTCCGAGTTTGTATCTAAAATCAAAGATTTAAAAGCAAAAAAAAAAAAAAAAAAAGAAAGTTTCCATTTTTCTGTGCGGTTTAAAAATCTACCCATAGTTGACGTCAAAGGTTCTCTTCCAGAATTAATAAGCACAATGTTTAAACATAATGGCAAAAACAATAAATAAATATTCATTCATATACAAAGAAAGCATATTGGTCACGCAATAAATATTCATAAAGTAACGATAAATCGAACAATGTTAAAATTTCACAGATGCTATAAAATTTCTTTTGGATAATACTTTTGTTCCTTGCGGACCATTGGTTTCTCAGTAAATAAAAGGAATTCCAATGGGTAGTAACTGCTCTCCGTTAGTGGACTATTTATATTTAACTGGGCTTGAATTTAAGTATATGGATAAATTGATGAAAAGGGACTTTCAAATGGCTGCAAAAGTATCAAACAACGCAAGATATATTGATGAATTGCTTGTGTGAATGTACAAAATTTCAGTGAAATTGCTAAAGAAATATAGCAAAAAGATATTCCTTTGGAGAGTAACAATTCAGCTGGTTTCAGAGATATGTTTCTGGACTTGGCTATTTTGGTCGCTTATGACAGGTTTTGTATTAAAGTCTATCAAAACAGATGAACTTAACTTTGAAGCAGTTAAATATCTTTTCCGGAGAGTAATATTTCGGAAACTGTTAGATGTAATACGTTTTGTCGCAGATTTTGATATTTGGTCGTATTTGTTCTAAATTGCGGGACATTGCATCTGGAACCAAGTTTATTCACAAAGACTTTGAGTCAAGATGATTCAAAGATGTCCTTTTGATCAAATATTTCTACAAATATTGCTGTAAATATGGGATGGTATGAAAGGTTTGCTTCAATAATTTTAGAGATTTTATACTTGCCTGTTTTGCTACTAAATATTGTCTTTTGGCATCATTCTTTTTAATATTCATCTGTTAGACATTTTAACCCAGTTTATTTTCTGTTAGGTTACACCCCCAGGGGCCATCGGTAGCAAGCAGCGTCCTACGACAGTAACAAGCTAGCCTAATTGTATTTGATAGCTGTTTAAGCAAAAATATATTTTGATTGCATGCTCTTCACTGAAATATTATTTACTTTCATTCTTACCTGACTTGCCCTACAAATTTTGCTGCTAAAATCAAAATGTATTAGAAAGTTTGGCTAGAATAATTTTACAGTTTTTAAACTTGCCTGTTTCGGTACTTAATTTTATCGTTTGGCATTGGTCTGTTTTAACATTCACTTTCAGACATTTTAGGGTTACATGATTTCTGACAGGTTAAACCCAGCTGCGGCTATCGTCAGCAAGCAGCGGCTTACAACAATTACAAGTTTGCCTAATTGTTCTTAACATCGTGTTAAGAGAACTTATGCCTTGATACCAGGTGTTTGAGAAAAATAATAGTGATTCCCATTCTTTTCTGATATGCCTAAATGCACATTTACTCAACATTGAAAAATACTCAAAATTGACAGTATTTTCCAAATGTCACAAACCTGACACATCACGTTGAAACATCGACTCAGGGTTAGCAGTGAAATAGAACTTAATTATTTGGAGACTTTCAAAGTGAGGAGTATGTGTCATCATGGATTTTGTTTTACATTTTTGCTGCAGGGTGGCCATTGTTCCAGTACTTGTTAGTATTTCCCTTGGTTTGTACAGGTTGTATAGCTGCAACTATGTCTTTCAAAATCACTTGGGACTGAATATAGTACCCAAGTTGGTTTCTACTTCAGTTATACACTGGCAGGTGGTTTAACTAGGATAAGCTATCCAGATAGAAAGAGGACATACTGGTTCAAGGGTAAGTCAAATGGTTCCTTGCTGAACCTGTACTATACAAATTTAGTAACTATATTTTGTTTGCCAAGTATTCTTCTCTCATAATAAAGCTCTGCAATTATAAGCAAAACTTCACGTATTTAGCTTATTCATTCTTGCCACATTCATATTTATTCATGATTATTTGGGTTGACTTTGCTGAATATTTAGCTTAGGCAAGGAGCATCTACACAGAGAGACATGTACAGGTATAGGCTCCGAAATATGTTCTGAGTAGGGACCCACGGAAGACCCTTTAATTTGTTTCGGCTAATACAGCTTATGTCAAAATTCTTTAGAAAAACGGACGATAGTACTTTCATATGTATATAGATTAGACAGTGACAGGTTTGCTGTAAATAGCCATACATCATAACCAAATACAACAGCAAGACTTGAATATATATCAACCAATGCATTAGTCCTTATATATCTAAAGACAATAAGATGTCATTTGAAAAGCATTAAATAAAAACTGTCGCGGGAAAGGGAAGCGGAAAAACAGTTTTCAATAATGCCAGAAAAACTGCAAAGAAAAACTTAGCAAACAAAAAACCATCCACTGTCAAAAGCCATCAGCCACCAAACAAGTAAAGTAAAAATCGGAGGTTCAAGGTAAACATGCGAACCACTTAGTATCATTTTTATGTCAGTGAATGAATATGAATCGAAGTATTAAGGAAAACATGTCTCTCTCTCTCCTGCCTTGAGAAAGGTTTCAAATAAAGTTAGTGGTTGTTTAGCTCGATTTAATGCAAAGAACTCTACAGTTTTAAAAATAGATATTGCATCAAAACCGCATTGTATAGAATGTCAGCTATTATTAGGTTTACATGTTTACTCCATCATTTATATAACACCTCACATCCACCTGATGTGTATTCAATAAACTTTCATTTTTAACTAGAAAATTTAAAAACGATCCCTTAGATAGAAGTTTTGAAGACACCTTTTTAAAACTTTTTGACATGGAGGTGAATGGCGGTAGTCAAAATTGTCAAAACGGGTGCACAAGATGTATACATTGTTTCATATCACAGTTACTCCTAACAAGCGGCAATGTATTGTCTGATGTATTGTTTGATAGATATGATACATTGATTAGTAGTTTGACAAAAATAACGGTGTTTTTCAGCTCTTCCCAAGTACAGTGAAATGCATTGTTGCTGATCATGTCGGTGACAATGTATGACGTAGGACGCTGTGACGTAATAGCAAATGTCGAGAGATCCAGCCCTTTTGATTGTTTTTTTCAGTATCAAGTGAGCATGGACTCTGACATCATCCAATTCTCCGCTCGCACAAAAATAATAATATGTGAACTTTCTACTGTGTGTCATTAAATGTAGATACCTTTCTGAATATTACCACTTCAGGATTTCCGTATATCTAAATTCATCAAGATTTCCGTATTGTGGTGGACTGTAACCAGATTCAACCACTTGGCGTACCAAGTTTGATCTATGCATGTCTTAGTATTGATGATATTGTGTGTTGAAAAAAAAATGCCTTTCTCGAAAGAATATTGCTAACTGCCACTTTAGAAACACGGGAAATTAATTATGGAATGTGCCACTTGTTACTTTAAAACATGAAATACGTATTCTTTAGGCGTTAACCAAACACTCTTCTACAGAGTTCATGTGAGTCTACAAAGCCTGCTTTTGTTCATAAAATTGGGTAATCTCATTATTTTGACTGCTGTTACATTGAAACAGTCAATGATTAGCAACATTAAATATTAATAAGTACATTTTTATTCGACAAACATATAATAATGAGTTTAACTACAAAACTACTGTAAATTAACACACTTTGTTAAGGAGTTATTATATTACTGGTATTCCATTAATATGTCTCATACTCATGAACAGAGTGAATAGAATGTTTAATGCTGTAAAATGCATGTTTTCTCCTCAGAGACGGTTTTCAATGTCAGGTGCATTGTATGCAAAAAACGACGGACATTAATATGTTGTATTCAAACTAATTGGTCACTATAAATAGTTTCAAACAATCTGAGAAAGAATAACCGAATATGTCATTCCTTACAATTGATGAGCAGGACGAAGCTCGCGCGGTAGCGTGGTTCCCATAAATTTAAGGACAGCACAAATCAGTGATCTCAATGATACTGATATTGCATCCTATATGCTTTCAGAACTTCACAGGGAATCTGCTGTTTAGTGATTATTACAGTGTATTCTGTCAACACAGTTCCCGTAGAGATGAGCAACAGCTCTTACTGTGCATACCATTATGATGGAACTGAGCCTTGGTTGCCGTGATATACAATAAGCAGGGTCAAACTTGCTTTAATACCAAGCATATGTAAATCTTGCAGCCTAGATCCCGCCTGAAGTATCCTTAGACATGTGCAGTGCAGTCCAAGTGAAATGTTTTTTTTTTTTCCCACAAAGTCTTATTCCCGGTGTCAACCACCTATCATTGCAAGTCTGCATGTAAGGACATTTGTCCCAGAGGTGCAAGCAATTAAAAGAAACCGGTTCTCTGTCACCTTTTGACACCGTTACCTTTTATTATTAAAAAAATATAGTTGTTTGTCAATAAATATACGAACAAAACATTTTCCCCTTACAATAAATGAATACAAACGTTTACACCACACAAATTTGGCTCCCATATAATTTTGAAACAAATTCAGGTCTCGAACCTCGGATACCATTTGTCGTATTTACGAAGATAGTGTACCCAGTATTACCAGTTACAATATCTCCCTGTGGGATGCACAAACCTGTTTCCTGTGAAACTCCTGAACTCATTTGTCTTCCTGTCTGTGTCTGTCTGTCTGTCTGTCTGTCTCTCTCTCTCTCTCTCTCTCTCTCTCTCTCTCTCTCTCTCTCTCTCTCTCTCTCTCTCTCTCTCTCTCTCTCTCTCTCTCTATATATATATATATATATATATATATATATATATATATAGTGTTATGTGTTTATACACTCATTAAAAGAACTACACCATTTGCTGTTATCTGTATGGTCGTTTCAGTTTATATGAAAAATAATGTGCATCAGCTACGTGATGTATTTGAACAAAGATTAGATTGAGCCAATGGAAGGCGAGCAGCTGTATATAATACCTTGTGTTCATTCAAGGGTATTGGGAGCCAACAGTCGGAGGTAAAGAAGCGGTTATAACAATACTGTTAATGCATATTGCCACGTTTGTAGATAAACAAAGCGTTCAGGGTTTTGAAGATTTTTTGTCAAGAGTAAAACGAAGCACGTTACAAGATTATCGTTGTAAGGAAAATCAATAAAATATACACGGACATGCCCAGGTGAATTGTCACAGATTCTAAAAGTTGAGTCCTGAAGCATAAATGTGCTCATTGGTGTGTTTGTTAAAGTTGCAAGCTGTTCCCACAATATTCCAGGAGATAACGCACTTTTATTTGTGCTTTTGAGTCCAAAAGGTTTCAACATTGTTTCCAGATTCAAATGTTCTGTAGTTTTGAAAAATGCAAATCCTAAAAAATAAATCCACTTGGACGTTATCCTGCAAATTAGTCTTAACTGAAGTAACATCAAATTAATTTTTCCACAAGAATGACAAAAATGAACACACATAGGTATGGACATCATTTTAAAATGCGTTATTTCTACAAAAAAAAAAAAGCTGACTTTGGATTTGGAATCAATAGTATGGAATCTTTGAATGTGGAGAAAATTCAAAATTAAATATGGCTGACCAAATTTTATAAACATTTTTTAATTTTACACAATCTTTCAGCGAAGTAACAACTTTAAAAATTATTTGCACTCTAAAACAGGAACAATTCATTTTAACTATTATTAATTTTTTGGGAAAATTATTTCTCAGTTGTTACTGTAACAGCGATCTTGCATTGTTCTGCCGGCCATATTGGATATTTGGTCACCCCTTTTGATTTTTAAAAATTTTCTCAACATTCATATAAACCATGTTATCAATTCTAAAGCCAAAGTCAGCAACTGTTCTTGCAGAAAAAAACTCATTATAAATTTATTTCCATACCTATATGTGTTCCTTTTAGTCATTTTTTGGGGAAAATCAATTCGAATGTAGAAACAACTTTCAAGCCCTTTGCACTCAAAATCATAAATAAAGTAATCATTATCTCTTGGACTATGTGCTGGAAACAGCTACCTCGATGCATTGTCCAGCAAGTGAAGGTTCTTTTTCTGAACTAATAATCTCATGTTCATAGAAATATTAAACGCCGGTTGAGTATGAAAAGGCCCTCTCATAGTAACAACAAATGACACCACTTTCTTTCAAGACAAAATCAAAGTACAAGCAAGCACACCGTGGCATATTACTCGCCCTATCAGATGAATTAGCAAAAAAAAAAAAAAAACTCAGTGATTCGATCTAAGATTATACTCAACTCTGGATTTGCCTCGAAATCCTGGGATGGAGCCCAGTGAATGTTTCAAGCTTAAAAAAATCGTCATGCAACCAGGACATTGATATAATTACATAATCTGAAGATGAGTAGCTCTACATAAGAACACAGAAATAATAAAAACTGCGTTGAAAAGAATCACATAAGGGTACACACACTGATATGCCACACGATTATATTGTATTTTGTGTATTCTCTCCTCCTGAGGGTCACACTTGGAACACGTTTGTCTTTCGATGAGGAAAACTAGTCATTAAAGAAACTAAGAAAAATGATTTTTTTTATCTTCGTCAATGAACTGGTTCCTGAGTCACCATATTCCCTTGAGGTGCATTAGGTAAATCGCTGATTAGACAAGGAAAAGGTTTGACATAAGGAATGACAACATGATAAATCATATCGACAATTCTCAACAGAACAAGTCTTCTTTTTAAATGAAATTTAAGATCAGACAAGTGAACAGGCAACACCTTATGTCCATGCTTTCATGGACAATTTGACCGGAAAAGATTAGGTTAAATATGTGGGCCTCGGCTTTATGTGTTAAGAATGCCCCAAATGGCGAGAATGGCCGTTATGCAGCTTGTATCTTCGTACTTTTCCTTCGTCATTTTAGGTAATATACTCAGAGGAAATACAAGCAGCTTGTGTTCACTTCACACCCTCAGCA
Source organism: Hermodice carunculata (assembly GCA_964020975.1). Taxonomy (NCBI): domain Eukaryota; kingdom Metazoa; phylum Annelida; class Polychaeta; order Eunicida; family Amphinomidae; genus Hermodice; species Hermodice carunculata. The sequence goes on along the minus strand of OZ026625.1, from coordinate 81,098,030 downwards.
TCATCCCACAAATTATAACACGTGACAGGAGATGAAAAAATGTAATAGGTGCTGACGGAGCAATGTGTGTGCAGCCATAAGTCTTCATTAAAACGAAATGTATAGATATGATATACGTATATCTCCATCGACAGACTTTCAGGTTAGCTGTGCCTGCTCCTAAGGGTTTTTGAAAATGCCCATGTTTGTGATGCTGCGAAAATGCTATGGCCTAAAACTTCGAATAACCCCCCGAGTGTGATCAATATAACTAATTATGCGGTTTATCTTCTACATGAGTTGTAAGAGATAAGCTTATTTGTTTCTAACTTTATTAGACTTTGACTGACACAACCAGAGCCCACACGAATGTCACTTGTAAATATAACACATCAGCCACAATAAACTACACTGGTCTTTTGAAGAGGGATTGAAAACACAGTTATCTGTTTATCTCTCATGGCCATATCCACTCGCTACCACAAATAATAATAAACCTACATCTATGGCATGGCCAAAAATAGGCAATATTTACTCAATTATTGCAAAGTTGACCCATTCTTTTGAAATATCGACTCGGAGTTGACAAAAAAATAGAGCTTGATTTTTGGAGACTTTCTTTGTGAGGTGTATGTGTCATCATTAGGTTTGTTTTACATTGTGATACAGGATGTCCATTCTTATAGTACTTGTCAGGAACTTCCTGGGTTTGTACACATGACTAGCTGTAACTTTTTATTTTATAATCACTGGGACTGCATATAAAGACCCAGTTTTATTTCTACTTCAGGTATACACTAGCAGTTGGTTGGACTAAAGTTAACTATCCAACTGGAAAGGGTACATACTAGTTCAGGGGTAAGCTAAAATATTTTTATCTGAACTTGTTCTATACAGGTTTAAAAGTTATGCTTGGTTTGGGAAGTGTTCTTTAATTATTAAGCTCTGCAGTTAAAAGCGAAGTTTCATTTATTAAGTTAACTCCTCATGTGCCACTTTCATATTTATTGATTTTATGTGGGATGTATTTGCTGAATACTTAGCTTAGACAAGGAGCTGCTCAGAGAGACATGTACGGGTACAGACTCCGAAACATGTTCTGAGTAGTTATCCGCTGAAGACCATTTACTATATTTGGGCTAATGCAGCCTATGAGGAACATGGGTAACATGTACAATACTACTTTCATATTTATATAGGTTGGACAGTGACAGGTTAGTCTATGGAGAGTATAGAGTATGAATTATGGTATAGCGTAATAACGATTAGGAAATGGTTTTAGACAACAAGACTCAAATATAGCATACAGAGTGTCAAAAGTATTGAGAATTGAAAGGAATGCAACAAACTGCTTATGAAAAAAGCACATGTTAATCAGCAACCAACACGCTTACCAAACCCTTTAGATATTAATTTCTCAGCCTCAAAAGCTGAAAATCACATGCACATTGTATTTATCGTACAATCTACGTTGGCATAGGATTAAAGGTGCCTTGCTGAGGTTGGAAGTACAAAATAGGTATTTAACTAGAAGTACCATGTCTTGGCTTACAGGTGTATAAAATCTAGGACCGGCACGCCAAACGTCTTGTACAGGGCCCACACAAACATTAAAAGAAAATTAACCCCCGACCATCTCACATTGCATTCATTCTTACCCCCCCCCCAAAAAAAATTAATAATAACAATAATAATAACAATAATCATCATCATCATCATCATCATCATCATCATCATCATCATCATCATCATCATCATCATCATCATCATCATCATCATCATCATCATCATCATCATCATCATCATCATGATAATAATAATAGTAATAAACAAATAAATACTACTACCACTACTGCTACTACTACTACTACTACCACTACTACTACTATTACTATTACTAATAATAATAATAATAATAGTAATAATAACGATACATGCAATAATCATATATTTACATACACGAAATAATGTTCATATATTTTACATAATGCGATAGCATTAAGTACAAACTGCGTAGACCAACATCTGTCCCGTAGTCTTATGTCTTTCCATAGTGCCCAATACCAGTCTTGTTGGATGAGAAGCTGGACAATTCAGAAACGAAGGAACCTTGAGTCTGCGTCGTATACACACTGGCCTTAGCGGCCTCTCCCCTCCTCAAGACCAAACGTATCAACACTTGACGGTATCTCTCGTTTGACAATGCATACATAAAAAAATTAAATGATGAGTTAATACAGTTCAGAATTTGCCTCAGGTTTAGATTCAGTCGAAAAAGATAGTGTTGTCTTTGATGATTAGCAAAAGAGGGTTCACATAGCCGAACAATAAACAAAATATTGATTGGAGTGGCGCAGATGACTGCCACTAAAGATACCAAGACGAGGGTCTTGGTTATACGTGCTTCGTTATCATTTTGGCTATTAGCAACGTTGCTTATCATTTTCTGTCTCAAGGTGAAAGATTTTCTCAGTTTATGAATAATAGCCAGATTTAAAAGCAGTAGCACAAATACAGGAATGGTTTGAAACAACATTGTTATTGTTGCTAGATAACGCTTCGTAAAATCACCAGTTTTTGCGAAATCAGTAAGAACAAACATCGAAATATTTATTTGTCGTTCCTTGTCAAATTTTTCGACAACTTTAAACTGAAAGAGTCTTGGTATGCGACAACCGACAACAAAAATAGAATAACACGTAACTGATATATATGGTTTGCGAACTAGGTATACAGAATTGGCTTTTAGCGGAAACCATACAGCAATGAACCGTTCAACGGTTATCAACAGGATAGCACCAGTTGATAATTTGCAAAATATGGGCTCTAAAAATGCAGGTATTGCGATCTCTACATAAGCTTCCATGTGTTTCCCAGATGCATAATGAAACTTAAATAAACATTCATTCACAACATAACAAACTGCAGACAAAAGTACCCCAATGTCAAATATTGACAAAAGAAAGAGATATACATTTATATGGTGTTTTTTCAAGTCACGATGGAATATGAGAATGTTGAATACATTACCAACAATGCCAAAGATAAGTATAATAGGAGTTATGACAAGAACCATTATAAATTTTGCCAAGTTGTACTGATCCTCTGAAATAATTCCGAGATTTCTTGACAATGCTGAGTTATCTTTGGTGGCATTTTGAAAAGTGGATGTTGCTTTTATTTTTTCTGTAGTATTCAAGGTACCAAGTGATGCTTTATCTTGCCAAGAATGACCAAAAGGTGACACTGTCCTTCGCTGGAATAACTGTTGCTTCCCGGTAGTATATGCGGTTAACGCACATAAAGCTTGATTGTCAGCTCCCGTCTTGACTGCCTTTTGCCGTTGCATGTCTGTGCTGTTTATAAACATCCCTCTGTAGGTCATTGTGCTGGTTCTCCTGTTTAAAGAAGGCTGCAGTTAATACCAACCACGCTCCACCTAATTTCATCTCTATTTTCAAAGAATGGCAAAAGTTACAGACACGCTGATATATAATATATTTAGGCTAAGTGTGAGCAGAAACAAACTTGTGATCGATTCTGTGTGCATATTTGGGATATTATCGCATTATGCTTCAACTTCCCTATCCGCTGATTACGTAACTTAAACAAGACACATTTATAACAAAAAGTACCAATTGGACGCTGAGCTGAACTTAGCATGTGTAACTTGAGTAGCTTTCTACCTAGCTTAGAGCTGACAGCATAGGGATAAAGATGAGAGTGACCCAGACATTGGCTACCCGTAGAACAGATCCAACAAGGGTGTAACCCCGGCCTGCACCAAATTTGGTTTGAAATACGCCCGTTTTTTTTCCTTTTTTTGTGTGTGTTTTGTTTTGTTTTGTTTGTTTGTTTTTTTTTTTTTTTTTTTTTTTGTTTTGTTTTTTTGTGTTTTGTGTTGTTTTGTTTTTCCTTTTTTTTTTTCTTTTTTTTTTTAACAACATTCATATGCGCACATGGGTTTCCTTACAGGAAATCTGCTTACTAGCACTGTTATTAGATATAACGTAATTGTCTAAATTCTATGAAATCAAGAAATAACATAGCGCCAGCTAATGAACACATTTGGTCGAGTCTTACTTAAGCTACATTTCCACTGGGTTAGAAGAGAATCCGGCCTAAGCTTTGGACTGAAATGTCGAAAATTAAAAAAAAAAAGCACTAAAGAATTTTTTGCACGATCGTCTGTTCTGCAAATTAAAGCTTCAGGTTGCTGGTGTTTACTTTCAAGGCTTATGGTTATTCAATACCCGCCAAAAGGTAACCAAAATCATCACAAAAATGAAAACATGGCTAAAAATATATCTAGGTAAGCGACCCACCGAAGGTGTATTACCACAAAGTAAATCCAGTGAGAGGTTTTGGAGAAAAACTGCATATACATGCATGAGCATTTACGTCCTTATAGTAAAATGTACTCTGCTAATTACTTACTTCGCATAATTCGTTTAAATTAGTAAATGTTTGGGACGCCAACTGCTGAGCAACTTTACTGTGATGGAGTCAAGGTAAAGCAAGTTTGAAAAGAATTTCGAAGCGCTTGACACAATGATTTTAAAAAAAAGTGACGGGGGGGGGGGGGGGGGGCTGTCGAACATTTGTGAAGAAAAAAGTCATTAAAATAAGTCATTCAATGGATCATGACCATTTTAGTAAAATTAGTGACCACATCCAAGGTATACTCTCATCAAAACGAAAGGGACCCTGATGGATAACGTTTTGAAAGAAAAACAAGAATGAGAAACTATCAACCGACGGGCGACGACTGAGGAGTGTCAAGAGTTAAGCTTACTAGCAGGTCAGGGGAAAACCTATAAAACAAAGTGAACATATATTTGATAGTGCAGACAAACTATAAAATAATTTATGGCTGGGTTCACAACATTTTAGTTACAAATATTCTGTTGCACAAGCCAAGGAACAAACCCGCCATTTGATACACTTGAGCGGTTAGTAGAATAGTATTTACGGTATCTTCTGCTGAACACTGTATTTAAAAGTGCTGAAAGAGGTGAATAAATACTCTTTAACTTCAAATAACAACACTAGGTTATTTTTTAAATGGTAAGGTAACATTTGTTCCTGGTAAACTGTTTTCTATTTAAATGTGGATTTTGTTTGACTTCGAATATTGCTTGGAGTTGTAATTTTTCTCAAAAAAGTACTTTAGTACAGAGTCAAAGCGTAAAGAATCATGCATTTGAAGCCTAATTTGCGAAATTTCACCATACTTACTCAACGTTTCATTGGTAATTGGTGTCTTCAATAAAATATATCCACGAATACTTTATGACCGTTTTGTCACCATACGATTCTGTTCTTTATATTCGTTTACTTTGTTTCAGTCAAATTTTGTTTCGTGCGCTTCCTTTTGCGTGCTCCAACAATAATGGTAACTGAACTCACCGTCCTTGAAAACCTTTCTGACTCAGTATAAAGAAGAATGTGATCCAAGTGAAAATATTGATGTTCATCTTCAGCCACCTATCGACTCTTCCTGCAGGTTTGAATGAATATTACTAACTTCTCCAGTCATTCAGCGGGCAAACTTGTGTTCATAAGTCACACTGCATCCAGCAAATGATACGATGCTGCAGGCAGAAACGGACGTATCTGGTGTGAATCATTCTCTTTCATGCTGTATACGAGTATGCGCAAGCATTTCTAAGTCTTCTCGTATTGACGACACCAGTTTACCAAATCAGACCAGACATCATCCAGTTCAATATATTGTCATGATCGTAATTTTACATAGTATGCACTTATTTATAATATATATATATATATATATATATATATATATATATATATATATATATATATATATATGTGTGTGTGTGTGTGTGTGTGTGTGTGTGTGTGTGTGTGTGTGTGTAACTAGGCAACAACCGCACCCCCTGTCCTCTCGGAGATTCATTATTGTGTGTGCTCTTAGATATATCACCAAACATTTTCGACACGCATCCCATAGCGTACTAGGGATGGAAAAAACAATCGAAGGTTTGGAGATAATAATTTGAATATGAAATACCGTTTTTATGAGACAATGTCAACATGGCAACTTTGCAAAAACTTCAATTGGCATTATTGTATAAGTTAACCACAGACAAATACATGCCTTTTGATACATTTGGACTTCGTGTATCATTTAGTCTGCCATACCAGAGCGAAAGGTATATGCTGTCTGGTCCATTGTACTGTTTCTGTTTTTGTGGTTTTGGCATGCGTGTCTTCACCATGCATCTGCACCTCGAGCTTTGATGGCCCTCCTTGTTTGTCATGATACATGCCACTCATATGGATGTATAAGACCAAATTGTTGTCATTGCCCATCCTGGTTCTGGAATTTATTGGCTGTGGATGATGCCCTGTCTAAATGGCTGCCGAAAATGAGCGCTGGTCACCAGGACAGGACTGTCTGTATTATGACATTATAGCATTGTTTGCATAACACTTTCGTCTTATCTCATGCTCAATGAAAGACACTTGCGAAAGTCATTTGCCATTGGCAATTGCGGATTCTTTCTTTCTTTCTTCCTTTCTTTCTTTCTTTCTTTCTTTCTTTCTTTCTTTCTTTCTTTCTTTGAAAGTCAAAGCATTGTGCTTAGTCAGCATCAAAGTTGAAAAAAATGTGCAGGCAACCCCAAACTGACACTGTGTCTGAAGATGTAACACTCATTTCTACCACCTGCTGGAAATGTAAGACGAAACACATTGTGCAATGAAAGGCAGCGATGTATATACTCTTTTACACAGCACAATGATCGTTTGTGAACTCTGTATATAGACTGTGACTTGCATGCAGTGGACATTCTATTGGTCATTTTCAGTGAAAACTTGATTAAAAAAAGGCGTTAGTCCGTTCAATCATGCATGTTGCTTGTTGCGCAAATGAGTAAGCAATTGCCCAATGGCAAACTATAAAGCTACTAAATACTAAAAGAGGGCTAAGGCTAAAGTTTTATTCATATTTACACAGAAGTAGAGAATGGCAGAAAGGAATGCGGCTTCATTGCCTTTTTGTGCATTCAGGACAATTTTATGAAAAAAGAAAGAAATTGGGCTTTGTTGCCTTTATTTTACATTTAGGAAACTGAGAGGAAAAAATGGGCTTTCCTTCGAAAGAGGTGATATTTTCTTGTAATTTATTGCAGTGGTTTTTTTTTCTGGAATTCTAATCCTTGTTGGGATACGATCTGATCCGTCTTTCTCTGCCAATGGTAATTATGATGCGTCCGTGTCCATGAAGCCTTTACAAAGCGAAAATTGGGCACTATGTAGAAGAGGGACACCATTCTTTCCTACCAGATATAGCACATCCATTCCCTATTTTTCGAAACTTTCCGCTCAATGTGCATGGATTTCAAGCATGTGATTCAACTTGCAATCGATGCATGTGTTTTGCCTAAAGATATAAATATAAAACCCGATCACGTAGAGCACCCCCAAATAAGCGTAATTTAGCACACAAATATACCATCCAATGTACAAAGTTATCAGAAGACCAAAGGAGAAATGGAACAAAATCTCTAAATTGTGTCCGAATGTGGCGAGTTCAGTCTTTTCTTGTAGCTCATTTTCTCCCAAGCTTCCATGCAACAAACCCAGTCACCACGCATGCCTCGCAAGTTGTGTATCGAAAAGATGATCGGGCTCGCTGCATGTCAGATCGCAGTAATTAGCTCGCCTTAACGAGGCCGCAAAAAGCTGAAATGACGTGCTTTAACTAATTTGGGGGAAAGGGCTTTGCAGTTGGTTTAAACGTATTTTATCATGGCAAAAAAAGAAAAATGTACATCAAATAATATGCAGCAATTGGGGAACGGGAAATGTCCTATATTAATCCTATTGCAGAGAAGGGAACGACACATTAACAGGACGTTACGTGATGCATACATGTTACATGAATAGTCACTGTTCAAAGTTTTCCCATCATGCAACAGGAACAAGGTCAAGAAGACATTTATAGCAGACAAAAGACAGAGAGAGGGACATACGTCAGACAATTGTATCCAATAATTTATATTCATTAAAATTGCAAGTATGAAAACTCATCTTTATATTCTTGGGAAACCTACAGCAACTTTACCAATATACCTTTTGGCGAAAAGCGACAAAAAATTTATGATTTGTAATCGCCGAAAAATAAAATGGAAATTTATCCGAAGCCGTATAAATTGGAGAGCCGTATAAAACAGTTTATAAAGAGAAAGGATGATATTTTCACGCAATTGTACAAAGTTCTACGTGTGCCAAAATATATAGTATGCACGAGAAAACAGTGTCATACATCTTGGCAAGCTGCGATGGCACATTGTGAATATGAAGAAATGGCTCATTCCAAAGGCGATCTGTTGTTGAGAAGAATGAATTATTAAACATATCAATGCCAACTCGAAAATGGGGTAGGTCAAACCTTTGACTAGGATTGTGAGTAGACTTTTCAGGATTGACAATATTTGAAATTACAGATTGAAGGTAATTTGAGCCCAGCTTGTTAACAATCTTATACATCAAGATTACCTCAGCATTTACCCTAAGAGATGCCATGGCTGCCATCCAAGTTCTTCATATAGTTTAGCATTTGAAGTACCGAGAATAATGCAAGAAACTATTCGGGATGCATTAAGCTGAACTCATTAGGCATGTTCTACTGTATCAGTTCTATGGTACTAAAGGTAATGAGACAGTCATTTACCCATTTATCAATGAAGCAAAAATCAGAATTTAAAGTTTTACAAGCAGTCACAGGATTATCAACTGTACGTACAGATATGTATCATCGCCAAATAATTTCATATTACTTTGGACAAGGTCCACAATGTCAATGACATATAGAAGCAAAAGGAATTCCTAAAACGGAACCCCTGGGGAACACCAGCTGGGACTGTCCCCCAACATAACCACTAACCATTGGTTACAACACGCTGTTGATGGTCATTTGGGTATCTGGAGAACCACTTAAGTAATATCCCGAATTCCATTTCCCTCGAGTTTGTTTAAAAGACCCTTGGGCCAGAACTTGTCAAAGGCTTAACTTATATTTAAGAATACGAGGCGTACCTCTTTCTGTTGCATTTGTCGGACATATGTCAGAGGTAAAGGGTTATAAAGGAGGAAAAAAAATTCTGAGCAACAGCTGCTTGATTTGTTTTGTATGTCTGGACTGTACAACCGCCATGTTGCTTTATATCCAGGTACTAGGTCTATATTTACTATTAAACACAAACGGGACAATATCTATGAGTTTTCATTTAGAGTTGTATATTTCAACCTTGACGGACCCTGACATGTTAAACTGATTTATCTGCTAATATCTAGGCAGCAAAGGATCATGTCACTATTTATTTAAAAATATGACTCTGGAACTGTTTGAGTTAAGACTTTGATACATAGCGAACAGTGATAATGGTCTTAGAGAGATGTATCCTTGGTATTATTCTGAAGGAGGCAGGCTCACTTTAGTCTGTGCATGCAAGCTCAGCTGAGCATACAACTATCATAATTATCATGCTGCAGTATATAACGAATGACTACATATACAGTGACCTGAAACGCCGCCACTGGGCACACAAAATCGACATGTTGGTTTGACCAACAAGGGAATCTGGCCGCTTGCACTACTTTGTGAAAGCGAACTGAATCGTGACCCACATCTACGTTGCTCTACTACTCTGTTTCCTACCGCCTGATTAACATGAAATAAAGAATTGTCTTGTCAGGTGAAATTCACTCCATATCAAAGCAGAGAAGAGCATCGAAGATTATCTGGAAGGTGTCCACAAGGCAATTGATCCTCATATTCCATCGAGCGATGCGAATGGAAAAGTATATTTATACAAAAAAACTTCGTTTGGCAAAAAAAAAAAATGGTTTCCCGTTCCATAACTTATTTGCATGGTCAATTCAACTACCTGTTTGCTACTCTATGTAAAATGATACAAAGCGAATGTCAGAAAGCACGCGTTTCCACTCATGACTTAAAATAAGTGATTTTAAAAGAATTATTGACAATAGTGTCCTTTCAAATCCAGTTACCTGCTTTTTTTATTTTAAGAATGTGTTGTCTTACATTTTAATTCCTGAACTTGGAGTTCAGAGAGTGGGTATTAAATGTTTTTATATCAACTCATCCCGTCCTGTACAAGTACATACGCCATTTCTCAACGTGTGGGCATTCAGATACTTGGTTTCAATCAGAATCAACATTACATAATAAGGAAAGGATGGTAGGACACACCATGTTGTTTTCAACCATTGGGGGATATGAGCTTTCAACTCGAATAAGTAGTGTGTCGGGAAATCTGACACTGATAAGGAAGTCTTCATTTCAGAGTCAGTGTACAGATAAGGGTTAGTAAAGGCTTGGACTGGCGTTAGTATTGTTGACAACAACCTGTGCACCCAGGTGTTTTTTTTTTGTTTTTTTTGTTTTTTTTTTTTTGTTTTTTTTTTGTTTTTTTTTTTTTTTGTAGACAGGCGCCGTCTCTAAATTTAACTTGTAATTGTAAATAGTTTGATTAAATATCAATGATAATATGGCCAGAGGTTACTCTGCCACTCTAATGTTTCATGTTTATGATTTGTGGTACCAAGAGCACATTTCACAGGTAGCTACTTGTCCTTAAAACGCCGATGCTCATAAAACGTTTCAATAACATGTACAAGAAACATTTCCGAAACTGGCATATATAATGGCCTTTTCACTATCATTGAAAACTGTTATCCACTTCTCTTTTCATGGAACCCTTATATATTTGGTAACAATTTGAACATTTAGGCATTTTCTGCACATATTGCATTGCAGTAAGTGTTCCAAGTGTAGTGAAACTGATGTTGTTTTTTTACAATTGTCTGATGAATATAGTTTGTTATTATGAAGGTCATGTCAGGTTGGCTCAAAGTGTTTAATGTACTCTTTCTCTGTCTCTCTTTTGTATAAATAATTAACATCTAAATCAACTGACTCACAAGTTGAACTACGTCTTATCATAAATGAAAAAAATTAAAACTGTTACAGGAAAACAGTTATACTTACAGTTACCTTTAGGAACATTTCAATCTTGAACATTTAAATGTCCTTTCAAAAATACTTCTGGAAACCAACTTGAAATGTGACTGCTATCCTTACAAATTTTGACTATTGTAATGCATTTTTGACTACATTTTAATGATTTGAGGCCTAATGTCACTTGCTTCTAGCTGATGTTTAACATTTGAACCAATGTACGTACTATATTTGGAAATTCAAACACTTTTCTTTTTGAAATACTCTTAGTTTATCTCCTTTAAAACAACATCATATCTTTAACTACATGCCTAAAACACATCGAATTATATAATCATGTTGTTTAGATTCTTATTGATGGTCATTTTAGGCCTAGAAGGCTTTTCTGATGGATTGATGTTGGTGTTGGTGTCACTTTGTGGACTTATATGGATGATGATCATTGTTGAGATGGTGGTTGCAAGTAGTACCTTTTTAAATACTGAATTTTATAGACATTTTCAACAAGTTAAGAACTTCCGCTTACAAATTCTCTGATGTGATGCAAATTTTGGTCCCTTTTCATAAATTGTATGGTCCTGTATGTGCATGAATGACACAACTGTTCAAGCCAATTTACTGAAATAGGCCTATAATTTCAAACAAAACTTTTTGCATTCTGTCATGTGAAAACTAGATAAGGTTTTTTTCCCCCCTATGGACCTTTGCACTTACGTTTTGGTCTCTTTTGGGTAAATACGAACTATAAATTTATATGTTTCAGCTATACATACCAAGGAACATTGCCTTTGGTCAGAATTGACGTGGATTTGTTTTGTTAGGACTACGGTTTGGATATGGTAATCACACTGTCTAATTTATTATGATGATATCGGTCCCCATGCCCATGGCTACTGTTTAACACGTATGGGGTTTCTTTTAGTGTCGTTAATGTTCAGCTAGGGTAACACGTCGTCTTGTATCTTCGTTATCGTAAGGACTATAACTTTTTTATATGAGAAATGTACTTTTAAAGTGGCTCAGTGAAGACTCTGATATGCAAACAGTAATAATTGTCTCAAAGAAAGGTGACGTTGGTACTATTTCAAAGGTCACAGGACTACTTCAGGGTGTGCATCCAAGGTCAACTGAGCACATGACTTTTACAATCTTCTTGTTTCTTTTTTTAATTTCTGTGTATCATTATCATCAATAGATGGAAGTGATCAGATCGTGCAATCAATTGTTCATAGACGGAATAGCACCGTATTGTCAACAATGGACACACACACACACACACACACATATATACATATGTATGTATGTATGTATGTATGTATGTATGTATTTATGTGTGTGTGTGTGTTATTCTGTGAACATGTGATGTCCAACGAGCACAGTTGTCATCTATCACATAACACAAAATAAGAAACGCGCATATCTGCAAAATGAAATCCATATTCATTTAATAGAATTGTATAATAGAAGTTGTTATCTGTGACTGCCACGATGAGCATGGCTGTGTGTGTGGTGGAGTACAAAATACTCAATGACAAATGAGTTATATACCAAATAACGATACACTATATATATATTGAATTTATTTATTCAATGTGCAATTTACTCAACTATACATACATATGTTCATGCTTATTACAATTAATGTCGACACTTCCATTTGTCATAAATGTTTGACAGAGTGTACAAAACGCCACGAAACAGTTGTTGGATAAATACAGTATAATTGGGCCTGTCATAGGTTGAATCTAATATTTCTGGGATACTATTTTATGGTTAAAGCCCCCCCCCCCCTTTATTTTTCATATATTTGTTGTGACGATTGGCACTACTGGCCATCCATTTGTATTCACGACACTGTTTTGTGTCAAAGGGATTTGTGCCATTCTTCTGAAACTGGGGAAAAACTATCTGCCATATAATATTCCATACATGCGTTTATTTCTCCTGTTACATTGACCAATATAACTACGAATATACCATGCATTTTGAAACGTATTATATACATATACATATGCTCTTAACATAAAACATGGCAGATTATGGATTGGGAAAGTGCAAAATACCACCACCGTAACGAAGAGTTATCTTCAAACATTAACCACATTTTAAAAAAGTAATTTCAATTTACATTTTTTCATATTCCATATACTGTAAATGTTGCAATCCGTCTTCATTAACCATATCATAATATACAGCTTTATTTGGCAGTTAAGAATATTGCTGTCCCTCAATATTTGTTTAACAACCTGACATGATGAGTCATCTGTTGCATCTAACACCAAGTTACAAAGATCCATTACAGAACGTACACCCAAAAAGGCAATGCTTAATATGCTGATCGGAAGATGTTATTTTCAAAATTGTCCATCCTTTACCCAGTGACTGCCAAACCATTTCACGGTCGGTCATCTATTGCCTCTAACAGTAAGTGTTAACTGACTGCTGCGTTGATGCTTGACAAGCTTTAACCGCAAAGGTTGGTTGCCTTTGGCAGCTCCATTCAATTATGCATAAAGCTGTTTTGCTGTGAAAAGAGTGGATCTGATCTCCTACAGAACTGCTACAGAACATGTAGTGCCTGCAATTATAAGGTAGTCTGCACATCTGATAGTCAACTTCAGGTGAGATTTTGGAAAGAAATAGAATGCCATCATTATGTTTCTATAGAGAATTCCAATTAAACATTTTCTCGTGCTAAAACGTTTTCAGCAGTCATATGTTGTCGCCCTTTAAATAATAAAATGAACATCTTTTGTGAAGACACTGTATATGCAGAGATCAAATGTCCAGAGGAAGGTTGTTGCCAAAGGCTGAGCCTTTTTTTCGTTTGGCGCTAACTACTTCAACATGGGGTGGCTGCTAGATGACTGAAGAATCGTGTCATAATGATTTTTGATTTTGAATCACTATAATCATCAGAATGAGCATGCATACTGCTATGCTGGTCATTTAAAGGGCTCATATCCTACTTTAAAATCTGTAGTGTCTTTAAAATCGGAAAAAATGTCACTACATACGTATGTAGCATAAAACAAACATACAAGATCAAACTTCAAAAAAAGTGTAGTTAAATTTATGCAAATTTATATGAATTAAGATGTTGTTACTGTCCAAACAAATGAATACGTGCATATGTACAAAATTGCAAATGATGATAATGGTGAATGAGGGGGTGCTTTTCGTATTTGTGAGGCATATTAAAGATATTGCTAATGTGATAGGATTCAGGATCAGGATTCAGGTATTTCTTAATTAGACCAGATAAACACATAAGTAAAACGATTAAAGAAAAGGTACAGAATAATTAAGTCAGATTAGCAAAATTAAGGCTTGAAGTCACTATTGAAATTTATCTTGGTCAGGGAGTCAAACATTAAGGTCTTTGTCAGACCGCTATCATGTGTGCCACCCTACATACTTAATGTATAAAAGTAAATATACTAGTGATCATGAGTGCAAAGAAAATATAATTTACAAGCGATAAGAGACATTTTCACCGTTCATCGGTAACATTCAATTTGATCTACAAATGGAGTAATTCTGAGTTGTACATTTTTCTAAATAATTCGAAATTAATTGGGTTTTTTTTACATAATAAGAGAAGCCGGAAAAACTATGGGTATGTATATATTCTAAAATAATTACAGGTGTTTCATTTACAAGACGAATAACTTTTAGGCAAAAACATGTTGTGTATGCGTTACGAATAATTGTTGCCTTTTCGTATCATGGTCATGGACTTGGTTCGTTGACATTATCGGAAATTTTGAAAGGTACACAGGAAGCCGATTATTTAAACATTTATAATCGAACTTTAAAGCTTGTAATTTATAAATATCATCAATCTTAAGCAAATGTCTAAATTTGAAAATAGGATCTGTGTAAGCATTGTAATTACAATGATTAATTATTCGAATGGCTTTTCACCGAAGCTTTACAAGTCTTTTCAGCTTTATGACCCCATGCAAGGAGACAGTAGTTAAGTCTCGGAAGAATTAAATAGCAATAGATGGTTTTTAAATATGAGAAGGAAGAAAATTCTTTAATGTGTTCATCATGTCGATTGTCTGAGGAACTTTTGATGCCCTTATATGAATATAATTGTTCCAGCTTAAATTTTAGCAAGTAAAAGGCCAAGGAAATTAAATTCGTCCACACATTCAATAGTTTCACTATCAATCTCAAGAAGAGGGAAAGTAACATCCCTTTGGGTTGATGAAACAGCATAATTTTTTTTTTACGGACAAAATCCTCGTAATTTACTGAAAAAAAATGATATTTCCTACCATTTATAGTTCTTAGTGTTCCTTTGAAAGATCTTGCACTTTTATGTTTTCTGACCACGGAACGGCCGGATCTGGAACAAGCAAACCTTCGCTACCAACCACCTAGACGAAAATTGGCAAACATATGCACATACCAACTGCAACGAATCTCCATTCAAATGAATGGTTCAATGGAGGCCGGTATACGCCAATGTCATAATAGACATGGTTTTAAGATCATCGATGACATGTACCAGTGAATGTTTGGGTACACCAGCACAGCAAAAAGTATAGAAACACATTGTAACGACGATTCAAAATCATGGCGTCAGAGTCACACCGTATCCTGAAACTGGCAGTGATGTGTGCATGCGTCAATACCATCACAAATGTGTGTCTATTCGTGCTTTGCAAAAATCTAGATTTTAAACAAACAGGATTTCTTAAAAGGGCTTTAACAAGACAATTATTGCAAATAATTACATGTATTTTAAGAGGTCTGAATTTGCCTGTCATTACAATGAGTAATAAACTATTGATCTGAAACCACACGATAGAACAGAAAGTTTAAGGTGGCGATTGTTGTCAGATTATTTTAATACTAAGGTCTGGTGCATTTACGTTGTTCTATTTTCTTTGTAAAAAGTTTAAAATACATTTGAGTATATCGATGGCAAACTCCTCTTTAGTTTTTGTTTGCACAAAGTAAGATATTGGTGAAGAATTTCTGTACTTTATGAGGATGCTAGGTCCGGTTCTGTTGTTGACATTTTCATTAAAACAACAACAACAACAACAACAAAAATAAAATAATAATAATAATAATAATAATAATAATAATAATAATAATAATAATAATAATAATAATAATAATAATAATAATAATAATAATAATAATAATAACAATAATAATAATAATAATAATAATAATAATGTTGTTTACAGGCTGCAAATTCCAGCAAAAGAGCATTGTTTCTCATGTATTTTGTGTATATTTCGGCCGGGAAAAGAACAAATCTATAACATAACAAAAACCGTGAATACAAGTTTTAAAATGAATTACTTACTCTGATGTGATTGGATGGAAAGAGCCACGGGAAATCGCAGTAGGCACTGACAGAATCAAATCATCGTAAATGTTACAGAATGATGAATGAAAAAAATGAATACGTGATGAAAACTGCAGAGTTTGTTTGTTTGTTTGTTTGTTTGTTTGTTTGTTTGTTTTTTATTATTATTTTTTTTTCAAATTTGGAGACATACACAATATTGCTTCTCGGCTCTGGCGGACCAATAACTTCAGCCTCACACCCAAACACACTTGACACTTTCTACATCTTACCACTGAACGGTCGCTTGCCTATTTCTATTACAATAATGAATGATTTTATTCTTTTTTAAAATTTAATTTCTTTTTCATTTTTCCATAGGTGCCATGTACGGATATAAAGCGATAGTTTTTAGCATACATACTGTGTCATAATTTCTTCATTGTTGCAACGGAAATCAGAATCACAAAAACAGAAACAGTTTCTTTTCTTCTTCTGTTTTTTTTTGTTTGTCTTTTTTTTTTTTTTGCATGTTATGGCAGCGGCACACCTCTTTAGGAAAGCAGGATGACAAAAATGTACATGAACCAAACAAAGTTGCCATGAAAAAAACTAAACATTAGTTTGTTGGTCAACTGATTGAATGGCGAACAAGTTAACATTATTTGAATCGAATATACAAAAACCTGCTATTTTATTCCGTGTTCCTCCCATGTACTTACAGGTTGAAAATTAATTATACTTTGTCAGATTCTGCAGAATGACAGTATAATTTTAAAATCTGTCGGCATTATATGGAGTTACTCTTATTTTTCACAATTTCAGTCATCGACTTCGCGACCTTTTGCAAAAAACAAATATTTAAAGATTCTTTGGTCGCCATGACAAAGAATAGTTCTGTTATATTTGGACAAAAGTAGCATGCGACATCGCCAATGTTTTATGATATTGTGATGATCGTAGAACAATATTTGTTATTTCAGTTGATTTATAAAATATCCTGCCATCAGGATGATGTCCAAACCCAGATAGCATTGTGGCGAAGTACAAGATCACGTGATGTCAGTTCAATTGCCCGACGGGTTTGGTTTATTACAGGCAGAGGACGACCCTCATTTACCGCACTTGCACTATGCAAATGGTAAAGTCAGCTTCACAAACCAGAGGGCGCTTGTGCAGGATACCACAAGCAAGAAATCAGTCTTCAACCATACACGAAGGAGGCCTGCAGCGACATTAGAGGGGCTACATGGACGGACTTGTAAATCTGCACTGGCATAGCTCGTGAATGTGTTTCCAAAGTACCCATTGTTGGTCAGACCTTGTTAACATCCATGCCGCACTGAAGGCTGGAGCTAAACAGGAATATTATTTATGACTCTGTCCTTCCTTTGTTAACATGACTTCCGCGAAGTGGATGTTCTTTCAAAGCGTAGTGTTAAACAACCAAATATCGTCACGAAAGATAACATTTATGAAGCATTTCGTTTTGGTCACGCATAATTTTTATATGATGTAAATTTGGACTTCCTATGTTGTGCGCTAGGTGGAAACCAAGACAACTCAACGCAGCACTCATGGTAAAGTTACTGCCTTTTCAGTGCCTATTGAAAAGTTCAGTTGAGTTTATTGTGGCTGGTGCGTTATACCTTCAAGTGACATTAACATGGGTTCTGAAGGTCCCAGAAAAAGTGTAAAGAAATCCAAGTAAATAAGCTGATCTCTTAAAGCTGGCGTGGAAAGCAAATAGGTTAATTATATGTATATTGTGCTACAATCGGGGGTTTATTTCACGTCACGGACTACAGCATTTTCGACTCAGCAAGAAAAAAAATGAGTATTTTTGGAAGCCCTTAACAACATGCACTGCCAAACTGAAACATCGATCGACAAGAATACTGTATACATTCGTTTTAATGAAGACCAGTAGCTGCACACAGGATTTAGGATTTTAGTAATTTATTCATTCGACCAGATAAATATATGAATAAATCAACTAGAGAAAAAATAGAGAAAAAAGTACAAAATAATTAAGTCAAACGAGTAAAAATGTAAAACTTGAAGTTACAATTGAAAATGATGTTGATCAGGGAGACGCGTATTAAGGCCTTTGTCAGGCTGCCAGCCTGTGTGCCAACCACCATACTTATTTAAGTTGATCAATGAGGCAATTCTGCATAATGTAGCTAAAATCAATCGGGATTGAACCTGACCACATATATTCGGCCCTCACTAAGGCACGGATGATGGCAAAATGATTTGCCTAAAAGTAGTATGTATTAACATTAGTACAGTATGATGTGAAAAAATATAGTGTAAAAATGACGCCAGATATTTATCAGGTAAAAGTGGTAAAGGCTATTTTCGTACAGCTTAAAGGTAAACTTTAATTTTTCTTACTGCATACAAAGCAAAATTAATCTACCGTATTTATAGGACTGAAGCAAGATAAACTGTGTATGTAGTCGGATTATGTAGGGAAGTATATTTGTAGCATGCCCCCAGGCTAAGCTGAAAGTGACCAGAATAAACTGATGTACAATAAATTAAGTCGCAGGTGAATTCCTTTTGTTTAGGCTTGCTGCATGACCGAGACCTTGCCTGTGAAAGCGAGCTAGCTTTCACGCATCTGCCGCTTCAAGACACCTCCAAGGCTTGATGCGCTATGAAAGCTAGCTAGCTTTCACGTTATCTCCCAATCCATGATCCAGACCTCGCTTTCTGACTTGAGCGCGAGATACTTTTCACACGTGAAAAGTATCTCGCTTCCTGGGCATGCGCAGTTGAAAACTTATATTACCTGGTTCCCACTGCCGTTTTTGGCCCGACTAAAACGCTGTTGTCCTTAGTGTTTGCGCAACATTTTATAAAACATCCAAAATATAAAACAGACACACAACACACACGCATATATATATATATATATATATATATATATATATATATATATATATATATATATATATATATATATATATATATATATATATATATATATATATATATATATATATATATATATATATACTGGGTTAATTTTTTGCAAGCTCAACACCTACTTGTCTTTATTAACTGTCACCACATATTTGATGAATCTTAAGATTTTTGAACCCTGCCATGGGTCTAATTATCTTCCAGCCTTCAGGCATACGCTTAATTATTCTGTTGGAGGACCAGTAATAAATACTATCTTGCGGCTCTGGTTCTGCAAAGTAAGTTGTACGGCGAGGTATTATTATTATTATCTATTCGTGCAAGATATACCCCCATTTACATCGGGGGCGCCACTGTCGGGGTATCAACAGTGGCGCATCCATTACATCTGTACAGCCATACAACTTTAAAAAAGTATACAGACTTATGAACATACTAAAGAACCACCAGGCATATGAAATAGAAAAATGGAGCTTCTACGATGTGGGTCCCACATGGCCTTCCACTTGCAAGTTTGATCTACGGCGACTGAGGGCTAAATTGAGAAATTGTCTGCTACAGTCGTCAAATATCTGAAATACACATTTGCTGTGTGACTTCGCAACATCACCAATTATAAATTTCATTTTGTTAATTAATGAAGAGGCCATAAACTCTTCCCATAAGAAACTAAGACCATTCGCCAATAACTGCGCTTCAATTTTATAAAATAGATCAGACTGAATATCTGTATAAGTAGAACATGAGAAAAATACATGGAAAATGTCTTCCCTGTGTGAACCACATAAATCACATGAACTATCACGGACACCCCACCTCTCTTGGTCGTTATTGAGACCTAATGTAGCAGTACGTGCCCTAAATCTATTTCTGACGCCATTAAAATCTCTTATGTTTAACATATAATTTTCCAATGATATGTCAGTTTTGAACGTTTTTTACAAATCAAGAGTGGGAAATTCGTATAATTGGTTGGGAAAATGTGTCTCGAAGGGAGCTGAGTGCTTGAGCGCGAGGCAAGTTTAACGTGTGAAGCAGACCTCACCGACGAGGAAGCTTTCAAGCCGCTTGCGAGGTTTGAAAGTGAGGTTGCTATAATGCTGCAACCTTCAGCTAACCGTTACAGTTTTGATACAATGATTCCTGCCTCCAAGTCAAATCTTGTACGTACGCATTTTGTGGTTCCTGTCAAGACCATACACAGAGTCTTGCCGTAAAAAGATGCTACTGACACAAGAATAACATTCATGCACAGCATGGACGTAACATAAGGGAAAGAAGAGCATTTGTGCTGATAAGCCTTTGTGTCTTAGAGCATCTGTCCATGCATGCTTATAGCAAATTTTCTTTCCATATCTCTTGTTATTTTCGAGCGGCTTCATAAAGTCTTTCTCCAACTAAATCACACACACATGTAAACTGTGCTTTGAAATTGCATAGAAATGACCAGTCAGTAGTCGTAACACTTTAGCCGAGCTCATTCATTATGCTGCTTGAGTCCGTTCATGGCTCTTTTCAGGCTGGGTGAAATTGGAATATGTAGAAGTGTACAATAATATAATAATATGGGCCCCATGCAATGAAAAAATTCTCCGAACTTAAAAATGCAACTTCTGTGTGGGTAAATAAAGTAGGGCCACGACTATTAAAGTATTAATAGGAAAGTACGCGATGTTTAAGCATGCAAATTTGATAGTTGTAACGGATAAAACTACGGTAACGTAATGCCTGCAGGATTTTCATCTGAACATGGACCTACTAATAGGTCCATAATCTGAAGTAAATGTTTTCTGAATGATTTGGTGGGTGGGCAGAATGAAGTGATGGCATGCGCACTAGACATAATACATGTATGTACATGGCTGCTTCTTGTACAGCCTATGGGTCCAAATGTGGTCAGTGGCAACCAATCACAAAAAGGTATCTGCTTGAACAGCTGTTAGACAGGTAGCTTATTTAATTTTGATTCTCTGGGTACAACGTGATTATGGATTGTTTTCTTGCAAGTAATACATGGTAAAATATACAGCAATTAAATTCCCATTTTATTCATGTTGCTCATCATTTGCACTGTTAAACAAGGGAATCAATCTGTAAGGGGAAAGAGGTGGTATCAGTTACTGGAACCACTGTATAGACAGTTATTTGTGCCAACACTGACCAAATGATTGAGTCAGATATTGGGAGCACAAATAGATATAACATATATTCAACACAAATGCCCAACCTGATGTAGTACTGTAACAGTTGCAGTGCTCATAATCGCATAATAGTTATATGAGGAAGCCAGGAACCATTCAAACTGAGATAGTTCAAGGTAAAATTTTCAGACTGGTTTGTCTCCATCAGGTCTCTATATCCTTAATATACCTGTTTCTACTCATATTGAACATCATGTTTCATGTAATCATCAACTTTAATTGTTTAGTTTTATGTATGCACCTGTACAACATGTCTTCCACACCCGTCCCCAAGCAGGCCACTCAGTCATTTCTACAGTGTGTCATGACAAACTCATCATATGCCTAATTCAATATCAACATAACATTTTATCAGCAACCTGGAGGGTGACTGTGGGGCGGGGGGGGGGGGGGGAAATGGCTAGGACGGACCCCCAACACCCAGGCCTGGTGCTCTTTTACACACACATTTTACATGTACCAACGACCTATGCAGGCCATGGATCTCTGATTATGACAAGCATGTCAAAACAATACCATGGAGTTAAACAGCAGCAGGCCATGCTCTGGCCTGCTACCAATTAAGTTTCAGTGGTGCTTTTATTTGGAAAACAGTTCCTTGTTCACTGTTGTGTAAAACTAGGGGGGGGGGGTGAACAGAAGGAGGGGTTTGTTAGATTGTATGAAATAACCTCACAGGCAAAGATTTGACTGCTAATAGGTATTCCTAGAAAACGTTGTCAGTGTTTTTAACACAGGAGTTTAGGGAGTATTTCGACTGCACTTGTCAGGTAGAAATTACAGCAACCTCAATGTTAAAACTTGATTCAGTCTATATAATATAATATTGCTGTGGCTCTCTGCTTCTGCCTGGCGGTCCTATGTGACACAGATGGCCTAGGAAAAAAGGAAAGGAAAGAAAAGAAAAAGTAGATGAGGAAACCATGATTATCCTAATCAACTCGTGGTGCCATGTTTTCCGGGACCAGAGCCGAGGCAAAAGGTCCACCACACACTCTGTCATAGCTGTGGTGGGCCCCTGGTCCTGGATATATCCCCCTACACTCACCGCTTGTAGTCCCCCCCCCCCAAAAAAAACCCCTCATACACCCTATCCCCTCCTCTCAGACTCATGCATTCCCATGAGAGCCCTGGTAAGGGCTACCACAATTCCCTTTCCTCCCTGCTGTCTGAAATTCTAATTTACCCTCTCACTCCCTGGCCCTATAAATTCATTTGCTTTTTCCCAGCATTCTACCAGGGAGTCCTTACACTTTTTATACCTTTTCTGCCTCCCAGAAAACCACCTTTTAAACCTAAAATCCATACTACACCTTCATCTTCCTCTGAAAACTGAACAATTTCTAGATCCATATTATTATAGTCTTCCCTGTACCACTTTCTGAAACATTCGTCTCTTATCTCTCTATATGCATCACACCACAACTGCCAATGATCCATTGTATCCTCTGCCACTTGTCTACATACCTTACATTTATCGTTAGTACCTGTTATCCACTTCTGATTTCTCTTTTCTAGATTGATCACTCCTGCCCTACTTTGAAAAAAAAGCCCAGATGCCTTCCCTCCATCCCAACACACACCTTTCTTTGGCTTTTCTGGTAGCTTGTACGTTTTTATTGTACTCTATTTCCTGTATCCTCTTTTTCAGTCTTCCTTCCAGCCCTCTGTAACAGTCTTGCCTACATCATACCCTTTCAGTTCATATCTGTCTCCAACTTATTTATATCTTTGACCCATCTTGTTTGTTCCTTGATTACTTCACTGTAAACTTTCCTGCACCACCTCTCTTCATTTACTGCTTGTATATACCCCCAGTACCTAAGCTTTGCTTTGGCAATTCTGTCTGTGATTTAATTCCATCCTAACTCTCCTAGGAATGCTTCTGTTGATGTACATGGTGGTGCTCCAAGTATCCTTTCCTCATCTCATTCTGTGCTTTCCCCATTACCTGGATATCTCCCTCACTTATTGAAATCACATCTAAGACACATATCATCCCTGGTTTTGCAACCCTATCCCATAATATCCTTGCCATGTATGCTGTGTTGAAACCGTTCAGTGTATTAGCTTTAATCATTCCTTTTGTACGATTCACTTTCTGCTTAATATTCTCCACCTGAAACATAACATGCCTTTACCCGTTACTTTTATCTTAACACGTAGGTATTTATAATCATCAACCTCCCCAATTTCAATTTAGTGTTCCCTACGTTCTGGAATTTGGAACTGTCCAATTCTCCATCTTTATTTCCATCTGGTGTCTTTCCAAATGGTATCACTTTACTCTTATCCTTACTAAATTATAACCTCCATTTATTCCCGTATTCCCCTGCTATGTTGAGCATATCTTGTAGTTTTTTTCTCAGACTCTGTCATGAGTACAATGTCTTCTGCAAAAAATAGCAATGGAATTTTTAGGTCACCTACCTTCATTCCCTTATTACATTCCATGAACTGGTCCCCCAACTCCTGAATATAAAGGGCAAAAAAATTGGGGACAGCACACATCCCTACCTTAGGCCTATATCCAGGCGTGCATCCTCTACTTCTACCTTTCCTAATAAGAGTGTACAGTCTACATCTTTATACAATGCTTTCATAATTTCTAGAAAGTTCCCACCAAATCCTAGTTCACTTAGCTTTTTCCACATGGCATCTCTCCATTCTCTGCAATAAGCTTTTCCTGACATCTAAGAAATCCATGAACACTTTCTTTCGCATCTGCTTTGTATTTTCTAACACCTGGGTCAATGTGAAGATGTAATCACCTACCCTTCTGCTTGGTTTGAATCCATTCTGAATTTCCCCCAGAAGTCCAAGCCCTTCAACTCTTCTACTTTGTCTCTGGTACATTATCCTACTGAATATTTCGCCCACATTTGATGAAATGGCAATACTCCTACACTGGTCAAATTCGCTTCCTCGGCCCTCCTTTGGAATATATAAAATCCTGAGTGTATTTAATTCCGTTGGTTACTTGTCTTTTCTCAATAACCCTATTGAAAAGCAACTGTAAACTATCCTAATTTTCCTCTGGCCCTCTCTTTATGAATTCCGACAGATATCATCTGGTCCTGGAGCTTTGTGAAATTGCATCTGCTCAACTGCTATTTTAACTTCTATACTTCTGACTCTGCCACACATCTCTGGATCCCATTGACCCTCTGTATATTTTGCTTGGCACTCTGGAACTGTTTCCTGGCCCCAGTGAGGATTATTAACTTCTTGCCAATGCTCCCTTAAAACTTCCTGTATTTTTTTCCTTTGTTATTTGTCCGTTTCCCTCTGTGTGTGACTTTCTGTGCTTTATTGTTTATGCCAATTAACCTGTTTCCAAAAAATGGTTGACACTTCTCCTCTATTGTCCATTATTTTTTTATTTTTTGGGGGTGGGGGCGGGGGTGGGTTTTTTTTTTTTTGTTTTTTTTGTTTTTTTTTTTTGTTTGTTTGTTTTGTTTTTGTTTTGTTTTTTGTTGTTGGGCTTTTTTTGTTTTTGTTCTTGCTTTTTGGGGTTTTTTTAGTATTTTTTTTCACTTTTAATGGCTTTATTTTCTTCTTCCATCTCTGCTATATTAACGTATTTAAGTATATATCCCTTTCCTTCCTCGTCTGTCAAATCAAAGAATGCAAAGACTGCCCAGATCTACCATACTATATCCATTACCCATGCATTTAAACCCAGGACCAAGGAGTTTGGCACCTCTGAGGTTTGGTCAGTGCCACATAGTTACCATATCGCATCATCAGTGGTCTGACCATTTAACATTCATGGTACAGTTTGAGTGCATATTTCTTTTAAATGTGTATAAAAGGGTTGGACTTCAGTAGTACTTCTCCTGAGACACATTCCTCTCCTCAAATGAGGGACAACCTTCTTTTTAGAGACCACTTGAAAAACTATGTTCCATTCTTCTTGTGTTATTGCACCTATAAAGAAAGACCACCTGCCTTGTAACACCACTTTCATTGAGACTCCCAAGGGGTTGTCTCTCAAAAGAGGAACTATTGGTCATTATTGTGCAGCTTACCAGACAGAGTGCTGGATAACTTTGTTTAGCCCTCAGCAATGTGCACAAGGGAAATATTCCAGTTTACACTTACAGTAATAACCAAGCCACCATGTCTCTTCAAACGTTTATTGTTTGCATAGTATTGCCCCCCCCCCCCCAAAAAAAAATAAAAAATTTACATTTCTTCGCCTACATTCAAGCTTTTATCTTTGCTCTTGTAATGGGGGGGGGGGGTGTTTATAAGGCACTTCCTTGATGCGTTCCAAGTAAGGAAACTGAATTTACTGTGTAGTTTTGAGGCTTATAGTAATTGACTCAAGTTGTGACAGTGACAACATGTCACCTGGTGACATATATCACAAGGTAACAAGGGGCCATGTTGTGTATGTATCTTGATGCTGGACAAATATGCCATATTATCCTATAACTCCGGCCAACCGACCACAAAGAAGAAGAAGAAGAAGAAGAAGAAGAAGAAGAAGAAGATGATGATGATGATGATGATGATGATGATGATGATGATGATGATGATAATGATGAAAAGTCAATTCATTATGTATTGTTTCCGAAAGATCCTTATTTTATTAGCTTAACTGAAATTTTATTTCAAAAGAAGACGGTTTTTTGTGGAGAATTGTGGGTAACCCTTTTCATGATGGCAGGCCCCATGTAAAACCCCTTCCATGTCTGCTTGGCAATGTATCCAATCTGCTTCATGAAAAGCTGTTGACTCAGGAAACAGTTTCTTGACGCTGAGATAAAAATGTCTCGTATATTAAGCTCTTAATTTCTGTTTTTTTCATCGAAAGACAAAGGTGTTCCAAGTGTGAACCTCAGAAAGAAAGAGAATATATTTACAATAATGCAACACAATGGTGTCGCCATATCAGTGTTGGTACCCTTCTGTATTTACTTTAAAAGAAGTTTTTTTGGAGGAACGGGGGGGGGGATTTTGCTTGTGCTCTATTTTAGAGCCATTCATCTGCAGATGTATGCAATTGCAATCAGTGCCAGGCAATAGAAACAACGGCTCGACAGCAGCTTAACCTTGCAAATAAATGCAATCAAAGAAAGCTAAACTAACAAACCAAAGGGTAGGCTTTTGCTTCAGGATTAAACTTTCATAATTTCTGCACATTGACATGCGCATATACGTGTATAGTTTACTGGCTTTCTTCATAACAGTAGTCTCATACGTGTTTGTGTATGTTCTTTAAGAAGTAAATTGGTATTGTAATGTGCTTCTTTAAACTCTTGGAAAACAAATCTTGAAAGCCCTGAATGCCTTTGTTTGCCGACAAACGTGGCAGTATATCATTTCTGCTTCTTTACTTCTGACTGACTGTTAGCTCGCAGTTTCCTTGAGTTCACAAATAAACAGCTGCAATTTGCAGTTGTGCACACATATTGTACAGCGTGTCGGTACAAAGAAATATAGAGGTTCACATCTTTCTTAGGCTCACTCTAATGTATGCTCCAGTACATCACGTATTTGATCCCAATTGTTCAGATGCACACTGAAACGACCCTACAGATAATAGCAAATAATTTAGTTCTTTTGATGTATGGACAAACAGCCATATATATATATATATACAGAGAGAGAGATGAAGAAAATAAATTCAGCACAGTTGGGATGTGGATGATGAAATGAACTACAAATGTGCCACATAAATGCCCCCCCTCCCTTCCCAAAATAATAGTGATGAGAGGGACGCAATGGTTTTGTAAGAAATATTAAGTCATTTGTGCAACAAAACCACCATTTTTACTCGAGACTGGTCTTGTCAAAATGAGGTAGATGGTGCTGTTGACTTCTCTAACTCATGTTGATATTCATTGCTATTCTACACTTATGATAATTTTTTTATTTAAAAAATCCACAAGTAATTCAGTCATTTCCAACAAAAATTCGAGATTTCACGAAAACCTAAGTAACTGCCTTAATCTGTAATACGGTTTCTCGGACGAGCAGGCCCACGTTTCAGACCTCATTTCAGAGGGGTGTGAAGGGAACAGGTAATACTGGGTGCACTATTTTCGTCAGCATGACGAATTGGATCCCAGGACTTGGATTCTTTTCAAAACTGCAGGAGAGCCAAATTTACTTGTTTTCATTTTTTTCTGCATTTTGTTTGATTGTAAGGAGAATACCCGTTGATCGTTTATTTTTTGACTAATAACTAAACTATTTTCAAATGTTTATAGGTACCGCTATCCAAATGTGACGCAGACGCCTTTTCTAATAACTGCTTACACTAATGCGACAAATATCCTCCATGGCACACTTGCAGTAGATAGTGGTTCACACTGGGAATCAGGCTTTGGGTGCACTACACATCCGGGAACTTAGCTCCAGGGTTAACGTCTGCGTGGTATCTGACAAACTTGGACCCTTCTTATTGTGAATCACGGGAATCATGGATCAGTCCCTTCATGATGTTATACATAGTTAGAGCTGTTGCTGATATATACAGGGAGTGTTGACAGAGTAAATCAGAATTGTCACAAAACAGCAGATTTCCTGCGAAGTTAACGTTCTGAAAGCATACAGGATGCTGAATCCCATGCAATGCCAGTGTCATCGAGATCAGTATGTAGTGCTGTCCTCACATTTACGGGGCCACGAAAGGGGTGGGGTGGGGGGAGATTCAACAATAGTAAAGGATGACAGAGTCTGTTATGATTCCCCCTGCTTGTGTAGAATTGTTCCTTGAAAATGAAAATTCGCCTGCATACAACATATTAATGTACATCGTTTAATGCATATAATGTATCTGACATTGCGAACCGCCCGTGAGGTATACATGCATTCTTAACTCAGCAAACACTCTATTCGAGTGCATGAAACATATCAAAATGCAACGGAAACAAAATCTGTCTCAAGGACATGTAAATAAAGTGTGTTGCTTAACTGGTTCAAATTTGTTTTTGGAGTAAATGAACCATTTATATCTATTATTGCAAGTTATTCATGATTTCAATGTGACAGCGGCCAATATTGAGATTATACAAGGGTTTTTCGGTTAATACCTAATGACTACTTATGCCCTACTTTACAGGGACAAATGGAAAATTTCATGATTAATTTCCACCTGCTTTTGAAGTGGCAGTAAATATCCTGGTACTTACTTCGCATTTTTCTTATATATTTTTTCCCTTATTATTATGTTAGTCACGCCTCAATGCTTAATATCACTCAAGTACTGCTATGATTTGGTATCTACTTTTGCATCAGTGATATACTTCCCTGTGTTGATAGATTAATATCATGATTATGGTATTTCAAATGCACGGGGAACAAGAGTTCACATTACTCGACTCACTGGTCCTTGATGGGGGAGATTCTTTTTAATCTCTTGAGGGAACCGGGTACGTGAGATTTGTCGCCAGGGAGCTATATCGCGTGGCACAAGTTTTATTGTCCGTTGAGTGCTTTTATATGTGTTCTATAATTATGGCCAGGCATTGGTTTATGATTATTATATGATGACCCGCAGACGGTTCCGTCCGTGGGGGGCTTTAGCTCGTGCAGAGCTTTATAACCTAAATTTCTGCCAAGCCAGGCAACCTCACTCCTTCATCCGCGGGGAAAGGCGTGTCAGTTGCGCCTGCGATGGCACTTTTGCACTGGCTTGAGCAAGGGTTTTTTCGGTACAATTAATATGATAGTTTTAGCACAGAATATAGTTGCTGAGTATGATATATTTGAAATGCCACGTCCCCTGATTGGGAATTTCAAGCCTTTATATACTCATCTTTCGCTCATGCTACTTATGGAGATAATTTGCATTATTGTGTATTATTTGTGAAACTAACACCAGTATCATTATATGAACTGTACAGTTACCTATATTGCGAGGGATTTGTTCATGTTAGCTCCGTGAAGTAGTGTTCTCTCGTGGCTGAAGTGGTTCCCCGAAATATCTGAGCTCATTCTGGCAGAAACTACATCTGTTTTCCCGCAGTGCATATCACACAAGGTAATAAATAGGAAATTTTCGGACGGAAAATTCATCTTTGACTTGGGAACACGAAATGCGCCAGAACTGGCAATCCACACACTGACAGCAAACAACAGTACTGAATTGTACCTGGCTTCCCCAAGTGTCTTTCCCCGCCGCATTACTTCTGCAGCACTTTGACTGGCTCTGCAAAATATTCATGAGTTCTTCACTGCCATTTGGAAATACGTTTTGAAACATGATATCATCACAAAGTAAGTCACATACCTTTTAATCCTGATAACTTGTTTCAGCATCTAAATGGTATTTGTTTTCGTAGTCTTTGTGTGGTGTATGTTTCACGTTGTCTATGTTGCGGTAGAATCTACACACTCTTATTGTGGTATGCTTTAGTAATAGTACACAACATTTTAATGATCGCTTCCATAATGATTCGTCGCCGTTTTCATAAGTGCACCTTTCAATCGCTGGTGTTTTTTGTTTTTTTTTTTTTTTTTTTTTTGTGGCGGTTCTTAATTCACAAACTTTCGCCTTTTCTGTCATCGTGTGTATTGCTTTGAGTGCTTTTGTAGTTTTCCAAATATTTACACGCATAGCCAGAAAAGGGGGGGGGGGGGGGCCTTCAATGGAGCCTACAACCAACGTCACCTCTCCCATATTGGAAATGGACAAGATTTGTACAATGAAGAAGCCATTGTCAAGGGTCCGTACTGCGTTGCAACGTATTACAGCTGTTCTTCTTCAAAACATCCCAGGCGTCATTAGCGTCATTTGTGATTTGATGAACGTCTGCTTGTTGTGTGAGCATAATGGTTTTGTTTCTTTGTGTAATGCCTTTATATGGAAATATCCGTTTACCTTCTACGTTAGCAAGACTTGCACGATGACCCAAAAATACATTTAAGAATGGAAAGTTCTGTTTTGAAAAGGCAATATGTATGTATATATACATATATATATATATATATATATATATATATATATATATATGTATATATATATATGTATATATATGTATATATATATATGTATATATATATATGCATATTATACTTAAACATATATTTGTGTGTGTTAGTGAGAGTGAGAGAAAGAAAGAAAGAAAGAAAGAAAGAAAGAAAGAAAGAAAGAAAGAAAGAAAGAAAGAAAGAAAGAAAGAAAGAAAGAAAGAAAGAAAGAAAATGTAGGACCGCAAAATTTAAAACGCGACTGGTTAGCAAAGAGGGCCATCGCTTCGTCAACGTTTCTTTATGTTGCTTTGTGCCCTGCATATCTCTTGCATATTTGGGTTGCCATCTGATAAGTTGTCTTTTCATAGAAAACTTGTCCTCGCCCATATATTTAACCAAAGAAAGAACAAAGAACGCTTGGCGCCAAGTGTTTTACAACAATGGAAGAATGATGTATCATGTTCTCATAACTTTCCCAAAATATCTGTAACTTTTCCTATTTTGAATTACTTTATTATCCCTATAATATTTATTTTCTTACTTGTCTACGACAAACAGTTAGTGCTTAAGGGGGTGGCGCTCTGTACCTATCCCGATTTTCAGGCATTTCATGATTCGTATCCAATTTACATAGCCATCGCTATCTTTCCCACTTTCTGATCTTTTGTTTTAATATTCTTTAAAGCTACCATACTGTACTACATTTCTGCATACACATAAATGTTTCACCCTTATTAACTATCGTGCCATCTAGCGGCGCGATAGTCATAGTGGCGCTAGATTTGCCATTACTTATCAACATTCTTATTTTGTGTCGAGTGAATCTCTTGCATATGATCATCTTCAAATTACATCCCCCCCCCCAATACTATGTTATGCAATCTCAATTATTACAGTATTAAATTCAATAAAATTGCCGAAAGCATTTTTGTGTGTTGTTTTATTAAAAAATTGGTAGACACACTTTTGACCAACCAGAGAGCCGGATGTAATAAACAAATTTAACTGGTTATATAATCAGATACCCGGCCCTGCATCTGATAAGACCTCCACGGGTGTAATATAGTGTCAATAAAAGTAAAAGGCCTAAGGCCTTGCAGCAGTAGTGAAAATTTCATACGTTATATAGATTTTTCCCGCTGCTACTGTAAAATTATCGATTTTACTTGTATTTGTTTAGCATTCATCATTACTGAATGAGGAAGAATTCGGGAAATTGTAGGTATTATGCGCGCTTAAGGTGCCAGGATGGCTTCAGGCGCGTTGCAGACTCTGCCAACTTTGACCCCGTCCAGCTCATATAAATTGATCGTTTCACCCATAAAACTATATATTTTTATAATCGTACGGATGTCTCAATTTGTAAAAACAGAACATCGAATCATTTTAGAGATTTTTCCAGAAGTTTTACGCTGTTTTGTGAGCGGGTATAGATCCACAAGTTTATTTCAGCTCGTTCCCACAATATTCAATTTTAAGATCTGCAAACTATCTTAAATGATAATATAGACCACTCCCCAGGAACCGAATTTTTGTGAAAGTAACCCATTACCTCCGATCGAACTTTTCAGTAGGAGTGGAGTAAATAAGAATCTTCAACTTTTATGTATTCTTGCAAAGATACATTGTTGTTTTGTGGTATAAAAATCAAGTTTTTTATCTCAAATTTTGTAAAGCCAGACACAATGTTCGTTTTAGCGCTGTGGTTTCACATGCCGCTTCCAATGATCGAAGGGAGGACATAAAGCAATTACAAGGTCACCTAACCATGGCCCTGACAACACACTGTTTCAAATTGGCAACCGGCATTGGGTCCACGTGTGGTTTGAGGGTTTGTTTTGCTATATGCACGTTGGTGGCAGGCTTTATAATCTGAGATCGTTCTACCTTTGCCAGACTGCATACTGTCAGCGTGCGCCACAAGGCAATTTTTTAATAATTTGCGCAACAAGCAACAGGCAGGATTGAACGTGCGACGGCTTTTTTGTATCAATGTTCACTGAAAGTGACCACCAGAAAGTTTGTCACAAATTACATGATTGATATTGCTGTGCAGTTTCCAGGTCAGTGTACCCAAAGGTTGGGCAACCTTGGAGATGTAAAATGTCTAGCCTTTACTTTAGTGCAGTGACAGTTTTTCGAAACAACATGGGCGGCAGAATACAAGAGTCTGCATGGTCATGGGCATGATTTACGGTAACATCGCGTATTTTCTTTCTGTCATGCGTCATGGATTTTACTCGTATCTGGTTCTGTGTTACAAACTTGTCCCATTTGAAATTTTAAATGAAACTAAATTTCAGTTCATTGTTCCAATATCAATGTGTCATGTCGACATATAGCGATCATCCAGAACGATAAGAACAGAGTCGTCATTGTTTTTGCATGGGCTTCGTTGCTGTGTGGTGATGAATCTACGTATTTTTCTTTTTTGCTTTCCGTCACAACTTTTGACTCATGTCTTACCCTGCGTTCACGATTTGTTCAATTCAAGTCTTTTTGTGAAACTACAACGTGAAAGGACATAGGTGCCAGATCCAGTTATTTGTACGAGCACGCGCCGTGTTCATCCTCTGAATTGGGGACTTGCTGGATGCACATGGGATTAGACGCATTTGATTGGATGATGCGTGTCACGTGACCAAATATACCAATCACAGGCCTCGAAACTTTCCTGGACGAAAACAATGACGAATTTTACACTAATTTTTAGGGATATGCCAGGAATTCAGGTTTTCATGTACGGGTTTACTTTTCCCCTGCTGTCTGCCCATCAGATCGCTATCAAATAATCCCATTGCCGCAAAGATGATCGACCTGGCGAAAAAGCCAGAGTGGACTCTCATTTTCGCGTAGCTTCCTTGGTTAGCCAAAAATGGCTGAAATCAAATATATGCCCCAGTGAACATTATCAAATAGATGGCTCACAATAGATTGGAAAACATTAAATTCAGTAGCAAACACGGTTATAATGTCCATTATTCAGTGACGCAAGGTGTTTTATCCTGTTAAGTTTTGAGAAGCTTGGAAGTCGGAACGATGGAGACTTGTCAAGTTGACCTGCTGCTGTGACGCAGTTCACGGTCCTTTTATATGAATCACATCATGCAAAAATACCTCCAGATTGCCAATTATGTCATAAGTCACTGTAATAACAAAAAGGAAGTTGTTTAAGCGGCACTAGTTCCTTTGGTGTGTCTCTCTTCGACCGTTATGCGCATCGAATCAAGCGTGCCGCCATTTTTTTCCTGCGGTCACGCGACTGTCATTGTCAGGGGCCGGTCAGCACGGCTGATGGCTGTTCAAACATTTTGGACCATTACCATACCAAAGTGAACAGAAGACACACGTGCAGTGGTCCTCTGAAACTTGTTATAGTTTTTCATCAATTTTCTCATATAAATATTGAATTTTTTTCAAACAATGTCTGGTGACCTCATACTTTAGGTGTGTATCTTTCAAATAGAGAACAAAAGTCATTTTGTGATTCGTTCGGCACAGCCGTCATAGAACAAACCATCTTGGCGCCTTAACTTTCTGTCTTTTTTTTTTTTTTTTTTTTTTTTTTTTTTTTGTTATTTTGTTTGTTTGTTTTTTTTTTTTGTGTGTGTTTTTTTGTTTTTGATTTTGTTTTTGTTTGGTTGGGGTTGTATGCTTTTTTTTCTGGGACAGTACAGTGTCATTATAGACTGGAGCACATGTTATTGTTTACATGAGTTTACCTATGATTCCTGGTCATACTGCTGTTTCCACTCTGTTTTCCTTTGCAGGGTGGAAAATTCCCGCCGAGTGCACTACCTTGTTTTTTCACCTGACCCCCAGGCAAGCATTTCTATTGGTCGGTGGTGCTTTAGCACCCGGGTATAAATATATCAGGTTCCACTCGATCGGGGTCCTAGGTCTTATTGTCTGCCGGTGCTTTGAGGTGCAGCTCTGCTTCGCTGTTTTGTTCTGAGGGGGGATTCCGTAGCCGCGTCGAGGAGTTCAGGTGATGTAGACTTTTTCTGCTTGACTTGCCTTGGCATATTGGAGATCTTGATTTCAACATGCAGCGAAAGAGTTCTCTGAAGTTTGGACTTTTAATTTTTTCCCGGGGATGTAAGTTTATTGTTTCGACTGGGAACTTCAAGGTGGACTCGGGAAGTTTTCTATTATGTCTTCCCTGTTGGAATGAGTAATGTTGGTCACCAACTTTTCCGTTTTCTGGCTTCTTTTCTTTTGATCCCCCCTCGTTTATGTCATTCTTATGTCAGCTTAATTGTTTTATACGTGTCTGGGAGAATGCCTAATTCACGACCCGGTTGCCTATATTGTTCATAAGTATGTTCACGTGCTCATAAATTTTTTCCCTCTCAAAGGTATGCGGTTAAAATGGGGGGTGAGGTGGATAAGTGTTATTAAGGGCTATTGGACCATGTAGCAGTCTTCTATCATTTTTTCCTTGTCCATTGTAAATTTTCCTGTTAAATTAAAGAGAAGACATTCACGAAGTCAAAAATCCTTTCCGTAGTATAGAACATCGAGATTAGAGATTTGCACATCTGCGAAAAATGGATTGAATCACATGTGTCTGTAAACCACGTTAAAATAATTTGTGCGACGTAACTATGTATTAGTTTAAATTTTGGAAAAGTAGAGCGACGGGCGTAAGGAATTCTCCGGCGTATTATCATTCCTGTAAAACAGAAGCGATAGTCTACTCTTGGTGACTTGTTTTTAATGTCGTGGAGTGCATTCCGAGGTAAACACGTTTCGCAAACTGTTACGAAGTCAAATGCTTTGAGACGGACTTTGATTGGTTTCAGGAATCGGTTGGTCAGAACCGCCAGGTTATGCTTTGAGACGGACTTTGATTGGTTTCAGGAATCGGTTGGTCAGAACCGCCAGGTTATGTAATCCATTCAGGCGACCAGCTTCGCGTCCTAAAAAATGTACACAAGGCACGTTTCAGCTCAAATGATCGACCGCAGAAATCTATCGCATTTAGATTCAGATTTTGCCCGTTGATTAAAACAGGAAAGCACTTTCACTGAGAAGAAATATTTTCTGCACGAATTGCCACACGAGACTGGGTTCCCTGGTTTGGTAATATTTTCTACGATAGTCAATTTATTTGTGTCGCTTCGACCTGTCCTCCGTTATTCAAAATTACGATAGACAACCATTATGTGTTGTGTTTTTCTCGGAATCTTTTCCTTGGCACAAAGATAAACTGCGTGTGCACCGTGATAAAAATGTGGTAAAAATGTTGGTTGTTCGCCAAATGGTACGAGTGAGTTTTTGACGGCATAAATTAGCAACTTCAGATTGACCTTTCGAGGGTCAGGTCAAGTCAAAGGTGACGTCAACTTGAAGTGAGGTTGCTGTGTTATACCGTGATAATAGAAGGTTTGCAATTGATTATTTGCTGTGTGAATTTGACTCGTGTATGTTGAATACGTCTATGACAATATCGGTAATGAAAAGAAAAATGTTTCATATATTGTTGGTAATTTGCTCAACTTTGTATGAGTTTATCTTCTCTTCGCAAACTTATTTCTTCAATTGAAATACTGGTTTGGATTTCTGTTAAAATAGAAACAGCTTCAGTGAATTTCTCAGCTCTTCTTTCATTTCACAGAACAATATTAACGTATACTGATGGTGATCGGACTTGGGACTTCATAACGAATCAGGTTTACTGATTATGTAGTTATTGGTTTATGAGGACTGATATAAAGTTTTCTTTGTTGAAGTTAATGTGTTATTGTTAGCTGGGGGAACTTGACCTGGTCAGTCGCTGTGCCAGTGGGAACTTTTATCTTAGAAATTTTTCATTGGGCGGTGGTTGTTACAGCCTCTACAAAAACAAAACATATGACACTTCAATAAAATCAAATAGGACAGTCAAATCGCCGGCACAGTGCCGGTGAGTGCAGGCTGCTGGACAATGGGGGCGAACTTGAGCAAACCATAAAGTCCATGACTATGCACTGTTTTATTGACAATACCAACCTAAATTTTGATATGAAATGAATATGCAAAAGTTGTTCCTCGTCAGCAATATAATTAAATGGTGCATCCTCTCCCATCACTTCCAGCTTTCACCATATCTTGCTACAGCCAGACAAGCTGACAGCATGACACATATAATGTGCTGCACATCGTTCCTGCCTGCATATCTCATTTCAATTTCTGGTAGGTTACATTAACACTTGTGCATCGAACAAACCTCACCTCAACAAGTATGATAGTCTGATACTAATATAATACCGCTTTTGTTTGTTGCATTTGAGGGATGCCCTTTCGTAGGCCTGTTTTAAGAGGGAGACTATATTGTACGCGCTTCCTGTGGGAATTGATCATACACTAGCAGCATTTGCACAGACCTGTAACCTCATAGGGACAGGCAACATAATAAATTCAAGGACTCCTGGATTTGTTTATTTTACTTTCACATATGTTCGAATTGCAAAAATAAAATGTTTTGAGATTGGCGTGTAGGCAACTGTGCGCGCGATAGTTTGCTGTTTTTGTAAAACGGCCTTTTTTTGGTATTGCCCTGCCGCACAATTCAAGTTCTTGAGGGCGCTCTTTGTCCCATAGGGATGGGCAGAGTCTCTCATAAAGCCATTATGTGGCTTAGAACCCCCCCCCCCCCCCAAAAAAAAAAAACATGGGAAGTTTTATGATATCAAAAAAAAAAAAAAAAAAAAAATTAAAAAAAATAAAGAATTGTAATCTTATGCCTGTTTCACTAATGCAGACCGTTCATGGCCGGGCCATTAATTCTTAGGAAGCCAAACAAAAAATCCTGCGCTCTTTGCCTTTATATATACATGTATGCACATGTATGTTCAGAAATATATACCTGTATTTCATTTTCTCACATTGTTGTGGCCATATTTACTCTTACTTGTACAGAAACTAATTATGATTATATATAACGTTTGTAAAATTACGTTTTGACCATATTTCACCTTGTTAAATTGTAATAAGCGTGCAAAGATAGTATAGATATGTGAAGAACACTTTATACGTACTGGGTAACAAGACATATCATTTCATTATAATTTAAGTCCATTGGTGATGTGACTGTATTATTAAAGGTTGTTATTATTTTCAATGAACAGGGAGTCGCAGTTCACGTACTTAACAGATTAGTATCCACGAATAGTGCACTCTTTAAATTGAATGTATACCTATTTACAATGTGTACCTATTTACAATGTGTATTTTTTAACCTTATCAATAAACATACTCAGTGCAAGGAGCTGGAAAGCAGATCTGGAGATATTTTTGATGCCACTTTCAGGGCGAAGCCCTGCATAGCTGCTCCACAAACAATCAGAGGTGAATATGCCATTTTCTTCCAGAACATGTTCCCTCAACCTATCTATATGAATAGGATGGATTAAATACATGTACAAAATTAAATGGACATTCAGGCTTACATTTGATTATTATCACGCTACCAAAACAAAAAATAGTTATAATGTAATAGGTCAATTGAAGAAATCTCTCAAACGTCTAATGTAATATTATGCTTCAATTTATGTAAATTTGTAATGTCATGCATGAAATGAAAAAATAATATGAAAAACATAATTTAATTTAACTTATAATCTGAATGAATGACCATATTCCTCACTGAATTTTTCCATGTTTCTGTTTTAAGTGGTTTCCCCGATTTTACAGTTGGAAACTTTATAACATTTTAGGGTTTTCATACATTAATCCCTCCTCCATTGTAAATGCTTTCAGGTGAGAGAAGAGCAGCCTTACCGGACAGCAGCCCTTACTTTTGGATCAAATTTGTAGTTTCAAACCTGATGATGTTGCCTATCAGGACGTAGCTGCTGCTTGAACCCTGAAGCTTCATGACGGTGCATTCCCAGCGCAATTGTGAGTATGACGGGGTAAATATGGTTGTATCACGTGACCATTTTGCCATTTGACGCAGTTTCCGGGAGCGCCTCTGGCGCGACTACCGCAAAGTACGTTGACAAGAACTTGTTTATGAGTTTCGGACCGTATTTAAAGATTATAAGTGTGAGGTAAAAGGTGAAGTATTGTTCGCCTAATAGATTAAGTAAAAAGCAACACAGACACGTATGGTTTTACCACAGCCATGAGGATGTGTTAACTTTATTCAGTGTACGAGAAGTTACTGTTCAATGTTGACACAGCGAGTGTGATCGTTTGTGTAATATGTTACCGGCTAGCACCGTGAAAACAGAGTGCAGCTTTAATCTGTATGATATATAGTATTAGTCTGTCACAAAATAGACTATTTTTAACTTTGAAGCAGTTAATTATCCCTTCCCGAACAGTAAACTATTGAATATAATATGTTTTTGTCACAGATTTTGAGATTATGTCGTATTTGTTCTAAAGTTCAGGACTTTGCTTCTAGAACCAAATTTATTTACAACAACCTTCAGTCAAGGGGATTAAAGATGTACTTTTGATCAAATATTTCTACAAATTTTGCTGTTAATATCCCGAGATGGTTAGAAAGTCTGGCTTCAATAATTTTAGATATTTTAGACTTGCCTGTTTTGCTACTTAATTTTATCTTTTGGCATCAGTCTGTTTTGATGTTCACCTTTCAGACATTTTAAGCTAGCTTGTTTTCTGTTTGGTCAAAGTACGTTGACAAGAACTTATCAAAACAATTTTGCCTTCACCTTTTACCTCACACTTATAATCTTTAAATACGGTCCGAAACTCATAAACAAGTTCTTGTCAACGTACTTTGACCAAACGTAGCCCCCCCCCCCGGGGGGGGGGGGCTACAGGTAGCAAGCAGCTACTGACGACAGTTACAAGTTTGCCTAATTGTACTTAAAATCCTGTTAAGAAAAATTGTTTTGATAACATGTTTTTGGCATAAATGCTGATGACTATCATTCTTTATTGACATGCTTAAATGCACATTTACTCAATGTTTTAAAAATTTCTCAAAATGAGAGTATTTTCTCAAATGTTTCAATCCTGGCCCATTATGTTGATACATTGACTCACGGTTGTCAGTGAAATAGAGCTTAATTGTTTGAGGGGTAGGTGTCATCGTAGTTTGTTTTATATTTCTGGTGTAGCGTGTTCATTGTTTCAGTCCTTGTTAGGATTTCCCTTGGTTTGTACAGGTGGTCTAGCTGCAACTGTTTATTTTACAATCAATGGGACTGAATATAATGCCCCCGCTTGTTTACACTTCAGTTATACACTGGCGGATGGTTTAACTATGATAAGCTGTCCAGCTAGAAAGGGTACATATTGGTTCAGGGGTAAGTCAAATTGTTCTTATCTGAACCTGTAGTATACAAATTTAGTAATTATGGTTTGTTTGACAGGTATTCCTCCTTCATAATGAAGCTCTACATTGACAAGAAAAACTTCACGTATGTAGCTAATTAATCATTCGCAGCATTCATATTTATTTATTATGTGGGTTGTCTTTGCTGAATATTTAGCTTAGACAAGGAGCCACCACTCAGAGAGACATGTACCGGTAATAGGCTCCGAAACATGTTGAATAGTTACTCGCTGAAGACCCTTTAATTTATTTGGGCTGATACAGCCTATGTCAAAATTTTACAAAGGAACGTGTGCAATATGGACAATAGTTATTCCATATGTATATAGGTTAGACAGGGATAGGTTAGCTTATGGAGAGTAAAGAGTTGGGACTGCGGAATAGGGTGATGACTACTATGAAGTGGTTCTGGGCAAAAAGACACAAATACATACATACATACATACAAACATACATACATACATCCAAATACCCTTTAATTTATTTGGACCTGTAATTGCTGTAGACTCCGATAAGATTCTTGTATAATGCATTAAAAAATTAATTAGACCTTCAGGAATTTGTTTGACCAACTAACAGAAACATTAGCATTTGGTTTATTCCCTAATGGCAGCAACAGTCCCTGAGGCTGAAAAAATACTTATTTTCAAATTGTATATATATATATATATATATATATATATATATATATATATATATATATATATATATATATATATATATATATATATATATATATATATATATATATATATATATATAATATAGTCGACTTAGCATGTAACTAGTAGTTTCCATTTTTATCCTCGGCACATAAAAAGCCATAGGACATTGTCGTATCCTGTGTCGTCTGTTTGTCCGTCCGTCTTGGCTACGTTACCGCAATATCTAAAAAATATTGACCACAGCTTTTATCAAACTTTTGTCAGAGATGCATCTTATGATGGACCAGGTTCCTATTCAAAACGAGCTTCCTCTTTGCATTTATAAACTCTTCATATAGCTTTTAAACAAAATATTTATCTTCAAGGCCGTCTGAGCAATATACAAGTGGACAATGTTCGAACACAGCTTCACAATTTTTTTTTCAGAAATGCACATTATAGTGGACCACATTCCCATTTAAAAAAAACACAGCTTCCTCTAATTATTTTTAAATTTGTTATGAGACTTTTCATGTATTTATTTGATGGCCGTCTGAATGACGCACAGTGCGGTGGTCTCTGTCACCAGATTTTTCCCCCAAGAACACATCTAAGACTACTCTTTCATTTCATAAACAAACAATATGGAAATTGTATGTAAAGTATTTTACTGCGAAGGTCCACAAAAAAAAAAAAAAAAAAAAAAAAAAATTCACGTGTTGTGCTTTTTTTTTCAATGGAGAGTGATATGATGGGATAGATTTTTAGCTCTGCTGACCAAAGGTGGCAGAGCTTATGCAACCGCTCATGTCTGTTTGTCCGTCCGTAAACTTTTGCTCGTTAGCGTGATACCGTCCACCATTTTCAAGTTAGCCCAATATAACCTCCAGGACTTGTAGGGTGTTAGAAAATGTAGGCCAAGATCGATGTTGGTGGCGCTACTAGCATTATGATGTAATATAAGGGTCAAAATGTGAAAATCTTGTGTGGACACTCTAGCATCTTTAATTTTTGGAGGATCTTCACCAAATTTGGCAGGACTGTGGAGGAGGTCAAAGTCTAAGTCGGTACTTGTGACGCCACCTATAATTTGATGGAAATTATAACCCAAAGTGTTTTTTTAAGATATGAAATTCCATATCTCGAAAAGTAATTGAATTAGACTTGCCAAATTTATTCGGATATATAGACAATGGCCAAAAACTAGAATCATGTGTAATATCAATGACCTTGACCAATTTTTGTGAGGTCACCATGCCTGTAAAGTTGAAAGAGTTGATTTTGTAATGGCCGGTTGAACTTCAATGGCGATGTCAGCAAAGCACCAGGCAAGCCTCTGGGCCTCTTGTATAACATAATCTGGGTGACCTTGGATCTTCTGTCCCATGGTTACTGAGGACAAAGTTAAGGAGGACTCTTTCATTGTTGTTTTGGCACATGCAACAATATGCATCACAGGAGTTGCACAGATATGCTATGATTACAAGTGGGGTGAAGTGCCATCTAGTGGACAATTTTTACATTAATATGTTCAGAAGCCACTTGAGGACTTGCATCTTTGGAATGAACAGGTGCAATATAGCCACGATGCCAGCAGGGCATTAGGCAAAAGGGCCTCTTGTTTGTTTTTGTCACTGTTGTCATCACTATTATCACAATTTGTATTGTTACCATCATCACTGTGGTCATCATCGTCATCGTGATCATCATCATCGTCATCGTCATCGTCATCATCGTCGTCGTCATGACCCTTATCATCATCGTCGTCATGACCCTTATCATTATCATCGTCATGACCTTTGTGTTTTTGTCTCCATTACTGTGCCCATCATCTTCATCTTCATTTTCAGTTGACTCTTGCTCACCAAAGAGCTCAGGTGGAAAAGTGACACAAAACACACTCGCTAGCTGTGGTTTACCAAGCATAATGGTGTATCCCACTGTTTGAAATGGAAAAATCCATTGCAAACTGGTGGGACAGTTTTTTTTTTACAGCTGATATTCTTTTTTCCATTGAAAAGTTTCGCCATAAAAACAAAACACATACATTGGACAAAATAATATTGGAAAGACGTATTTCTATATCTTATCCCCAACTGGTAATTTTGCCACTTGTGTTGCAAGTGATGATCAAAATTGTCCACCTATGTGGAAGGTATCTGAATTGACAGGTTTTGAAACAAAGCACTGCATGTAGGGCTTCCATAGTACAGAATTTACTGTTTGCTCTTGGGCTATGCTAAATTTTGGCGTCTTAGCCTATATGCAGTGAATTCAGGATTTGCAAAAATCTTTTAAATCAAGCGTAGCATTGAGAATCGGAATCAGTGGGGGTGGATCGACAATCCTACAGCACCAAATCTGAGCTGGGCCCAAATCTGAGCTGGCACATGTCGTTTTTGGCCTGCTAAGCCTGAGGGATATATTGTGAGTTGCAATCTGGAGCCCTCCAGAAACGACTTCACTGTCTGAAGATGATTAATTAAGGTAAGGGCGACATGTGCAATAAATGTTAGATACTTGGATGTTTATTACACCTGTAAACTTTTTCTAGGCCGCGGAAACCCATTTGCGGCCCCAGAAGCGTGTTTTCCAAGCCCAGGTTCCAGCAAGGTGTTACCAATGCGAGTTTGTGAATCGTTATCATTTACCACACTTTATCGACGTTTTCTGAATAGACAGGCTTTATTGACATAATTTGTATAATGCCCGGTAAATTTAAGACTGGTGTAAATAAAACTGTGGAAATTTCCCGGGATGCATAAAAAATTGCGTTATACGCCATGGCCCTCCCCATGGCGAAAATCTCTGGTCGCCTTTCTTATTCGACAGGAAGACCGTGATTCTTAATCGGCACTATGCACTCTCCACCATAGTAAGGACACAGTTCATGCACGTACGTGACCACGAGAGGTCGCTTGCGCTCGCTATTACTATATACACATACACAAACGAACGCCAATGGTTCCAACTTACCAGTACCTCTCGGATCGTCCGAGTCCGGACATATGCAAACATGCTAGGACCTCGGACCAGAGTCCAGACTGCGTAGACGCGCTTAGACATCTGATCATAATCCGAACATGCATGGAACTTGTGTGTGGCTTGGGTGGAAATTACAATTAGAAATTTCAAACATTATGGTGAATTAAATGGCACTTAGGCGGTGTTTTGCGAACTTTTTACCTCTAGTAAATTTCAAGATTTCAAGTTCGAACCCAAGTTTTAGTCAGATGTGAATGATTCTAATTGGCTAAGTGTCCCGATGTGAACTTTTAGCATTATATTGTTAATATTATATTATAAAACAATGATCATTGTAATCATATTGACAACAAAAATAAACAAAAACAAAAAAAGAAATTAACAAAAAATTATAACATATTTACATGTTGAAACCCTACCTCTTTAAAAAAAAGTTCTTTTATCATTTATGGGCAATCATATCAATACAAGATTTTTTCTAGCATCCAAATATTTACTTGTGTCAAATAACTACATGTATTGACAATCGAATAAGTTAGCATATGGCTATGAGTACAGAGGTGGTCTATAAAGTGTGACCTGAGGTGAAAAAAAAAATTTAAATGATCCATAAATTCTGGGTTCCTGTGAAAGTTAAAGGGTTCCAACAACAGATTTTGAGACAATGAAGGCCCAAACTTTGTCCTTTTTTTTCAAAAATGAAGTGAAGTATCAGTGAAAGGTTGGAGCAAGCTTTAATATCTAAATACTTATAACACAATTTCAAATACCATAATTATATTTTGTGTGTTGTGTGTTATCTTTTCTTTACTTTCAGGAAGAATGCCAATACATGCATCATACTGCACATTTCCTCTCAGCAGGAGAAGAAATAATGGTTTACACATAACATTACCAGCAATCTATGGTTCAGGTTATGATGGAAAAGCGGCAACTTGTGTATGTATTACAATGCGACTTTCTCCTTTGCGACAACTCTGATAGATAAGATTTTTTCCGTGTGCTCAATTTCTTTGAAAACTTATTTCAAGTGATACACAAGCTAATTTAATTTGTGTGTGCTACATTGACATATTGCTGAATTTACCAAATTTTCTTTTTCTACATATCTAGGGAATTTAATGCGCAAGTATATGCATCACGATGTTATGTCATGAGGCCTTCGTCCCTATTCTCATATAAGTAACTGGAGCTGTGACTAAATGTCTAATAAACTTCATATATGGCAATATGTTTTATAAGACTTAAGCCACATTGACCTAATAGGATTTTCATATTAATAATTTCAAT
The DNA here is from genome assembly GCA_964020975.1 of Hermodice carunculata. Lineage (NCBI taxonomy): Eukaryota > Metazoa > Annelida > Polychaeta > Eunicida > Amphinomidae > Hermodice > Hermodice carunculata. The sequence continues at coordinate 81,053,446 of OZ026625.1, read as the reverse complement.
TAAATCACCCAAGAAATTCTCTATAATAATTTTAGTCCGCACTATGCATCATGTGATAGTATCATGCATTTAGAAAATCCTAGAATCCTTTTGTCTAGTAGTTGGCCATACCAATGTGGAAGTAATGTGCACCACATGTCAGTGTTGTGTATATGGAATCTCCTACAATTGTATGTTTGTTGTATACAAATGTTGTCTACTTGAAAAGTCTGCAATTAGGATTACCTAGATTTTGTTTAAATATTTATAACTAAATACAAAGCTTCTATGACCTTAAGAGTTCTTTTGGCAGCTGTTTGTCACACTGCAGTCAAATTAGTCATGTTCATGACAGGGTCTAATATTTGGCTATGTTACAGGCCTATGTAGGTTCATCACGGTGCCTCTTGCCACTGCGGCCACAGGATCAACATGGTGATATCAGTCCAGGCTGTTGTAACAAAATGGTGGACATGTGCTCATTGACATATTCTTTAAACAAGTTAGCAAATTCAAGCCATACAGCCTACTTAAGTCTGAAATGTTGTGGACTTTGGTCTTTGTCCAACAGTGTGTGTTGTACCAAATAAAAATTTAGCCGGACGCAAAGGTTTGCAGAGTTTTGCAAGAGACCCCACCTGGACATGCCTCAGCATCAATTAATCTTCAGCTGGGGACCTTTTGATGAAAAGTCCCCCCAGCATCGAGGAAACCAGACTCGTGTTTGTTGCCCTTGACTGCCATCCTCCCTATGTACAGACACTACAGTTTTTGGTGCTGTGCGAGCAATTACAAGATTGAACACAGAGCGGATGGCTGAAAAACAGAAGATGCGTACAAATGCATGGGGCAGTGAGCTTAATGAAGTGGTAGAGACAGTGTACAACAATCCACCCAAAGGCAGAAGTATGTACCAGGCTGGAACTCGGCACACTCTCATACACCCACGATTGATGCCGAAATTAGCCTGGTACTTGTGCAGCAGAACTTCAACGAAATTGGGCAATATGTAAACATGGGGGAAACAGATCCGTTGGACAAGAGCGCGAGGAAGCCTGTGAGCCAAAATATCCAAAACATTAAAAGAAAGTCCCCTAAAGGTGACCGATGTGACCCATGTTATAAGTGACAGGTTGATAGGTGCACCAATATTCAAACTGCTCCTGAGAAGTGGACAGGCACTGCCCACATATCAAAATGATGGCACATTTTTTTTTACAATGTATCCTTCTGCACCGAACTTATCGGTAAGGCCACAGACAGAAGTTAGAACTGTAACTCTATTTCACAGACAGACGTGTTACCAGGTGCCAAACGGAACTGTCACATATGTTGAAATAAATGCCTGCATTAATTCGTCAGTTGTTGCCAACAAGAAGTGGTAGGTGGTACAAGAAGGTCCCTTGTTTTCGCGACTTCCATCTGCATGTCACATAATTATGAAACAGTCGTAGGACCTAGAATATTTTTGTGAGTACTAGTTGTGACAGCGTAGCTGCCTCTGCAAACATAGCAGCCGTAAGGTTTATTGCAGTAGTAATGACGAATATGTAAGAAGTCTCACCACAGCAGCATTTCTTTCCTACATGGGACAGGCCCAGCATGTGGGTAAGCCCATGTTGATTAATCGTAGCTGCCAGAGCTGCAGTAAAAGGCCACCGTAAGTACGTGTATTTTGTGGCACTTATGAAAAAGTAACTAATTTTCTATGTATTGGCTAATGTACTGCTTACTGGAAGACTACAGCTCACACTGGTTGCTTTTCATGCTTACATAAACAGTTTTGGGCAGCATTTGATAAAATTATACAAAAACGAAAACAAAAAAAGAGTAATAAAAAGGCCAAACCATGAAACAAAGTCGAAATTCTTGTATAGTGTTTGAAACATATTGTGTTGAGTTACTGTCAATCTGCATAGCTTTCATGATAGGCTCTTGATGTTTTCGTAGCTCCAAATTGAACCGGGGGTTATCTGTAGAACCTAAAAATTCAACTGATTGCCCCTGCCTTCATTCACAACACATCTTGAAACTATTCCTCGGATTCGGGACTTGGGTATTAATAACGATGGTTTTTTTTTTTTTTTTTTTTTGGGGGGGGGGGGGTTTACACATCCCCGAAGTTTTTCGTACTAGGCCACTTCAGTCTGCGTATTCTATGTGCGTCAAGTACAGCGCAGCAGAGATGCGAAAACAGTTCTTTAGTTAAAACCTGTTTTTGTTTTTGTTTTTTTTTATTTTCATTCCCGGTCTTTGTTTCAAAACTGCGTAGCTTCATATTCATCAAACGTGGTAGGTATATACCTTATTTTGCCTTTTTTTTTTTTTTTTTTTTTTTTAATTTTGGATTTCTTCGACTTCACTTCAGACTTGGCAGGAAGGGCTTTAAGGTTTCTCCTTGTTTTTGCAGAGTGGTGTTATGTCGCTGTTATATCCAAATGTTTACCAAGCAACAGCACAGTGGCAAATGCGCATATTGTGAATGTTCATATCTGTAGCTTTCGCAAAAATCATTGACTGGATCCTCTTGCAACTCATCAGGGGTGTCTCGTGTAGTTCAGTGGAGCACTTGTTGTACTCCAATGCGAGCCGTTGCCGCTAGTATGGTTCCGAACAAATCTTGCTTAAAATCATAAAATTACATCAAGCTTAAATTTATTGATTCCACATTAGCACAACAGGGGGCAGCACACAGAACTATACTGTGCAAACCTTTGCTTCAAGAATAAGTAAGGTCGGTAGAGGCAGGCTGCATACATGTTGAAGTATTTTTTCATGTGGTGCAGTCGTTTATAAATCAAGGAATGGCAAGCATTGACCATTATTTTTTGTTAGACTATGTGGAAAGGAAAGAATATTCCACTAAAGTACTGCATAAATCTAGGTCTAATGCTTAAACTTGAATTGCATCATGAAAGTCTGTTCACTGAGTTAGAAGGGGGTTGAATATGCAATCACAATGAGGGCAACTGTGAAACAGTTTGTTTCTTTACGTTTCTGACTGATAGTGATCACTAACTCTGAAAGGGTTGCCTCCATTCAAAAAATATAGTTGCACATAGTGCCTTCAATAAAACTTTGTAAACATGATACATTAACTCGGTTTCTTTCTTTTTGGGTCACTATGACCCAATGATTATCGACTTTGCCACTTGTCTAAGTTTAGTTGCTTTTTGTGTTTGTTTGTTTTTGTTGTTTTTTTATTTTTTTGTTTGTTTGTTTAGATTTTTTTTTTCATTTCTTTCAGCAACTCGGAAGAGTTACTGCCCTATTTGAATAAACACCCATGCATAGAAAACTGAAAGCAGTGTGCACATTTTGAACAGTTACATTTCTTAATCAGAGTTGAAGGAAAATGTCAAATGGCCAGACGGAATATAGTGGTCACAGGTGTAAATTGTGTCAATGACCTGCACTAAATAGGATTTTAGTTAGGCCCATATTACTTTTAGGACTGACAAAGTGTATGGAAATCTACTTTCACCCTAATGTTAGTGGCGTCACCTTCAGTATTATATAATACTCTATTGGTCAAGAAGTGAAAATCTTGTGATCAGTCCAGCATCCTGAACTGTTCATGTCTCTTCATGAAATTTATTAAGGCTGTGGAGGAAATCAAAATATGGTGACCTTGATTAGTTTCTCAAGGTTATTGAAGGAGTGCTTTTCGGGAAATGATTTTTGGTGATGGTCATTAGATTACATGTCAGCAGAGCTTTATACCCATGGCCCTGTCGTTATTAAATGTATTGAGGCCTTTAGTGATTTTCGGGTATTAAATGTAACTTGCAGTTGGCTTTCCAACTTTATGTGGAAAACTTTGCTGCAAAGTAGGAAGTCCCTTCATGCATAATTAACTGACAATTGCACACCCGAGCATATTTGCTACTTTAGGGGCAGGTCCAAAGGTATAAAGTAAACCTGCACTTTGCAGATTCAAACATACGAAAATGTGATTATTATGATCTCACTGATCATGATAGCCCCCTTCCCCTTAACAAATTATAAATAAATAAATGAATCAAAAGCGAAAGACATTTGGAGAATGAGTTAAATTGTTCATCATTTTTAAACTGTACAAAATGAGTGTTTGCTTTTACAACATGCGACTCTATATACATTATCCATGAGAAATGCAGTAGAGTTTTGTTTCCTTATTCCAAATAAAATCCTGTCGGAAGAAAGGCACACCAAGTGTAGGAACACCGAACTTGGTCTGCTTTGCTGACAATCTTTCTCGTTAACCTCTCACGAGTTAATTGCCAAGAGGGGACTCAAGTGAACTTCTAGTCTGGGCTGATCAATTTCATCCTCTCCATTTATCAATAATAGTACATAGATTTTATTTAGCAATGGGCCCATCTGGCCCATGAGCATCACAAAATAATAAATGCAATGTTTGAGGTTAGTGATAGTTCATAAATGATGCATGAAAATAATCATAAAGAATTTATTTCAATCTGTTGAAATATACACGCATCAGGAAGTTTCAATTATTTTCTAACAAGGTTTTCTGAAGCTCTGTAGCTTTAAACAGATAAGCTGCCAGCCTGCGTAAAACTGAAGTGTTCTCTGAACAAAGCGACCAAAAAAAATATGCATACGTGTACGTCCATACCTCTGGGGTATGTTAGCTTTTTGAATATTTTTATATATAGGACACTCTAGAAAAAATGAAGTTCATCTTCTAGCATAATGCATAGCTGACACAATGATTCATTCACTGCAACAGGTAGCTTCTCCCATTTTCCAGTTTCGATACGCAATCTGTGGTCGCTGACTCCTAAAGTGTTAAAGCAACTCTTTTTTTTTTTTTTTTTCTATTTAAACCTCACTTAGACATTTCTGAAATCTGAACCCATCTACAAAGTGTATATAACTTCTTCACTTTGGCTTCAGCTGAAGAGCACCATTCCAATATCCTGCATATACATGTCTTTCAATCTTCTTTTAAACTGATACAAAAATAACTTTCATTTGTGACACCTTGTGCCAGCCATACCTGACCAAAACCAGTTGCAAGTAACAAACGTCTGACATTTGTGACCCAGTTATATACTGTTTCATCTTCTATACCCTCATATAGTAAATCATATGTAATTCTAATTAACTTTTAAGTATCACTTTTAACTACCTTTAACCAGTACTTACTTATTCTACCATATCGAATTATATAGAAAGGAAGCGCTCTAATTCGCCATAAACCATCTGTGTCACTGTATTAAGACGCACTGATAAAATATTTTTTACAGAATTTCAAATGTACTTTTTTTATATCTTTGCATCATGGAAACCCCAGACTTCGCAACCATAACACAAGATGGGGTTATCATCTTATCAAATAAGTCTATTGGGCTCACGTTTACAAAAAAAACATAATTTCTTTTGTAAACTAAAAATTTGATCCAAATTGTGCACTTCGTTACTTTTAATTTGTCAAAAAAGTGACTTTATAGCCTGAATTCCGTAGGCGTAGTTGTCTTTATTGACCGTGGGTCCAAACTGAATACATAATCATCAAATCACTAATAGTCGGGGGAAAAAAACATGCATAATATATTGAAACAAATCATCACCGCAATACTAAAATATCTAGAAAATAGGAATTATTTATGTATTCAAGTCAGTTCTTATAATATAATAGTCCTTCACATTGAAAAAGTAAAAAGTAATTTATCACTTAGTAAGATGCCAAAATGTCATGGATGAGCAGAAAATCCTTTTGCTTTTCTGCATCATTGAGATAATTAACTGCCCCACAAAACCGGTCTCTAATATTTCGTACGAGAGAGCAGAATGGTATCACATGCTCCTCATCCTGGACCTGCCCATACTGACACAAACGCCCTTTTCGAGGCAGGCGCGCCCAACGACCTGTCTCTATTCGTAGGTGATGCGACGAAAGGCACATTTTATTCGATGCAATGCGGCCATATTCAGGTATAAAGCAATCTATCCTCCGAGTATTAGTATGCACATCATGGACGCCACAGGTAGGATTAATACGATATGTACGATATTTGGTTTTGCGCAATGAACGAATCTTATCTTGCAAGCTACTATTTGCAGTACCGATGTAATCATTTGATGGTATCAACAGTTCCTCTATGTATTTAAAAGTTTTACGATTATATGTTTGCGTCAACCTAATTGCAAACATCAGGGGGTCGTCCAACACATTTGTCCTCTTCTTCGAACATCTTTTGAAAGAATGTCGGTTGCTTGTGTTTTATCGGTGCATCTAGGGGTGGAAAGCCAAGTTTTGCCAAACATACGTCGTTTACAGTCGTCTTTCTCACACCCAAGAGACCTTTACATGCACCAATGTATAGTTTCTCCACTACACGGACACAGGTGTCAAGCCAACCTTCACAGCCACATAATATCTGTGCGTTAAATGCAGCTTCGACAACTTTTCTTTTCGCAACAAAAAGCATATCTCTATTTACTCTTCGAAACGTGAGAAGTTTGTTGAATTGCTTTTGTTTTTCTTCTACATGGGCTTTCAATGACGAGCTGGTGCTGCCATCTGCTGTAAATACAGCACCAAGTTGCACATATTTATCACAGTGCTGTATCAACATGTTTCCTAGAGTAACAGGATGCTTATATTCCAAGGTTCCATTTAAGAGCATAAATTTTGTTTTACTTCCATTGACCACCATCCCATGTGACTTACAGTACACATTCATAATATTAAGGTACAATTCAGTAAACTTGACACCATTACCGTTTAAAAGTGCTTTATCTTTTCAACAATGTAAACCAGGATTCACATCACATATATACTCTTCAGGCAAAGGTAAATGAGAAACGTTATCGTTGTCTATAAAATCTGCAGTAATATTTTTTCTCGCGTTTAAGTCGCCACACAAAACCATTTTGTATGTATCTTGATATTTCGCTCTTATATGCTCAATCCTTTGAAAGATATCAGCCTCAATCATGTCTACTCCAGTTGACCCTTCTGGTATTGCAGAGCAAAAACAAACAATCATATCAGTATCAAAACCAAAAAAGTATGCACATAAGTGTATTAAAATAATATCATTACCATCGCTTTTTCAGTAATATCACACCATTTCTTAACTCCGACGTGTAATAAACCGCCCATCTACCCGAGTAACGTTTACTTCCAGGCTTTCTACTTGTTCGGTTCAATATAATAGATTCATAACGACGAATTTCCAAATTAACCGTGCAGGAGCCGCAAGTTCTACAAAGTAACACATTATCCTGGTCTTGGATTATATCATTGAAGTCTTTCAAGTCCAATTTATTTATACGTTTACTCACCAAACCCTGCACATTCCATACGCAAAAGTTCAAATCTGAAACATTTCGCTCGGAGCTGCCATTTACAGTGAGATGTTTTCAGTTCTTATAGTTTGCGATAAATAGTCACTATCGTCGTAATAACTCTCAAATACTTCTTCTATGCGTCCCTAATCGTCAACATTCCCACCGCCCGAACTGTCCAAATCGATCTCATCAACATCGGTATCGAGCGCCGTCGCCGAGCGTTCACGGGAACTACTCTGTCAAGTTGTCTCGGGACCATTGGCTACCTCGTGTTTAGCCCATATCGAATTCCTCGCCACATGTGTCCACTCTGGGAACTTGTCGTCCTCGACAAGCCCCTGAACAATTAACCAAGCTGGAAAAACAATTTTGACTCGTTTCTTTCCTTTACCTTTGCTCTTGGCAGACCTCATGCAATCTTCTGTGCTCTGCACTGCTACAAAATGCTTGCGATCTACACTGATCTTTTCACCATTAACGTGTGTTCTAGACTGCATCTCAAACCCATTTCCTGACATTTTTCTTTAAACAAAAGTGTGTCAATATTCTGAGGAACATAAGTGTTAAACGCTAGTCGCTCTCTCTTAGCGTCATGTGCTGCCTTCTCTAGATGGATGCGGGTGTGTTCAATCAGTTCATCAAACCTCTCACCATAAAGCTCAAGCTGGTATATAACACCGAATTCTGCAGAGTACGTATACCCAAAGCTCAAAGCTGCGATATCATGGACACACTTTCTGAGTACATCGGGAAAACCTGCATTGACTACTCTTCTGCTGACATTTGGTGTCTTTGTTCTGTCGTCTTGGAGTTCTGTGGGATTTGCAGAATCTGTTCCTTCAAATATGGACCTGCAATATATGAACTCTCTTCTTTTGAAGGACAGTTTCCCTTCTTGGACGCTTGATGCTAATATACAAATTCTATTTTCGAGAACCGTGCCTCTTAAGAAGTCAGAGCGGTCATAAGGTAGCCACATCAAAATAATATTCTCTGGTAAAATTTCCGAGGCTCTTTCGATTATTTGATACAGCACTTCTGTGTACAAGGTTTCCACAGTGCAGTAATTTTTCACGCTGAATGGTTTGCTTTGAGTATCGTTAGTGATGGAGAGGACCTCAGGCGATTGCACCAAATTGCTGACTTCTCCTGGATTGTCTGTTTCCCAGTATAATGTGTGCTTCAAAAACCAAAACATAGGCCTTAATTCCAGAAATGTGAAGCCATATTGTAATAATTTGCGTCAGTATTGGTGTAGAAATAATATCAACGTGTGATCAAGTCTTGCAAGTTGAACCCATAGGGGGGTAGGCCCGTGGTGACGAGCATTGAGCGATACCTAATGGTCGGGGGTCGTCATCTTGGGCCAACCCCTGTGGTTGAATCCTGTTGAAACCGAGTCAGCAGGTTTTCTCGGCGCGCTTTGGGCCCGGTATGTGGGCCCACAGTGCTGGAGGATTGCCATCACCTAACATCTAAGTTGTTCTTACTTACAAATAACAATTAAAAACAAAATAAAAAGCAACATTTATGACTTTGGAACATTTCCTGGTAATTGATGAAACTGAAAAGTTGCACGCCGAATCATTAACCTAATATGGTCACCAGAGACAATTTTTCACTGGAATAAATGTCTTGTACATAGGATCTTAAGAACTTCATAAGATAGGATCGTAAGATTTTCACGGTTAACCACCCTTGTAAGAGTCTAGTTCAGCTTTGACGGACAGTGACCTTGACCTGATTTCAAGGTCACCAGGGACAATCCATTAATTACAAAATTGCAAGGAATATCAGGAGAAACATTTGTACTAGGGTCACAAATCTTTTACAGTTGATCCCCCGTTCAAAGGTGAACGCAAGTTTGAAGGATAATGACCTTGACTCAATCCGAAGGTCACCCAGGTAAATTTACTTTGAAATTCTTGCACACGATATCAGTAGAACAAGATGTGCAGGGATCAAGGAACTCCCATAGTTAATACACCTTTTAATGGGCCTGTTTCAAATTGACGGACAATGCTCTAGACCTAATTCAAGGTCATCAGAAACTTTTTGCGTGTATGGTGTCTCTTTTTCATTGCTTGCGCATGGAATCAGAATATTTGAACATTTTAAGGTTATTCTCTGTGAATTTTTTGCAGTGTTATCTTATGATTTGATGCGCTTAAATCAGGAACGTTGCTGTACTGTATTAAAGCACCAAAGATAAACAGAGGTATCCTGATAATATTTGAATGCATGAAATTACATACCTTTCAGGTTTGTCCACCTTTCTTGGTATGTAGCTTTGATTTTTTTTTGGCATGAAATCTGTCTTTCTGAATTATTTGCATCAAATTTACCAACATTTTCACCATCTCCCATGAAAATATAGACATTTTAGCTCAGCTGACTTGTCAATCAGCTGAGCTTTTGTGAGGGTCTGTCGTTCGTCTTCCGTCCGTCATCCACCGTCCGTTCGTCCTTCGTCCACACTTCACATTTTCGACTTCTTCTCTTAAACCATTGGCCAGATCCACTTTAAACTTGGTGGCAATGTACTTTGGGTGGCTTTCTACCAAGTTTGGTCAAATGGTCACGCTCCAATGTTTTTGGATTTTTTTTTTTTTTTTTTTTTTTTTTTTTTGTTCTTTTTGGGGCAAACCTTAAAAAACCTATTTCTCCAAAACTGCTCACCCGATTGCTTTTATAACATATAGGAACACTTCTGGGGACTTCTGGTTCCTAATTTGTTCACCAAGTGGCGCTGCGATTCTTTTGTTATTTTTTATGATTTTTTGTATGTTGTTGCTATTTTCGTCTTCTTCTCCACAAGCGTCACTCAGATTAAGCTGAAACGTGGTGGATATGTTCCTTGTGGAAGGGTCAAACAAAGTTGTTCACCGGACGGGAATGCTACAGATTTCTGATTTTTAACGATTTTTTTCAATTCGGGTACTTGTCGGTAAATGCACCTTTCCTATTGATTAATATGTAGGTCAATGGGCATTCTAATGCTAATTCACATTTTCGACTTCTTCTCCGAAACCGCCTGCCAGATTCACTTCAAACTTGGTGGCAATGTACCTTGGATGGGTCTCTACCTAGTTTGTACAAATGGTTATGGTCCAGTGATTTTTTACTTTTTTATGATTTTTCTTTTTTTTTTTGCAAATCTTAAAAATTCTTATTCTCCAAAACCGCTCACCCAATTGCTTTGATATCACACAGAAATACTCCTTGCTATGAATTTGTTCACCAGGTGGTGCTGCAATGTTTTTCTATATTTTTATGATTGTTTGTGTGTCTTCATTATTTTGGACTTCTTTTCCAGAACCATGACTCAGATTGAGCTGAAACTTGTTGGATAGCTTTCTTGTGAAAGGGTCAAACAAAGTTGTATACTAGGTGGCACTACTGTGGATTCCTCATTTTTAATGATTTGTTCAATTCAGGTACTTATCGGTAAATGTACCTTTCCTATTGATTACTATGTAAGTCAATGGGCATTCTAATGCTAACACACATTTTCGACTTCTTCTCCAAAATTGTCCGCCAGATTCACTTCAAACTTGATGGCAATGTACCTTGGGTGGGTTTCTACCAATTGTATTCAAATGGTCATGCTTCAATGATTTGTGGATTTTTATTGAATTATTTTGTGCTTTTTGGGGGGCAAATCTTAAAAAATCTTCTCCGAAACCGCTCACCCAATTGCTTCGATAGCACACAAAATCACTCCTAGGGACTCCTAGTTTTGAATTTGTTCACCAGGTGGCACCGCAGTCTTTTTCTATTTTCATGTGCCTATTGGAAAATACACCATTCTTATTGATTACTATGCAAGTCATTGGTCATTCCAATGCATATTTACACCTTTGACTTCATCTCCGAAACTGTGTGCCACATTCACTTCAAACTTGCTGGCAGTGTACAGTAGATGTGTCTGTACCATATCTGTTCAAGCATAGGTCAGCTGAGCAGGGGCTGTTCACACAGCCCTCTTGTTACAAAATTGTACTCCAAGATAAAAATCTCTGTACTTCAATTCTAGGATGCTGACAGGTCTGATGCAATTAAAATTTTCAAACTGTGTGGCTTTAACGGGTATCTTTCTTAAGTGGCATGGCATATTGCACCAGCTCAATTTTCGTCCATTACGGAACCCTCACTTTAATGCATCTTTAAACGGGTCTTTAAGTGCATTCAACATGAACCTTTGTCTTTGATAGATAACATGAAACCGGACTGTGCAATTCCTAACATGATAAAGAAACATGCACTATTTTGCATACTGTGAATTGAGTGGCTTCCAAAAATAAGTTCTCTTGGTTTTGCACTCAACTGCTCTTCTTGAAATACATTACTCTCAACTTATAGTAATACTTGCAGCATTGGTATTGAAAACTACTAATACACACAGATGTGTAAACTTGCTGTGGCTGAAGAACATATTGTGCCTCATCCAAACTACTGTTCATAAGCATGTGACTGTAAATTGATGCTCAGCATACTTTCATAACACTACATTGGTTGTATCATTTATTTCCTCTTGCTGGCAGCCGAGGGGTTGTAAGGCGTTAGCCGTTATGTTCATGTTTCATATTTGCCTGCATGCACGGCCCTGAAAATGTTTGATTGAGGTCACCTCCGAAATATACCCAACACAGTTGAAGCGGGGTAGGGTAGGGAGAGTGGTTGACACTGACGCTACTTCCGAGCCAGCCAAGCGCTTCTGAGAACCGTGCTAACATCCACCACTTCAATAAAATTTTGACATGTGTGATCATAAAAGTGATGTTTCACTCGATAGCCTACATCTTGTAAAGTTCTTACTTCACTCGGACTTTTGCACAAGTGTACCTGACATGCTTCAAAATATGTCAGTTCTATCGTGCATGTTGAGCAGGTTAGGAATGATCCGAAACGTAGAAGAGACTGGGGAGAGCTGGAACATTTCAGAGTCAAGGGCTTATATCTTCAGATCTATTTACTCAGTGGGGGATTCGAAGATAAAATTTAAACAACAAGAGTGTCCTGCAAAAATAGGCTTTGTCTGGTTCAGATATTATGGAGCATTATCAAGATGTGTATCGAAAACAATCGACAAGTCAAATGTTTCTTATGGCCCCAAACAAGGGGTAAAATAAAACATGCAACGGGGTAAGTTGAAACAGTTGCAATAAAATGAAATATTATTAGTCTACCTAAACAAGTCAATTGATGTCCATTTTAGCCAGACCGGTCTGTCGTTTAAATGTACAAAAAAAAAAAAAAAATTAAAGAATATATTTAATGAAACAGGACCTGGACATTTTTACATGTTCAAGCTCTTCCTACTTTCTTTTGATGTCATTTTTTCATTCCTGAAATATGAATGTTCATGTGATTGCTAATCTTTATCGTACAGCTTCGTGGCAAGTGGAAACATGTTCCATATTACCCTAGAACAAGCTGAAAGCGAAGCAAAGTTGAAACCTGTTTTAAAACTTTCCTTGCACTATGCTTCAACTCAACCCTTTGACTGTCCATGCACATTTATGCATGCTGTAGGAATACAGATCAACTAATCACTGTAACTTTGTGGTGCTAACTCTGTGCCAACTGGGGACTTTATACCACTGGGTAACCAAGCTTAAAATTTCAATATATATATATATATATATATATATATATATATATATATATATATATATATATATACAGAAAAAAGAGAAAATAATGCGAGATGCGACATAGAGAGACGGACACACACACACACACAAATACACACACAGACACATACACATATATGTATATATATATAATATATATAATATATATACATATATGTGTGTGTATTTGTGTGTGTGTGTGTGTGTGTCCGTCTCTCTATGTCGCATGTCGCATTATTTTCTCTGTTTCTGTCTTGTAAGAGAGGAACAAATAGAATGGTTTGCATCATTAAAAATAAATAAATGAGAAAGTCCACGGAATAAATATCCCCCCACAGTATACAGCTAAGCATTCTTTTAATTGCAAATGTTTCTTTGTTCTAATGGCCTTACTTCAAAGTTATTCACAGCTTGAAAGAAAGGTCGTAGCAGTATTTTGTAATTTAATTCATATAATTATAAGGATGTATCAGGTTTGTTTTCTGAACGAAAGAAAGAGAGAGAGAAAGAAAGAAAGATAGAAAGAAGGAAAAGAAAGAAATAAAGGAAAAGAAAGAAATAAAGAATGAAATGACTGAAAATAACATAAAAGAAGTTATATCAGAGTATCGCATGTGGTTTTTAAGCGCTGACCGATTTCTTCAAACCAGTAAATGAAAATTCTTGACAGTAAAGACACCACAGATAAAAGTCTGCCTCCTGGTACAGGTAATAACTACAAAAGAATATTTGCTTCAAAGCATATATGTTGTGACCCTTCAAAGTTGAAAAAAATGGCCACCTGAAAATTTCAAAGCTCCAAATGACCTTGACCTATCACCTTTTGAGGTTACATATACAATACAAAAATATGCAGTGTTGCAATACATACAATTAGAGTCCAAAGTGGTTAAAATTGGATAAAAATTTGAGTTGTGGCTGGACGAAATTTTCAAAGGCCGAAATGACCTTGATCTTTGATCTTTAGAGGTCACATGTAAAGTACACAAATATATAGTGTTATAATATCTACACTTTGAGCCACTGTGATCAAAATGGGATCAAAATTGACCGAGTTATGTGTGTATGTATGTATGTATGCATATATATATATATATATATATATATATATATATATATATATATATATATATATATACATATATATATATATATATACATGTATATATATATATATATATACATGTATATATATATATATATATATATATATATATATATATATATATAGTCCAAGTGCTTCGGAATCGCATAAAATCATTTTTTCGAACCCCTAGACCTTAATTTCTGCAAGAGATGACACTGCTATTTCGTTTCATGTTTTCGTGTGGTTTTGCTCTTATCTACTTCTTTCAAAATCGTAAATGTAGCTTGTGCTGAAACATGCTTTTAAGAAATCCAACAAAGCTATCCACTAGTGCTGATGCAATCTTTACTAACATTTTTTTTTTCATTTCAGTACTAGTCGGTTACTGCATTCGTTCCTGTTGGTTTCTTTGTATGTTTATTACGATTACCATGGAATTTAACACTTCTAACGTCTTCCAAAGCGTTACCCAGATTCACTTCAAACTTGGTGGATATATAGCTTGGATGATTCTCTATCAACTCGATACAAATGGTCACGATAATGAATTTTTTTTTTTTGGGGGGGGGGGTTGTATAATTTTTCAACCACATTTTTAAAAACAATATTCCTCTCCAAAACCACCTGCTCAGTTGCTTTAAAATTGCATAGGGACACTCTTGGATACCTCTAAACTTTAATTTCTTCCAACAGATGGTACCGAATTTTTTTTTTTTTTTTTTACGATTTTTTTGTGCGTTTTTCGGTTTTCTTGACTTTTTCTGAAATGTGACTTGCATCTTTAATGTGAGTGTACATGGGCTTCTTCTGCACCATTTTTTTTTACTACATGGTGATACTGTCATTCTCTGATTTGTGGGAAATTATCAAAACTACGATAAATCTGTGAGGGAATATGTACGTTTGCATTGCCTCTGTACAAAAGCTATTGCACGAAGTCTGACGTACATTCGCTTACATCTCGGTAATTTTTGATACAAGGCCCACGGATACTAATAAACACTAATAATAAAAGACCCTTGAGGTTTCTTGTCGGTGAACAGTTTGACTTTGAATGACTTTCAAAGGTCAACTTATATAGTGGCAAACATTACGACAGTGGTGGAGTTTTAAAGACAAAGCTGTATCAACTTCCGTCGACGTTTACATTAACATGATCCACTACCTTTTTTTTTGGGGGGGGTTGACCTTGAGTCACGCTGACAGGTCACACTCGGTTTAAAAATGACTCGTGAACTCTATGAGTGAAGACTGACATTAAAAATATTGATGATGATCTTAAACAAAGGTGGCCTTAATGTTAATCTGAAATTTACCAGACCACTTCAGTCTGTGCATGCAAAGTGAATCGAGCAGAGGATTTTCACAGTCCTGTTGTTTTATAACCGCGTAGTTAAGTAACCAGGACACCACAATTGTACATAAAAATGGTATAATAGAGGTCCTGTTAGGAAAGTCGCTTAAGTTTCTGAATACTTACCCTGGAGTAAACGGTTTTGTATTTTTGCTGGTAGCTCTGTGATTGTAATCTTTGATTTCTTGTACTGATGCAATGTAATTCTTGCTGGATTGTTGGGAAGATTGCTTGCATTGTTCTGATAGCGAACCGCTTTAACTTTCCGTAGATGCCTTTACCCTGGAGATCGCTGCGTACACGCCCGCCTCTAAAAAGTACGCTTCGTCCCCAGCCTGACACGTATGCCAGAGTCATGGCCACCTTGATGATAGAGAAAACAGTTACTTGCCCAAGGGAGCATTATTAAAATGGGAGCAAAATGCCTTCCTGTGCGAATACGAATGAATCCATCCACATCATAAATATAATCTAATTTGAAATTTTAGTGTTGAAATAAACGCGCATTGGAAAACAAATTCAAAACTTAAACTGGTAGCTCTGACAATACAAAACCGAACTGGTAGTAAACAATTAATTAGAGTGCATAGTGTACTTAATGAGTAAAAATACACAATTTGTTTTATCCGATTGAAGAGCGAATAAAATCATTCGTGCAATATAGGTTATCAGCTGTTCTAACACAAGAAGAAATACGTTCATACAAGTTGAACAATTTTTAGCAAAAGGCACGAGAAACATGGTGGTTGGAATGTAGATTTTTGACTCGGATAAGGTCACAAACATCGGTTGGTTATTGAGCCCTTGTTCCAGCTCTGTTTTCGTATTTCGTATCATTGGTTTTATTTATTTATTTATTTTTTTTTTTTTTTTTTGGTTTTGTTTTGTTTGTTGGTTTTTGTTTTGTTGTTTTTTTTTTTTTTTTTTTTGTTTTTGTTGTTTTTTTTTTTTTTTTTTTGTTTTTTGTTTTTTTGCTTTGTTTTTTTGTTTGTTTTTTTTTGTTTCGTGTTTTTTTTTTGTTTTCTTTTTTTCTTTTTTGTTTGTTTTCTTTTTTTCCGACCAGTGACACCAGCAGACATCTTCCACCAGAGCGCGCGTACTTAATGCAGTTAAGGACAGTCGGTTCATCCGAATATGTGGAAAATTGGAATATTTGCCACACTAAATGCAGAAGAAGTGAGGTATTACCCGGCCTCAATTTCAGTAGAATTCGCTCTTTTACCAAGGGCAGTAGACTTTCTGAAGTCGTAGTTTTCAGTAGAACATGTTAACGTATTGACGTATGATAAATGTCATTGTTGTAACTGATAGTAAAGATATTTTTATTTAATTAATTTGTCTGTGGGCGATCATAGCGTCGAGCTGAAACGAGCGAGGGCGCGAAGCGGGCTCGCGAGTCGTTTTTCGTGAAGAAAAGGACTTTCAATGACCGCACGCTTCACAGATCATCCTATAGATATCTCTACTTGTCCGTCAACTTTCTTGGCCGGTCATTACTTATTCATGAGGTGAATTCAACATTGCGTCGCCCATATAGTTTGATCGTGTCTTGACCTTTGCAGTACAGGGAATCGGTAGAACTGTTGTTTCTGACGACCAGAAACGAATTGTAAACAGTTATTGCGAAGGAAAGGACGTATCGACTTGAGATGTACTTGAAATGCACTGCATTGGTCATTTTCAGGAATCCAGCATCTGAGTTCCCCCCCCCCCACACACACACACACCCAACTTAGCCAAACTTAATTTGTAATTAACTTGATCTCTTTCATGTGTTTCTTGTCACTTTTACTTTGCTGAGAACTAGTTTGTGTTGAAGTTCTCCCTGGAGTCTGAGTTAGGCCTACTTCAGTCTGTGTTGACACAGACACACAATGGGGCTGATGTATTGTTTGAGCTGAGACAGATTCAATGTTACTGATGTCTTTCAATGCCTGTTTCTGCAACAGTCGGGGAATTTTGCTGTGGCTGCTAAACAGGGAGTGCCTTGATTTTTTCGCTGATGGTTTTGATGGAGACTCAGTCTGAATATCGCCAGCTTGTTGACGTAAAGTAGCACTAGGCCTACTGGTACTACGGGTCCGATAGGGACTTATTGCAGAACTTGACCCTCCCCTTTTTGTAATGGTTTCTCCATACGTTTGTTTCAAACGACTTACCCTGTTTTCAAATTGTAGTATCAATGGTTGTTGCTTTCTATTTACAGTCATTATTTTTCCATTGCAGGATTTGCATAAAATTGTTAGCATATGCTCCTCGATCGCGCCATGACCACGGAGCAGATTTTGTAACTCATTGTAAGGTCCTGATTTCTCACCATAGCGATCAGTAAAATTGAGACGTTTGTCTGTAGAAATTTTTCACCACAAACAATGCACGACTTCTTGGTACTGGGTGTTAACAAAATCCTTGTGCTACTTGTATGTGGCGTTGCCACCTTTCAATAGTCTGTCAACAGAAAACACGCTGGTTTGTTTTGGTGTCACGGGTACGTGCTTTCACCATGTTGCATGCCATCCTTGACCTCTTAATCCGCGAAGCGCCATCAAGATGCAAGCGCGCCATCTGAAGACAGCACCAAGAAGAGTGCGGTCATTAAAAGTCGTTTTCTTCACGAAAAACGACTCGCTCGTTTTAGCTCGTCCCTATGATCGCCCTCAGACGAATTAAGTAAAAGTATCTTAATTATCAGTCACAACAATGACATTTGTTATAAGTCAATACATTAATATGTTATACTGAAGACTACGTAAGAAAACGACTTCAGAAGGTGTACAAGGGAAGTTCTAAATTGTGGTGAATGTTATGATGTCTTTTAGTTTGCCAGATCAGGTGTGCATTCTCCCGAGCTTTGATAGTGTTGAATGACGCTAATCCAAGCACACAGTCCATTTTTACAATATATAGGATTCAAACTATTTCTTCTAGCGTACAAATTTTACATAAGTTTGAACACCTTGAGGTTTCCAGGTAATTTATCCAGTAATTATAGCTGTATCATCCAGAAAAGGTGGAAGATACAGACTGGGTGATAACCCTGTCCATATCACCACAGTGCAAAGGTCAATCCGTATCACCACAGTGCAAAGGTCACTGAGACCTACTTTCCTTCTAAATTTTTGTAGTAGGCGCACGTCAAGTATGTAGTTTTCAAATGACCTAATTACTGGATCCTGCGTTACAGTTGCTCATACGCAAAACTATGCAAAGCCTTGTTTGATGAAATAAACGTTGAAACTGTTTTTAATTGTCTTTTTTTTTTTTTTTTGTATTTAACGATGAAAATATAATTACAGCTATAATTACTGGATGAAAGTAAAACCAGCCGCGTGGAGGAGACTCGTCAGCAGACTGGCCTCGTTCCCGCGGCGGATCACTCCGAGTGCTTGCACGAGGAATGATCCGTCGCGGGAACGAGGCCGGTCTGCTGACTCGTCTCCTTCACTTGGCTGGTTTTACTGTTGTATCAACTTGTCATGGTTCCGTTGTCGTTTTCAGAAATAGTATGATTCACATTGTAAATTATAGGTAAACGAAATTTGTTGCTCTTGAATGTGTAAGTCTGATGCAGTGCGTGACTCACAGAGAGGTCTGGGTGCATATTATCGACTTTGTAAAATGACAAAGACTCGACTTATTCAGTAAATAAAGGCTTCTTTCCAAACATAAAAAAAAAATATGGCTACTGTGTCAATATATATTTATGAAGTATGAGCCATTGGGATTGGCAGTGTTATCAAAGCAGATCCTTTTTTTCATACGCCTAATAGTTTACATGCTATACTCAAACTGGTCACCCTAAGCTGTGTACGGCAGCCTGTATTTCATTTTTATAACTTATATCCGATTTTCATTCCATCCGATGTTCAGTTCACGTTACAACCTATATTCGATTTTTATTGTATAGCATATTCAATTTTCACTGCACAAGGATTTACAGGACACAGCACTTATAGAAATAGCGTTTAGATTAAAAAAGTAATCAACGCGCACGTCGTGTTCCTGCATTGAGGGACCCTACAGCTGCGCTGTATCATTTTTACAACTCATTTATCTTATATTGTGAACGAAAACAACAGTCAATCAATGAGCCTAAACAGTCACAAACAGCGCAGTACAAATATATTGTTTACATCCCCACACTTGAAATTTAAAGCAAACAAACTAAGAGATATGGTTATGCGCTGGATGAAAAAGGCATGGTATGAAAAGTACTTGGGTGAAGAAATTAACACTTGTCCAGTGACCCACGAAAGAAAACCATTAGAAGTGTTGCAGTTGAATTCACAAAAGACTGACATAATTGCAAGTTTCTACATGCCAGCAGAAACATGCAAATGCAAGAAGACCCACCAGTAAATCGTTCCTTTCACCGACGAAAAGGCGACAGGACGCACTTGATAAGTACTGATGAAAATGTTGAGGGACGTAATCCTTCCCAAAATAATGCCCACGGAACGTACGCAGCACTTGACCATAATCCTCTGGTCTCGCCAGGCGATATGTCACGATATTTCTCTCGTCTACAGATTCTTGCATCTGTCAGGTAAAATATTTCTTACTCTCACCACATCCCATTCAATGTAATGACTGTCTGGCAGGCCTCCAGGACTCTAGTGCGCATAGCATTTGGTTAGCTGTAGGGTGGGGAAACAGCCGGTATCTCTGACTCGACTATCAATAATTCAACAGAATGGTTTTTTTTCTGGAGGAGCAGACATGTTTTATATATATATATATATATATATATATATATATATATATATATATATATATATACGGACGATCATACATACCAGATTTTTTTTTAATGGCGCCGACCGCCGATTGACCAACCGCAAGGTGGTTCCACCCATTACTACATAAACGAAAGGGGTCCGTTCCCGACAACCCGGCTGCAAGGAGGCCCCAACCTTTGAGACCTACATGTTTTCAAGATATGCCCGGCCGAAGGAGACGGGAGTAAGAAAATAGCAGGTTTCCTGGTCTCCGACCGCAAGAGGTCCGAACTTCTATCATCCCATCTCTCCTGTCAAGGTAGTATTCCTCACACACGTTCTGATACTCCCGCCCCTGTCTTTTAGCACTGGCTGGGTACTTCAAATACCGCCACTTCAGCCTGCAGTACTTGAAATACAAATATCATTGCCGAAAAAATCTAAAATAATGTGCATCTAATTGTACATTGTTCATGGCACAGAATCTTATACAGTCATTCCAAACTACTACTACCATTAATGCAAAATTCCCATGCCCTGCATTAGCTGCTGCATTGTTCGTGGCAGAGAATATTCTGTTCACGGCACAGTCTTATCAATTAATTTATAAACATTAATACCGTTACTAAAATAATTTGCACTATCCAGCGTTGTCGAATGCATTGTTCACAGCACCGATAAATGAAATATTCCCAACACTGTTTCTGATACCCCCGGCCTGTCTGTAGAACTGGCTGTGGACTTTGAACATAGCCACTTAAGACTGTTGTGTTTGAAATACAAAAAAGCACAATTGCTGAAATAATCTAAACAAAAGTGTATCTGATTGTACCTTGTTCGTGGCACAGAGTATTATACGGTCATTTCAAACAACGACTACCATTAATGCAAAATCTTTATGTCCTACACAACACTTCGCCATAACCCTCTGGTCTCGCCACGCGATATGTCACAATATTCCTGTGGTCTACAGATTCTTGCATCTATCAGGTAAATTTTATATTCAAGCAAAAAATAATCACACAACAATGCGGCATAATAATATATTTGTAGTACTGTTGTTAGTGGTTGTGTTAAATATACTTACTCTCACGGTTTAAAATTACAGAAGCTGTCATTTTACGTCAATGAAACTATGTTAAGTACTTTTTAATTATGGTTTTTACTTTTACGGTTTTGTACCGTCAGCGAAATAAGCATCAATATATGAAAATACAACAAAGGTATGACCATTTACTCTGTCTTAGCTCAAGGATAAAAAGTTGCTATTCTTTCTGTGTCCTTTTTTTCTGTTTTTGGAAGATGGTGAATCGCATGAAGACCGGACAAACTTGGGCTCTAGCCCCCCTCCCCCCCCCGGGGGGGGGGGGGGACTCCCATGTAGGATTGTACTGCGTATGTGCCGCGGGAAAGGCCCTGTTTTTATTACTGTTAGGATTAGAAAAGCCTCTTAAATGTACACAGCTGGATTAGGATAGGGGTAACAATTATTTGAGTGAACTGAGTGTCTTATTTATTTTTCGAACAAATCTATAGATCTTGGATTAAGTTGGAGATATAGGATATAATTTGTAAGTTCGGGGGGTGGGGGTGGGGTTGTGGCAAGTAAGAATATGCTAAAACCTGTTCAAAATTGGAATGTTGGTCTCCAAAATGTACCAGGATGCATTAATGCAGCACTCCTTTCACCACAGTACAGGATTAAGAAAGGGCACCTTTTTTACATATGGTGTAGGATTAAAATAGGGTATTGTATAAAGATGTCCGAGGCACACAGCCACCCTGATGTTGAGTGTGTGCCCCGCCCGGGGGGGGGGATCCAGCATTCTATTCATTTGTGCAAATTCGTGTGGAACCTGCAGTTCAGTAACTAATCCACTTCGTCAATACACCTGTTTATACTGGTCAGCTGTTTGTAAGCATTCACGAACACCTGTTCTTTCTCTGTATGCTGTTGTGAAGCAGTTGAACACGGTTTTCTTTGATCAACACAAGTGTCCAACCTGCTCGCATTCTGCGAATGCCTGAATCTTGCATCAGATGTATTTGCAAAACTATCGTTAAGCACGCGGATTTTGCCTGTTTCAAAACGCCCGCAGGAAAGAAATACTGGAATTTAGCTGTCAAGGAACCTGGGCTTTTACACTGAATGGAACATTTCCAAAACCGGTATTCCACTTTGCAGATCACAAATGCATGTGAGGTCATCACATGTACTTTTAATAATGCTCAACTTATGTTGTTTGTTTGCACTGAAGAATCAGAGGGCCTCATGGTCATTTTTGAGTTTCACTTTATGCATTTATAAGAGAATGAAAAGACATGCAACTTGTCTTTACCATACACTATCGATCTAATAGTAGTCTACATTCGTAACTGACGTGTCGTCAGTTAATTTCAAGCATAATATTCTATGATGATGTTATGATAGTTTATTTCAAATTAACATTGCGAAGCCAAATAAGACCTTTTTTCCTTCAGAAAGTACTGTATGTCCTCTTGCAGAGACAATCCTTTTACAGAGCTCTGCTGTATATACCAGCGTATACGTACATGGCGTTAAACTTTACTATACCTCCATATAGGACCAAAGGCGGCTGGTTGTCACGTGTCGTCTGCTTCAATGCTCTGCACTAGTATTAACAGTAATGGAAACAGTTTGAATGAGAAATGCACATAAGACCTGTCTAGTTACCTTGCCCCAGGTGAAAAGCTTTTCTTGACATGAAACCACGCCAAAGAAATCTGTTGACACAATCTCAAATGCATCCCTGATCCAAGAAGTAGAAGTAGAAGAAGTAGAAGTAGAAGTTTAGTTTCATAAATACATCATTCAAACTATACGGCAAATGAAATTTGAGGGTAGAAACCTTAATGGGCTTATATGACCCTCGGCCATGAAAACTCAAGGTACAAAATAGACATTTGCAATACTATAAGTGTCAGACACTTCTGGTATTTCCAATTTATACAATAATCAACATAATCACTTCAGATACTCCACACTTCATAAACATGTTTACGTTAATGACAAAATATTAGTGCAAAGTGTACAAAGGAAAAGGGTTGATGATATTCTTTCATAAATAATATGATAGAATAACTTACATCTTTAGAATGTTTCTAAGTTTTCTTTTAAAAATATGAAGGGATGGTGATTGTCTTATGTGATGTGGAATTTCATTCCATACAATTGGTGCATTAAATTTAATAGAAAAAAATGACTTATTGGTACGGTAATTGAAAATATGAACATTATATTTCTGTCTGGTATCATAATCATGGATATTCTGATTTTCAACAAATAAATCCCTTATAAAATTTGGGATAAGATTATTAATAGTTTTATACATAAACACACCAGTAACAAATTTGTGTATTGATTCGAATTTCATAATATGTAGATCATAGAAAATTTGCGCAGTATGCTCATTGCTGCTGGAATTTGATATTACACGTACAATTCTTTTCTGAAGTTTAACTAAACAATCCAAATTTGACCTATAATTAGCAGCCCATGTGATATTACAGTAAGTAAAATATGGATAAATTAAAGCATAGTACAAATTCATTAAAATAGTAGTACCCATACTTTGTTTCACCTTTTTCAAAATCCCAATTACTTTGCTGATTTTTCCAGATATATATGCTATATGAGATTTCCAGTTTAAATGGTTGTCCATCCATATGCCTAAGAACTTTACTTTTGTTACCTGCTGAATTATAGAATCATTGATTGAAATTTCAAAATTACCATAATTTTTCTTTCTTAAATGATACACCATATAATTGGTTTTCTCCACATTGACAGAAAGCTTATTAACCTGAAACCATTTGGAAACCATAACTAAGGTTTGGTTAACATTTTGTAATAAGTGTTCAAAATTTTTATCAGAGAAAAATAAACTAGTGTCATCTGCAAATAGTAGACACAAACATTCTGGACATGCTACAAATAAATCATTTACATATAAAAGGAACAATAACGGACCCAAGATTGATCCTTGAGGGACACCATGTGTTATTGTTAACAAATTAGACTTTGTGTTTTGATAATGAACATATTGCTGACGCTCTGATAAATATGATGAGAACCACTGAAGTGGCACTCCTCTGATACCATATGAATTTAGCTTGTTTAATAATATATTATGATCAACAGTATCGAAAGCTTTTGAAAGGTCGAGAAAAATACCTATGGAATGTTCTTGTTTCTCAAGGGCTTCTGCTATCCTGTTTGATAAGAAACTTACTGCTAGGTCAGTGTTGTATTGCTTGCGAAAACCAAATTGAAATTGATATAATATATCTAATTTATCTAAATATGATAGAAGTTGATTGTATGCTACTTTTTCAAACAATTTTGAAAAACATGTAAGTAAAGAAATAGGTCTATAATTTGAAAAAATTTCGCGGTCACCTTTTTTAAAAAATGGAAGAACTTTTGCAATTTTAAATCATTAGGAAAAATACCAGTTTCTAAAGATACATTGATAATATGAGTTAGGGACGTAATTATTTCAGTTGACACATATTTGACGACTTTAGGTTTTATATCGTCACAACCAGGACTAGAATCTCTCAATGAATTTATCAATATCTGAATATCATTATCAGTAACAGGTGAAAAAAAGAAAGAATTGATATACTGGGCCGGCAGGAAAAATTCAGGTTTGATTCCTACATCTCGGATATTTTTGGCAAGATTGGAACCAACAGTTGTGAAGTACAGGTTAAATTGGTTTGCTATATCTTTTGCTTCTGTTAGAATTTTATTATTGTGCTTAAATCTGCTGGTTTTTGTAGTCATTTTATGTTTATTTATGATCCCATTTATAACTTTCCACACTTGAGACAAGTTTTGTTTATTTTGTTCAAAAATATTACTATAATAACGCCTTTCTGCGATTCGCAAAAGATGCGTCAAACGGTTTCGATAAGAGGTGTATTTTGATTTATTTTTGTTTCTTTTTTGATACAATTTGTTTTTCCTTTTTATTGAGTTTAGCAAGCCTTCTGTAAGCCATGGTTTTCTCAATTTATATGCAGATGAAAAAGCTCTGACAGGAATTGCTTTTGTATAATGATGTTGAAAATCTTTGAAAAATACTGAAAAAGCTTCATTTGGATCATGACTTAACATAACAGAGTCCCAATTATGTGAGCCAAGACGGACTTTTAGATCATTTAAAGTTTTATCGTTTATAATTTGTTTGAAATGAGGTAGAGGTTTAGTTACATTTAATTTTTTAACACATATACGGAAAATGGGGAAATGGTCTGAGATGTCTGTGTATAATATACCATTGATAGGAATGTTTTCAGAGTCCGATACGTTGCTGAAAATATTATCAATAAGAGCAGCGGTGTTGTCTGTTACGCGGGTGGGTCTATTTATGGATGGCAAATAAAAGTTTGAAAACATAAGGTCCAAAAAAGATGAGGTTCCTAAATGAGTTTCATTGTTTAGCAAATTAATATTAAAATCACCCATCAAGTAACAGGATTTCTTTTCAGACTTTATGGTATCTAACATATTTTCCAATTGGGCATTGAAACTATCAACAGAGGCACCTGGTGGTCTATAAATAACTCCCACTATGATATTTTCAGAAGGTAAAGCAGTTAATGTATCAGATTGGATTTCAGCGAAAATAGTCTCGATAACATCATTCACAACAGACAAATCATCTCGTACCATATAATTCAATTCACAATCAATAAACAAGGACACATCTCCGCCATCTCTCTCACTTCGAATACTTTTCAAATGATTATAGTTTAATAAATTATATATTTCATGGTTGGATTCCTTTAGCCATGTTTCTGTTATTCCAATAATACGGAACTTATAATTCATCAATGATAAGTAATTTTCCAGTTCTTTAATATGAGCAGGTAAGCTTCTTATGTTAATATGAAAAAGTGATAATAATGATTGATCCGGCATGTTTGTGTCTATCATGGCATTAAATGAATCCTCCAGGTGATACTGGCTGTTACAGAGACTATTCACAAAGTGTGTTTGTGAGAAAAAATGGAAGTCCGGATCATTATCATACATTGGGAGATGATTTTGCCCATCATTTATCTCAAATGGTATGAATAGTTTATTATTTAATTCAGCAAAGTTAATTTTAGGTAAATCAAACCACAGCTCTGAAATATTAGTAAAGAAAACATCATCATCATCAACATTATTAAAAGGCAATTCAGATTGTAAACATCGGGAACACATCCAATGTGAATCCCGTAGATAATTGGTACCAATGCATTTAAGATGGTAGAAACATTTACATATAGTACAACAACACTGTTTCACCGAGCCTGGGTTCACCATTTGTGCACAGATATTACATCTGGAAATCATGTATTATCAAAGAGAAAAAGAAAAATTACCATTAAACCTAAAATAACTATGATCATGTCAGTTTTCTTGTCAGCAATATGATGTAGTTTTACAGAAAAGTACCGGAAATATGGAATATTATTTCTTCTTTGTGTTGAGCAACTCCCTTGATATATACATAAATAAAATGTATTTGGAATTGGTTTGTGGGGGAAAAAAGTTGCATGTATCAATAGCATAAATACTATATTTTGTGAGATTACTGGTATAAAACTATTTGTTAGATCTCTTGAATTCCAAGGGATGCAAGGAGGTGTTGTGATTAGGTAGAACAAAAACCACATGCAAAATAGTAGAGAAAAAAATGGGTAAAGGGATGTCATGTGTGTATATAATATATGGAGGGACCATGGGCAAAATACATTTGAAATCATAGACACATGTTAGACATATGTATTGTAACCTGTCCGTTTTTATAAAGTAACATGTTTTGCCAAATCTTTCTCACTGATGATTGGCAATATTTTGTTTGCTTTGTCCTTGATAAGAATTCTTCCATCAGTTGTCCATGCATCGTTGATTTTGCCGTTCTGCTTCAGGAGTCGAGTTTTGTTGTAAAGGTTTGCGCGCCGTTTCGTGAGGTCATCATTTATATAAATGCGTGAGGTGTCCAAGTCATTTAGTTTACTGGTCTTGAGTTTTTTCTTGTTTTGCATCAGACTCTTCCTGTAACGGTACGAAGTCAACTTCACGATGATGTCCCGTGTTTTTCCTGGAATCTGAGGTCCAATGCGGTGGCTACGGTCGATCTCCGATGAGAGGAGGGGAACTTCCAGAGCATCATTAGCCAGTTTTAACACTAGATCATCTGTATTTTCCATGGCAGTTTCCTTGACCCCAGCAATTCTCAAATTATTTCTCCTGGAGTATTGTTCCAGCTCATCACATTTTGTTGTGAGGTCATCAACAGTTTTTTGCAGTTCTTTGATGGTGTCATCTTTTTTGTTTAGTTCATCCTGCAGTATTTTAAAATGGTGACCAATCAGTGAGCTTATTTTATTAGAGATTTCATCGGGATTCGGGTTCAGGACCTTTCTTAGTTTGGTCAGCACATGCTCATTTGAAAATGCCTCTATAACTGCAAGTACCATTGCACTTTCATCTGCAGGATAATCCTCTTCTTCAGATTTAGAGGCCAATCTAGAACTAGAACGTCCGCTTTTTTCTTTTACTTGCTTGGAAGACATGCTTTGAGTTTGACTTATAATTACTTCACTTTCAGTTCAACAGTTCGACACTGTGTATGTTACAGTGCAGAAACTCAGTTCCAACAGTGCAACACTGTGTATGTTACAGTGCAGAAACACAGTTCGCAGAGTTCAGGTCATGGGTATACAATGATATAATCAAAGGTGTATACAATGCCCAAGTCCTCTGAATGGAGTTACATAATGCTGGTCATGGTAGGCTGAGCGCCCCATACATTCACTGGATATGGCAGATATGCTGTTGGTCTGGAATCATGCATGTTGTGTAGATTGAAAACAGGTACATAAATTATACCAGAGGTGATAGACCACAATGTTATTTCCACAGCCTTCTCGGCGCTTTCAGCAGCAAAATGCACTAAGAAGGAAGAAGTTGATGTAAAGGGTCCTCTATTCAATACGAGTGTAAACTGAAGTGCAGAATGCACAAATGCCCAAAATTATATCACAAAATAGTGACAAATTACAGAGGGTCATCAAAACGGAAGCCAAAAATAGTAGGTTTGTGATCGCAGGACAATATAAGTTACAAAATCATAGCCAATACATCTTCGCTTAATGATCGTAACTTGAGTACCGTCCGGGCCTACGGTACCCCGCACGGTTCTCAAGTTACGATCATTAAGGGAGGATTTTTTTGGCTACAAATGCCAGAGTGTATTTTTCTCAAACTCGCCACCATAACAATTCCCTGTCTATTGCATGATCAACCTTTTCTTTTCAACAACACAGAATAGCCTTGACAGATTATATGAGAGGAAACTAATCAAGAGGGAAACTTGATAGCTGCGTTCCCAATGCAAGTGATACGTCACAGAAATAATAAACTCATAGTAAGATACGACGTCAAACGTTTTGTATTTGGATTACATGATTTTAAACAAGAAGACTGTGAGAGTCCTGTCTTCAGCTGACATAACATGCACAAACTTAACTTCAGAATGATATCAATGTCACCTTTTTTTTCAGACATCATCACTGTTGCTAACATAAATGTACCCCTATACGGATCTTTCATACTTTTGGTAATTTGTTACAAAAAAAAAAAAAGAGGGAAAAAACATCACCACTATGATGTGGGCAAATTTGGTGGATATTAACTTCACTTATGTTCTCAAGTGTGAAAAGGATCCAACATACAGTTTCAGACAAATAAGTAAAAAAAGTTAAATGTCAAAACAAAATCATAAAACAGCGAAAAATAATTGCAGCACCAATTGAAAAAATAAAGGTCCAGGTGTTCCCAGAAGTGACCCTGTGCAATTTCAAAGCAATTGGCCTCATAGTTTTCGACAAAAATATTTCTTAAGATTTTTTGCCCCCAAAACTTGATCCACCCAAGGTACATCCTGGCCAAGTTTGAAGGGAATATTGGTGGCGGTTTTGGAGATCCATTCGACTCGTGAACTTTCACTCTGAGTAAATGTTTAAGAAAAGAAGTAGTAAAGAGCTTAAGCACACAAAACTTCGTCACAAATAATAAAATTGTAAACCACATGCTGGTCAAATTAAGGTCTGATGGTCCCCGGAAGGGTCCCTTTTCAATTTCGAAGCAACTGTCTGAGCAGCCTCAGAGAGAATTCTGGAAGATCTTGCTAAAACTGAAGCATAGAAAAGAAGCAAAATAACAAAAATTAAAAATCAATGGAGCTTTACTATTTCAACACAAATGGTTGAGACCCACACAAGGTACATTCCCTTCATGTTTAAAGTGAATCTGGTTGAGGGTTTTTGAGACGTCCATAATGTAAAAGTGGACGATGGATGCCTAACCATCACAAAACCTCAGCTGACGGACAAATCAGGTGACGTAAAAATCAAATTTCTTTCTTTCTTTCTTTCTCTTTCTTTTTTCTTTCTTCCCTTCTTTCTTTCCTCCTTTTTTCTTTCCTTCTGTCTTCCTTTCTTTATTCTTTCATTTATTCATTCTTTTTTCCATCTAACAAAAAATCATACCTGAGGCATGTTTAGTGCAACTATGTTGAGAAAACGACACGAAAATGTTGACTGAAAGATTTAAGATCAGTACTCTCTGTCACAGGCTTCAGAACAGTACTGTCAAATAATACAAGTGTAACCGAATCTAATTCATAATAGAAAGTGTTGCGTGACGATATGTTGATCACAGTACATTAAGAGCGCACAATGAAATAAACCTAGATGCCTGAATGGTGAGCGTTGCAGACATATTTGTTTCCAATTATATGCTCTGCAGTTTCTGTACTTGAAAGCAAAGGCTTCAAAAGATAGGACTTTCCTAACTTATAAAAATTATAGTCGTCCTCATCATAATCGTCATCGTCATATTGGTCTGAAGCTTCAAGATTCAACCACATGCAATTGATAATTGATGTGTAAACTCAAGTTTGCAAAAGCCAAACTCCTGTTAATTGAAGTGCAAAATTAAAACTCAAATTTGTTAAGCATAATATAATGATGAGCATAATGATGTAAATTCGAAGTGATCGGTGCGAAATTTAAGCTCCTATTGAAGGCTGGAACGGTTAAGCATCTGATAGAGTCGGTTGCAGTTTGATTCAGTTTCCGAAAAGAGACGACAGATACCACGATATGAATGCATATAATTTGAGGGTTGTTTGAGATTTGAAAATTGCACGTGCCTTCTTACACAGGCATAACTCAAACATATAGTGACTTGTGTTCAATATAGGCTTATCCATTGATTGTGAAACCGCCACAAACAGACAGGGCCGGAACTGAGTATATATCTTTTGATTACAATTCACAGTTCCAATATCATGGATTCACCAAACTTTCAACATTTCACATTTTATCAGCCGCGCACGCAGTTTCTGTCATACAGTACGGTTTCCGTGGAACTCCAAAATTTCAAAACTTACTGTGTTAAATAATCACAAAGAACTTAAAGAAAAAGTTGAACAAAGAAGGAAGCGAAGACAAACGAATACAGGCATATGTACAGAGACAGAGAGATAGACAGACAGGTAGGCAGACTGGTATAAAAACAGACAGACAAAAAAAAAGGCAGACAGACAGATGGCCAGACAGGTAGCCAGACAGGTAGATAAACAGATAGAGATAGACAGATGTGAGCTTCCACTACTATTTCCATTGACTGTAGGAATGCATGCAATAACTGACAGGTACTTAAAGATTCGTTAAAAATCAGGGATCCAGAGTATAACCACCCTGCGGCAAATTTTGTTACCCTCCCCCTACCCACCCACCCACCCCACCCCACCCGCAGCTACCTTTCCACCAAGTTTTAGAACCCATTTGAGTGACAGCTTGGGAGAAAGAGTCTAAAATACCGAAAGTGCACAAAAATTCATGAAAAGTAGAAAAAAATGCAGTGTCACCTGTTCAACAAATTAAGGTCTGTGCGTCCTCTGAAGTGTCCCCCGGCAATTCCAAAGCAATAGCCTGAGCAGTTCCGGATACAATTTGAAATAAAAATGAAACATATAATTCATTTAAAAAATAGGAATCATCAAAATGTAAGACAAGTCTTCTTTAATAAAGAAGAGCTCGCCAGGTTAGAGAACAACGTATTAGTTGTGAAAGCTTATGCCCAGTTTTTTTTTTAAATCTGGGAATGTGATGACGGACACAATATGTTTCTCAGTTGAGTCACAGGAAAAATGAATTGTTTGGCATGGATTGTTGGCAAGTAGCGCCATCTGATGGGAATCAGTACTGTTTTTGCACCAGTGCACGGCAATCAAAACACGGATAAGCGCGTACCTCGAACAGACATCGATGTTGCAGAGCAAAAATTACACTTTATTAAGTGGTTAAAACATTTTTTTTTTCAGTTTGCAATAAAATACGTTACTGGATTTTTGGGGGTGTTTGCGCATGTACGGTGCATCAGTCCAGTAAAATGCAGTGCAATCTGGTGAAATCCGATGTTTAGTCATACCCGTTCCCAGAATGCAACACGTCCATTTGTGAACAAGCGTAATCATGCAGGAACTCTGTTTGTCCCTGCAGCCCATCCACCACAGATGGGCTTTGCCGAAGCCACCCCAAAAAGCATGAACGTGAAACATCAGCAAATACATAAATGCACACTGTACAACAAGCTATTGCTTACAACGGTAACACTCGAAGAATTTATATGCACTAGTATATGCATAAATATACGTAAAAAATTACTTCAAACACAAACTTACGCTGAGAAAAGGAATCCATAAATAGTCATGTCATTTCTCTTTATTCAAAGAAACCAAATAATCCAGGCAACACAAAGCTACTGACACAGAATGACTGACATAAACCAGAACACACACAAAGGTGTCACAAATCGTGTATGCCCTGGAAAAAGAAGGGTCAAATTGTATTAGCCCATGTTTGGCAGTGAAAAGTTCACCTATCCATTCATTAAAGCAGTGGACTGAATGTCATACCTCACTACACACAGTAAAACAAGCAAGACAACGGATTTCAAATAATTCTCTTAATACAGGTCAAAAAGAATTCAGACAACTGAAAACAAGGCAATACTTTTAGGACTTTCATCAGTCAATCACAAGCAAGTAACTTGTTAAGTTTGAACAAAAAGGAGACAAAACTGTTCAGTAAATTGCTAAACGATTTACTAAAGAGACATGAATAAACATGTGGATATATAGTCATGTGTTTGTGAACACTTGGATTTTAACACATTTTTGTTGTCTCCCCACGTTAAGAGAATTTTAGGATAACCATTGGTTAAATAAAATAGATAATATAAATTGGGAATTAAGTAAGACAAAGGATTTCAAACAATGGTCTTAATGTAATGAAATACAGAGCAAATAGTTTTCAGCCAACTGCAAACATCAAAATTTTCTTCCAGATATCATTCACGGAATCAAAGTGACCTGCAAGATCACTCCTGTGATAATGGATTCACCCACGCGTTGCCTTCAGCGACTTGTATGTAAATCCAATATCACACTCTTTTCATTAAATAACACTTACTTCTCAGATTGGCTACCCTCCTTAAAATAAAGCACTGTGTTGTTACATAACTAGTGTTGCATAGCCTAGAACGACAAGCAAAGCCTTTGTTCTCTCCTCTGCATATACACACAAAATTTTTTTAACATAAAGTAAAGGAGCCTTTGTGATCTGTTGGAGAAGCTACGCACCTTTGTCTCTTCACTTTGTTCTACCAATTAAATCTTTATTTGCAGATTGTGCGTGTTAAGCCCCGAGAGCAGTCCAAATAGCTTTAAACATAATTTAGTACATACAAACAAGTATAAGAATTGGAATTAAAACAACCATTTTTTTCTTGAAATGACAACTAATACCAGAAAATTTACTTATAACTGATATTGCCACCTGTCGTTTCTAAAACATTACAGAGCATATTGCACATGATAATATACATATGTTCAGATTTAAAACACGCATAACTGATTTTAATATGACAAGCAATTCAAGACAATTTACTTAAAGGACGACAAAATCCCCGTTTTATATCATATTTCTCGGATGGTCTAAGTTAATATCATACATGTGTGAAAGGATTAAAGCAAATGAAAAAGCAGGCCCGAAAAGTTCCCATTTTAATGCAAAGATATGCTCTGAAATCTGGCTTATTACGCTCAATGGCATCCCATGGGAGAGCAAAGTAGTGGCTTGAGAGAAGAGCATGGGAATGTCAATTGTATGTGACAGCATATATACATTTTTGCTCATCAAAACTGCAGGTGATATTTTTTACATTTGCCATACAAAGCTTTCTTCATGGGTTGTTACCACATGAAATTGTCTGAGTGAAAATGCATCGTTATGGTTACCATATTCCATATGAAAAGTGCATATATATACCAAGGAAACTCTGGGGCAATTTTTTAAAATTTTATTTTTATATTATTATTATTATTATTATTATTATTATTATTATTATTATTATTATTATTTTTTTTTTTTTTTTTTTTATTTTTTATTTGTTTGTCTTCGATTTGGGTAAATTGAAGACACACACCTGGGACTTGCTATTCAGAACAGGTCCCTGCTCACACTTACTCCCTTACAGCACTTGACTGATCATCAGCAACAACAATGAATTGGCGATCATCAGCATGACCTTTTTTGGAATGTGAGAAAAACATTTACAATAGTTTTGTAATCACAGCCTGGTTAAGAGGAATGGGCTGTCATTACAATGAGCATAATAGCTACATGTATGATTGTCTGCCCC
Source organism: Hermodice carunculata (assembly GCA_964020975.1). Lineage (NCBI taxonomy): Eukaryota > Metazoa > Annelida > Polychaeta > Eunicida > Amphinomidae > Hermodice > Hermodice carunculata. The sequence continues at coordinate 81,019,575 of OZ026625.1, read as the reverse complement.
CCCCCCCCCAAAGTCCGTCGTCATGTTGTCATTGGAATCATTTTAGAAGACAATTGTTGATTGGTCTGCTGAATACAGCATTCTGATTGGGAGGTAGCATCAATGGCTTCAGGCTATGAAGACGTCCACATATTTTCAGCATATATTGCCTCATTAAACAACTTTTTGAAATTTAGAAATGCAAGAGAGATAAATTCAGATTTCTTTATTACATAGGCTTCAAAATAATGTATAATATAATGTGACTTCTGTCTTCCTTTAAAATGAGGTAATTATCGTAATATCAGTATTATTAAGTATACTTACCTCTCGACCACCATTTGCCTAGTGTCTGGTTTGAATGTCCATAATATCGAGTTGAGTTCACTGACTTGATTCCTGAAAACTTGATGGTCCCGTGACACCATTTCTCGGTTCCAACTGAACTAATCCTGGCTGCCAGTGTGCAAGTTACCCCTATCATGCTTCGTCTTTTGGAGATTTGCCAGTTGCCATAAGCTACAAGAGGAAGCGGGGTTGGCCTGGATGGGCTTCTCAGGTGGCCATGAGGTAAGTATGTTTACTTATACTGATATTACTCCAAATATCTCGTATTAGTTATGTAACATTACTTCTCGACCAACATTTGCTGATATGCAGGCATATGGGTGGATGGTGCAATGTTACTGGCATTCTGACCAACTGACCTTCTGACTGGCAGCTTAGGGGCAGACATTGGTCCAAGTGAAGAGATGACATCTCAAGGGAAAACCTAACAGCAACGTGGAGTTTAGGCCACCAACAGCAAAAACTGGCCAAAACCGGAAACCCTCCTTACTGACCGTCATGGGACTGATCTGAACCCCTCTGTGCTTGTACACAAACATGACAGTTGTCCAAATGGTTGGTAGATGATATCAGTTTCAGCTACATCAGACCTGGAGATCTTAAACAGGATCCAGTCATGAAACTGGCGGGTACCAGGGGGTGGTATATGGCTCCTTAGGGCAGTTAACTCCTGTGTCAAACCAGCAACAGGCCAGAACCTTAGGACGACCTGCCTGATTCTGTTTCAAATTAGGTCAACAAGTCATGAAGCTCTTCAAGACGCACAAAGATATGCACTGACCTGTAGGCCTGCATCAATATAATCCACAAGAGTGCAATAAACTGGAACATGGTGGGTGCTTTGATGGGATCCAGAAGGCCTAACAAACAGGTATCAGAACCTAAGCAAAGGAGCCAATGATGCCCCCAAAGGTGTGCATGACATACTCTAGTACTATCATGTCTCGCAAATAGTGCTGGGCGAAGGTCCTAGATGATCACCAGCAGCAGGCCCACAGAATTTTGGCAACCCTGATATTACACATGGCCCATCAGGAGGCATTAGAGGCTCTCACCTCGTGAGCTATGGCTGAGGCAAGCTGCAGGGCTCCAGGTCTTTCCAGGAAGATCTCATAGGCCTTAAGGATCATCTGTTTAATCCATGAAGAAATTATGTTTGAGCAAACTTGCTCCTTACCCTGGTTATTCAGTGGTAGAAGGAGATCTGACTTCCATGAGTCCATCCATGTGGAAAAGTACCAGGGAAGAGCTCTCACCGGGCACAGAGCTCCTTCCTCAAGAGAAAGAGCAGCATCCATAGCACATGGGGTAAAACCCCTGAAGGATGTAGCCAGATCTCGAGCCACTTGGTTCTTTGAAAGGAAGCTCAAGTGAGGTCTCAGGGTTACCTGGAAGTGGCCAGATGACCATTGGAGTCATAAGCCAGAGCATGGATCTTGCTTCTTTGAGACCCAAAGTAGGTGTTACCAGAAAACAAGTCTTGTACATCCCGCACTTAAGGTCTGCCAGCCGGGGTTCCCCAATTCACTCAAAAAGACACTTCCTCAACATGTCTAAAACCAGTGGTGGGTCCCACCAAGGTAGGACCTGTCTCATCACCAGTCTGCCAGTGTAGAAGGATGTGAGAGATAAGGATTGCTCCTGATCCAAATGTCCAAGATGTTGGCAAAGGTTGAGGAAATGGCTGATTAGAAACCCTCCACTGCACTTGAATTCTTGACTGAAACTTCCCACTGAAACAACAGGATGTCCGCAATGTGCAGAGGACATGGGTGGATTCCATAACTGGTGCACCAGTTGGAAAACCATCCATCCTGCCGAGCAAACAGTTAAGATGAGTTTGAAGCCCTCCCCTGGCAATTCTCTCACAGACTGATTCCAAGAAGCCTCTGTCATTGATGTGCTGTGAGATAAGGGCCAAATATGGAGGCTTAGCAATTGAGAATTCCTGTGGAACACACTTGAGCCCAGCTGCACCAGAAGTTTTCACCATGCTGGCAATTGCAGCAAAGGCATGACATCCAATTACGACAGTTCTAATGAGCAATCACTCTGAGGTCTTCAAGGAGCATCAAGGATCGGCAAGCATGGGACCAAACCTTGTGCAGTACCTTCTAAAGGATTTGCAGAGGTGGAAAGATGCATGCTCATAAGTTGCTCGAGTCAATGACCAGAGTGTCCACCGCTAGGGCCTGGAGTCCAGGACAAGCGAGATGAAAACCGACAGTTTTGTATTCTTGCAAGTCGGGATCAAGTCTACAAGTCTGCAAGTGATAGTTCCCCATCTGGCCCACAGGGCCTGAATGACCCATTGGTGGAGCAACTAATCCATCCCTACTGGATGACCCCTTCTCAAGAGTTGATCAGCCAGGTCATTTTGATGTCTCTGGATGTGGCTCTCATGCGTGCGACCAACTTATTCAGAGCGCCATCATGTGATGAATCTAGCTAACTCCATCAGCATCTTGCATCACATCCCACCTTGCCTGTTGAAGAAGGCAACCATGGTCCAGTCACCACACATTATGAGGACATGTTTATGCTTTACCAGATCATGATTGTAGAGGAGCACTAAAAGTATTGCCTCCAATTCCAGCCAGTTTATGTGGTGAGACATCAAAGATGTGGGCCAAGGGCCTGATGCCATCTGGCCCTCAATGTTGGTTCCCCACTCAGACTGGTAAAGTCTGTGTAAATAGTGAACTGGGCCTGAAAGGGATCAGCATTTGCCCCTTCATGGCGTTCTCCCTAAGGGTCAACCACAAAAAGTGTGGCTGATCATCATTAAGAATTGGCATTGGGGTAGAGCGAACTGCAAGGGGCGATGATAGAGGCAACTAAGTGTTACCTGGGAGTCTATCAAGGACAGGGAGCTCAGCAGGGCAAGCCATTGTTGCACCCAGGGGACCTTGCCTGTCTGAAAAGCTGTGAGAAGTGACATAAAGCTCTCCCACCTGTCTTCTGAAGGGTGACAGCAGTAGGCGATCAGGATGAACTGGATGCCGAAAGGGCTAAAAGTTTGCTCCAGCTGAAGACTGGACTTGATTAATTTCACTACCAGGCCCAAACATTGGCAAACTTCCAGAACAGTCTGTGTTTGACTCTGCAAATTAGGTGCTAAAGTGCTCAGATAAGCAAATCATGCAGTTACACATAAATGCAAATGACTGACTGGTGAAGGTAAGCAGCAAATGTCTGTCTGAACCTGGGCAACACAAGCAGTGCTTTAGCAAGGCTGAACAAAAATACCCTGAACTGGTAATTTTGACCGAAAATGTGAACTGCAGGTGCTTCCATGCAGTGTTCATGATTGGCACATGGAAGAACACGTCTCTGATATCCAGGTACAACATCCAATCCATGCTGCTGCTACCGACTGCGAGAACTCCATCCAAAGGATGGGACTTCCAGGATGGTGTTCAGCATTGACAGGTCTATGGGCTGGTGCCATCCTCCGTCTAGCTTGGTGACAAGGAAGAGTAATTTGTAAAGGCCAGGAGTACTGTGATCCCCGACTGGCTCTATGGCATGCTTGCTCCAAGCGTCTGAACTGCCTCTAGGAAAGCCCATGTTTTTGGCTATGTGGCAGGCAGGAAAACCACTGGTTTCTTGGCTTAGCAGAGGCTTCTCTGCCAAAGAGCAGTGTGTAGCCATGTCTCAGGATTTTGAGGACAAAAGGATATCTGTGATAGACTCCCAGTGCACACAATATGCAGCGAGAAGCCACCAACCAGGCACAAAGCGGAGGCTAATTGTGTGTCAGTTGTCAACCCTGAGATGGCACAATAAGGCATACCAGAGTCAGGAAAGCTGAGGCTGTCTTGTCTTCTTGCCTTTATCAGAAGGCTCGCCCTTCCCTAAATGCTGTCCAATCTTCCTAGAGTGTCAAGTCTCAGAGGAAGCACGAGCTGAGGGGCAAGTAGACACATTCTGGGAAGTACCGCAAGATGGCCAAAAAGACCCCGGAGTAGGATGCCACAAGGACAGATTTCCTGGTATTCCTCTCTTACTAGTTGAAGGCCTCAGATGCTGTGAGGGACTTTGGCTCACGAGAATAAAACTCTTTCCAGCCTGAGATAACTGGAGGCTTACCTGATAGAAAGGTCTGGTCAGATGCAGAATATCGTGGTTTTCCATACCTCCCAGACATACAATCCAAGTGCTTGTGGCTGATTGCTCAGACTGGCCGAGGTGTGATGGAGGCTTCCCATACTTCTCAAACTTACAGTCTGAGCACCCAGACCTAAGCACTCTGACTGGCCAAGGTTCCAGAATACCTGGACAGAGACCCGAAGGTTTCCATTCCAGATGCACCTGTTTGAGTGACTTCTGCTCCAGTGCTCTGACCCATAGGATCAAGACCTGGACAGTTTCAGTTAACACTTGCCTGACTTCTTTGAAGGAAACTCATAAGAACAACAGCTTTGAAAACAGTTCATGGATCAGATCAATAGCATTTGTTGGGTCCAAGCAGACATGTCCAAAAGACTGAGTCCTGGATCAGTGAGCAAAGAGCCACTGTCATCACCTATGTGGTGTGAAATGATCAAGATCCGTATGAGGTGATATCCTGGAAACCAACTTGTGACTACTGAGGCAGGGAAGAAAACAATTGTCATCTCCCAATCTAACACAAACCTATGTGTGTTCAGAGAAAACATGAGGTCAAGTTATAAGTGGCAACCAAAGCAATGAGCGTGATCCAAGGCTGCCATGAAGTAGCTATGTGAGTCCTACTTCTGCCAATTTACCCAACAAGGCCAAACAGAGTGGTATCAAAAATTCACATACACAGCACCCTAACTGTCTTCCCTCTGTCGGTGATTTAACTTGCCAAAAAGCCATTTTTGAAAAGGAATCAGGCAAACCAGTGTCTACCGGCTCTGATTCCACTTTTTCACAGGCATATGTAGGTCAAAGAATGCAATGTGTAACTCGTAGAAGTCCAGAAAGGCTTAGAAAATAAATTCTGCAGATGCTGCCAAGCAACAATTGCTCAGCAGGCACTGTCTTCCCTTTCTTTGTGAGCTGAACATCAAGACACCATCTTGAAAACTTAGGTTTCAAGCCAAATGACCAGCTCTACTCCCAATTATTTCAGAGGTATCTGCAGATCGGAAATCAGCTATTTAGTTCTTTGAATAGTGCTTTCTGCTGAGAAAAGATTTTATGCCGAAAGGAACACACATGAAGGTCTAGAACAGTGATGGTGAACAAACGTTTCAAACTTGAACGAGCAGCCCAGTAATGACACCCCAAAGAGGAAGGGTGATACAGGGAGCACGTGCACTAAGAGTCACCACCAGTTTCAACAGAACCAGAGATGGTGCCATGGGGCCGTCCAGCTTTCAGAAATCAAATGAGTGAATTCAACTCGATTTCATTGCCATTTGACCCAGGCACAGAGGTCTAGGCAAATGGTGATTGAGAGGTAATGTTAAGTAACTAATACCAACATTGCCACCTCCTGTGTCTAAATTTGCACAGCATGTTAAACAGCACTCTTTACATACGTTCATATTATGTATGTCATGTGTAAACTTACAGATTTACAATGATTTAGGGCAAAATTGAACATTAACATTTTTATATTTGTGTACTGAAAATGTGTAAGATGATGCCACAAGTCCATACAGGAACCAAAGTTCACCTCAATTATAAATAGAACAGGTAAACAAATCCCAGAGGATGAAGTTTACCTGGGATTCTATGTAGTCATTTATGACCAAGGGATTTCGTCAAATAGCATTGCCCATGGGGACTTGAGCTTGGATGGTCAAAATTGAGTGCATATCAGCAAGAATGGCTCTAAATCACAATGATAAACATACACCTCCTCTTGGGTGGGCTAAAGGTGGTCACATAACCCCTATCAGTCCTGGATGATTTCAAAGAAATCCAGTCAAACTTCATCCTCTGGGATTCATTTAACTGTTATATTCTATTACATCATCAAGCATTGTGAGATTATGTGAGACTTAAAAGCAATGATGTACATGAACACAGACAAAGTACCAGATTATTAAAATATTTGTTGACTTATGAACCTTTTACTGCAAGAGATTACAGACATCTACAGATACACTTCCACTTTAAAACTTCACTGGAAAATGAACTATCATGCACAACATGCTTATAATATTTTGCAAATATACATGAACAAGACCACCCAGCTGTAGACATTATATGTTCAATTGGTACAGAATGTGCTCGAACACGGGGATGCTTTAAACGCCTAAGTATCATTATACTTTATGTCCCCCCAAAGACACTGTGCATGCTTTAAGTGAATTGTGTTTCATGTCTCCTAAGAACGTTTTATACACTTAAGGTTCATCAAATGTACATGTTTCAAGTTCATCATGTTACATGTCCAATGAGGACGCGTTATTTGCTGAAAGTTAACCATATGTCCGCCAAGTACACTGAGCATGCCAGAAGTTCATTATTTTACATGTCTACAATGGACGATTTGCATTTTTAAAGTTCATTATGCTTTATATGTCCACCAAGCGCACTGTACGTGCATACAATTGTATCTGTCTACTAAGGACGCCTATATACTTGAAGTTCATCATAATACATGCCCACCATGGACGCTGAACATGACAGGCTTTAAGTTTATAATGTTTCATGTCTAAGAAGGGCGCTTTATATGCTTGAAATTCATTAAGGACACCACATATGCTGAAAGTTAATTATAGTACGCTTCTACCCTGGACTGTACTGTAAGGGTGTATAAAGATCATGACACTATATGACTATAAAGGATGCAGTTTATGTTCGAAGTTTACTTTACTACATGTGAGTTAAAAATCTATAGGCCATTTACATTAGATTTTTTTTTATTCCACATTCATACTTATGCCTACTTAATTCCATTTAAGTAGTCTATATATATTTGTTCAACAAGTTTCCTGAAAAGTATGTGACCCTCACTACAGAAAAGTATGTGCCTCAGACATTTTGCTTATCAGGATTATATCTTAAGCCTTTGGAATATAATTAAACTTCCCTCCCTGGAAAGCAGTCACTGTACAAGATATCTTTAAAAAAAACGCGTTTTCGGCGTTTTAACCTTCCTGACAAGAGAAGCATACTTGCTTGAAAACTGATGGTATACACTTGCTCCTAAATTTATATGACACTTTTTGACCAAATGGTATATGGGCATGCTTTACGCTTTTGTATAGTGATTCGGGAATGTCATTGCTGAACACATTCATTATACATGTATATGTGTACTTTCAATGCATATTATTGATTAAGGTGGCTGTTTTTCATGGAAGGGACATGGTTCCATCACCCATTCACTGATCTGACAGCTTTTGTAGCACACGACTGCTAATAGAGCACAATACATACAATAAGATAAAGTGGTCCCTTATTTTAAACAGGGCAACATACATTTAAATCAGTTTGGCATACTAAACTTGGGGTGTGAAGGTTGGTTAATTCAGACCCCTGGTGGTCATGAACAAGTATGGCCTTTTATTATACCAACAAACCAAGTCCCTATATGAAAGTACAAAAAGTAAACAAGCCGCTAACACAATTTCATGTTATAAATATGGAACGAAAATTAAAAGTGTCTGCTACATGTTTGTGGGAAAATTTTGCCAAGTGTGCTAGTATAGTTTACAGGGTTTGCTGCCAGTGCACTGTATGGAAAATAATTTCCTCTCGTCGCCATGGTATGGAAATATATTTTAAAACACATGCCTTCTATTGAGCCCTCCACGTACAAAACTTTGAGACAGAAGTAAAATGTTGCCTCAGCAGCATCTTTTGAATTGATACATCTGAGAACAGACATGAAAAGAATTGCAAACGTAACCCTATGAGCACGTAAAATATTGGCAACTATATTTTGAACAGTTCGTTCTACTGTTGACAAAAGAATCATTTTATTGCGTACTTGAGCCTGTACAGTGGGTTTAAGTAGGCCAAACGTGGTGTCTGCCATGTACTTAATGACACCACATCAATAGATGTCCTATCTACCACCTTAGAAGAGAAAATGCCCCGGTCTGCACGTTTACTCTTAACGGGAGGCAAATATCGGACCACAAATATCACAATAACTCGACTGACTTGATGAAAACTTGTATTGCAAGTTCTCATACCGTGAGAATATTTATAATTCGATAGACCATAATGCGTTTAATATAACCAAAGATTTTTTTTGGGGGGGGGGGCTTGAATTCTTGAACACGCTGGTAGTCGGCACATGAAGCATGGTAACCTAGCCATAGATGTGAATGGAGATGAAAGCTCTTTCAATTAAATTAAATCATTTATGATTGAATGAGGCTAACTATGATGAAGCAAGTTGTCACTGAATATCTATTAAAAGGAATTATATGTAATGTTCATCAGTAGTAGGAAGCTGAGGCTCCAGTAATTCTCAAATTCATGTGGCGTGACCAAACACTGTTACAAAATTTTTGTGATTTTCATGTAATATTATTCTTGGATTTTGCAAAACATTTCAAATACCATGATTGAGCCGAACAGCTACGACCAAATTAAAAAGACGATTTGGCTTTACTTGTTAGAATCGGTGTTTATTGGGTGGAGATAACAATGGGAGAGAGTCCAGAGGACCATCAGGTGGGTTTAGTGTTAGAACATGTGTGGATAGATGCTAGGAAGCATGCACGAAGAGAAATAAGCATGTGAACAACTCTGCTGCCGGATGGCCTCTTCTCAGGAGCAGTGTCTGGCATCTTAGACGGATGTGATTCTGGCATACCACCCAGAGTAGAATATATATATATATATATATATATATATATATATATATATATATATATATATGTATATATGTATATATATATGTGTATATATATATGTATATGTGTATATATATGTGTATATATATATGTATATATATATATATATATATATATATATATCTGTCACAGCAAACCACTTCTGACTCACCAACAAAAGCTAATATATTGTTAACTGTACAAAGGTCCGATCAAATTTTCATATTTTTGGCACTCATAACCACCCTACGCAAAAAAGTAGGATTCCCTAGATTCCAAAGTACCCTATTACTTTATCAAAATCTCTTTTATTTCATCAAATCGTTATATGTCTCCAAGTTATGCTTTCTCCAAAACATGATGAATAACTATACTGTTTAAGCATGGGGCAAATTGAAAAAAATATAATTCTGTCTGACATAATATATCCTTTCTGGGTCTGTTGACTCCATGGATGTAACAGCTCTATGCAAAGTCTCAGAACAAACATTTGCCTAGATAGTGAAATACTTTATTGGTCAGCTTGATACTCATCTGAGCCCAATTTCCATTGTTCCGGATGGAGTCTATTTCTCGTGGAATTTGCCTTTCCGAAGTAGAATAGAACTATGTCCATCCCGATGTTTGTGCAAAAATATGCGAGACCAATGTTCAAATAAATGCACCAATAGTCTAAATACACGTATCTACAAAACTGAAAATTCCCAGGTAACTACACCTACTTGAGCGTAGCACCTGAGTAAATATGGTCCATCATACATACCTGTGACTACCTGCATGGTCATTTTATTGTGGTGTGTGCCACATGAATTGCAGAAATCAACAACTAATGGAGGAAAAATATTTGTGATCAACTTTGGTCCAAAGACCTTGTGTATCCAACTAACTACACATAGATCTTGAAAACAATGCCATTGAATGTCCCCTATATTATGTGGAAAACAAGGGTGTTACTCCTGGATTATCTATTTGCAGGAAGCTTTTACCCAAAACTTTTGCCCAAATTCAGTCAATTAGCTGACACCAAGGTCCAGCAAAACTTTTTTAATGACAACTTACACACTTTTCTGATAATTTATGTGCACAATTTTTTATGGAATGGCATACAATGTGATTCCTGTAATGTTTGAATACAGCCAGTTTCCATTAATTTAGATCAACAAGAGCTTCTCAATTATTAACAGGTAGATGTTCCGTTTATGTGTCCCCACTGTGAATATATATGTGATGAACACAATATTTAGGACGTGACTATCGAAATTCGTAGCAGTTCAGATAAAGATATATAGCTGAATATTCCAACAGACATGGAACCCATCCTCGACCCATCTCCAAACGCAAGCTGATCCATTGATCATATTAATGTGCATGGCCTAAATGTTCAGGGATCTATGGACGGGATGAGAATCCCCCGTCGTACCAAAAAGGCATGACATAATAAGCATTCATGGGCCTAATATTCTAAAGAAATGTCAAGGGAAGCCTTTAATACAGAGAGTTTTAAACTCTGCAGAGCCGCTCGGTGATAATCAACAAAAGACAAGGGGGCGGTTGTGCACTGTAAAAAGAGAGAGTGCCATTTTAATGAGAACCCACAACTTATTCCACGGTGTCTTGAATGTATACATGGCACAGCGACATTTAGGAACAACAGTAGGCTTTTTGTATGAAAAATTTAACGAACTGCTTCACAACTTCAGCTACACAAAGCTGCAAACACAAGCACACGGCACACTGGAAATGAGATATTTATAAAGCTTCATTCATGGTCAATTTCTCTGTGAATTAGAATAGTCCTCATGGGAAACATTTACTGAATTTGATGGCGTTGAAAATGCATATGAAAATATGAAAAATCTCTTTCTTTCACTGCCTATTCTTTACCACACTTGTGCAAAAGGCTGTGCCCCTCCCCCCCCCCCCCCCCCCCCGTTTAAATGATATCAACGGATATATACAAATGAAACATTATTGCTTGGGGGAAAACACAGAACAAAGAACATTAGATGTTTTTACAGATGTTCAGTATTATAAAAATGTAGTTACCTATTCCCTGACTGCTGCAAGGCGGACATATTTGTAATATTACTTAAAAACAAGAGCAAGCCAAAATTTATTAATTAATTAATTTAATTAAAAACACAAAGAGTTGCTGTTAATGGGCAAATTATCTCTGATTCTAAAGAAAAAGCTGTTGCATGAAATGTGTATCTCACTTTTGCTTGACCAGGCTTGGCAAGTAAGATACCACCTTCCACTTTGCTCCACCTCCGTCCGCTTGATTAAACATCATGCAACCCAATGCCAACTTTGATATTTCTCAACGATACTACAGAATTTGCAATGAAGCAACCATTGATCATACAAGTACATAAAACAATAGACCAGTCAAAGGACTTGGGTTCATTCAGTTCGCTTTGGCCGAGTTCAGGAAGTGCACCCTGCTTTGTTCACATTTTGTTCTCGACCCACGTTGGCCAGATTTAACTTGGTAGGATCAGAAAGTAAAACACGGGATGTGCTTCGGTTTAATGAAAAGTCAAACCATTAGCAAACTAAACATGCACATTTCACCACTGATGTGACATTTCAAGTAAAAGATTTTCACTGTTCAGCACAATCCATGCTGTAATCACTAGTTTTAGCGGTGGCATCCGTTGTGAACACATGAAAGTAAGTCAATCATTTGTTAACTGTAATATTTTTATGTGTTTAAAGTTTGTGGTGGGTATCTGCATCTATATGTCGTTGAGTATCATATATTACCAGGCAAACTCGATCAATATTTCCCAGTTCCGGTCGTGATGTGAGATATCCAGCTCAAGTCAAGTTAAGCCACATGTCTGGGGAGAAACGTCACCAACTAAAGCATGTCCTGGTGAAATATTAATGCTTATAGACACGGTAAACCCGATAATTCTTACCTAGTACTCCAGTGTACAAAATGGTTGTCGGATATTTTATACCAATATTTGATGAACTCCGGTAATATGGGCGTGATTATTTGGTGTGTTTATCGTCATTCATTTTTAAAAGTCTAGTGATGAACACTCTTGAATCATCAATGAAAACTTCCATGTATTATCAGACTTTTCATCAATTGTAGACACTCCATGTCAATATCATTATCCCTTCCCAGCATCGTGACACGACTGAAGGACTTTTCTGCATTCCCTTGCCTTGTCAGCTCTGACAAAGTGACTTTATTCTGCAGCCTCAGCTGTACCCCCTTGGGGACTGTCAGATGTGTAAGCTGTTCTTCTGGCCTCATCTACAGAGCTTTGCACCGGGTCTGTGTCTCATGTTTTGCTTATTATTATGATTATCTGAAACCTTAAATGCTGAGTCTTGTTTTGGTAATAAAAAGTGTGTAAGCTGTTCATTCATATGATGCTATGACACATCAACTTAAGTGTCAGTGTATGTTAGCAGTTTATTGTCTTTTTACATTTAATATCACATTATCTTTGCATTTTGTTAACATGTATTTGTACAATATTAAATGCTAACCGAATGTCTTATAATCATTGCCCAAGGAAATCCTGAACTAAATTAGAAATTGTAGATGAGTGGAAGTGAATGGAAAAGCTAAACATTTATTCATATTTGGTTATAAACTGCTGCCTCCTATAAGACAGAAAACAGAGTGGAGTCACAATTGAACACAGAGCATAATTTTTAGCTTTGGAGTCACTTGATATCTTAGTACTCAGAGGCATGCGTGGTCTTCATATATGACTAATGGGCTGAAACGTATGTTTTTAATTGATAATGTTGCCTAAAACGCAGATAAGACAAACATGTTGAGTCATTCATTTTGAGCCAGCGTCCATTAACTTGGCTAAAATGGAAAATATTGGTATCTCAGGATTAGCAAGTAAAGATGGGACATGATCGATTGGAAGTAGTAGGCAGAATAACTGCTCATTTGTGAAAGGCAATGGAAAGTGACTTGCATCTACATTAAACGCCATCAGAACCTGCCTGCTGGCGAACCAATCAATATCTAGGAATTGACAACCATATGATTCCAATAAAATTGCTATTTCCTATATGCAGACCTATTGATTTGCTACTATCCTTGGTGGATTATAAAACTACAATCAAGAATTGGTGACACTGGTGGAGCAATCATATGTAGTTAGTTTTGTGTAATACCAAGCTTTAGCTGTCTTATACTAAATTCTAGGTGCTCTCTCTCTCTCTCTCTCTCTCTCTCTCTCTCTCTCTCTCTCTCTCTCTCTGTAATACTCTTATAACTGGTAACACTCGTGCATGAAAACTTAATAAAACTAAAGCACAAAAAAGTTAACATGTAGCTGACACATTTCATGTTATAAATATGAAACGGTAATTAAATGTGTCTGTATATGCTTAGAGAAAATTAATATTGCCAATTACGTTAGTATGGTTTATGGGATTTGCTCTTGGTACACTCTATGAAAAACCATGTACCCCTCAGCATAGTACGAAAATATATCTTTAAATAAATGCTCGGTACTGAGTAACCTCTCCCACCCCCCTCGCTGCACAAACCTGCCACACAGAAGTCAAATATTGTCTCATAAATATCTTTTAAACTGATACATCTGAGAATGGACATGGAAGGAAGTGTTAAATTATACATTTATGAGCACATAAAATATTGGCAACTTCCCTTTGAACAGTTCGTTTTACTGTTGACAACTATGTCCCAATATGAGCCATTCTGCACATACATGAACCTGCACATAGGCTTTAAAGTCGGCCAGACAAGTGTCTCCCACGTTTTTAATCAATATAGTTTATATGCACAAGAAAACATAGAAGAGAAAATGGGCCTGTATGCACGTTCACGCTCAAATTTAAGGCACATATCGGGCAATACATATCACAATAGCTCATCTTATTATTTAAAAATTGGGTTTGGCAGGGAAGGAATTATCTAATGTCTTGACACGGTCTAGCTTTACCGTCAAGACAATATGTTCAGTTTATATGCATCTAAATGATAAAATGTTATTAATGAACACTTTTGTCGCAAGTTTTCATAATGTGGTGAATGGTAAAATTTCAACAGGCCATGATAAGTATAAAAAAATCCAGGGCTTTTTGAGGGGCAGGGGTTGACTTCTTGGTCACACTGGCGATCGGTACGTGAAGTAGATTAAGCTGTGCATAAATGTGCAGGTTGATAGTGGTATAGAATATTGATATAAACACGTGGTTTCCCTAGTAGATCGGCAAACCTCCGCAAATGAACAACAATGGAGCACTGCCGCTGCATGGAATAGAACCAGGAAGACGTTTAAATATTTTCCCGCCAATACAGGTGGCGAACATATCGACGTGTTAAATGACCAGTCAACCAATATAATAACATCATTGGTTTCTCTATTGACATGACTCCAGCAGCGGCGAGTGCAGATATGAACAAGAATTTCCTCATGAGGAATCTGTACCACACATCCGACTGTGAATAGGAGAGCAACATTTTTGGTGGTGGGACACATAGTAAGAATTATTTTTAAAAAAAGAAAGAAAAACGTTCAAAATGGGATACGTGCTGAGGTGGACCAAGCACACATTTTGTTTTAAGTCAACTCCTGTACATGACACTCATGACTTGTCAAATCAGTGATACACGTGTGAAAAGGGAAGGAATACGAGGTTCTTTTTGCAATCCTACATTGCGGTAAACATATCAACAATTGTTTAATATCTAACAAATTATTTGTGAACACGATAAAAAAAGGTCAATCATTGAATGGTTAGGATACCAGTACTCATTCAATTTGTGGGTTCAAGACAAAGATCCACAAGTGCTCTCAGTAACAGAAAACGATTAACTGGGAGACATGACCCAGAATCGTGTTGTTTTATTATCATTTCGTTGATCTGAAATCAAGGAGAGGGGTTTGCTACCTTTTTGCTCACTGTGTAAGACCTGGCAATTGTCTTCCAGAATTGACTGTGACCCAATTGTGAACGTGTCGGCAGTTTCATCGACACATTGATGAATCGCCAATTGGTGTTACATTATTTCTTTTTGCATGCATACAATAGTTCCTGTAGTAATAAATGACCTGGGCCCGTATTCATAAAAAATCTTATTCTTAGTTTGACAGCTAAGTTCAAGAATCTTTCTGAGTAAGATTTCCTTGCTTTACTAAGAATCTTGCTTAGACCGTATTCATAAACGCCTAACTTAGCCAAGCAAATATACCACAGTGCCATAAGCATCTCTGTAAGTGACTCTTTGTGTCACCGTAGATATTATCTACATTCATAGCGCACCGAGTATATGCCGATATGGTTAACTTGCGAGAAGCACTGAATGAAGCCATAGACATACCAGAAGTAAAGCCATAGTAATAACTGGGCTCTTATGAATAAGCCTAGGCAGAGGAAAACGTATGCCAACTTTCGTATCCATCTAGTACTAATCTTAATCTAAGTTAGACCTAGAGCTAAGCCTTCTGAAGCCGTGACAGTCTGTTTTACGTTAAAATTCCCGACTTTGTCACAAATGTAAGACGCTATGAGAAAAAATAACTTAGGCCTTTTGACAAAATCTGAAGGACGTCTCCTTGCGTAATTCGTTTATCCTTCTTTTTAAGACCTCGTAATATCATGATATTGCCTATAAATTTACACAGATATAGTTTCAAATCTTAATCTTAATCTAAGTTAGGCCTAGAGCTAAGCCTTCTGAAGCCGCGACAGTCTGTTTTACGTTAAAATTCCCGACTTTGTCACAAATGTAAGACGCTATGCGAAAAAATAACTTAGGCCTTTTGACAAAATCTGAAGGACGTCTCCTTGCGTAATTCGTTTATCCTTCTTTTTAAGACCTCGTAATATCATGATATTGCCTATAAATTTACACAGAAATAGTTTCAAATCTTAATCTTAATCTAAGTTAGGCCTAGAGCTAAGCCTTCTGAAGCCGCGACAGTCTGTTTTACGTTAAAATTCCCGACTTTGTCACAAATGTAAGACGCTATGAGAAAAAATAACTTAGGCCTTTTGACAAAATCTGAAGGACGTCTCCTTGCGTAATTCGTTTATCCTTCTTTTTAAGACCTCGTAATATCATGATATTGCCTATAAATTTACACAGAAATAGTTTCAAAATTGTAATTAAAAAATATATATAATTACTCAAAGGACCCATCACCTGGCTTACACTACTTGAGTTAATTTAATCGCTTGGCTTAGTAAGAAAAGCGATACTTTAATTGAGCTGCTTCTGTATTTTAATTAGAATTTTGAAAAGTTAGCCTTTTTTCCAGGAACTTCACTTTCAGAAAAAAGTATGAAAGCGACTGGATATACTTGCTACTGAAAGATCTGCAACGTTATTATAAATGAACTTTTAAACCTGTTAATGTAGGCCTAGGCATATTATTTGTTTTCTTCCACCTGTACTTGTTTTCTTTCTTAACTCTTTCATTGCTGTAAGAGACTTTTTCACACTAATTCTTATATTTGAATCACTATAATCAATGGATATTCAAATTACTCATGCAAATGTCTTTCATTCAAACACAAACACGGCTAGACTTAAAATAATTGACTTAGGACAAAGTTTGGTTCTGGTAAACAGGTATTCTTGGTGTGATCTGCACGCATTGCGTGGGAAGTACGCCGAGAAAAGCTGTTGACTCAAGCTTAAACTTGGCATTGAAAGAGTTAATTTGGTATGACCATGTCATAATAATGTTGATTCCCAGTAACAATATATATAAGCAGGTAAAGGTCACAAATACATATTTCCAGGAACTATTTGTCACTGACTCATATTTTCTTTGATTCATTTTATGTGGATTGAATCATAGGCCTATATAACGGAATTTGTTTTTTTGGAGCCCAGTTTAGTGAAGTTTGAATCCCTGAAAATCCAAATGGTCCTCATGAAAATGCAGTCGCAAATGCCAGGAAGAAGCACCTGAGAACATCTATCTTTACAATTTTCCGGGGGAGGTCCCCCGGATCCCCCTCCCCCCAACTTCGTGCCTTCGACAATCGCATTCGGGCTTTGCCCTCAATTCGCTGACATCCCCCCCCCCCCCCCATATTGCAAAAAATCCTGGATCCACCCCTGCTTGCAAAAGTTAAGATTTTGTACTGTTTATACTGAAAAAAAATATGTTCGATTAGCAATGTTGAAAACTCTTGGTAGCTAATATTACCCTTCAAATATTCCGTATAAATTAGCTAGAACTCAGGATATATTTTGTGTCATAAACTTGGGTCTTTTTTGCGGAGTTTCTAGGCTAGGAGCATTTGCCATTAGATTTTTAGTGACAAAATGGTGGAACCTCCAAATGGAGCCTTATTTTGTCATAACCTGTGGGCTTTCGGGAGTTTAGTTCCCTGCACAATCAAATGATATCTTTTTGGAACCTCTGTGCTCACATAACTTTTAAATGGACCAGACATAGGCCTATTTAAGGCTTGTAAAATGCTCCTCTCGACGTTATGTTTCTTACACATTGATAGCTAGATTATATGCATCCATGGGTTTCAGTATTAAAAAAGTCTGTGAGGTAGGGTGGAAAAAATAATATACTGTTATGGGCATCTGAAAAAAAAAGTGTACGATTTACTAAAATGCATAGTTCCCCCCCCCCCCTTAAGATTCTAATAGTTCGTCCTTTAGGCTTTAGCTACTTTATAAAAGTAGATGTAGATCATAATGAATTAATAGGCCTATCCAAAACAAGATAAATTAGTATCCCAAATGAAAAGAAGAATGAATATTTTTTGAAGCACGTGTACTTTGTTTGTAGGCCTATTTGTTACGAAATAACCGCTTATAACAGCAACCTTTTACCCATTTGTCATTTTACCTTGACCTTGTAGTCAACATGAAGGAGGCGCTGGACAATCTCACTGGAGCTCTAAAGTTAACTGTTTCGCTGCAAACTGTCAAATTTGTATAGTAGTGAATGAATTATAAAGGCATAGGCCTACAGCCAGCAATAAAAATATGGTTGCATCATCGCTCATGACATCGTGATGGAAACTACTGTGTACGCTTTAGGCCTACATAGCTCGTCCAGGGGCTCTACTCAGAACTTTACTTACTGACACGGTCTCTAGCCCGCCGCTGGCACAAGACCTGTGCTTGTACAGACTGCAGTCTGAATTTAGGCCTATTCGGCAAGGCAAAGGCTTGAATGTTCAGGAAGCGATACCGACTTCGTATCTGCTCCCTGTTCAGACATTCAAGTGGATCCTCTCGCTTCAGGAAAACCCTTTCACGGCGAATCAAGTTATGATTTCGGGGCTGCACAAGATGTATGATAGCCGCCATTTTGTCTTTTTAAGACTGCTAAGACCCTTGCTTACATTTTCACCTTAAACTAAGACGAATCTTGCACTTAGATTTTTGATGAATACGGCTTACACCTGACATTAAGTTTTGTGCTTAGAATAAGTCAAATCTTGTGCTTAGTAAGTTTTATGAATACGGCCCCTGTTCTAGATTTGGCTTAAACCATAAGGCCTCTCAGAAGTGTAAAATACCTACTCTGGCAGGTGTTCCAGATCAGTCATTTTATACTTCTCACATTCACTATTTTCAAATTTTTGTAGCTTTGATTTTCCAGGGATTGGCTTTGTAGGTTTTAAGGTTTCAAAGAAAGGCATTTTCGACCCACTCCTGTCCTGTGCAGGAGTGCTCAAATGTTCATTGAGTATTCTATTTGCTCAGTACTTTAAGAGCATAAACGAATGTATTACCAAAGGTGACAAAGTGACTTCTTTTCGTTGTCAAATATCACCATGATCACTGAGATGATCATATCTATGCAATAAACATATATACTTAAATGGGCGGAAGGCTTTGCAGCATCGGTCTCTACTAAAGATAGAACTCTCCATTCGAAGTTGTTATATAAACACAAGTGTCTTGGGTAAAATGTCTCATTTGCGAAAGTTTGGATATTTCTGTAAAAATATTTCAGATAAATGTTCAAATACATGCACTTATAACCTGAATACATGTATTTACAAAACAGTGAACTCCCAAGTAGCTACACTGAATGTAGAGTGTTACTTGAGTGGTTGTGGTTCATTATACATACCTATGACTACCTGGGTTGCCATCGCATTGTGATTTGTGCCACATGGATTGCAGACATCAACAGCTTATGAAGGAAATATTTGTGATCAACTTTGATTCAAAAGCCCTGTGTACCCGACAAATAAACACACAGATCTTGAGAACAATGCCATTGAATGTTTGCTACATTATATGGAAAACAAGTGCTGTTACTCCTTGGTTATTAATTAGAAGGAAGCTTTCGTCCAACACCTTTGCAAAATATATAATCAACTGACGATAAAGGTCAAGCAAAGGCTTTTTAATGGCGACTTACACGCTGTTCTATTTGTAAATAATTCATGCGAACAGTTTTTGATGGAATGACATAAACAGCGATCCTGTGATTATTGAATACATCCAGCTTGTATCAATTCAAATCCACAAGAGCTTTACAATTATGAACAGCTGGATGATCCGTTTATGTGTCTTCACTTTGAATGAGAAGAAAACATTATTTCGGACAGGACTCGAAATTTGTAGTGGTTCTGATATAAAAATACACAGGAATATTGCAACAGACATAGGGCCTTGACACACCACCAAACTTAAGTTTTACAATCACTCATATTAATGTGAATGGCCTGAATGTTCAGGGGCGTATGGACCAGATAAAAATCATGCCCCCCACTCCCCCCGGCCCACCCAAAAAAGCATAATAAGCATCAATGGGCCTAATATTGAAATGAAATGTCACACAATGCCTTCGAAACATACAGTTACAATTCTACAGAGCTGACCTGAGAAAATTAACAAACATTCGGGTAGTTGTTGTGCACTACACATTGGAGAAAGTGTTATTTTAATGAGAACCCTGAATGTATTCTACAAGGTCTTGAAGGTATACGTGGCACGTTGACATTTCGGAGCTATAGTAGACTTTTGGTAGAAATATTACAGACCTACTGCTAAAAAGAGACGATAGTTTAGAAAATTAAACAAACTGACAGATAGCTTTAGCGATACAAACCTACAGTATACTGGCCCAGGGACCTGTACTGCAATTTACTCAAACATCCAATTGAATCTGACACCAAACACTTGCAAGACTCATCAACTCACCAATGGTAAATGAAGCGACTAGAATAATACCCCGCAGTTGCTCCCATGATAATTAAAGACACGTCCTCCCCCTTTCAAAAAAAAAAAGAAAAAAAAAAAGGATAAGATACTTGAAGGTGATGTAAATGGAGCGGGTATAGCCAATCACCGCCTAGTTAACTGTGTGGTATCATGTTAATTTCATGACCTCACACAAACACAGAACTTTTGTAATGAGAAACTTCTGAAACTTCATTAATAGTGAATTTTTCTGTGACTTAGAATAGCACTCGTGAGACACAGTTAATGAATTTAATGACGTTGACAACGTATATAAAAAGTAGAAAATTTGTTTCTTACACATTGCATTAAGCACTGATCACTCCATACCACATGCGTGCCAACAGCTTTACTCCTATAGCTAAATGGTGATGTCACCGACGGTATAAAAATCAAACATTATATTTTGAAAAAACACACACCAAAGAACCTCAGCTGTTTTGGCAGATGCTAGGCGTTTTAGAAATGTTGTTACCGATTTCTTGAAGTCTGCAAAGCGGATAAACCGGTATTATAACTTAAACACAAGCAGAAGCCAAAATTCATGTGGAAGCTTGTGGAAGAGCTGGTCATAAATCAGGCAGGCTTGCTGTTTGCAGGCAAATTACCACCGATGCTAAAGGAATAGCTGGTGCATGCTATATACACCTAACGTTTATTAGACCAGACTTGGCAAGTAAAATACTACCTTCCACTTTGTTGCACCTCTATGCCCAGATAAAACAGCATGCAATTCAATGCCAACTTTGACATTTCTCATGGTTATTAAAGAATTTGTAATGAAACGGCTTTGGTCATACTTGAGCATGAAATATTAGTGTATAAAGTATATCGCAAACGTCTTCGAGCAGGAGTCCCAGTGTTTCCGTTAACCCCCAGATGGATGTATATTACCCTTTTAAAACCTGAAATACCATCAGAGAGATCCTACAGGGTCACAAGTTATGTTAATTTACATGTAAAATTGGTGAAAATTTAATCTTCTCTCCTGATTTTCCTTTCTTGTGACCCCTGCAAAAATTCTAACAGAAACAAAGTCCTAGTTGTGTCAGAATCACTGGCTTCCATTTTAATCAATCTGTCTTTGCAAATCTGTAAATTTATCAAAGAGTGGACGCATGCCCCTTCACAAGACTGATCTAATCATGGTCAGTAGCAAATACAGACCAATATTTATTTTGCCGATAATATCCGAGGTGCTTGAATGGTTTGTGCAGTGAATGGTCAACTATCGGACCCTTTACCAGTCACTAAAGGTGTTCCTTAGGGTCCATCTACGACCTCTTCTGGTTCTTCTATACTGAAGTAACTCGCCATATAATCCCGCTAAATGCTTGGTCAATATGCATGCAGACTATAGGGCAAACAGTTTGCTTGAAAACCTGAATCTGAATATACGACAGTGATGAAAGAGTCTCTGTACCATGATTTCCAAAATGTGAAGACTTATTTTAGCCAGAACAACCTCAGTGTAATGTAGACAATTGCTAATCCATGCAAATTAACACCAGTCAAGCAAATACTTAAATTCCCTGAAACAGTCACTGAAACTTACCACAAAACCTGTAGACATGTAACCATCACCCATATCTAGGAATATACATGGACCAAAACCGTAAGTGGAACCAACATATAGACCATGAGTATAGTTAAAAGGGATTATAGCAAAACTTGGCACTTTCCCTATCATTTTAAAATATGGTCCATCAAAATACATTAAAATCGTTCCACAATACCTTAGTACTTCCCCTCTTCGATGATGCAGACATAGTATACAATTCCACACTAGAAACTAAGAAGACAACCCACACAAATTAGCACAGCAGAGCTGCCAGGCCTAGTGTAAGATCAAATGGTAGGACATACAGGAATCCGATGTTCAGATGTACGAATGTTCAACGCTTTCACCGCATATTTATCCCATTGCACACCTAATTGACCACTGATATTCTAGGAATTTTGACAACACAAAAGAATAATAGAGTAAGAAGTTAAGCAAATAGTACCAGCAACAACACGCCACATATTTTGCAATAATTATATTCACAATCGCGAACGTAGGTGAACTTATGGGTAATCTTGAAAATTTGATAAAATATCAAAATTTCTTTATATTTGCACAGAAAGTGGACCAGAGCCACTTCTCGCGGCCTGCCGGCAGTTCGACTGCAGTCGCCTCCCGCGGTGAAAAAGTTAAACAGCTTTGTACTAGATCACCTTGGTACTTAACTTCGAGCCAGCCAGGATATCCATTTATACGTGTACAATACACGAAGTGCCTTTCAACTAGGACAAAAACAGAATGCCTACACAAATATCTCAGCGGGCCGAGAAATTTGGAACAATCTCCCTGCAAATATGCGAAATCTCTTAGCCTCGTTTTGAAACTGCTTCACGCAAACACTTTGCCTTTTAGCTGCAACTTTAGTTGTACAGTTACATATTTTGTTTACTGACGGTGAGGTACATATGCTTTTTTATTTTTTGTTTTTTCCATCCACTGTGTGTTTATTCCTGGAGCGTACATTTTATATATATATATTGTGAATGTATGCGAGTGCTTGGTCACCAAAATAGTGTGTATGAACCACGTGTGTCACTGACTTTAGATCATTTTTTTTAAATCAATGAATATTGAGTCAATTGTCTCAAATGTGCCGAATTTATACACATAAAATAGCATTATCTTTGTTATTGGTAAATGAGTATTTGTGCACAAAGTCCTTATTGAATGCATCCATAATTCCCCAACGAAGCTATGAACTGAATCAGACATATAGCATATTGAATAAAACTGAATGTAAAAGTTAAACATTTATCCTGAAGGAAAAACTGCTTTGCACTCGCTATCTTGTTTGTTCACCAGGAAACTTCAATAGTGCAGTTATCATCCCTTGAAATTGTTTTCGATGTAAGATTAAACAAAGGAAAACAATGAAAACAGTACAAGGCTTTCATAAGTTCTCTTTCTGTGGATTGTGTATTTAGGTTTAGGAAAACTTCTGGGTATTTGTAATCTTGATTTGTTCAATAGGTAGAGTTGTGGCATTTTCCATACTTGTATGTATTTTGTGTGTTTTTGATATTTTTACTTCTTCAGGAAAACTATCACTCAGGGGGTGCTGAAATGCAAAAGCCTGTGGAAGGGTCAAGCAAAGTGTTGATTAGTTAGTTTTACTCCTAATCCCTGACTTTTAATGATTTTTTTTTTCACTTTGTGTCCATATCAGTGAATGCATGTATCCCTTTTGATTTCCAGTAGTCAAGCTTTAATGTATAATGTGTCCACAGGGGACTAAGGTTACCATGTAATCAATAAGAACTGCAATCATGGTAATCATGGTAATTGACATTTTCGATTCCATCTCCAAAGCCATCAGCCAAAATTGCTTCAGGCATGGTGGAGATGCATCTCGGGTTGACCTTTGTTGAGTATGTTCAAATGGTCATCCACCAGTGATTTTCAATCAGATTGTCAGAGTACTTAGCAAATTGTTGTGAAGCAATGTATGTTGATAGGCAGTAAAGTGGCGGTTCTGGTCCACTATTGTGAGGTGGCTAATATGGTTAACGATGACGTCATAGTAATGATAATGAACACCGTCATAAACGTAATTAGCATAATTTGCACTAGTAACACTCTAATTAGCGTCATTGACACCACGATTCACGTCATCAAAACCAGATAGTTAACAAGTAATTAACATCATTAAAGAGATAAGACATACAAATGACGCCCCTGTAAAAACCAAGCGATGCTATAAATGTTACCCCTTATGTCTGCGATAATCTTGGTAACCTGTCAGTTAACATCGTAATGAACACGTACATGTCTGATTCAGACTATTTTCATTTTTATTGATTATTATTTTATTAAACCCCAGCAACCATAAATAAAAAAGATACATCAAAATAATGGAGATAAACTTCTGCTACACAAAATTGAAGTGTGTTGAATCATATAGTACGTCACAATAGAGCATATAAATCAAAAGAAAAACACACACACACCCTAAAAATGTAATATGCTACATATTATTAACTGAGTCAATTGAAGATACTTGAATCTAATAAAAACATGAATACATGGGGAGCATAAAAACGTGCCTGCTGTTGAACCCCGCCCTCGGAACCTGCAGAGCTGTGACCCAGGCAGTACTAGTGCAACAACACAAAATATATTAGATCTGTGCGTTTTTCCTTCGTACATCACTTGATTGATGTGTCAAGACAATCAGGAGTGCACCTGTCAAGATGATCGGAGCTATTCCTATAGATAGTAATCTCCCAACATGTGGCCTTATACATGACTGCAACATAATCCTTTACATAATCACAGTAGAAAGAAATCTCTTCTGTGTATAGCTGCATGGAGCTGGCGCCCTCTTAAAGGGACCCCACTTTTAAAGAGACCACCATTATCAACATATAGCTCCAATAACGTATATAACACGCAATATCACAAATGCTGAGAGGGAATTGGAAGTACGACTCTTCCACCTCATTAGCAGAAGCAAAATACAATTTGGGCTCTATGAAACGGTAGCCACATTAGCATCTCACAAACGTGGACCAGAACCGGAATTTTACTTTTTACTGATGTTTCATCTTTCCCCATTGCAATGTTTCATTTCGAGTACTTGCCAGGAAATTTTTGTATACAATCTTATTGACTAGTTTATAACTCACTCGGATTCTGATCCGTGTTTACAATTTTTGTGTTCTAAAAAGCCATTGGCTAATGCTTAAATTTACTTCTCCTTCGATCGATGACAACGTACTTTTTGAAAGGAAAATAAATCAGCTAAATCTATAATGCCATGGTGTACAGGTTACTCACAACGGTCTAAATTTACAGTCAAATGCATTGTGATGTGGGAGGCTGGCCTTTCCCAGCGGGTGGTTGCCAGGATCTTGGGGTGCTCCAGGCCATTGATAATACGCTAGGGGGGGGGGGTGTCCCAGGAAACAACAGGTTGCAAGAGTAAGCCTAGATCTGGGCGACCAAGACTGGACCAGAAATCAATAGAACAGCGTGATGTTGTAAGATTATTACCGATTCTGCTTAGATTTCCATGATGGAAGAATAAGGCTTTGACAAATGCTTTCAGACAGGTTCGTAGGCGGGCGTATGGTTGAACAAGAGTGTTGTAGAGAACACCGTGGCTTGATGTGGGGGGGGGGGGGGGCAATTACAGCAACAAGGAGGAACTGCTGCTCTCATCGCTCAGGACACTAACAGGCCAGTGCCACGTGGATGAGATCCTGTGCATAATTGAAAAAAAAATGGAAAAAAAAATATCCAGGGCTACTGTTGTATCAGGATAACATACCCACACACTGCATGAGTCAGTATGCAGTGTCTACAGCAACACAGTATTTCATTGTTGCCAGAGCCAACCCTTTCCCCTGACCTCCCCCCCCCCCCCCCCCCCCCATTGAGCATTTGTGTTGCACAGACCAGTGTAATCTAATTCCCCATGCTGAGATCACCAAGCTGGCAAGCAGCATGCCAAGGTGGACCCAAGCTTGTTTACAGAAGCGTGGAGGTCACACTCGCTATTGATGTATGAAGCCACCCACCACCACCACCACCAACAACAACAACAACAAAAACAACTTTTAAGGGTCACCATTTCTGCCCAATTTACATGCTTATAGCAATGTTTTGATAAAGTAAACAAACTCCCCACGCACATACTCAGAACATTTGAATAATGTTGAACAAGGGGGTTACATATTTTTGCCCTCAGGAGCATATCTTGGTAGATCCATATCTCATAATTACCATCGAACACTAAAGGGAAAGTACCTGTGGGGTTTCTTTTTGTGCTGTTCAAATTAACCTTGAGTGACCTTTAAGGCTCAAGCTAACAAATTTGCATTTATGTTGGTAATAGCGCATCCTGTCACTTTACATTTAGAAAATGATGAATCCAGGAGAGTGTGAGTCAGGAGTTTGGTATTGCAAACAGAGATCGATGGCGGTCATAACGAATGGCGACTTTGAAATATCTTCAAAGGTCACAGGACCACTTTAATATATAAAGCCCAGGTCAACTAAGCACAGGGATGTCACGGTTTCTTAATTTACAACAATGTTATTGCAACTTCAAATGTTTTGACGCCTTTTCCGGATCTTCTTCAGTCAATTACCATGTCTGAAAACTTTTTGTAGGTTGACATTTACTTCAATATTTGACAATAGCAAGATCAAGGCACAACTTGCCAATACTTTGCATGGCATATTGGGTATAATTAAACAGGTCATTCGGTACAGTTTCTCAGATGCATCACTTTAGAGATACAATTGCGGCAATACTAGTTCTCTCTACGTGGCAGTTTTGGGTATCGACACGTCACCATTTCGAGACTCTAATTTGTCTTTGAAGTCTTTGAAATTTGATATATGCGAGGAAAGATGAAATAATATTTATTGTGTGACTGAATAATAATAGACTTTCGTGTCGTTTGGACTCCACATTGCAATAAATATGTGTATGATCCCCGTGTTTCATCACAGCGCACAGTGAGTTTTCCAACTAACCAAGTGCTACAATGAAGTTGTTCCTGGCATTATTGGTGACCGTGGCGTCCACCTGTGGCATGCAGGCACCGGTGATGGAAGGTATCATGCGGTCCACGGATGAAGAAATGCAGGCACAATTGCTGGACTCGCCTCATCTGGGTAGGTGGAATCTTTCTCTTCTCTCAAAAATTTAATAACTTAATGTCCACTGCTGAAAGGAACAGAAACGGCAACATGGGGCAGCCGGGTCTGACACCTCTAAATAGTGGGAGGAACTTGCAGGTATATCCATTGTTGATGACACAGCTTGAATTATTACGATTCAAAATTCTGACCCATCTTGGGAATTCTATTACAGAGTTGAAGTGCGTAGTGCTTTGTTTATGTATTCCAAATCAATGGCATCAACTGCATTTTGAAAGTCAATCAAGAACACTGGTCCTGGCAGAATCTTAATTGTAGCTAAATGTAAAATGCCCGACACAGTTTTTACATTTTTTCTCACATATAACGACCTTTAACATATGCAGTTTAATCTTCATGGATAAATGCTGGCAACATATTATGAATTCGCTTTGCTAGAACTTTCGCAATTATTTTATAACCGATATTTTAGAAAGATCTGGGTCTTCAATTTTTCAAATTTGTTCTTATCCATCGTTGGTATCAATGTGATAATGCCTCTTCTTTGAACCATTGATAATGAATTTGTTTCAAAGGCATAATTTAAATTTTGTATAAAAAAGTATCTTGCACTAAAGGCCATCCGATGATAGCTTTTGACACAGTCAAACTTGTCAATGAGAGGGTTAAGGTGATGTAGCTTTCATAACCTGTATGTAAGGTGGCCCTGAGTTTCCAAATGAAAAACTGGCTGCACCGCCTAATTATGAATGTAGATAGAAATAAATTTGTCATAAAGTGCGGCAAGCAAAACATGCAAGGGAAAATAAATATGCAGTAGTTTTCTGGCCCCAGGTTACCCCAGCAGTGGCAACATTGTGATATATGCTTATCTCGAATTGGCAGCAGAATAGAACATGTGTGCATGTGATTCGAGGAGAAAGACATAATAAATTAAAAAACTTGTCGGTTTTTAAAGGATACTTTTGAGGCAGATTGCTATGTACAAATCTCACTTACACCTAGACAGAGACAGGCACTTAGTATGTTCAATTAGTAAAACACAATTTTAAAAAATAATCCCTAAATTAGTGAAACACAATTAGCAGACGACATTTAAATGTTAGCGGGAAAAAGGGTCATTAGGGTGGAATGAGTTAAAACAAAATGAATCCCCAGTAATATATTCAAGTCTTTGTATTTACAACCACTTGCTGGTTGCTGTTACCCCATTTTACAGTCCAAACTGTATACATTCCGTAAGCTAACCTGTCCCTATCTATGTATGATCAGAAGTGTTTTAAATAAGGAGAAATAATAAAAATAAAGGAATCAGGATTTTTGATAAGGAATTCAAAAGTTCTTAATTTGCCGATGATACATAATTCTTTATATTAGACATATAATCAGCAAAACTGTTACTACAATTGTCACAAAGCTTTGAAAAATATAGTGGTTCAGAGGAAAACCTTTGAAAAAGTGTAAAAGGATGGATTGGAGCAAACAAAAACAACGTGACCGGAGATTTACCGGTGAAGTGGTGTAATGAGGATAATGTGCTTTGGGGTATTTATAAACATGAAGATTAGAACTGGATAAATGATAGGAACTTTACAATCAAGTTGCAATCTTTTGAGATATCAAAAATATAGAAAACTAGAAATCTGTCCACAATTGGTAGAAACATTGCGAGTAAGATCCTAGCTACATCTAAATTATTGTACCCTGTCTCAGTGTCGAATGTACAGGCAGTAGTTATGCAGAGTGTGCAATCCAGTTTTTACAAATTTATTTTGAAGAGTGGTATTGCAAAGGTTTAAAAAACCATTATGCATAGAAAAAATAGTGACGGAGATTTGAAGATACTTCGTTTTGAATTTCAAGTAAAAGCACCGCAAATAAATTATATAAAACGGATCTATAGTCGACCAAAGGCTACGTGAAAGGCAATCTTTCGAGGTTACATTCACAAAATCCACTTAGACATATTCTTGGGTAGATTTTGCTTTGAAATAGAACAGAACAAATACCATTATTTTGTAAGCAGCCTTTTCAAGTATGGCAAGATTTTGAATATTGTTTTATTACCGAAAGATGCAAAAAAGGTAAAAAAAAAATAAGTTATATGGTTTATTGATAATAATACCAGGGACAAAAAAAAATCTGTACTTTAGAAACAGTAGTATGGAAAAAGACATCACAGGTATATACAAGCTATTGTGCATTTTATACAGAAGAAATGAAAGACAGATATGACTTAACAGTTAACATTCTAGATTCCTTCTCAGTGAAACTGGTAATTCCAATATTATCGAACCAACGCCTGAATTTTCGTAATGTAAGATATAATGATGCAATAAATATACCACATTTCTTGATACCAGGTAAAACCAAAAACATATGTGAAATGGCATGTAAACCCTTCTATTAGATTTTGTAGAAGAAACAAAACAACAATTACCGACAAGTATAAAAAGATGGCAAGAACATTTTCCAACAGCAAGAAGAGACACATGGTCAAAAATATTTTCATACCATGTCAATGTACAGCAGAAACCAAATTACAGGCATTCCAATTTCCAATATTACATCGCTTTGTGGTAACCAAAGACAGACTCCATAAAATGAACATAGTCCAATCGAACATGTGCTATTTTTATGAAATACCAGATTCAATTGATCACCAATACTGGGAATGCAACTATGTCCAAGTGTTTTGCAAACGCTAAGACGAATAGTGGAATCAAAAGATGATTAATGATAGAATAAGCCAGTGCTATGAATAGGTCATTTTTGGTTGCCACTGAAATGTCGATGAAAAACACTATTATACTTTGAAAAATATAATATTGCAAGGCAAAGGATTTATTCATAGAGACAAGTGTAACACCATAAAGGTAACATTTAATAGTTGTACACATTCAAATTTAAAATTGATGTGATTAACACATAATATATTCACAAGGGGAGGATTAAGATATGTTTGGTTACTGTTGAAGTTATCTGCGTTACCTACTGGCAATGATATGAATGAAATTGAAAAGCCAAAATGTATTTTAAAAAAAGAAAGAAAAATGAAAAAAAAGGGAAAAAGTATGGCATATTTCCTTTTAAATACGATATCGACAAGCAAAATAGGTATAGCACTTCTCTAAAGTATGCCAAAGAATGTTACTGATAGGCCTTGTATCTAACGATTAACAAGCACCGACACACAAAGGGAAACTCTTGCTGCTTCACAAAGGTAAAGGGACTTCTTGGGACAAGGAGAAATATGTGCGGATGGTCATATACTACAGTTGTCATATGTTTAGACATATTTTTGGATCTTGTGATAATCTATTACATGGAATAATAAGATAAATGGACTGTTCTGACTTATGACCCCCCCCTCCCCCCCAAAAAGGTGGTACAGTTTCAAGTATATAAATCCTGCTTACAGTAAACAAAACGGCGTCTTTGGTTACAGTTCACACTCATAACTGTGGTCTCTTTGGACCTGGTAACCTGGTGGTCCATGTAAACCCACCAAGGGGAACTTTGCGTAATGCGTTATAATAACATCAGGTGTTCAGATGTGCCAAGTGTCCCTCATTTTCCAGTCCCCGAAATTGGCTTAAAATTTGATCAATTTACGGTGTGTGTCCTCATCCTAATTGAAGATTTGCGGTTATGATTTTTGGTAATCATTTTTGTGTTCCTGCTGGTCTTGACTAGTTGTCCCTGAAACGCCACATGAATGTTCACATCCGCGGTGCGTCGCTTATGGGCAGCCAGTCGTGTAAGTCACCCAGCATCTTTCATTTCTCAGATTGATGGTTAACGGAGAGTGTAATTTTCCAGCGGTGTCAGGGCATTTGTTTTGTTTGTTAACCATTATAATCACCACCTCCCACCACTCATGAGACCTCCACTTCTGTAATGAGATGCATACAGAACATACAAGGTACAAAATAATATACAGTAAGACTAACACATGTTGTAATTAGCCTTGTGCTGCAGGTAAACTAAATGGCCCTGCAGCAAATTTTCTATCAAATTTCAACCTGCAGTCAGTATCGCCAGTCAGTCAGGCATTTCTTTTTGTACATTATCTACTGCCTGCAGTCTGTTCAGGTGACTCGATTCTTTAATATTTACTTGGATTTTCCTGCTATTAGTTGTGTACAAAAAAAATCCCCAAATTCCGAGACCCCCCCCCCCCCTTCTTAATGCCCAAATCCGACATTCCCCAATCTTTGGAAAAGGCAAGTTATTATGTACTTCAAAGACTTCAACTGATACATTTTATCTTGAAACTAACTCTGCTTAGAGAGAAAATGTCTTGCAACGTGAAAGTTAAACAGCACAAAGGCAATTCGATACGTAAAATAAAAAATGATTTTATTATCAAAACTAAACAAAGAATGGAAAGATCGCGATAATAGGGGTTTCTACCTACCGATATTTCAAAAGCTTCACTAGAACTTCAATTTTTCGCTTTATTCACACAGTAATTCATTTTGGTTGTTCATTGAACATGTTTTTACGAAATCTTTTCTTACGTATAATCCTGAAGAAACTCCAACAGTCTGGATGTATCTCCACACATTCACAGCTTAAATGAAGCATAACGACACTAGATGGTACACTTATCAGTAAGTCTTGGCAAGCACCACATGCATTCAGGCTATGTTAAATGGATTCATTAATTTATAAACTAAAATACCCCCCCCCCCCCAAAACAAATTGAGGAATTTAGTAGCTAGGGCAGAAAGATATGAATAAAGTTGAAGGAGATATTCTAATGGAAGACAGGTGCCAGATTATCTTTGATAATTCTGTGAAAAAAGAGGCCTATCATAAGCACCACAAAAACCTGGCAACACTTCACAAGATAAATTGATCTCAAAATCAATAAAAATAGTTTCCTTATTTATAAAAAGAAGATCTGCCGACCTTTCAATGACCATGGAACAGAAAACACTGTCTCATATTACCGGTCGGCCTCCAACGAATTACCATGATATAGCAGTATAAAATAATATAAAATGCGACAATTTTGTTTGAAATAACACAGCAGCTAACCAAAAAAAAATTAATAGTGCACTGAGTCTTCCGGATCAAAAAATGAATGAATTAATTAATTAATCTATGGTCGTATTGACATATAATGTGGCTGCATGTTTACATACAATCTTCCTGATGGTAACTTCTAAGAACTTTTTAAATCTTCATTAAAATTTCCTTCATGATTAAGAATGGGAGTTAACGAAACGTTATCTCTAAAGTGTTATTTTTGTCTTTTTTTTTCTTTTGAAACAGCAAAATGTTGATGAAATTTTAATTATGGAATGGGATCCCATTCTCGACTGTAGAACCGTGAACGTTAATGAAAATGTGAAGAGATGTACATACACAGAGCCTGGAAACATACAAATTTACAGATTTAATGAAGAATGGGAATATACATGGAAGTTAACATTTAGACCAACGAAATCTTAAAATATCAGACATGAGTTTGGTTGGTTTAAACATATTATATTTCACCAAGTGAAAAAGGATTGGAGAAAAGGTGCAGATCACTTATATGAACTCCTCTCCATGTACATCAAATGAATTTCACAATTTCATCAACAAAATGGTGGATAATATATACACTATATACATTGTCATATACAATAATGCTAACTCATGGTATTAATGCAATGGTTTCACAGAAGAATACATTTATGCAACAGGTGAGATGAAACTTTACACAAACAACCTGACAAGTTAGAAACGCTTAGTCTAAATAAGGAAATCATGGACTGTTCCATATAAGTGAAAATACGACATTAACTTTGTTCAAGTTTTGTACACATATGCCCCGGTCATGACCACAATAATTTCTTTGAATTTCAATAGTTGAAGTCTTCGAAAAGGGAATCTGTATACCCATTGGTAAGTGATTGTGTCATACGTTTAACATAAATCGAAGTACAGTTCCACCTTGTGGTTGTTCTCTTTTTCAGTTGAAAGGCGTAAAGTAAACAAGTGTTCAGCCTCCAAAATTTCGGCTGCCGACAAAGCCATCATCAAAAGCAAGCATGACGAATACAGGAAAAAGCATGGGACATCTCCAATAGTGAGTTATAATATCCTATCCTAAAAGCAAGTGATCAAAAGTGTGATGTTCCATGATTATCGTGAGGAGAAGTATTTTTCTACAAACGGAATTTTTGGACGATGTCATTCGTTTATCTTGATAACGTCACCAAATGTGAGCCTTCTGACACAAACACTAGGCATAATAAGGCTACTCTCTTCAGGAAAAATTTCATATTCGTGGACATTGTCAAACCCAACTGTAACAATTACATTACTAGTAGAAACGAAAATAACAATCTTTGTAATGGTGATATTTAAGAAAATACGACTGGTATAAAATTCTCGATTATTAAAGTTTTGAAAAAAAAAATTACAAAATGAAAGTAAAGTACAGTCGTTTCAAATGTTTAAATATACTGACATAAAACTAGAATGTAGAATTACCAGAGATTTTAGACAAGGTGTCGTCTGCTTTATTAGTTTGGGTGAACGGATCATAAAACCAAGTGGCAAACTATGTGTGTGCCATCTATGTGTTTTATTTTGTTTGTTTGTTTTTTATCATTTCTTTAAATATAACTTAATATTTTTCTTTCTCAAATATC
The DNA here is from genome assembly GCA_964020975.1 of Hermodice carunculata. Taxonomy (NCBI): domain Eukaryota; kingdom Metazoa; phylum Annelida; class Polychaeta; order Eunicida; family Amphinomidae; genus Hermodice; species Hermodice carunculata. The sequence continues at coordinate 80,985,957 of OZ026625.1, read as the reverse complement.
CAGCCATTTGAAAATGGGCCTGCAGGCGCTGCCGAACTATATTTGAAGAGTTGTGGTTGTTCCAAATGTTTAAAGACCTTCCAAGATAAAGTGGATGTGTATGTTATCTCATCTTCTTCGGTGGTGGGTCGAACATAGTAAAGGCCATCATATGGTTTCTTCCTTTGACAACAAAACGAGTACACTTTGACCAAATGGTCAACTATGAGCCAGCTCCATACCCAAACACAGATTTATTTCATAACGCTGGTAGAAATATGTATGCTTCGCTCTGGTGTCCCTTTTCTTTGTATATTGTCAAGACACGACAGTCTTTTCTCGATGAACGACCTAACGGTGCCCGTAGATCCATTGATTTGTTGTAGTCTTCAAAATTTCAAATACAGACATAGTCTTAGAAATTGAACTGTACATAAAATTATTAATGCCAAAGTTACATTCAATTTAAACTTATTTTTACCACATACAAATCCATATCCAATTTTTAAAGAACCAAACATTACACATGTTCAAGTGAAATTAAGTTATAAAAATTTTTCTTATACAGATTCAATATTTTCGCCGAAACTGTGCAAGCAGGATAAAAAATAGTTTGTTTTTTTTCAAAGATCTTTATCTGATAAATTCTGCATATTTTCAATTAATTCCAATTTTGTTTGAAAATCTAGGGTTTCTGTGATTTGCACTATTTATTGACTCACAGCATGGTAGCCAGTAAAGCAGTTGCGTTTTATATCGCTAATGTTGAATAACATAATTTAATAAATAAGAAACCAGGTATAAACCGTTATCATACATTTCCTGTTGCAATTAATTGTTATCGATTTTTGAAAATAACTTTTCGTGCACCATAAGTATTCGAACCGCCACCAACCTCCAGCCTAAATGTCCAGTTACATTGAGATCAAGGCTTTAAAGATTCTTGGATTTTTAGCACAAGCTATTTTGTTTTCTGATATGATAACGTGATGCAAATTCAAGAAAATGTTATAGGCCTGAAATCCCCTGGCGTGTGAAAGAAACGCGGATAATGCTGCTCTCAAACTTAAATACAACATAGTTGGCTGTTATATTCAAACAGTAGCTTACTATGGTCCTTTGCATGTATCATTCTAAGTTTCTATATGATGCTCTTAAATTGAAATGTAACACTCTCACGGTGAGCTGTTGTAGTCACACGCTGGCTCACTATTGCCTTTTGTATGGATCACTATAAACCCCTACATTTTCAAATAAATTTGGGGTCAACAATGACTTCTTGCATGCTGCTTGTGTGAAGGAACGTTGGCTGCAAACAGTTGATTATTTGATGAAAAGCCAAGGTAGAACGTTTGTGCTTCACTTACGCAGGTCGCAGTACATGTAAACTTTGAAAATAAATATTAAAAAAAAGTTTCTGACTAATTTGGTGCAGTTGGTGTGTTTATCCCCATTTTCGGCTAGGTGATAGGTGCCGAAGGTTGCTGGTTCGAGACCCGGCCATACCGTGGTCACAAAACATTTATATTTTTGGTGCTCCTTTGATGATGGTAGACTCAAATATGTACAGTACCCGATCTGGTACAGCTGCGAACACAGTACCTCATTTGTGCTGGAATAAATACATTTAGCTGGGAGTGTCAATTATGGCATTCACGCATACCTGCCTCCACTGAACTTTTTCTTTAGGAATGGGGGTTTGGTGCAATTGGTATGTGCGTTCCCCTTTTTTCGGCTAGGTGATTGGTGCAGAAGGCTACTGGTTCGAGACGAGGCAGTTCCATGGTCACAAAACATTTGATGTGTATAAAACACATGAAAATATGTGCATTTAAAGAGTACCCAGCACATTGCCTCTTGAACTTTAATACTGTTGCAAAGTAAAATATGGTCGTACTTTATCTTTTGGTGGCGCCAAAACGCAAACTTGAACCTAAAAATAATAATTGTGTTCAAATATTCCAACCTGTTGTTCAGTTATTCACAATGTTTATAAATAGGGTATGAGGACGATTTTTCATCCCTCCACACTGAAACCATGCAATTTCACATGACTATTTCGGCTTGTGGTCATGGCATGAATGTAGCTCCCCAAAGCAACTTATACCTGCTACAGTAGGTCCCACACTTTAGCATATTTAATGCATAAAAAATGTACAATATCATAATTTGGACATGAGTTTTTATTACCATACAAGGCGGAATACTCAAAATTAGTACATGAACAGCATCTTAACTCTTTATTTCAAAGGCCATGTGGTCCTGGCGCGGACAGCGATTTCAAGGGACTAAATGTTGGAAGTGGTTCATCTGTGGGAGCCATTGTGGACGAATGGCACAACAGGGAGAAGTCCTATGGTCCAAAGATAGGTCAATGCAAGAAAGAGAGAAAATTCTGTAATCCATTTATTCAGGTGATTTTTTTTATCATTTTGTGAAACGATATGTTTGTTGTGTGTAAAACGCAACATAATAGACCAGTTCATAAGACTCGGGTTTATTCGGTTCACTTCGGAAAGCGCACCCTGCTTTGTTTACATTTTGTTCTCGACCACGCTCTGCATGGATTTAATGATACATCAAACCCTCAGCAAACTATAAATGCATGTTTCGCCACTGATATGGCATTTCAGGTAAAAGCTTTGCACTGTTCAGCACAGACCATGCTGTAATCGCATCCGTTGTAAACAGTCATATGAGGGCGTCAGTCCGACTCGGCTACTTGCTGATTAAACAATCAGGCCAACAATGGAATGCATAGGTAATTACGGTCAGGAAAAGTTTGGTACAACTCGGTATGAACAGGTCTATTGTTTGCTATTATATCACCATCAGCTATATAATTTATAATCAAAAGCAGCATGGCCTTTCTGGTAAAGATAAGTTCTGAAATTCCTTCATTGTACATAATGCCTAGTTGAGAAATTTTATTTCAACACATATATTCAACCAGTTAACAGTCTGTTTACTAATTTCCAAAGCGTTATGATATTTTCAGCACTTCACGACATGGGATAAATTAGACTATTTCAAGCCATATAGATGATCTAATCCTGTGACATGGAGGGATTTTTACCATGAAACCGACCTGAAAGTATATGGTGCCGTTAATGTTTGCCTCATTTGTGTCCCCTATAATATGCTGATATTGCTTCTTTTGTCTCGGGAAAATTCACCTCTTCAATCATTCACGTTCTGCACTATAGCAATGGAAAGATTAATAGGTAGCTAATACAATTAAATATTATTTCAGATGGTGTATGATACGCTGGAGTCGTTTGGTTGTGCCACGAAAAAATGTGGAAAGAAAATAGTTCTGGCATGTATCTACAACTCTGAGTAAGTGCAAGAGCTTTTGGATGTCATCAAGCCCCTTCCTGGAAAAATCCCATTAGCCAAAGGCTGTTCTGATTAGGGACCCACTTGCAACATAGTGCAGATGTATATATGTTGCCCTTATCCCTTTCACATGGTCAGATCCGACTCTACATATTTCATTATCTTTGTCTTCAGTTGAGCCAGATTCTCTGTTTCCGTTCACTTTGTTGTAGCATTTCTGCGTCAATCTGTGCCATGCTATACTGACCCAAACTTTTCGCTATATCATTTTTATAGAAGACCTATTTTTTTTTCGTCTCCTCCATTGCATATTGAGTTTACATAATTTGCAATTAAGAGATGCGCGGCGATTTTTCAATATTTGTCACACTACTACATAAACCTTAGTTTCGCATTTACACATCTTTATTTTCGAGGACATAGGATGACTGGTTGTCCATCGCCTGTCCATCTCCTGTCCGTCTCTGTCCCATTTACATTTTCAGCTACCTCTCCAAAACCGTCTGAGTGGTCCGATCCTACTCAGACCTGGTAGGGATCTACCTTGGTTGAACCCCCAACAAGGCCTTTTTAAATTGTCACACTTCAATGAGTCTTGGATTTGTTATTACCGTTGTGCTCACTTTTTTTCAAAAATCTCCAAAACCTTCTCAAAGCCAACTTGCCAGTTACTTTGAAATTGCAAAAGGACAATCCAAGACCCTTTATTTGATCAACATGAACGCAACCATTTCTGGCTCAGTTGACTTGTTATTCAGCTTACTTCACGTTATGATCTTCCACCAGTCGTCAACCTGCAGTATCGTCTTCCAAATTTCCATGTCTTCTCTGAAACCAGTCGCTGCATTTTCTTGAAAACGTATTTTGATTTTGGGTTGAATCTTAAACTCAGCTGATGACGGGCTGCCCACAGCCCTCTTGTTTGGACCACAGTGTATATTATCCTGCAAACTGGTTGCCATTTAACAATATTAACATTCGGAGTTTTTGTTAGCGTTGAAAGAATAGGGACAAATTTTGTTTTCATCAGTCGATGGTAACATCATGTACAGCACGGCACCTGTCAGTGCCTACTTTGCCACGTAACAAGCACCTGGCCACACCCATAGCTCTTCCCACTGATAAACAAAAGGTCCTTCGCAGTGGCTATCAAAGCTTTTACACACACATATTCATGACAAATTTAATTTTTAGTACTAATGTTATATGAATATAAATATTAAAAAAATGAAGTCTGTCTCTCTCACATGCCAATGAAAGAGACAGACTTCATTTTTATAATGCAATATTGAATAATGTCTTGATAAATTACCATATCACATTGGTAAAACGCCGCCTATTTTTTTTCATTTAATTAACCACATTCACTTTGTAGACTTTATTCGCTTTCCGTTGAACCAGTAACGCTAACTAATGTTTATGCCTGCTTGCCACACTTCAAAACATTTCTTCTTTCAATCCTAAAACAGAGCTGTTATAAATTGTACCGATTATCGTGGTGCAGAATTAAGTGTATAATTTACGTTAACGAATAAAATCATGTATTACTTAAATTGCTTGCTATACCACCAGGTATCCCTTTCCCATACCATTTGCTATTGGACATGTACGCTTTTACACATATCATTCTGCACTAGACATTTTTTTTTTTTTTTTTTTTTTTTACAATACCATGTGTGAAATTACATATTACATGGTGGTAATTGTTCACGTTGTCTGTTTCAGTGGACCCACTGACGGGAACTCAAAAGAAGTTTCAACTTCTTACCCTGATCCAAGTTGAATGTTTCAGGTAGAGTAGGTATTACAAATTGCCGTACAACAGTGCACACGAAATGTTCAAAAGTTATATGCCTCAGTTTCTGCCTAGCTCTTGGACTTTCACTAATTTAGGAACCAAAATAAAATTCATTGCAATATTATGACCAGGGCTTGGCAGTTACATTTTCTTGAAAGTACTGTCATAGTGCATGAAACACCATATCGTGCCATTTAACGGACGTAAAGTACACACTTGATATTGCATTATTGCATTTATGTCGCCTTAGATTCAGTTTAGCAATGAACCGCCTTGTGTAGACAAGAACAAAGCAACTTCAGTAAATAGTGTTGGCATATATTGGTAGTTTAGGAATCAAACTAGTGGTTTCTATAAATTAAATTGCATTTTCACCATTTAATGTATAAATTATTACCGATATCCTAGTGATTGAACTTGGATTTCGACTTTGACTTGACTTTGAATTTCACTTTGATTTGACACCCGACTTGACCACACATGACCTGGTTTAAATTTTTATAGGATATGCTTTCTCTATGTCAAAGAACACATACTTTTTATAATACCATTATCCTTTTTTTTGCACAAAGGGATGGATGTCTCCAGGCAAAGTCCGCTGATGTGAGAGACAACGCCACCAAACAATCTAAAATGTTGCCAAATGTATAGAAAATAAAATCAATTCGTCATTAGTCACTCTTGTATGTTATTTGTTTCACAATCCCTACTAACACCCACCACACATGTTGATGGCAAGCAGTTGCATTTTGAGGGGCATTGTAACAATGTAAGACATTCATATTACCGTAATGTCACCCTTGCTCGCAACATTCAAGAAACAAATACATGTATGACGGGCAGAAGCAACATATGGCATTTTGCCAAATTAACATTTTGAATAAAACTAATAGGCATAGTCCTGTTCGCAAAATATGTTCTGAGTTTGTTGTTGTTAGAAGGACGATTTCTACATTAACAATAGGTATTTTTTATTCCCACGAATGTTACCAAGACATGTGGTTTTCCATCAAGGCGGCTGATTGCCATTGTTGTTCAGCGATAGGTATAGTGTTTTGGCAAAAATTTACTTTGCATATGCCTCATTGGCCACGAATAACGGAAATCGGTGGCAACATCAAATGTCTCCCCAATCCACCACTAATGTTGTATAATTCCGCAAAGATAATTATCTTGGACAGAAGTGATGAATGGTATCGCCGCCATGTGCGGCATAAAGTCGCCAAATGCCCAATCTGCTGCCAGCATCACATTTGACAGCTCAGAAAGGCCAAGAACTATACGTTTTGTGTGTGTGCGTGCGTGCGTGCGTGTGTGTGTGTGTTTTATATGCCTGGTGTAAATATGCAATGAATAACAGGCCGTGAAGACAGACCTTTTTTTTCATATACCTACATGTGTCAACATTTCAGCCGAAGATCAATTACAATTATACACACAAAGTGTATACGTTATGATCAAATTTGCTGAACACATTCATATATTGGTCCCTATACTGTGACAATCTTCTAACTCCGTAAAAAAAACAAAAAAAAACAAAAAAAACATCCAACATGTACCAAGAAAGAGACAGATGGACAGAGATAATTTTTCTCTTTTCAATTAAGTTAAAGGTATCACCATAAATTAGAGATAAATTACTCCATTTACACTGCTGTGTAGTTTCTATGTCAATCTGTCCCCAAGATTTAAAGTCCCAGAATACAAAAAGAGCTCAATCTTGATTATGGTCACAAATCTTTCTACGCTAATGTTGTATGGGATCTTAGGGGATTCCCTCCAATGTTTTTTACGCCAACATTAGCCACCTTGCTTGCACCATGCCACCCATCTCCTTTCCCTCGATGTCCAGCACAGGTCTTTCAGCATTTTGTTCTCAGCTTCCACCCTTACAAAAATCATGCCCAGTCATATATATGTGACCAGCGCAGAAGTTCGTGAGGACACCCAAAAGCATATCTGAACCTATGTCCACTTCACCTCTGCCCTTTATAACGTGTGCTTTGACTGACATAGAAATTTTAGTGTTTCTTTAAAACCATGAGACAGCTGTGCACGAGATTTTTGCAAAAGTTACTTCTCAAATGTTTCTGTTTTATGCCCACAATATCAAAATCCGCATGCCAATGGATTTTAATACAGTTGAATTAAAATGCCCTCTTAATCTGTGAAGTTGCCTTAACATTCCAAATTTTGAAATTTGTCAGTAATTAGTCTAAAAATCAAGTTTAGGCTGTTACTTAATTGGTTGTCGTGTCATACCACATCTGCCAAGTTCTTTAAATTTCCCCTTCCGTATGTGAAACTTCAAGTGTGAATACAAAATGGGTTTATACATATCACGCAAACTAAATATGTGCAATTACCAGTGAAGTAGTAAAGAGCTACTAAACTGAGTGTTTGAAGGATGAACTTTTAAATGGGAATTGGAGTCTGAATGCGTTGCCATGACAACAAGGAGTTAGTCGATGACTGTCCATGCTGCTGGCTCGGTATTGCACAGCAGTGTGCTTCTAAAAACCCTATCAAATCCTGTATAACAGTAGCAATAATTAAATTTTGAAAACATTCATAAATTGCTCTTCAGACAAAAATTCATACACTGGCAATTATCAAATTCAATACAACTAAACATTGAACATGTTCAAGACAGAAAGAAGAAAAGGCGTAGCTATTTATTCATTAATTTGTTAATTATTAAGAAAAGATAGCAATTCGGTCAAAATTATTATAAACGTTTGTGAAAAATTACTTCATTTATCTTCCTGAGTAGTTTCTATGTCAATTTATCCTAAAACTTTGAAACCCATGAAAAAAGGATCTTGATCGAGGGTCACAAACCTCGCGATACAAACAATGATTAATTGTTCCTCAGACAAAAAATATCACAACCTTCAAATGCCGTGAAAATAAACATTCAACATGTGGCACAATGACAGAAAGAAAGAATGCTTTATTCATTTATTTCTGATCTTTAGCACGTACACCAATTAACAACACGACGTTGCGTGCTTTGCACGGAATTAAAGTTATATGTTTTAAACTCAATAATGTGTCCCATCTTACCTAGATTGCGGATTGCGAAGTGTTGGACTCTCGATCACCGGTACAAGCTGATCACCGCATCCGACAGTTTGGGGGAGGGGGGAGTAGCCCACCCCTCTCCCATATAATTGTCAAGGAGGAAATGTCTTATCAAAGGTCTTATCTACGATAAAATATCACAATTTTGAACTCTCCCCCCCCATATATCCATGAACTTCCTACGCCATTGTGCCTGCGATCAAAAGTCATATGCTTCCACTGACCGTGATTCAGGAACACAGTTTGAATTTTGGTTTATGCCAAAACTTTCCCGTCAACGTTTGCCGTGCATTCCTTTGCCCTCCTTCACTTACTTGCACTTCTGCCTTATGTTATTCTCAAGATAAGTTTCTTTGCAACATTTCCATGAGATGACGTTTAACTTTGTCATGTAGGACTAGGTTCAATAGTTTATAGTGGCACGGAGGGGGGGGGGTAGGACATCCTCAATATCAGACTGGGTGTGTGCCTCGGACATGTTTATACAATACCCTATTTTATTCCTACACCAGATGTAAACAGGTACCCTTTTTCAATCTTCTAATTGAAAGGAGTGCTGCATTGGTGCATTTTGGAGACCAAAGTTCCAATTATAAATACGTTTTAGCATAATTTATCCAAGATCTATTCATTTGTAAGAAAAATGAATAAGACATTCACGTTCAGTCAAATCATTTTTACCCCTATCCTAATCCAGCTGTGTACATTTTTTTTTAGGGGGGGGAGCGTTCTAATCCTGGAGGTAATGAAAACAGGCCTATCCCGCGGCACATACGCAATACAATCCTGCATGGGAGTACCCCTCACCCAAAAAGTGCATGTGGGTCATGTGTTAATTTGGGACACCAAACACACTCCATGCAGGTGACACATGGTGAAATGCCGAATGGAATCACGTTCCGGCAAATATATGTACCCTCTCACACCTTCCTTACACTTATGTCAGTCTTGTCTGAAACTACAGTCAGCTTTAAATATGTATTGAATGAAAGATAAAGGGTTAACCACATATCGTTTGATCATCAGATCGAGAGGTCCGCCCTTTTTGGATGTTGATCGGGTGAGGGCAGCAAAATTAATTCCATCAGGGTTTGTGCTTGTCATTACTACAATTGAAATAACCATGGTAATAGTGCATGCAATAATGGTTTAACTTTATTTTTGCTTTCGGAAAAATCATGGAAGATGATTTTTGAAAAAAAAAAAAAAAAAAGCACACACACATTTGAAGGATAAAAAAAGAAAGGGGCACATTGATTTAATAATGTGGTTATACGTGGCCCTGTGGTCACTGCCTGGGTGAGAGAAAATACCTCCATTGTGGTCGGGGTCATGAAACCTGAAATCACGTGATTAACAACGTCTTATTTTTGGTGATCATTTCAACATGTAGTTGGAGCGAGAAGTCGTGTTTTCGAGCTTGGAGTTTTAAAGTTATAACTTTTAGCTTTTGCTTGCTCTTCGTGGTTAAAACCCACTTCTAAGCTGAAACATACTTGCAACAAGCAAACGAAACCCCTCTTTACTCTCGATCCGGAAGTGTGGGGTTTTGAACTAAGGGATGATACTGATCGGGACTTCATTGTGGATGCGTTAAATCAGGGTTTTCATGTTGTCCACCCAGAAGCTTGCCCTGTCCCATCTGAACAACACAATCATAATTCTACCCTTATAAATCAGGAAAAGGTAAAGCAAATACTCCTTAAAGAAATTGCGTGTGTTAACTACATAGTGGTTTGAAAAAAAACCTTGTATTGTTAGTGCCATTGGTGTTGTTCTGAAAGATAAAAATGATATGCGGTTGATACATGATTGTGGCCTACCAGAGAGAGAAGCCCTTAATGATTATGCACCTGTGGAAACTTTTAAAATGTTGACCAAGCGACAGGTATGGTTATACCAAATGGTTTTATGGCTAAGGTCGATATACGTAGTGCCTACAGATCAGTAGGCATGAGTGAAGCCAGTCAGCATGTTACAGGTTTACAGTGTGTTTTGAGGGCCATGTCAAGCCCACTTACATAGTTGATACCAAGCTCCCATTTGGTGCAAGGCTATTTTCAAAACTTACAAATTTTGTCTGTAGTTTTCTTTTAGTGTTGCGTCATATCTTGATGATTTTGTTCTGTTCTCAGCTTCCTTTCAGGGATGTGTCACAGCTTTTAATACATTCATTGATCGGTTGATCAAATTACGGTTTCATATCAATTATAGCAAGGTAATTGGCGCTACACAGTGACTGGTTTACTTGGGTATCGAGATCAACTTGGCCGAAATGACTATAAGTTTGCCTCAGGATAAGTTGAGAGGGTGGCAGGAACTCTTGGAGAATTTTTCAGCTAAGCACCGGGCTAACAAGCGTCAGCTTCAACAATTAGCAGGGAAATGGAGTCATACTGCCAGAGTCGTTTTGGTGGCCATACTTTCCTTAGACGCATAATTGATGCCACATGTGAACGTATGAGTCCCCACCACAAGATGCGCCTAAGTGGGTTCCTCTGTGCAGATATTGATTGGTGGGTTAAGTACATGAGAGATTTTAATGGTAGGTACCTTATCTTAGATAACTTTCCCAGGAGATTATATCAATGGATGCTTGTAATACCGGGGGTGGCCCCTTATTTGGGAATGACTGGTGTTATGTTAATTGGTCTGTAGATAAACCTGTAGGGGCCGACCTGCCCATAAACCATTAAGAAGTTGTAGTTATGGATGAAGCAGCCAGGCGTTGGGACACTTCTGGTCAAAGGTTAAAGTGTTTACAGATAGCACGTCGGCCCAAGGTGTTATTAACAAGGGCACATGTAAACAGCCTGTTGTCAAGGATGCTTTGCGATACCTTTTCTGGATTGCAGTGGTGTATAACGTCCATATTGTGGCAGTACACATGTGTGGTCGAGATATTACAGGCTCAGATTTGGCCTCGAGACTTCATGAGAGGGGTAACTTGGACAGGTTTAAGACATTCGTACTACCCCCCTTTACTTTACCATTTCGACATGGTCAGACACATCAGCGATTGGTGGACCCTGAATTGGATAGGGAGATCTGCAAGTACAAACAGGCTGCATATCAGAAGTCCACCAAGGAAACTTACAGAACACACTAGGATGGCTACCTACAATTTTGTGCATATCTTGGGTACCGAGTGGAACCAGCAGATAACACAGTTCTCTCATGTTATGTTGTTTTCCTTGCTAGATCCCTTATACACACAAGTACCTAACAATATTTGAACATTATTAGAATCCTACATTAAGAGTGTGGTTCCCTAGCCCTCTTAAAGACAACTGGTCCTTAAATTCAATATGTATGGGCATTAAGAGATGTTAGGGGATTGGTGAACAACAGAAATGTCCCATTACCCCCGCGATACCCCTCCAGAAGTTTCAGTGCTTAGATCTGTCAGACAATGCTAGTGCTTGTTTCTGAGCAGCACTAGTAGTGGCATTCTTTGGGTTTTCTCCAAAAGTACAATATTGTGCCAAAATCTAGTTTTCAGTCTGATCCTAAATTCCACTAGTGTGGGAGTGATGTAGAGTGTCACAATCCAGGACAGTAGCAACGACAAGCGACCAACTGTGACATTTTGAGGTGCGCTGCTACCAATTCTTGTATAAACTGCTTGACAAGATTAGGACTGATTAATTGGTTTGTTGTGGTGATCAAATGGCCATGTAGATAATTAAATCGATGGGCTCATCTTTTCCTTCTCAGAGTGTGATGAGAAAAATAACAATTGTTAACATAGTCACAGAAAAAGAGTCCCGATAAAAACTAAAACTACCGAGAGTTTCGAATCCCCAAACACTGTGTGTTATGTATACAGAACCTTTGAATTTTGGTAACAGGTACTTGTCCATTTTGTTCCTTCGTTACAAAAAGTATTTGTATGGGGCTCTGCCCTACCTTCTAATTGTTTTCTTCAGAATAGAGTATGTTTAAACTATTGTGATATTCTGCGGCCAAATGACAACCTTTGATGTCATTTAAATTTCGTGATCTGATAGGGGGACTAGTTCCCTTATTTTACATGGCCACTATACTGAAACAGCTCTGCTTTATACTGCTTAATAAATGATATATTAATTAAATCATTATTCATGGAAATTGAAACCTTTTTCACAGTGAAAACACCGAAATAATTGCGCTGTTAAAAAATTCACCATTATTTAATTCATGGAAAATGAAAATGGCTCTAACAGTCTAAATATCGAAATATTTGATGCGGTTCAAAAATTCATCTCAGCGGCCCGGCAGTTTCTATTCTGATTTGAGCAAGTGCTTCTGATAGTTTTGATTTCAGGATTAGATATAACCTGCTCATTCCACCCCGTCCCCCGCCCACTAAGGGACTCCTCTCTCGCTGCCAAGTTTAGTACCAACAGAGGGAATGTAACTCCTAATATAATTTCTTTAAACAATTCAAAGTTGTCTTGCGTGAGCACGACTATTGATGTTTTCTTCTTTGCACATTTATCATTGTGTGGTTGGTCCCATTTACTGTTAAAGGCATTTGTGTAATTGATTGACTGTGCTTGGGAGAGGCCGTTCTGGCATATGCCATGCCGGAGCTACCGGAACAAGTGGTGCCGTTCCGCATATTTCCAACCCGGGGTGCTTTAATAGGAAAATCAATCATGAGTGGTTGGGTCAATTAGCACAGAACAAAGAAAAAACAAAGGCCCTGTTTTTTCTGGTATTTGAGCTGCATGAATAGCTGCTTCCTCATCCCCTTCTGGATGATTCCCTGTACAAACAGATCCTCTCATTCAGATTGTACAGCGAGCCAAATATTTGCTGCTAATCTCTCTTCAATAACAGGAGTTTTACTCTTTTCTGGCTAGAAAAATCTGAGTTGCATCGTCGTAAAAGAGAAGTAAAGATATCTGGGAAAGGCTGTAAGACTTTTTACTTGTTCCAGTATCATAGGTATTTGACTTGGAGATTTTACTCTTGTTTCAGTGGCAAGTGCGCTTGACATTATCTTTAATGATTTGTCCGTCATTGTGCCACAGTGAGTATGATAAAACGTCCCGAAATGTTAACATTATGCTCCTAAATCGAGCAATAGCATAGAATAAGGTTAGACCTGTATGCATGTGAATTTGTAGTGCTTTTGGAAGGGAATAGGATTATAAAAAAACTCTTCACATGTATCAATTGTGTCTGCGTTAGCCCTTTTGGAACCACAATTAGCAAATAAATTATAGTAAATTAAAATTCACTATTAAAGAATATACTCGTCCTATTGCTTTTTACTTATTTCATTACTTGCCCATCTGATGGCCAAGATGGACAATTCCATTCCAGATTAACCTGTTTGCGTGACTTCTGCTCCAGTGCTCTGACCCAGAGAACCAAGACATGGACAGCTTCAGTTACCACTTGCCTGACTTCTTTAAAGGAAACTCCCAAAAACAATAGCCTCGAAAACAGTTCATGGATCAGATCGATAGCATTTGTGGGGCAATTAGACACCTCCAAGACTGAGCCCTGGATCATTGAGCAAAGAGCCACAGTCGTCACCTATGTAGTGTGGAATGATCACGATCCTTATGAGGTGATATACTGCACACCAACTTGTGACTACTGAGGCTGGGAAGAAAACAAGTGTCATCTCCCAACTTAACACAAACCCATGTGTGTTTTCAGAAAACACGAGGTCAAGTTATAAGTGACCACCAAAGCAATGAGCGTGATCCCAGGCTGCCATGAAGTAGCTATGTGAGTCCTACTTCTGCCAATTTAACCAACAAGGGCAAAGAGAGTGGTCCCTAAAATCACATACACAGCACCCTAACTGTCTTCCCTCGGTCTGTGATTTAACCGCCAAAAAGCCATCTTTGAAAAGAAATGAATCAAGCCAGTGTCTACTAGCTCTGCTTCCACTTTTTGACGGGCATCAGTAGGTTAAAGTATGCAATCTGTAACTCGGATAAGTCCAGAAAGGCTTAGAAAATAAATTCTGCAGATGCTGCCAAGCAACAACTGCTCAGCAGGCACTGTCTTCCCTCTCTTTGTGGGCAGAACGTCAAGACACCATCTTGAAAACTTAAATTTCAAGCCAAATGACCAGCTCTACTGCCAATTATTTTAGAGGTATCTGCAGATCAGAAATCAGCTATTTAGTTCTCTGAATAGTGCCTTCTGAGTAGAGAAGATTTTTAATGCAGAAAGGAACGCACCTGAAGCACTTGAACAGTGATGGTGAACAAACATTTCCAACTTGAGCAAGCAAGCCAGTAATGCCACCTCAAATAGGAAGGTTGAGACAGGGAACATGTGCACCTGGAGTCACCACCAGTTCCATTAGAAGCGAGATATGGTGCCACGGGCCTTCAGGTTTTCAGAAATCAAATGAGTGAACTCGTTTCGATTTCATGGCCATTTGACCCAGACACAGAGGTCTAGGCAAATGGTGATTGAGAGGTAATGTTAGGTAACTAATACCAATATTGCCACCTGCTGTGTCTAAAACATTGCAGAGCATGTTAGACAGGACTCTATACAAACATTCAGATTATGTATGCCGTGTGTATGCTCATAGATTTACAATGATTTATGGGAAAATTGAACGTTAACATTTTTATATTTGTGGATTAAAAATGTTATAGATTATGCCACAAGTCCATACAGGAACCAAAATTCACCTCAATTATGAATAGAAAAGGTAAACAAATCCCAGAGGAAGAAGTTTTTCTGGGATTCTATGTAGTCAATTGTGACCAAGGGATTTCGTCAGATAGCATTGTCAATGTGGTCTTGAGCTCAGATGGTCAAAATTGAGTGCAGATAAGCAAGCATGGTCTAAATCACAATGATAAACATACACCTCCTCTTGGGTGGGCAAAAGGTGGGCACATAACCCCTATCAGTCTTAGATGACTTCATAGAATTCCAGTCAAACTTCATCCTCTGGGATTCGTTTAACTGCTATATTCTATTTAGCCTTCCGGGATTATGTGAGACTTCAAAGCAACGATGTGCATGAACACAGACAAAGTACCAGATTATCAAAATATTTATGGACTTATGTACATTTTACTGCAAGAGATGACAGACATCTACAAATACACGTTCACTTTAATCGGACAAAACTTAACTGGAAAATGAATTATCTTGCACAACGTGCTTATTATAATGTTTTGCAAATATATATGAAGAAGACCAGCCAGCTGTACACAGCATATGTTCATTAGGTACAGAATGTGCCTGAACATGGGATGCTTTATATGCTTAAGTGTCATTTTACTATATGTCCCCCAAGGACACTGTACATGCTTTAAGTGAATTGTGTTTCATATTAAGGTTCATCATTGGTACATGCTTCAAGCTCATCATGTTACATGTGCAATGAGGACGCGTCATTTGCTTAAAGTTCACCATATGTCCATGTGTAGGACACTGTGCATGCCAGAAGTTTATTATTTTACATGTCTCCTATGGACGCTTTGCATGTTTGAAGTTCACCATGCTATATATGTCCGCCAAGCACGCAGTACCTGCATAAAATTGTATCTGTCTACTAAGGCCCCCTATGTACTGAAAGTTCATCATAATACATGCCCACCAATGACGCAGAACCTCAGGGGCTCTAAGTTTATTGTGTTCCATGTCTACGAAGGGCACTTTATATGCTTAAAATTATCATTTAGAACACGATACATCCTGAAAGTTGATTATAATACACATCTACCATGGACTGTAAGTGTGTATAAAGATCATGACACTAGATGTCTATCAGGGATGTTGTACGTTCAGAATGTTATATGACTCACAAGGACGCAGTTTATGTTTAAAGTTTACCTTACTATGGGTGAGCGTAAATACATGAGACCTTTTTTTTTATTATTCCACATTCATATTTATGCCTACTGCATGCAATTTAGGTAGTCTACATATATTTGTTCAACAAGTTTACTGAATAGCATGTGACCCTCACTACAGAAAAGTATGTGCTTCAGGTATTGTGCTTATTAGGATTATATCTTAAGCTATTGGAATATAATTAAACTCCCTTGCCCCAGAAAGCAGCCGCTGTACAAGATATCTTTTCAAAAAACGATATTGGCCTTTTACTCTTCCTGGGAAGGGAAGCATATTTGCTTAAAAACTGATGGTATTATACACTTGCTCCTAATTATATTGGACACTTTTTGACCAAAGGGTATATGGGCATGCTCAAAGCTTTTGTATGGTAAGTGATTCGGGGATATCATTGCTAACCACATACTTTATACATGTACATGTGTACTTTCAATGCAAATTATCGATTAAGGTGGTTGTTTTTCATGGAGGTGACATGGTTGCATCACCCATTCATTGATCTGACAGCTTTTGTAGCACATGAATGCTAATAGAGGACAATACATACAATAAGATTAAATAGTCCCTTATTTTAAACAGAGCAACATACATTTAAATCAGCTGGACATACTAAACTTGGGGTGTGAAGGTTGGTTAATTCAGACCCCTGGTGGTCATGAACAAGTATGGCCTTTTATTTCATGTTATAAATATGCAACGAAAGTTAAAAGTAGCTGCTACATGTTTGTGGGAAAATAAATTTTGCAAACACATGCCCTCTATTGCGCCCTCTATGTACAAAACTTTGAGACAGAAGTAAAATGTTGCCTCAGCAGCATCTTTTAAACTGATACATCTGAGAACAGACATGAAAAGAACTGCAAACGTAACCCTATGAGCACGTAAAATATTGACAACTATATTTTGAACAGTTCGTTTTACTGTTGACAAAAGAATCCTTTTATTGCGTACTTGAGCCTGTACAGTGGGATTAAAGTAGGCCAAACGTGGTGTCTGCCATGTACTTAATGACACCACATCAATAGATGTCCTATCTACCACCTTAGAAGAGAAAATGCCCCGGTCTGCACGTTTACTCTTAACGCGAGGCAAATGTCGGACCACAAATATCACAATAACTGGACTTGACTTGATGAAGACTTTTATTGCAAGTTCTCATACCGTGAGAATATTTATAATTCGATAGACCATAATGGGTTTAATATAACCAAAGATTTTTTTTTGGGGGGGGGGGGGGGGGGCTTGACTTGTTGAACACGCTGGTAGTCGGCACATGAAGCATGGTTACTTAGCCATAGATGTGAATGGAGATGAAAGCTCTTTCAATTAAATTAAATCATTTATGATTGAATGAGGCTAACTATGCCGAAGAAAGTTGTCACTGAATATCTATTTAAAGGAATTATATGTGATATTCATCAGTAGTAGGAAGGTGAGGCTCCAGTAATTCTCATATTCATGTGGCGTGACCAAACACTGTTACAAAATTTTTCTGATTTTCATGACATATTATTCTTGGATTTTGCAAAACATTTCAAATACCATAATTGAGCCGAACAGCTATGACCAAATGAAAAAGACGATTTGGCTTTACTTGTTAGAATCGGTGTTTATTGGGTGGAGATAACAATGGAAGAGAGTCCAGAGGACCATCAGGTGGGTTTAGTGTTAGAACATGTGTGGATAGATGCTAGGAAGCATGCACGAAGAGAAATAAGCATGTGAACAGCTCTGCTGCCGGATGGCCTCTTCTCAGGAGCAGTGTCTGGCATCTTAGACGCATGTGATTCTGGCATACCACCCAGAGTAGAATATATATATATGTATATATGTATATATATATGTATATGTATATATATGTATATATATGTATATATATATATATATATATATATATATATATATATATATATATATATATATCTGTCACAGCAAACCACTTCTGACTCACCAACAAAAGCTTTTATATTGTTAACTGTACAAAGGTCCGATTAAACTTTCATATTTTTGGCACTCATAACCAGCCTACGTAAAAAAGTAGGATTCCCTAGATTCCAAAGTGCCCTATTACTTTATCAAAATCTCTTTTATTTCATCAAATCGTTATCTGTCTTCAAGTAAGGCTTTCCCCAAAACATGATGAATAACTATACTGTTTAAGCATGGGGAAATTGAAAAAATATAATTCTGTCTGACATAATATATCCTTTCTGGGTCTGTTGACTCCATGGATGTAACTGCTCTATGCAAAGTCTCAGAACAAACATTTGCCTGGATAGTGAAATACTTTATTGGTCAACTTGATACTCATCTGAGCCCAATTTCCATTGTTCCGAATGGAGTCTATTGGAGTTTGCCCTCCGAAGTAGAATAGAACTATGTCCATCCTGAGTATATAAGTTTTAAATATATCCACACAAGTCTGACTTTTATTGGAACAAAAACTGAATCGTCAAATTACTGATAGGTTACCTCGTGAGACTCGGACTAGATGAAAAAAGAAAAAAAGACAAAAAAAAAAGAATCGAAACACAGGAACAAAAAAAGTCTTGATGACTAATGGACTAGAGGATGAAGTGAACAAACAAGTTGGTCATAATGTCTAATAAACATTTCACGTGTAAGAAGTCGATGACATATGGACTGCTGATTGGTCCAACGTGCTTCTTGAAAGCCTAATCTTTTGCTTAGGGTCTTTGATATCTCTTTCAAATATGGTTGGTTGATTCTGTTTAGAGACAAAATTTAAATTTGCGCTAAAGTGTATACACTCATTTTTGGAAAGAGAAATCTGAAAAAGAGGCAGTTACATGATGGTCTAAAATACGTAAACAGACATGAGCCTCCTGTAGTAGATCCGTATTCTTCAGATAAGAAAGAAAATCAAGCACTGCCGAAACTTGCAATAGAACAATGAAAACGTTGAACTATTTCCCCACCAATTCTACTGGTAAACTAATCAACGGGTGAAACGGTCAGTCATTCAATATATAACATAACTCATTCCTCTGTTGACATGACTCATTCCTCTGTTGACATGACTCCAGTAGCAATGCGGACAGATAAGAACAAGAACTTCATCAGGGGGAATCTGCACCCCCACATTCCACTGCGGATAGAAAACAAACATTCTGGGTGAGAGACAAAGTAAGAATGATTAAAAAGAGAAAGAGTTAAAAAAAGGGATACATACCAAGGTGGACCAAATAAACATTTATTGTAAGTGAACTCCTCAACATAGCGCTCCTTACTTGTCAAATAGGTGATACATATGTGAAAAGGGCGGGGGCGATAAGAAGTTTTTTTAGTTTGTTTTTTTTTTACAACCTTACCTTGCAGAAAACAAATCAACAACTTTTTAGTATCAAACAAATTACTTGTAAACAAGGTAGAAAATCAATCATTGATCAGTTAGAATACCAGGACTCATTCAATTTGTGTGTTAAAGAAAAAGACCCACCAGCTCTCTACAAATCAAAAAACGATTGACTGTGAAACATTACCAAGAAACATGGTGTTCATTCCATCCTAAACTCCTTGACCTGAAATCAAGGAGAGGGTTTGGTTACTGTGTAATGGTAGTTGTCCTCCAGATTGCCTTTGACCTATTTGTGAACGTGTTGGCAGTTTCATAGGCTCATTAATGAATCGTTCATTGGCGTTGCATTGGTTCTCTTGCATGCTTAGAAAACTAATCATAAATGCCCTGATCCAGATTTGGCTTAAAGCATAAGGCCTCTCAGTGGTATAAAATACCTGCTCTTGCAAGTGTTCCAGACCAATAATTTCATACAACTTGCACGCAGTATTTTCAAGCTATTATAACTTTGATTTACCAAGGTTTAGTTTTCTAGGTTTAACATTTCAGAGGAAGGTCTGTTAGACCCACACCTGTCTTCTGCAGGTGTGCTCAAATGATCATGGATTATTGTATTTGCTCAGTAGCTCAAGAGAATAAAAGAAGGTATTCACTTCTAGACCAAATATCACAGACGTACCATACCTACGTAATAAACCTGAACACTTAATTTACCTGAAGGTTTTGCATAATATGTCGCTGTTAAAGCTGGAACTCTACATTTGAAGTCGGTATGTATACAGAAGTGTTTTGTGTAAAATATGCTCATTCTGAAATTTTGGATATTTCTGCAAAAATATGCGATATCAATGTTCAAATAGACGCAACAATAGTCTAAAGTCTCCAAACCCAAGCTGATCCATTGCTGATATTAATGTGCATGGCCTGAATGTCCAGGGATATATGGATGGGATGAGAATCCCCCATCCTACTAAAAAGGTATGACATAATAAGCATCATGAGCCTAATATTCTAAAGGAATGTCCAGCGATGCCTTTGATACAGAGAGTTATAAACTCTGCAGAGCTGATCAGTGATAATCAACAAAAGACAAGGGGGTGGTTGTGCACTTTAAAAAGAGAGAGTGTCATTTTAATGAGAACCCACAACTTATTCCACGGTGTCTTGAATGTATACGTGGCACAGCGACATTTGGGAACAACAGTAGGCTTTTTATAGCAAATATTACAGGCCTACTGATACAAAGGTACGGACTTTGAAAAATTTAATGAACTGCTTCACAACTTCAGCTACACAAAGCTGCAAACACAAGCACACGGCACACTGGAAATGAGATATTTATAAAACTTCATTCATGATCAATTTCTCTGTGACCTTGGATAATCCTCATGGGAAACATTTACTGAATTTGATGGCTTAGACAATGCAAATGAAAATATAAAAAATCTCTTTCTTTCACTGCCCATTCTTTACCACACTCGTAGAAAAGGCTGTGCGCCCCCCCCCCCCCCCCCGTTTAAATTATATCAATGGATACATACAAGTGAAACATTTTTACTCGGGGGAAAACACAGAACAAAGAACATCAGCTGTTTTGACAGGTGTTCAATACTTTAAAAATGTAGTTACCTATTCCCTAATGGCTGCAAAGCGGGCATATTTGTATTATTACTTGAAAACAAGAGCAAGCCAAAATTTGTGGGGAAATTGTGAAAGAACTAGCTATAAATCACAAAGAGTTGCTGTTAACGGGCGAATTCTCTCTGATTCTATAGACATAGCTGATGCATGCAATGTGTATTTTACTTTTGTTCGACCAGGCTTGGCAAGTAAGATACCACCTTCCACTTTGCTCCACCTCCATCTGCTTGATTAAACATCATGCAACCCAATGCCAACTTTGATATTTCTCATCGATACTACAGAATTTGCAATGAAGCAACTATTGATCATAAAAGAACATAAAACAATAGACCAGTTCAAAGGACTTGGGTTCATTCAGTTCGCTTTGGCCCGAGTTTTGGAAGTGCACCCTGCTTTGTTTACATTTTGTTCTTGACCCACGCTGGCCGGACTTAACTTGGTAGGATCAGAAAATAAAACACAGGATGTGCTTTGGTTTAATGAAAAGTCAAACCATTAGCAAACTAAACATGCACGTTTCACCGCTGATGTGACATTTCAAGTAAAAGTTTGCACTGCTCAGCACAATCCATGCTGTAATCACTAGTTTTAGCGGTGGCATCCGTTGTGAACACATGAAAGTAAGTCTAACATTTGTTAACTGTAATATTTTTATGTGTTTAAAGTTTGTGGTGGGTATCTGCATCTGTATGTCGTTGAGTATTGTATATTACCAGGAAAACTCGATCAATATTTCCCAGTTCCAGTCGTGATGTGAGATGTCCAGCTCGAGTCAAGTTCAGCCACGTGTCTGGGGAGAAACGTCACCAACTAAAGCATGTCCTGGTGAAATTTTAATGCTTATAGACACGGTAAACCCGATAATTCTTACCTAGTACTCCAGTGTACAAATGGTTGTCGGATATTTTATACCTATAACTCCAGTAATATGGGCGTGATTATTTGGAGTGTTTATCGTCAGTCATTTTTAAAAGTCTAGTGATGAACACTCTTGAATCATCAACGACAACTTCCATGTGTTATCAGACTTTTCATTAATTGTTGACACTCCATGTCAATATCATTATCCCTTCCCAGCATCGTGACACAACTGAAGGACTTTTCTGCATTCCCTTGCCTTGTCAGCTCTGACAAAGTGACTTTATTCTGCAACCTCAGCTGTACCTCCTTGGGGACTGTCAGATGTGTGAGCTGTTCTTCTGGCCTCATCTACAGAGCTTTGCACCGGGTCTGTGTCTCATGTTTTGCTTATTATTATGATTATCTGAAACCTTAAATGCTGAGTCTTGTTTTGGTAATAAAAAGCCCGTAAGCTGTTCATTCATATGATGTTATGACACATCAACTTAAGTGCAAGTGTATGTTAGCAGTTTATTGTCTTTTTACATTTAATATCACATTATCTTTTGTTAACATGTATTTGTACACTGTTAAATGCGAACTGAATGTCTTATAATTATTACCCAAGGAAATCCTGAACTAAATTAGAAATTGTAGATGAGTGGAAGTGAATGGAAAAGCTTAACATTAATTCATATTTGTTTATAAACTGTTGCCTCCTATAAGACAGAAAACAAAGTGGAGTCACAATTGAACACAAAGCATAATTTTTAGCTTTGGAGTCACTTGATATCTTAGCACTCAGAGGCATGCGTGGTCTTCATATATGAATAATGGGCTAAAATATATGTTTTTAATTGATAATGTTGTCCAAAACGCAGATAGGACAAACATGTTGAGTCATTCATTTTGAGCCAGTGTCCATTAACTTGGCTAAAATGGAAAATACTGGTATGTTAGGATTAGCAGGTAAAGATGGGACGTGATCGATTGGAAGTAGTAGGCAGAATAACTGCTCATTTATGAAAGGTGATGGAAAGTGACTTGTATCTACTTTAAACGCCGTCAGAACCTGCCTGCTGGCGAACCAATCAATATCGAGGCATTGACAACCATGTAATTCCAATAAAATTGCTATTTCCTGTATATGCCGACCTATTGATTTGCTACTATCCTTGCTAGATTATAAAACTACAATCAAGAATTGGTGACACTGGTGGAGCTATCATATGTAATTAGTTGTGTGTAATATCAAGCTTTAGCAGTCTCATACTAAATTCTAGGTGCTCTCTCACTGTCTCTCTCTCTCTCTCTCTCTCACTCTCTCTCTCTCTCTCTCTCTCTCTCTCTCTCTAATACTGTTCTAACTGGTAACACTCGTGAATGAAAACTTAATAAAACTAATGCACAAAAAAGTTAACATGTAGCTGACACATCTCATGTTATAGATATGAAACGGTAATTAAATGTGTCTGTACATGCTTAGAGAAAATTAATATTGCCAATTACGTTAGTATGGTTTACGGGATTTGCTCTTGGTAAACTCTATGGAAAATCATGTACCCCCCAGCATAGTACAAAAATATATCTTTAAATAGATGCTCGGTACTGAGTAACCTCTCCCACCCACCCCCCACCCCCACCCCCCTCGCCGCACAAACCTGCTACACAGAAGTCAAATATTGTCTCATAAATATCTTTTAAACTGATACATCTGAGAATGGACATGGAAGGAAGTGTTGAATTATACATTTATGAGCACACAAAATATTGGCAACTTTCCTTTGAACAGTTCGTTTTACTGTTGACAACTATGTCCCAATATGACCCATTCTGTACGTAGACGAACCGGCACATAGGCTTTAAAGTCGGCCAGACAAGTGTCTCCCACGTTTTTAATCAATATAGTTTATATGCAGAAGAAAACGTAAAAGAGAAAATGGGCCTGTATGCACGTTCACGCTTAAATTTAAGGCACATATCGGGCAATACATATCACAATAGCTCATCTTATTATTTAAAAACTTGGTTTGGCAGGGAAGGAATTATCGAATGTCTTGACACGGTCTAGCTTTACCGTCAAGATAATATGTTCAGTTTATATGCATCCAAATGATAAAATGTTTTAATGAACACTCTTATCGCAATTTTTCATAATGTGGTGAATGGTAAAATTTCAACAGGCCATGATATGATAAGTATAGGGCAGGGGTTGACTTCATCTACGACCTCTTCTGGTTCTTCTATACTTAAGTAATTCGCCATATAATCCCGCTAACTGCTTGGTCAATATGCATGCAGACTATAGGGCAAACAGTTTGCTTGAAAACTTGAATTTGAATATACGACAGTGATGAAAGAGTCTCTCTCCAATGATTTCCAAAATGTGAAGACTTGTTTTAGCCAGAACAAACTCAGTGTAATGTAGACAAATGCTAATCCATGCAAATTAGCACCAGTCAAGCAAATACTTAAATTCCCTGAAACAGTCACTGAAACGTACCACAAAACCTGTAGACATGTAACCATCACCCATATCTAGGAATATACATGGACCAAAACCGTAAGTGGAACCAACATATAGACAATGAGTATAGTTAAAAGGGATTATAGCAAAACTTGGCACTTTCCCTATCACTTTAAAATATGGTCCATCAAAATACATTAAAAGCGTTCCACAATACCTTAGTACTTCCCCTCTTCGATTATGCAGACATAGTATACAATTCCACACTAGAAACTAAGAAGACAAACCACACAAATTAGCACAGCAGAGCTGCCAGGGCTAGTGTAAGATCAAATGGTAGGACATACAGGAATCCGATGTTCAGATGTACGAATGTTCAACGCTTTCACCGCATATTTATCCCATTGCATACCCAACTGACCACTGATATTCTAGGAATTTTGACAACACAAAAGAATAATAGAGTAAGAAGTTAAGAAAATAGTACCAGCAACAACACGCCACATATTTTGCTATAATTATATTCACAATCACGAACGTAGGTGAACTTATGGGTATTCTTGAAAATTTGATAAAGTATCGAAATTTCTTTAAATTTGCACTGAAAGTGGACCAGAGCCACTTCTCGCGGCCTGCCGGCAGTTCGACTGCAGTCGCCTCCCGCGGTGAAAAAGTTAAACAGCTTTGGACTAGATCACCTTAGTACTTAACTTCAAGCCAGCCAGGATATCCATTTATACGTGTACAATACAAAAAGTGCCTTTCAATTAGGACAAAAACAGAATGCCTACACAAATATCTCAGCGGGCCGAGAAATTTTGGAACAATCTCCCTGCAAATATGCGAAATCTCTTAGCCTCGTTTTGAAACTGCTTCACGCAAACACTTTGCCTTTTTGCTGCAACTTTAGTTGTACAGTTACAAATTTTGTTTACTGACGGTGAGGTACATATGCTTTTTTGTTTTTTTTTGTTTTTTTTCCATCCACTGTGTGTTTATTCCTGGAGCGTACATTTTTTATATATATTGTGAATGTATGCGAGTGCTTGGTCACCAAAATAGAGTGTATGAACCACGTGTGTCACTGACTTTAGATAATTTTTTAAAAATCAATGAATATTGAGTCAATTGTCTCAAATGTGCCGAATTTATACACATAAAATAGCATTATCTTTGTTATTGGTAAATGAGTATTTGTGCACAAAGTCCTTATTGAATGTATCCATAATTCCCCAACGAAGCTATGAACTGAATCAGACATATCGCATGTTGAATAAAACTGAATGTAAAAGTTAAACACCAATTCTGAAGGAAAAACTGCTTTGCACTTTAAAAGGAGAGTCATAACAGACACTATAATATCTGAGGTTTTAAGTAAGGTGACCCCCCGACACTTATTTGATTGGAGGCATTGTCTTATTGTGTGACTTATGTATTGTTAATGTTACCACAATATACTGATTAGATAAGAATGCAATGCGGTAGTACTAAGTGGTCTGAATGGAGAAATACTGGTTATGTTAAGACTAAGCAAAGAGTGAAATGATATGGCTGGTTGGAAGTGACTGGAAGAATAATGGTTGGTTTCTGGAAGGACAAGGAAAGTACAATTTCATGGTTAAGTCTGCAGTGCTCTTTCACCATAAAACAAATGTCATATTTAAACTACGACATCTCACAAAGGCTAGTTATATTGTAATATGATAGCTAGGTATTATGCACATGGGTCTTTTACACTGCAAAGTGACTCTGGTACAGTCAAATGAAGCTATACACATATCTCTTTCATATCTTTTTGCGTTATTTATTGATTTATTGGTCATGGCTGAGTAACACAGACAATTATACATGACACAATCAAAAGCAAATTTAGATAGACCAGGTTCAAAGGTACAGTATTGTTAATATACATGCCCCCTTTAACAGCAAGGTGATAATTGATTTTTTCCAAATTATTAGTGCAATAATCATGATAGTTTTGGTGCCGTACTTGTTTGTGGGTCCAGTTTGATGTATGTTGCATAATTGATGGTAGTGTACCCACGGCTGCTGCTATCATAGTTGTGTGCATCTTTTACATGAATGGATCTTCATTAGAGTACAGTATAGAGCCACTTGGAAAAAATATCCTTGCGAACTAATGCGTCTCACAGCTCAAACGCTGCTCATACTGTATGTTTCGATTCCTTCGCTATCTTTTTGTTCACCAGGAAATTTTAATAGTGCGGTTATCATCCCTTGAAATTGTTTTCGATGTAAGATTAAACAAAGAAAAACAATGAAAACTGTACAGGCATTTCCTAAGTTCTCTTTCTGTGGATTGTGTATTTAGGTTAGGAAAAGGTCAAAATGTGAATTACCCCATTATAATTACTGTTGACTTCTGTGTAATCAATGGCAATATTTGCATTAACCAGTAATACCCAAATTGGAAAATATATCAAGAATTTTGGATACAGACCATCACAAACTAGTGACTTTTTTATCCTTCCACAAAGTTAACAACTTTTTTTCAGGGATCCATGCAAGTTAGATCCCCGGCAAGCTTGTGGATGGTCCAGATATAGGTTTCGGAGTTGAAAATGTACAGTAAATAGGTGATGACGGATGCATGGTCGACTAATAAGTCAATTAATGTAAAAAGTGGGCCAAACAGGCGTCTGCTAGGACTCAATTACACCACATCGATGGATGCTATTTCTGCGACAAAAGTATAACACATGAGTTGAAAGGGAAATAGGATGGGTACTCAGAGCAGCAAAAACAGTGCGCAGCACGAAAACTAAATGTTATATACCCTGCAGAACATGGTCAGGACAATTTAGTCCTCTTCAAGAAAAACTACCAACCTGGCCAAATGAAAACAAAGAAGGACATTTCCTTGCAGATAAAATTCATAACAGAGAATAAAATCATTCCCAAAATGATATTGACGTTATCAATTCGACCACTTTGTAGTAATTTTGTTGTTTTTTTTCCTGTACAACTTGTAAGTGAGGATTGCACAGGGGTAAAAAAAAATTCACCTTCTCCAAAGCTGTTAGCTAGATTCACTGCAAACTTGTGGGTGGGGACCCTGAGTGGCTTTTTCCTCAGTCTCTTCAGGTAACCATGCTTCAGTGACATATGGGCTTTAATGGATGCTATGGATTTTAATGAATGTCATTTGTTGTCCCAATGTTCAAAAATCTTTTCCTCTGCAAACCACCAAGGGAACTGCTTGGGAATTGCATATGAAAACTTCTGGGTATTTGTAATCTTGATTTGTTCAAAAGGTAGAGTTGTTGCATTTTCCATTCTTGTATGTATTTTTGTGTGTTTTTTGATATTTTTACTTCTTCAGCAACTCTATCACTTAGGGTATGCTGAAATGCAATAGCCTGTGGAAGGGTCAAGCAAAGTCTTGATTAGTTGGTTTTACTCCTAATCCCTGACTTCTAATGATTTTTTTCACTTTGTGTACATATCACTAAATGCATGTATCACTTTTGATTTCCAGTAGTCAAACTTTATTGTATAATATGTCCACAGGGGACTAAGGCTACCATGTAATCAATAAGAACTGCAGTCATGGTAATTGACATTTTCGATTCCATCTCCAAAGCCATCAGCCAAAATTACTTTAGGCATGGAGGAGATATATCTCGGGTTGACCTGTTCTGAGTACGTTTAAATGGTCATCCACCAGTGATTTTCAATCAGATAATCAGAGTACTTAGCAAATTGTTGTGAAGCAATAGATGTTGATAGGCGGTAAAGTGGCGGTTCTGGTCCACTATTGTGAGGTGGCTAACATGGTTAACGATGACGTCATAATAATGATAATGAACACCGTCATAAACGTAATTAGCATAATTTGCATTAGAAACACTCTAATTAGCGTCATTGACACTACGAATCACGTCATCAAAACCAGATAGGCAACAAGTAATTAACGTCATTAAAGAAATAAGACACACAAATGACGCCCCTATAAAGACCAAGCAATGTTATAAATGTTACCCGTTGTGCCTGCGATGATCTTTGTAACCTGTCAGTTAACATCGTAATGAACATGTACATGTCTGATTAAGGCTATTTTTATTATTATTTATTATTATTTTATTAAACCCCAGCAAGCGATAGTATAAAAGATACATCAAACTAATG
Source organism: Hermodice carunculata (assembly GCA_964020975.1). Lineage (NCBI taxonomy): Eukaryota > Metazoa > Annelida > Polychaeta > Eunicida > Amphinomidae > Hermodice > Hermodice carunculata. Next base: position 80,957,508 of record OZ026625.1, on the reverse strand, counting down.
GAGATAAACTTTTGCTACACAAAAATAAAGTGTGTAAAATCATATAGTTCGTCACAATAGAGCATATAAATCAAAAGAAAATCAAACACACCCTAAAAATGTAAAATGCCACATATTATTAACTGAGTCAACTGAAGATACTTCGGTCTAATAAAAACATGAATACATGGGGAGCATAAAAACGTGCCTGCTGTTGAACCCCGCCCCCGAACCTGCAAAGCTGTGACCCAGGCAGTACTAGTGCAACAACACAAAATATATTAGATCTGTGTGTTTTTCCTTCATACATCACTTGATTGATGTGTCAAGACAATCAGGAGTGCACCTGTCAAGATGATCGGAGCTACTCGTATAGACAGTAATCTCCCAACATGTGGCCTTATACATGACTGCAACGTAATCCTTTACATAATCACTGTAGAAAGAAGAAATCCCTTCTGTGTATAGCTGTATGGAGCTGGCGCCCTCTTAAAGGGACCCCACTTTTAAAGAGACCACCATTATCAACATATAGCTCCAATAACGTATATAACACGCAATATCACAAATGCAGAGAGGTAACTGGAACTAGGACTTTTCCACCTCATCAGGTGTTTCATCTTTCCCCATTGCAATGTTTCATTTCGAGTATTTCCCAGGAAATTTTGGTATACAATCTTATGGATTAGTATATAACTCACTCGGATTCTGATCCGTGTTTACAAGTTTTGTATTCTAAAAAGCCATTGGCTAATGCTTAAACTTACCTCTCCTTCGATCGATGACAATGTACTTTTTAAAAGGAAAATAAGTCAGCTGAATCCATAATGCCATGGTGTACAGGTTACTCACAACTGTCTGAATTTACAGGGGCAAATGCATTGTGATGTGGGAGGCTGCCCTTTCCCAGCGGGAGGTTGCCAGGATCTTGGGGCGCTCCAGGCCATTGTCAATATGCTGGGGGGGGGGGGGGGGGGGAGGTGTCCCAGGAAACAACAGGATGCAAGAGTAAGCCTAGATCTGGGCGACTAAGGCTGGACCAGAAATCAATAGAACAGCGTGATGTTGTCAGATTATTACCGATTCTGCTTGGATTTCCACGATAGAAGAATAAGGCTTTGATAAATGCTTTCAGACAGGTTCGTAGGTGGGCGTATGGTTGAACAAGAGTGTTGCAGAAAACACAGTGGCTTGATGGGGGGGGGGGGGCAATTACAACAACAAGGCGCAACTGCTGCTCTCATCTATCAGGACACTAACAGGCCAGTGCCACGTGGATGAAATCCTGCGCATAATTGAAGAAATGGATAAAAAAAATATCCAGGGCTACTGTTGTATCAGGATAACATACCCACACACTGACTGAGGCAGTATGCAGTATCTACAGCAACACAGTATTTCATTGTTGCAATAGCCAACCCGTTCCTCTGTCCCCCCATTGTGCATTTGTGGGACACAGACCAGTATAATCTAAATCCCCACGCTGAGATCACCAAGCTGGCAAGCAGCATGCCAAGGTGGATCGAAACTTGCTTACAGAAGCGTGATGGTCACACTCGTTATTGATGTATGAAACCACCCAATACCACCACCATCACCACCACCACCAACAACAACAACAATAACAACTTTTAAGGGTCACCATTTCCGCCCAATTTAGATGCGAAAAGCAATGTTATGATAAAGTAAACAAACTCCCCACGCACATCCTCATAACATTTGAATAATGGTGAACAAGGGGTTACATCTTTTGCCCTCAGGAGCATATCTTGGTAGATCTGTATCTCATAATTACCATTGAACACTAAAGGGAAAGTACCTGTGGGGTTTCTTTTTGTGTTGTTCAAATTAACCTTGAGTGACCTTTAAAGCTCAAGCTAAAAAATTTGCATTTATGTTGGTAATAGCGCATCCTGTCACTTTACATTTAGAAAATGATGACTCCAGGAGAGTGTGAGTCAGCAGTTTGGTATTGCAAACAGCGATGGCGATCTTAGCGAGTGGCCACTTTGATATAACTTCAAAGGTCACAGAACCACTTGAATACATAAAGCCAAGGTCAACTAAGTACAGGCATATCCCGGGTTTTTTTAATTTATAACACTGTTATTGCAACTTCAAATGTGTTGGCGTGTTTTCCGCATCTTCTACAGCCAATTAGCATGTCTGAAAACTTTTTGTAGGTTGACGTTTCCTTCAATAGTTGACTATAGTAAGATCAAGGCACAACTTGCCAATACTTTGCATGGCAGATTGGGTATAATTAAACAGGTCTTTCGGTGCAGTTTCTCAGATGCATCACTTTGGAGATACAATTGCGGCAATACTAGTTCTCTCTATGTGGCAGTTTTGGGTACTGCACAAGTCACCATTTCGAGACTCTAATTTGTCTTTGAAGTCTTTGGAATTCGATATATGCGAGGAAAGATGAAATATTATTTACTGTCTGACTGAATAATAATAAACGTTCGTGTCGTCTGGACTCCACATTGCAATAAATGTGTGTATGATCCCCGTGTTTCATCACAGAGCACAGTGAGTTTTCCAACTAACCAAGTGCTACAATGAAGTTGTTCCTGGCATTATTGGTGACCGTGGCGTCCACCTGTGGCATGCAGGCACCGGTGATGGAAGGTGTAATGCGGGCCATGGATGAACACATGCAGGCACAATTACTGGACTCGCCTCATCTGGGTAGGTGGAATCTTTCTCTTCTCTCAAAAATTTAATAACTAAACGTCCATTCCTTAAAGGAACAGAAACGGCGTCAAGGGGCAGCCGGGTCTGACACCTCTAAATAATGGGAGGAACTTGCAGGTATATCCATTGTTGATGACACAGCTTGAATTATCACGATTCAAAATTTTAACCCATCTTGGGAATTTTATTACAGAGTTGAAGTGCCTAGTGCTTTGTTTATGTATTCCCAATCAATGGCATCAAATGCATTTTGAAAGTCAATCAAGAACACTGGTCATGGCATGTTCTTAATTGTAGGTAAATGTAAAATGCCTGACACAGTATTTACATTTTCTCACATATAACGACCTTTTACATAAGCAGTTTAATCTTCATGGATAATTGCTGGCACGATTTTGAATTCGCTTTGCTAGAACTTTCGCAATTGTTTTATAACCGATATTTTAGAAGGATCTGGGTCTTCAATTTTTCAAGTTTGTTCTTATCTTTCGCTGGTATCAATGTGATAATGCCCCTTCTTTGATCATTTAATAATAAATTCGTTTTTGACACAGTCAAACTTGTCAATGAAAGGGTTAAGGTAATGTAGCTTTTATAACCTGTATGTAAGGTGGCCCTGAGTTTCCAAATGAAAAACTGGCTGCACCCCCTAATTATGAATGTAGATATTTATCAATTTGTCATAAAATGCGACAAGCAAAACATGCAAGGGAAAATAAATATGCAGTAGTTTTATGACCCCAGTTTACTCCAGCAGTGGCAACATTGTGATATATGCCTATCTCGAATTGGCAGCAGAATAGAACATGTGTGCATGCGATTCGAGGTGAAAGACATAATAAATTAAAAAACTTATCGGTTTTTTTAAGGATACATTTGAGCCAGATTGCTATGTACAAATCTCACTTACACCTAGACAGAGACGTGCACTCAGTATGTTCAGGTGTGGCGTAGCACCCATCAAAATATAGCGACAGGCCAGTACGGAACGAATAGGCCGAGGAAAAAGCATACTACTCTTGTTAACCAAATAAATTAGTAGAAGAAGAATATCCTATAATTTTTATTGCAAATTATATGATAATGAAAGAAAACCGCTCGAGCTAATGTACACTGAAGATCCAATTTTGGAAAATTTATGTCGCGAGAGCAAATTGAACTGTGTATTTGGAAGCCAAGACGAGATAATGATTGGGATATTGGCCAAACTAGTTCAGCAGTGTTTTAAAAAGTGTGATAAAAGCCAAGTTAATCATGCTAATAGGGATAGACAGATAAAGAAGCTTTTCTGGTACAATGGTCTGTTGAAAGTTGGTGGTCGTTTGACGAATGCACTAAACATCACCACAAAGACGAGTTCATCCTGTCATTTTTCCAAAAATGACAGGATGAATTCGTCTTCGAATTGATACATTGGTACAGAATTCCAAAATGACAGGATGAATTCGTCTTCGAATTGATACATTGGTACAGAATTCCAAAATGACAGGATGAATTCGTCTTCGAGTTGATACATTGCTACAGAACACTTTCAAGCTAATATGTGTGATACACAAACACTCGGCTTCTAATGACAAGATTTAATATGTAATCATTACGTAATTTACTATACTATCCCGGAATTGATTATGCCTAATATTCCATCATCACACTAATCAGGCGGACACAGTCCTCGCATCTAAAAAGTTCCAAGTGACACATAAACAACTGTACCCGACGCAACAGATGGGAGCAACTGGGTGATGAGTGGGTCAGAGGGACAAACATCCGTCCTAATGAAAGGAGTCAGAAATTCAAATTTGAAATGGTGTACTCCAGAGAACTTTCTATAATCTTTTTTTTCCTTAGCAAATGAAGGTCTTTATACCTAATGTGCGCTACTATGAAAAGCTTACAGGTTTCATCCCTATGCCAATAAAAATTGAAGAATGTTTGCCTAATAAAGTTGTAATCAGATAAGTGTACTGAAATATTGTAGTACAGAAAACAGTTGATTCCCGAATGCTACTAGTAACTGAAGAACTGCAAACACACGACTGTTTCTTCCTTTATTTCAACTCATTCCACCCTGATAGAAGACCGAGTCAACAGCCGTCTTTCGGAAAGCTGTTGACCATGGGCATATAATTTGGAATGATCTTCCATAAGAGTTTCATCTAAAATTTTAAAAAAACAATCCCTCCATTAGTAAAACACAATTCTAAAAAATAATCCCTAAATTAGTGAAACACAATTAGCAGACGACATTTACATGTTAGCGGGAAAAAGGGTCATTAGAGTGGAATGAGTTAAAACAAAATAAATCCCCAGTAATATATTCAAGTATTTGTATCTACAACCACTTGCTGGTCGCTGTTACCCCATTTTGCAGTCCAAACTCTATACATTCCGTAAGCTAACCTGTCCCTGTCTTTGTATGATCAGAAGTATTTTAAATAAAGAGAAATAATGATATTAAAGGAATCAGGACTGGTGATAAGTAATTCAAAAGTTCTTAATTTGCCCGTGATACATAATTCTTTATACTAGACATCTAATCTGCAAAACTGCTACTACAATTGTTACAAAGCTTTGAAAAATAGAGTGGTTTAAAGGCAAACCTTTGAAAAAGTGTAAAAGGATGGATTGGAGCAAACAAAAGTAAAGTGACCAGAAATTTACCGCTGAAGTGGTGTGATGAGGATATTGTGCTTTGGGGTGTTTATTTACATGAAGATGAGAACTGGATAAATGATAGGAACTTTACAATCAGGTTGCAATCTTTTGAGATATCAAAATATAGAAAACTAGAAATCTGTCCACAATTGGTAGAAATATTGCAAGTAAGACCCTAGCTACATCTGAATTATTGTACCCGGTTACCCTAGCTACATCTAAATTATTGTACCCTGTTTCAGTGTCGAATGTACAGACAGTAGTTATGCAGAGTGTGCAATCCAGTTTTTACAAATTTATTTTGACGAGTGGTATCGCAAAGGTTTAAAAAACCATTATGCATAGAAAAATTAGTGACGGAGATTTGAAGATACTTCGTTTTGAATTTCAACTAAAAGCAGCGCAAAAAATTATATAAAACGGATCTATAGTCGACCAGAGGCTACGTGAAAGGCAATCTTTCAAGGTCACATTCACAACGTCACCTTAGACATATTCTTGGGTAGATTTTGCTTTGAAATAATACAGAACAGATACCATTATTTTGTAAGCAGCCTTTTCAAGTATGGCAAGATTTTGAATATTGTTTTATTACCAAAAGATGGAAAAAAGTTTTTTAAAAAATTAGTTATATGGTGTATGGATGATAATACCAGGGACAAAAAAATCTGTATTTTAGAAACAGTTGTATGGAAAAAGACATCACAGGTATATACAAGCTATTGTACATTTTATACAGAAGAAATGAAAGACAGATGTGACTTAACAGTTACCTTTCTAGATTTCTTCTCAGTGAGACTGGTAATTCAAATATTATCGAAACAACGCCTGAATTTTCCTAACGTAAGATATAATGATGCCATAAATATACCCCGTTTCTTGATACCAGGTAAAACCAAAAACATATGTGAAATGACATGTAAACCCTTTTATTAGATTTTGTAGAAGAAACAAAACAACAATTACCGACAAGTATAAAAACATGGCAGGAACATTTTCCAACACCAAGAAGAGACACATGGTCAAAAATATCTTTATACCATATAAATGTACAGCAGAAACCAATTTACAGGCATTCTAATTTCCAATATTACATCGCTTTGTGGTAACCAAAGATACACTTGATATAATGAACATAGTCCAATCGAGCATATACTATTTTTATTTATACCAGATTCAATTGCTCACCATTACTGGGAATGCAACTATGTCCAAGTGTTTTGGAAACGCTAAGACGAATAGTGGAATCAACAGATGATTAATGATAGAATATGCCAGTGCTATGAAAGGTCATTTTTGGTCGCTACCGAAATGTTGATGAAAAACACTATTATATTTTGAAAAATATAATATTGCAAGTCAAAGGTTTTATTCATAGAGACCAATGTAACACCATCAAGGTAACATTTAATAGTTGTACACATTCAAATTTAAAAAATTGATGTGATTAACACATAATCTATTCACAACGGGAGAATTAAGATATATTTAATTACTGTTGAAGTAATCTGCGTTACCTACTCGCAATGATATGAATGAAATTGAAAAGCCAATATGTATTTTAAAAAAGAAAGAAAAAAAGATAAAAGGGAAAACGTATGGCATATTTCCTTTCAAATAAGATATCGACAAGCATAATAGGTAACGCACTTCACTAAAGTATGCCAAAGAATGTTACTGATAGGCCTTGTATCTAACGATTAACAAGCACCGACACACAAAGGAAAACTCTTGCTGCTTCATAAAGGTAAAGGGACTTCTTGGGACAAGGAGAAATATGTGCGGATGGTCATATACTACAGTTGTCATATGTTTAGACATATTTTTGGATCTTGTGATAATCTATTACATGGAATAATAAGAGAAATGGATTTTTCTGACTTATGACCCCCCCCCCCCAAAAAAAAAGGTGGTACAGTTTCCAATATATAAATCCTACTTACAGTAAACAAAACGGCGTCTGCAGTTACAGTTCACACTCATAACTGTGGTCTCTTTGGACCTGGTAACCTGGTGGTCCATGTAAACCCACCAAGGGGTACTTTGCGTAATGCGTTATAATAACATCAGGTGTTCAGAGGTGCCAAATCTCCCTCAGTTTTCAGTCCCCGAAATTGGCTGAAAATTTGATCAATTTACGGTGTGTGTACTCATCCTAATTGAAGATTTGCTGTTATGTTTTTTGGTAATCATTTTTGTGTTCCTGCTGGTCTTGACTAATTGGCCCTGAAACGACACATGAACGTTCGCATCCCAGGTGCGTCGCTTGTGGGCAGCCAGTCGTGTAGGTCACCCAGTATCTTCCATTTCCCAGATTAGTTATTCGGGGAGTGTAATTTTCCAGCGGTGTATGAGCATTTGTTTTGTTTGTTAACCATTATGACCACCACCTCCCACCGCTCCTGAGACCTGCACTTCGAAAAATGAGATGCATACAGAACATACATGATACAAAATAAAATACTGCAAGACTAACACATGTTGTACGTAGCGTTGTGCTGCAGGCAAACTAAATGGCCCTGCAGCAAATTTTCTATCAAATTTCAACCTGCAGTCAGTGTCGCCAGTCAGTCAGGCATTTCTTTTTGTACATTATCTACTGCCTACAGTCTGTTCAGATGACTCATTTTTTTTAATATTTACTTGGATTTTCCTGCTATTAATTGTGTACAAACAAAAAATCCCAAATTGCGAGACCCCCCCCCCCCCCCTTAATGCCAAAATCCGATATTGCCCAATTCTTTGGAAAAGGCAAGTTATTCGGTACTTCTAAGAGTTCAACTGATACATTTTATCTTGAAACTAACTCTGCTTAGAGAGAAAATGTCTTGCAACATAAAATTTAAACACAAATGCAATTCGATACGTAAAATAAACAATGATTTTATTATCAAAAGTAAGCAAAGAATGGAAAGATCGCTATAATAGGGGTTTGTACCTACCGATATCTCAAAAGCTTCACTAGAGCTTCAATTTTTCGCTTTATTCACACAGTAATTTATTTTGTATGTTCATTGAACATGTTTTTACGAAATCTTTTCTTATGTAGAATCCTGAAGAAACTCCAACAGTGTGGATTTATCTCCACACATTCACAGCTGAAATGAAGCATGATGGCATTTTCAATAATTCGTCAAAGTGACACTAGATGGCACACTTATCAGTTAATATTGGCAAGCACCACATGCATTCAGGCTATGTTAAATGAATTCATTAATTAACAATAACCAAAAAACAAAAACAAAAACCCAAAAAATTGAGGAATTTAGTAGATGGGGCCGAAAGATATGAATAAAGTTGAAGGATATATTCTAATGGAAGACAGGTGCCAGATTATCTTTGATAGTTCTGTGAGTAAAACAGGCCTATCATAAACACCACAAAAACCTGGCAACAATTCACAAGATAAATTGATTTCAAAATCAATCAAAATAGTTTCCTTATTTATAAAAAGAAGATATGCTGACCTTTGAACGACAATGGAACAGAAGACACTGTCTCAAATTACCGGTCATTCTCCAACGAATTGCCCTGATATAACAGCATAAAATAACATAAAATGCGACAATTTTGTTTGAAATAACACAGCAGCTAACCAAGAAAAATTACTGGTGCACTGAGTCGTCCGGATCAACAAGTGAATGAATTATAAAATGAATGAATTAATTAATATATGGTCGTATTGACATATAATGTGGCTGCATGTATATATACAATCTTCGTAATGGTAACTTCTAAGAACTTTTTAAATCTTCATTAAAATTTCCTTCATGATTAAGAATGGGAGTTAAGGAACGGTTTTCTCTAAAGTGTTATTTTTGTCTTTTTTTTTCTTTTGAAACAGCACAATGATGATGAACTTTTAATTATGGAATGGGACCCATTCTCGACTGTAGAACCGTGAACGTTAATGAAAATGTGAAGAGATATACATACACAGAGCCTGGAAACATACAAATTTACAGATTTAATGAAAAATGGGAATATACATGGAAGTTAACATTTAGACCAACGAAATCTTAAAATATCAGACATGAGTTTGGTTGGTTTAAACATATTATATTTCACCAAGTGAAAAAGGATTTGAGAAAAGGCGCAGAGCACCTGTATGAACTCCTCTCCATGTACATCAAATGAATTTCACAATTTCATCAACAAAATGGTGGATAATATATACACTTTATACATTGTCATATACAATAATGCTAACTCATGGTATTAATGCAATGGTTTCAAAGAAGAATACATTATTGCAACAGGTAAGATGAAACATTGCACAAACAACCTGACAAGTTAGAAACGCTTAGTCTAAATAAGGAAATCATGGACTGTTCTATATAAGTGAAAATGCGATATTAGCTTTGTTCAAGTTTTGTACGCATATGCCTCGGTCATAACCACAATAATTTCTTTAAATTACAACAATTGAAGTCTTCGAAAAGGGAATCTGTGTACATATTGGTAACTGATTGAGTCATACGTTTAACATAAATCGAAGTACAGTTCCACCTTGTGTTTGTTCTCTTTTTCAGTTGAAAGGCGTAAAGTAAACAAATGTTCAGCCTCCAAAATTTCGGCTGCCGACAAAGCCACCGTCATAAGCAAGCATGACGAATATAGGAAAAAGCATGGGGCATCTCCAATAGTGAGTTATAAATCCTATCGTAAAAGCAATTGATCAAAACTGTGATCTTCCATGATTATCGTCAGGAAAAGTATTTTTCTACGAACAGAATTTTTGGACGATGTCATTCGTTTATCTTGATAGCAGCACCAAATGTGCGCCTTTTGACACAAACAGTATGCATAATAAGGCTACTATCTTCAGGAAAAATATCATACTTGTGGTTATTGTCAAACCCAACTGTAACAATAACATTACTAGTAGAAACGAAAATAACAATCTTTGTAATGGTGATATCTAAGAAAATACGACTGATATAAACTTCTTGATTATTAAAGTTTCCAAAAAAAATTACAAAATGCAAGTTAAGTACAATCATTTCAAATGCTTAAATATACTAATATAAAACTAGAATGTAGAATTACCAGAGATTTTAGACAAGGTGTCGTCTGCTTTATTAGTTTGGGTGAACGGATCATAAAACCAAGTGGCAAACTATGTGTGTGCCATCTATGTGTTTTATTTTGTTTGTTTGTTTGTTTTTTATCATTTCTTTAAATATAACTTAATATTTTTCTTTCTCAAATATCCAGCCATTTGAAAATGGGCCTGCAGGCGCTGCCGAACTATATTTGAAGAGTTGTGGTTGTTCCAAATGTTCAAAGACCTTCCAAGATAAAGTGGATGTGTATGTTATCTCATCTTCTTCGGTGGTGGGTCGAACATAGTAAAAGCCATCATATGGTTTCTTCCTAAGGTGCCCATAGATCCATTGATTTGTTGTAGTCTTAAAAATTTCAAATACAGACATAGTCTTAGAAATTGAACTGTACATAAAATTATTAATGCCAAAGTTACATTCAATTTAAACTTATTTTTACCACATACAAATCCATATCCAATTTTTAAAGAACCAAACATTACACATGTTCAAGTGAAATTAAGTTATAAAAATTTTTTTTATACAGATTCAATATTTTCGCCGAAACTGCCCAAGCAAGATAAAAAATAGTTTGTTTTTTGTCAAAGATCTTTATCTGATAAATTCTGCATATGTTCAATTAATTCCAATTTTGTTTGAAAATCTAGGGTTTCTGTGATTTGCACTATTTATTGACTCACAGCATGGCAGCCAGTAAAGCAGTAGCGTTTTATATCGCTAATGTTGAATAACATAATTTAATAAATAAGAAACCAGGTATAAACCGTTATCATACATTTCCTGTTGCAATTAATTGTTATCGATTTTTGAAAATAACTTTTCGTGCACCATAAGTATTCGAACCGCCACCAACCTCCAGCCTAAATGTCCAGTTACATTGAGATCAAGGCTTTAAAGATTCTTGGATTTTTAGCACAAGCTATTTTGTTTTCTGATATGATAACGTGATGCAAATTCAAGAAAATGTTATAGGCCTGAAATCCCCTGGCGTGTGAAAGAAACGCGGATAATGCTGCTCTCAAACTTAAATACAACATAGTTGGCTGTTATATTCAAACAGTAGCTTACTATGGTCCTTTGCATGTATCATTCTAAGTTTCTATATGATGCTCTTAAATTGAAATGTAACACTCTCACGGTGAGCTGTTGTAGTCACACGCTGGCTCACTATTGCCTTTTGTATGGATCACTATAAACCCCTACATTTTCAAATAAATTTGGGGTCAACAATGACTTCTTGCATGCTGCTTGTGTGAAGGAACGTTGGCTGGAAACAGTTGATTATTTGATGAAAAGCCAAGGTAGAACGTGTGCTTCACTTACGCAGGTCGCAGTACATGTAAACTTTGAAAATAAATATTAAAAAAAGTTTCTGACTAATTTGGTGCAGTTGGTGTTTTTATTCCCCATTTTCGGCTAGGTGATTGGTGCCGAAGGTTGCTGGTTCGAGACCCGGCCATACCGTGGTCACAAAACATTTATATTTTTGATGCTCCTTTGATGATGGTAGACTCAAATATGTACAGTACCCGATCTGGTACAGCTGAGAACACAGTACCTCATTTGTGCTGGAATAAATACATTTAGCTGGGAGTGTCAATTATGGCATTCACGCATACCTGCCTCCACTGAACTTTTTCTTTAGGAATGGGGGTTTGGTGCAATTGGTATGTGCGTTCCCCTTTTTTCGGCTAGGTGATTGGTGCAGAAGGCTACTGGTTCGAGACGAGGCAGTTCCATGGTCACAAAACATTTGATGTGTATAAAACACATGAAAATATGTGCATTTAAAGAGTACCCAGCACATTGCCTCTTGAACTTTAATGCTGTTGCAAAGTAAAATATGGTCGTACTTTATCTTTTGGTGGCGCCAAAACGCAAACTTGAACCTAAAAATAATAATTGTGTTCAAAGATTCCAACCTGTTGTTCAGTTATTCACAATGTTTATAAATAGGGTATGAGGACGACTTCTCATCCCTCCACACTGAAACCATGCGATTTCACATAACTATTTCGGCTTGTGGTCATGGCATGAATGTAGCTCCCCAAAGCAGCTTATACCTGCTACAGTAGGTCCCACAATTTAGCATATTTAATGCATAAAAAAATGTACAATAATCATAATTTGGACATGAGTTTTTATTACCATACATGGCGGAATACTCAAAATTAGTACATGAACAGCATCTTAACTCTTTATTTCAAAGGCCATGTGGTCCTGGCGCGGACAGCGATTTCAAGGGACTAAATGTTGGAAGTGGTTCATCTGTGGGAGCCATTGTGGACGAATGGCACAACAGGGAGAAGTCCTATGGTCCAAAGATAGGTCAATGCAAGAAAGGGAGAAAATTCTGTAATCCATTTATTCAGGTGATTTTTTTTTATCATTTTGTGAAACGATGTGTTTGTCGTGTGAAACGCAACATAATAGACCAGTTCATAAAACTCGGGTTTATTCGGTTCACTTCGGAAAGCGCACCCTGCTTTGTCTACATTTTGCTCTCCACCACGCTCTGCATGGATTTACTGATACATCAAACCGTCAGCAAACTATAAATGCATGTTTCACCACTGATATGACATTTCAGGTAAAAGCTTTGCACTGTTCAGCACAGTCCATGCTGTAATCACATCCGTTGTAAACAGTCATATGAGGGCGTCGGTCCGACTCGGCTACTTGCTGATTAAACAATCAGGCCAACAATGGAATGCATAGTTAATTACGGTCAGGAAAAGTTTGGTACAACTCGGTATGAACAGGTCTATTGTTTGCTATTATATCACCATCAGCTATATAATTTACAATCAAAAGCAGCATGGCCTTTCTGGTAAAGATAAGTTCTGAAATTGCTTCATTGTACATAATGCCTAGTTGAAAAATTTTATTTCAACACATATATTCCACCAGTTAACAGTCTGTTTACTAATTTCGAAAGCGTTATGCTATTTTCAGCACTTCACGACATGGGATAAATTAGACTATTTCAAGCCATACAGATGATCTAATCCTGTGACATGGAGGGATTTTTACCATTAAACCCACCTGAAAGTTTATGGTGCCGTTAATGTTTGCCTCATTTGTGTCCCCTTTAATATGCTGATATTGCTTCTCTTGTCTCGGGGAAATTCACCTCTTCAATCATTCACGTACTGCAATATAGCAATGGAAAGATTAATAGGTAGCTAATACAATCAAATATTATTTCAGATGGTGTATGATACGCTGGAGTCATTTGGTTGTGCCACGAAAAAATGTGGAAAGAAAATAGTTCTGGCATGTATCTACAACTCTGAGTAAGTGCAAGAGCTTTTCAATGTCATCAAACCCCTTCCTGGAAAAATCCCATTAGCCAAAGGTTGTTCTGATTAGGGACCCACTTGCAACATAGTACCGATGTATATATGTTGCCCTTATCCCTTTCACATGGTCAGATCCGACTCTACATATTTCATTATCTTTGTCTTCAGTTGAGCCAGATTCTCTGTTTCCCTTCACTTTGTTGTAGCATTTCTGCGTCAATCTGTGCCATGCTATACTGACCCAAACTTTTCGCTATATCATTTTTATAGAAGGCCTTTTTTTTTGTCTCCTCCATTGCATATTGAATTTACATAATTTGCAATTAAGAGATGCGTGGCGATTTTTCAATATTTGTCACACTACTACATAAACCTTAGTTTGGCATTTACACATCTTTATTTTCGAGGACATAGGATGACTGGTTGTCCATCGCCTGTCCATCTCCTGTCCGTCTCTGTCCCATTTACATTTTCAGCTACCTCTCCAAAACCGTCTGAATGGTCCGATTGTAGTCAGACTGGGTAGGGATCTACCTTGGTTGAACCCCCAACAAGGCCTTTTTAAATTGTCACACTTCAATGAATCTTGGATTTGTTATTACCGTTGTGCTCACTTTTTTTCAAAAATCTCCAAAACCTTCTCAAAGCCAATTTGCCAGTTACTTTGAAATTGCAAAAGGACAATCCAAGGCCCTTTATTTGATCAACATGAACGCAACCATTTCTAGCTCAGTTGACTTGTTTTTCAGCTTACTTCACGTTATGATCTTCTATCAGTCGTCGACCTGCAGCATTGTCTTCCAAATTTCCATGTCTTCTCTGAAACCAGTCGCTGCATTTTCTTGAAAATTAATTTTGATTTTGGGTTGAATCTTAAACTCAGCTGATGACGGGCTGCCCACAGCCCTCTTGTTTGGACCACAGTGTATATTATCCTGCAAACTGGTTGCCATTTAACAATATTTACATTCGGAGTTTTTGTTGGCGTTGAAAGAATAGGGACAAATTTTGTTTTCATCAGTCGTTGGTAACATCATGTACAGCACGGCACCTGTCAGTGCCTACTTTGCCACGTAACAAGCGCCTGGCCACACCCATAGCTCTTCCCACTGATAAACGAAAGGTCCTTCGCAGTGGCTATCAGAACTTTTACTCACACATATTCATGACAAATTTAATTCTAGTATTAATGTAATATGAATATAAATATTAAAAAAATAAAGTCTGTCTCTCTCACATGCCAATGAAAGAGACAGACTTCATTTTTATAATGCAATATTGAATAATGTCTTGATAAATTACCATATCATATTGGTAAAACGCCGCCTAATTTTCCTCATTAAATTAACCACATTCACTTTGTAGACTTTATTCACTTTCCGTTGAACCAGTAACGCTAACTAATGTTTATGCCTGCTTGTCACACTTCAAAACATTTCTTCTTCCAATCCTAAAACAGAGCTGTTATAAATTGTACCGATTATCGTGGTGCAGAATTAAGTGTATAATTTACGTAAACGAATAAAATCATGTATTACTTAAATTGCTTGCTATACCACCAGGTATCCCTTTCCCATACCATTTGCTATTGGACATGTACGCTTTTACACATATCATTCTGCATTAGACATTTTTTTTTTTTTTTTTTTTCAATACCATGTGTGAAATTACATATTTCATGGTGGTAATTGTTCACGTTGTCTGTTTCAGTGGACCCACTGACGGGAACTCACAAGAAGTTTCAACTTCTTACCCTGATCCAAGTTGAATTTTTCAGGTAGAGTAGGTATTACAAATTGCCGTACAATAGTGCACAAGAAATGTTCAAAAGTTATATGCCTCAGTTTCTGCCTAGCTCTTGGACTTTCACTAATTTAGGAACCAAAATAAAATTCATTGCAATATTATGACCAGGGCTTGGCAGTTACATTTTCTTGAAAGCAGTGTCATAGTGCATGAAACACCATATCGTGGCATTTAACGGATGTAAAGTAGACACTTGATATTGCATTATTGCATTTATGTCGCCTTAGATTCAGTTTAGCAATGAACCGACTTGTGTAGACAGGGATAAAGCAACTTCAGTAAATAGTGTTGGCATATATTGTTAGTTTAGGAATCAAAATAGTGGTTTCCATAAATTAAATTGCATTTTCACCATTTAATGTATAAATTATTACCGATATCCTAGTGACTGGACTTGGATTTCGACTTTGACTTGACTTTGAATTTCACTTTGATTTGACACCCGACTTGACCACACATGACTTGGTTTAGATTTTTATAGGATATGCTTTCTCTATGTCAAAGAACACATACTTTTTATAATACCATTTTCCCTTTTTATTTGCACAAAGGGATGGGTGTCTCCAAGCAAAGTCCGCTGATGTGAGAGACAACGCCACCAAACAATCTAAAATGTTGCCAAATGTATAGAAAATAAAATCAATTCGTCATTAGTCACTCTTGTATGTTATTTGTTTCACAATCCCTACTAACACCCAACACATTTGTTGAGGGCAAGCAGTTGCATTCTGAGGGACATTGTAACAATGTAAGACATTCATATTACCGTCATGTTACCCTTGCTCGCAACATTCAAGAAACAAATACATGTATGACGAGCAGAAGCAACACATGGCATTTTGCCAAATTAACATCTTGAATAAAACTAATAGGCATAGTCCTGTTCGCAAAATATGTTCTGAGTTTGTTGTCGTTAGAAGGAGGATTTCTACATTAACAATAGGTATTTTTTATTCCCAAGAATGTTACCAAGACATGTGGTTTTCCATCAAGGCGGCTGATTGCCATTGTTGTTCAGCGATAGGTATGGTGTTTTGGCAAAAATTTACTTTGCATATGCCTCATTGGCCACGAATAACGGAAATCGGTGGCAACATCAAATGTCTCCCCAATCCACCGCTAATGTTGTATAATTCCGCAAAGATAATTATCTTGGACAGAAGTGATGAATGGTATCGCCGCCATGTGCGGCATAAAGTCGCCAAATGCCCAATCTGCTGCCAGCATCACATTTGACAGCTCAGCAAGGCCAAGAACTATACGTTTTGTGTGTGTGTGTGTGTGTGTGTGTGTGTGTGTGTGTGTGTTTTATATGCCTGGTATAAATATGCAATGAATCACAGGCCGTGAAGGCAGACCTTTTTTTTCATATACCTACATGTGTCAACATTTCAGCCGAAGATCAATTACAATTCTACACACAAAGTGTATACGTTATGATCAAATTTGCTCAACACATTCATATATTGGTCCCCATACTGTGACAATCTTCTAACTCCGTAAAAAAAAAAAAAAAAAAACATCGAACATGTACCAAGAAAGAGACAGATGGACAGAGATATTTTTTCTCTTTTCAATTAAGTTAAAGGTATCACCATAAATTAGAGATAAATTACTCTATTTATACTGCTGTGTAGTTTCTATGTCAATCTGTCCCCAAGATTTAAAGTCCCAGAATACAAAAAGAGCTCAATCTTGATTGTGGTCACAAATCTTTCTACGCTAATGTTGTATGGGATCTTACGGGAATCCCTCCAATGTTTTTTTACGCCAACATTAGCCACCTTGCTTGCACCATGCCACCCATCTCCTTTCCCTCGATGTCCAGCACAGGTCTTTCCGCATTTTGTTCTCAGCTTCCACCCTTACAAAAATCATGCCCAGTCATATATATGTGACCAGCGCAGAAGTTCGTGAGGACACCCAAAAGCATATCTGAACCTATGTCCACTTCACCTCTGCCCTTTATAACGTGTGCTTTGACTGACATAGAAATTTTAGTGTTTCTTTAAAACCATGAGACAACTGTGCACGAGATTTGTGCAAAAGTTACTTCTCAAATGTTTCTGTTTTATGCCCACAATATCAAAATCCGCTTGCCTATGGATTTTAATAAAGCTGAATTAAAATGCCCTCTTGTATCTTTAAATCTGTGAAGTTGCCTAAATGTTCCAAATTTTGAAATTTGTCAGTAATAAGTCTAAAAATCAAGTTTAGGCTGTTACTTAATTGGTAGTCGTGTCATACCACATCTGCCAAGTTCTTTAAATTTCCCCTTTCGTATGTGAAACTTCAAGTATGAATACAAAATGGGTTTATACATATCACGCAAACTAAATATGTGTAATTACCAGTGAAGTAGTAAAGAGCTACGAAACTGAGTGTTTGAAGGATGAACTTTTAAATTGGAATTGGAGTCTGAATGCGTTGCCATGACAACAAGGAGTTAGTCGATGACTGTCCATGCTGCTGGCTCGGTATTGCACAGCAGTGTGCTTCTAAAAACCCTATCAAATCCTGTATAACAGTAGCAATAATTACATTTTCAAAACATTCATAAATTGCTCCTCAGACAAAAATTCATACACTGGCAATTATCAAATTCCATGCAAATAAACATTGAACATGTTCAAGACAGAAAGAAGAAAAGGCGTAGCTATATTTATTCATTAATTTGTTAATTATTAAGAAAAGATAGCAATTCGGTCAAAATTATTACAAACGTTTGTGAAAAATTACTTCATTTATCTTCCTGAGTAGTTTCTATGTCAATTTATCCTAAAACTTTGAAACCCATGAAAAAAGGATCTTGATCGAGGGTCACAAACCTCGCGATACAAACAATGATAAATTGTTCCTCAGACAAAAAATATCACAACCTTCAAATGCCGTGAAAATAAACATTCAACATGTGGCACAATGACAGAAAGAAAGAATGCTTTATTTATTTATTTCTGATCTTTAGCACGTACACCAATTAACAACACGACGTTGCGTGCTTTTGCATAGAATTAAAGTTATATGTTTTAAATTCAATAATGGGTCCCATCTTATCTAGATTGCGGATACTAATCAACAACACGGGTACTGCATGGAAGTGTTGGACTCTCGATCGCCGGTACAAGCTGATCACCGCACCCGACAGTTTGGGGGAGGGGGGAGTAGCCCACCCCTCCCCCATATAATTTTCAAGGAGGAAAGGTCTTATCAAAGGTCTTATCTACGATAAAATATCACAATTTTGAACTCTGCCCCCCCCCCATATATCCATGAACTTCCTACGCCATTGTGCCTGCGATCAAAAGTCATATGCTTCCACTGACCGTGATTCAGGAACACAGTTTGAATTTTGGTTTATGCCAAAACTTTCCCGTCAACGTTTGCCGCGCATTCCTTTGCCCTCCTTCACTTACTTGCACTTCTGCCTTATGCTATTTTCAAGATAAGTTTCTTTGCAACATTTCCATGAGATGACGTTTAACTTTGTCATGTAGGACTAGGTTGAATTGTTTATCGTGGCACGGAGGGGGGGGGGGGGTAGGACATACTCAATATCAGACTGGGTGTGTGCCTCGGACATGTTTATACAATACCCTATTTTATTCTTACACCAGATGTAAACAGGTACCCTTTTTCAATCTTCTAATGTGTTGAAAGGAGTGCTGCATCGGTGCATTCTGGAGACCAAAGTTCCAATTATAAATACGTTTTAGCATAATTTATCCAAGATCTATTCATTTGTTACAAAAATGAATAAGACATTCACGTTCAGTCAAATCATTTTTACCCCTATCCTAATCCAGCTGTGTACATTTTTTTTTGGGGGGGGGGGGAAGCGTTCTAATCCTGGAAGTAATGAAGACAGGCCTTTCCCGCGGCACATACGCAGTACAATCCTGCATGGGAGTACCCCTCACCCCGCAAGTGCATGTGGGTCATGTGTTAATTTGGGACACCAAACACACTCCTTGCAGGCGACACATGGTGAAATGCCGAATGGAATCACGTTCCGGCAAATATATGTACCCTCTCACACCTTCCTTACACTTATGTCAGTCTTGTCTGAAACTACAGTCAGCTTTAAATATGTATTGAATGAAAGATTAAGGGTTAACCACATATCGTTTGATCATCAGATCGAGAGGTCCGCCCTTTTTGGATGTTAATCGGGCTAGGGCAGCAAAATTAATTCCATCAGGGTTTGTGCTTGTCATTACTACAATTGAAATAACCAAGGTAAAAGTGCAGGCAATAATGGTTTAACTTTAGTTTTGCTTTCGGAAAAATCATGGAAGATGATTTTTAAAAATAAAAAAAAAAAGCACACACACACATTTGAAGGATAAAAAAGAAAGGGGCACATTGATTTAATAATGCGGTTATACGTGGCCCTGTGGTCACTGCCTGGGTGAGAGAATGTACCTCCATTGTGGTCGGGGTCATGAAACCTTAAATCACGTGATTAACAACGTCTTATTTTGGGTGATCATTTCAACATGTAGTTGCAGCGAGAAGTCGTGTTTTCGAGCTTGGAGTTTTAAAGTTATAACTTTGAGCTTTTGCTTGCTCTTCGTGGTTAAAACCCACTTCTAAGCTGAAACATACTTGCAACAAGCAAATGAAACCCCTCTTTACTCTCGATCCGGAAGTGTGGGGTTTTGAACTAAGGGATGATACTGATCGGGACTTCATTGTGGATGCGTTAAATCATGGTTTTCATGTTGTCCACCCAGAAGCTTGCCCTGTCCCATCTGAACAACACAATCATAATTCTACCCTTATGAATCAGGAAAAGGTCAAACAAATACTGCTGAAAGAAAAAACGTGTGTTAACTACATAGTGGTTTAAAAAAACCTTGTATTGTTAGTGCCATTGGTGTTGTTCTGAAAGATAAGAATGATATGCGGTTGATACATGATTGTGGCCTACCAGAGAGAGAAGCCCTTAATGATTATGCACCTGTGGAAACTTTTAAGATGTTGACCAAGCGACAGGTATGGTTACACCAAATGGTTTTATGGCTAAGGTCGATATACGTAGTGCCTACAGATCAGTAGGCATGAGTGAAGCCAGTCAGCATGTTACAGGTTTACAGTGCGTTTCGAGGGTCATGTCAAGCCCACTTACTTAGTTGATACCAAGCTCCCATTTGGTGCAAGGCTATTTTCAAAAATTACATATTCTGTCTGTAGTTTTTTTCTTTTTTTTTAGTGTTGCGTCATATCTTGATGATTTTGTTCTGTTCTCAGCTTCCTTTCAGGGATGTATCACAGCTTTGAATACATTCATTGATCGGTTGATCAAATTACGGTTTCATATCAATTATAGCAAGGTAATTGGCGCTACACAGTGACTGGTTTACTTGGGTATCGAGATCAACTTGGTCGAAATGACTATAAGTTTGCCTCAGGATAAGTTGAGAGGGTGGCAGGAACTCTTGGAGAATTTTTCAGCTAAGCACCGGGCTAACAAGCGTCAGCTTCAACAATTAGCAGGGAAATGGAGTCATACTGCCAGAGTCGTTTTGGTGGCCATACTTTCCTTAGACGCATAATTGATGCCACATGTGAACGTATGAGTCCCCACCACAAGATGCGCCTAAGTGGGTTCCTCTGTGCAGATATTGATTGGTGGGTTAAGTACATGAGAGATTTTAATGGTAGGTACCTTATCTTAGATAACTTTCCCAGGAGATTATATCAATGGATGCTTGTAATACCGGGGGTGGCCCCTTATTTGGGAATGACTGGTGTTATGTTAATTGGTCTGTAGATAAACCTGTAGGGGCCTACCTGCCCATAAACCATATAGAAGTTGTAGTTATGGATGAAGCAGCCAGGCGTTGGGACACTTCTGGTCAAAGGTTAAAGTGTTTACAGATAGCACGTCGGCCCAAGGTGTTATTAACAAGGGCACATGTAAACAGCCTGTTGTCAAGGATGCTTTGCGATACCTTTTCTGGATTGCAGTGGTGTATAACGTCCATATTGTGGCAGCACACATGTGTGGTCGAGATATTACAGGCTCAGATTTGGCCTCGAGACTTCATGAGAGGGGTAACTTGGACAGGTTTAAGACATTCGTACTACAGGTTCCTTTACTTTACCATTTCGACATGGTCAGACACATCAGCGATTGGTGGACCCTGAATTGGATAGGGAGATCTGCAAGTACAAACAGGCTGCATATCAGAAGTCCACCAAGGAAACTTACAGAACACACTAGGATGGCTACCTACGATTTTGTGCATACATGGGGTACCGAGTGGAACCAGCAGATAACACAGTTCTCTCATGTTATGTTGTTTTCCTTGCTAGATCCCTTATACACACAAGTATCTAACAATATTTGAACATTATTAGAATCCTACATTTAGAGTGTGGTTCCCCAGCCCTCTTAAAGACAACTGGTCTTTACAATCAATATGTATGGGCATTAAGAGATGTTAGGGGATTGGTGTACAACAGAAATGTCCCATTACCCCCGCGATACCCCTCCAGAAGTTTCAGTGCTTAGATCTGTCAGACAATGCTAGTGCTTGTTTCTGGGCAGCACTAGTAGTGGCATTCTTTGGGTTTTCTCCAAAAGTACAATATTGTGCCAAAATCTGCTTTTCAGTCTGATCTTAAATTCCACTAGTGTGGGAGTGATGTAGAGTGTCACAATCCAGGACGGTAACAACGACAAGCAACCAACTGTGACATTTTGAGGTGCGCTGCTACCAATCCTTGTATAAACTGCTTGACAAGATTAGGACTGATTAATTGGTTTGTTGTGGTGATCAAATGGCCATGTAGATAATTAAATCGATGGGCTCATCTTTTCCTTCTCAGAGTGTGATAAGAAAAATAATAATTGTTAACATAGTCACAGAAAAAGAGTCCCGATAAAAACTAAAAACTACCGAGAGTTTCGAATCCCCAAACACTGTGTGTTATATATACAGAACCTTTGAATTTTGGTAACAGGTACTTGTCCATTTTGTTCCTTCGTTACAAAAAGTATTTGTATGGGGCTCTGCCCTACCTGCTGATTGTTTTCTTCAGAATAGAGTATGTTTGAACTATTGTGATATTCTGCGGCCAAATGACAACCTTTGATGTCATTTAAATTTCGTGATCTGATAGGGGGACTAGTTCTCTTATTTTACATGGCCACTATACTGAAACAGCTCTGCTTTATACTGCTTATGCTTTATCAATTGCGAATGTATGGAGTGAATCCTAACTTTTTTGTTCGATTGATAAATGATATATTAATTAAATCATTATTCATGGAAATTAAAACCTTTTTCACAGTGAAAACACCGAAATAATTGTGCTGTTCAAAAATTCACCATTATTTCATTCATGGAAAATGAAAATGGCTCTAACAGTCTAAATATCGAAATATTTGATGCTGTTCAAAAATTCATCTCAGCGGCCCGGCAGTTTCTATTCTGATTTGAGCAAGTGCTTCTGATAGTTTTGATTTCAGGATTAGATATAACCTGCTCATTCCACCCCGTCCCCCGCCCACTAAGGGACTCCTCTCTCGCTGCCAAGTTTAGTACCAACAGAGGTAATGAAACTCCTAATATAATTTTTTTAAACAATTCAAAGTTGTCTTGCGTGAGCACGACTATTGATGTTTTCTTCTTTGCACATTTATCATTGTGTGGTTGGTCCCATTTACTGTTAAAGGCATTTGTGTAATTGATTGACTGTGCTTGGGAGAGCCCGTTCTGGCATATGCCATGCCGGAGCTACTGGAACAAGTGGTGCCGTTCCGCATATTTCCAACCCGGGGTGCTTTAATAGGAAAAGCAATCATGAGTGGTTGGGTCAATTAGCACAGAACAAAGAAAAAACAAAGGCCCTGTTTTTTCTGGTATTTGAGCTGCATGAATAGCTGCTTCCTCATCCCCTTCTGGATGATTCCCTGTACAAACAGATCCTCTCATTCAGATTGTACAGCGAGCCAAATATTTGCTGCTAATCTCTCTTCAATAACGGGTGTTTTACTCTTTTCTGGCTAGAAAAATCTGAGTTGCATCGTCGTAAAAGAGAAGTAAAGATATCTGGGAAAGGTTGTAAGACTTTTTACTTGTTCCATTATCATAGGTATTTGACTTGGAGATTTTACTCTTGTTTCAGTGGCTAGTGCGCTTGACATTATCTTTAATGATTTGTCCGTCATGGTGCCACAGTGAGTATGATAAAACGTCCCGAAATGTTTACATTATGCTCCTAAATCAAGCAATAGCATAGAATAAGGTTAGACCTGTATGCATGTGAATTTGTAGTCTTTTGAAAGGGAATAGGATTATAAAAAAAACTCTGGACATGTATCAATTGTGTCTGCGTTAGCCCTTTTGGAACCACAAATAGCAAATAAATTATAGTGAAATAAAATTCACTATTAAAGAATATACTCGTCCTATTGCTTTTTACTTATTTCAATACTTGCCCATCTGATGGCCAAGATGGACAATTCCATTCCAGATTAACCTGTTTGCGTGACTTCTGCTCCAGTGCTCTGACCCAGAGAACCAAGACATGGACAGCTTCAGTTACCACTTGCCTGACTTCTTTAAAGGAAACTCCCCAAAACAATAGCCTGGAAAAGAGTTCATGGATCAGATCAATAGCATTTGTTGGGCCAATTAGACACCTCCAAGACTGAGCCCTGGATCATTGAGCAAAGAGCCACAGTCGTCACCTATGTAATGTGGAATGATCACGATCCCTATGAGGTGATATACTGCACACCAACTTGTGACTACTGAGGCAGGGAAGAAAACAAGTGTCATCTCCCAACTTAACACAAACCCATATGTGTTTTCAGAAAACACGAGGTCAAGTTATAAGTGACCACCAAAGCAATGAGCGTGATCCCAGGCTGCCATGAAGTAGCTATGTGAGTCCTACTTCTGCCAATTTACCCAACAAGGGCAAAGAGAGTGGTCTCTAAAATCACATACACAGCACCCTAACTGTCTTCCCTCGGTCTGTGATTTAACCTGCCAAAAAGCCATCTTTGAAAAGAAATGAATCAAGCCAGTGTCTACTAGCTCTGTTTCCACTTTTTCACGGGCATCAGTAGGTTAAAGTATGCAATCTGTAACTCGGATAAGTCCAGAAAGGCTTAGAAAATAAATTCTGAGGATGCTGCCAAGCAACAACTGCTCAGCAGGCACTGTCTTCCCTCTCTTTGTGAGCAGAACGTCAAGACATCATCTTGAAAACTTAAATTTCAAGCCAAATGACCAGCTCTACTGCCAATTATTTTAGAGGTATCTGCAGATCAGAAATCAGCTATTTAGTTCTCTGAATAGTGCTTTCTGAGTAGAGAAGATTTTTAATGCAGAAAGGAACGCACCTGAAGCACTAGAACAGTGATAGTGAACAAACATTTCCAACTTGAGCAAGCAAGCCAGTAATGCCACCTCAAATAGGAAGGTTGAGACAGGGAACATGTGCACCTGAAGTCACCACCAGTTCCATTAGAAGCGAGATATGGTGCCACGGGCCTTCAGGTTTTCAGAAATCAAATGAGTGAACTCATTTCGATTTCATGGCCATTTGACCCAGACACAGGTCTAGGCAAATGGTGATTGAGAGGTAATGTTAGGTAACTAATACCAATATTGCCACCTGCTGTGTCTAAAACATTGCAGAGCATGTTAGACAGGACTCTATACAAACATTCAGATTATGTATGCTGTGTGTATGCTCATAGATTTACAATGATTTATGGGAAAATTGAACGTTAACATTTTTATATTTGTGTACTAAAAATGTTATAGATGATGCCACAAGTCCATACAGGAACCAAAATTCACTTCAATTATGAATAGAAAAGGTAAACAAATCCCAGAGGAAGTAGTTTTTCTGGGATTCTATGTAGTCAATTTTGACCAAGGGATTTCGTCAGATAGCATTGTCCATGTGGTCTTGAGCTCAGATGGTCAAAATTGAGTAAATTATTTTACATGTCTTCTATGGACTCTTTGCATGTTTGAAGTTCACCATGCTATATATGTCCGCCAAGCAGGCAGTACCTGCATAAAATTGTATGTGTCTACTAAGGACGCCTATGTACTGAAAGTTCATCATAATACATGCCCACCAATGCCGCAGAACCTCATAGGCTGTAAGTTTATTGTGTTTCATGTCTACGAAGGGCACCTTATATGCTTAAAATTATCATTTAGAACACGATACATCCTGAAAGTTGATTATAATACACATCTACCATGGACTGTAAGTGTGTATAAAGATCATGACACTAGATGTCTATCAGGGATGTTGTACGTTCAGTATGTTACATGACTCACAAGGACGCAGTTTATGTTTAAAGTTACCTTACTATGGGTGAGTGTAAATACATGAGACCCTTTTTTTTATTCCACATTCATATTTATGCCTACTGCATGCAATTTAGTTAGTCTACATATATTTGTTCAACAAGTTTACTGAATAGCATGTGACCCTCACTACAGAAAAGTATGTGCTTCAGGTATTGTGCTTATTAGGATTATATCTTAAGCTATTGGAATATAATTAAACTCCCTTGCCCCAGAAAGCAGCCGCTGTACAAGATATCTTTTCAAAAAACGATTTTGGCCTTTTACTCTTCCTGGGAAGGGAAGAATATTTGCTTAAAAACTGATGGTATTATACACTTGCTCCTACTTATATTGGACACTTTTTGACCAAAGGGTATATGGGCATGCTCAAAGCTTTTGTATGGTAAGTGATTCGGGGATATCATTGCTAACCACATACTTTATACATGTACATGTGTACTTTCAACGCAAATTATCGATTAAGGTGGTTGTTTTTCATGGAGGTGACATGGTTCCATCACCCATTCATTGATCTGACAGCTTTTGTAGCACATGACTGCTAATAGAGGACAATACATACAATAAGATTAAATGGTCCCTTATTTTAAACAGAGCAACATACATTTAAATCAGCTGGACATACTAAACTTGGGGTGTGAAGGTTGGTTAATTCAGACCCCTGGTGGTCATGAACAAGTATGGCCTTTTATTTCATGTTATAAATATGGAACGAAAGTTAAAAGTAGCTGCTACATGTTTGTGGGAAAATAAATTTTGCAAACACATGCCCTCTATTGCGCCCTCTATGAACAAAACTTTGAGACGGAAGTAAAATGTTGCCTCAGTAGCATCTTTTAAACTGATACATCTGAGAACAGACAAGAAAGGAACTGCAAACGTAACCCTATGAGCGCATAAAATATTGGCAACTATATTTTGAACAGTTCATTTAACTGTTGACAAAATAATCATTTTATGGCGTACTTGAGCCTGTACAGTGGGATTAAAGTAGGCCAAACGTGGTGTCTGCCATGTACTTAATGACACCACATCAATAGATGTCCTATCTACCACCTTAGAAGAGAAAATGCCCCGGTCTGCACGTTTACTCTTAACGCGAGGCAAATGTTGGACCACAAATATCACAATAATTGGACTTGACATGATGAAGACTTTTATTGCAAGTTCTCATACCGTGAGAATATTTATAATTCGATAGACCATAATGCGTTTAATATAACCAAAAATTTTTTTTTGGGGGGGGGGGCCTTGACTTCTTGAACACGCTGGTAGTCGGCACATGAAGCATGGTTACCTAGCCATAGATGTGAATGGAGATGAAAGCTCTTTCAATTAAATTAGATCATTTATGATTGAATGAGGCTAACTATGACGAAGAAAGTTGTCACTGAATATCTATTTAAAGGAATTATATGTAATATTCATCAGTAGTAGGAAGGTGAGGCTCCAGTAATTCTCATATTCATGTGGCGTGACCAAACACTGTTACAAAATTTTTCTGATTTTCATGATATATTATTCTTGGATGTTGCAAAACATTTCAAATACCATAATTGAGCCGAACAGCTATGACCAAATGAAAAAGACGATTTGGCTTTACTTGTTAGAATCGGTGTTTATTGGGTGGAGATAACAATGGGAGAGAGTCCAGAGGACCATCAGGTGGGTTTAGTGTTAGAACATGTGTGGATAGATGCTAGGAAGCATGCACGAAGAGAAATAAGCATGTGAACAGCTCTGCTGCCAGATGGCCTCTTCTCAGGAGCAGTGTCTGACATCTTAGACGCATGTGATTCTGGCATACCACCCAGAGTAGAATATATATATATATATATATATATATATATATATATATATATATATATATATATATATATATATATATATATATATCTGTCACAGCAAACCACTTCTGACTCACCAACAAAAGCTATTATATTGTTAACTGTACAAAGGTCCCATCAAACTTTCATATTTTTGGCACTCATAACCAGCCTATGCAAAAAAATAGGATTCCCTAGATTCCAAAGTACCCTATTACTTTATCAAAATCTCTTTTATTTCATCAAATCGTTATCTGTCTTCAAGTAAGGCTTTCTCCAAAACATGATGAATAACTATACTGTTTAAGCATGGGGAAATTGAAAAAATATAATTCTGTCTGACATAATATATCCTTTCTGGGTCTGTTGACTCCATGGATGTAACTGCTCTATGCAAAGTCTCAGAACAAACATTTGCCTGGATAGTGAATTACTTTATTGGTCAACTTGATACTCATCTGAGCTCAATTTCCATTGTTCCGAATGGAGTCTATTGGAATTTGCCTTTCCGAAGTAGAATAGAACTATGTGCATCCCGAGTATGTAAGTTTTAAATATATCCACACAAGTCTGACTTTTATTGGAACAAAAACTGAATCGTCAAATTACTGATAGGTTACCTCGTGAGACTCGGACTAGATGAAAAAAAAAAAGAAAAAAAAAAGAATCGAAACACAGGAACAAAAAAGTCTTGATGACCAATGGACTAGACAATGAAGTGAACAAACAAGTTGGTCATAATGTCTTATAAACATTTCACGTGTAAGAAGTCGATGACATATGGACTGCTGATTGGTCCAACGTGCTTCTTGAAAGCCTAATCTTTTGCTTAGGGTCTTTGATATCTCTTCCAAATATGGTTGGTTGATTCTGTTTAGAGACAAAAT
This sequence comes from Hermodice carunculata, assembly GCA_964020975.1. NCBI lineage: Eukaryota > Metazoa > Annelida > Polychaeta > Eunicida > Amphinomidae > Hermodice > Hermodice carunculata. The sequence goes on along the minus strand of OZ026625.1, from coordinate 80,928,938 downwards.
TTAAATTTGCGCTAAAGTGTATACACTCATTTTTGGAAAGAGAAATTTGAAAAAGAGGCAGTTAGATGATGGTCTAAAATCCGTAAATAGACATGTGCCTCCTGTAGTAGATCCGTATTCTTCAGATAAGAAAGAAAATCAAGCACTGCCAAAACCTGCAATACAGCAATGAAAACGTTGAAATATTTCCCCACCAATTCTACTGGCAAACTAATCAACGGGTGAAACGGTCAGTCATTCAATACATAACATAACTCATTCCTCTGTTGACATGACTCATTCCTCTGTTGACATGACTCCAGTAGCAATGCGGACAGATAAGAACAAGAACTTCATCAGGGGGAATCTGCACCCCCACATTCCACTGCGGATAGAAAACAAACATTCTGGGTAAGAGACAAAGTAAGAAAGATTAAAAAGAGAAAGAGTTAAAAAAAGGGATACATACCAAAGTGGACCAAATAAACATTTATTGTAAGTGAACTCCTCAACATAGCGCTCCTGACTTGTCAAATAGGTGATACATATGTGAAAAGGGGGGGGGGGGGGCGATAAGAAGTTTTTTTAGTGTGTTTTTTTTAAAACCTTACCTTGCAGAAAACAAATCAACAACTTTTTAGTATCAAACAAATTACTTGTAAACAAGGTAGAAAATCAATCATTAATTGGTTAGAATACCAGGACTCATTCAATTTGTGTGTTAAAGACAAAGACCCATCAGCTCTCTACAAATCGAAAAACGATTGACAGTGAAACATTATCAAGAAACATGGTGTTCATTCCATCCTAAACTCCTTGACCTGAAATCAAGGAGAGGGTTTGGTTACTGTGTCATGGTAGTTGTCCTCCAGATTGCCTTTGACCTATTTGTGAACGTGTTGGCAGTTTCATAGGCTCATTAATGAATCGTCCATCGGCGTTTCATTGGTTCTCTTGCATGCTTAGAAAACTAAACATAAATGCCCTGATCCAGATTTGGCTTAAAGCATAAGGCCTCTCAGTGATATAAAATACCTTCTCTTGCAATTGTTCCAGATCAATAATTTCATACAACTTGCACGCAGTATTTTCAAGCTATTATAACTTTGATTTACCAAGGTTTAGTTTTCTAGGTTTAACATTTCAGAGGAAGGTCTGTTAGACCCACACCTGTCTTCTGCAGGTGTGCTCAAATGATCATGGATTATTGTATTTGCTCAGTAGTTCAAGAGAATAAAAGAAGGTATTCACTTCTAGACCAAATATCACAAACGTACCATACCTACGTAATAAACCTAAACATTTAATTTACGTGAAGGTTTTGCATAATATGTCGCTGTTAAAGCTGGAACTCTACATTTGAAGTCGGTATGTATACACAAGTGTTTTGTGTAAAATATGCTCATTCTGAAATTTTGGATGTTTCTGCAAAAATATGCGATATCAATATTCAAATAAATGCAACAATAGTCTAAATACACTTATCAACAAAACTGTAAATTCCCAGATAACTACACTTACTTGGGAGTATTACCTGAGTAAATATGGTCCATCATACATACCTGTGACTACCTGCATGGTCATGCCATTGTTGTTTGTGCCACATGAATTGCAGAAATCAACAACTAATGGACGAAAAATATTTGTGATCAAGTTTTGTCCAAAGACCTTGTGTACCCAACTAACTACACATAGATTTTGAAAACAATGCCATTGAATGCCCCTATATTATGTGGAAAACAAGGGTGTTACTCCTGGATTATCTATTTGAAGGAAGCTTTTACCCAAAACCTTTGCCCAAATTCAGTCAATTAGCTGACACCAAGGTCCAGCAAAACTTTTTTAATGACAACATACACACTCTTCTGATGATTTATGTGCACAGTTCTTGATGGAATGGCATACAATGTGATTCCTGTAACGTTTGAATACAGCCAGCTTGCATTAATTTAGATCAAAAAGAGCTTCTCAATTATTAACAGGTAGATGTTCTGTTTATGTGTCCCGACTTTGAATATATGTAATAAAAAAACCATATTTTGGACGTGACTATCAAAATTCTTAGCGGTTCAGATAAAGACATATAGCCGAATATTCCAACAGACATGGAACCCATCCTCGACTCGCCTCCAAACGCAAGCTGATCCATTGCTCATATTAATGTGCATGGCCTAAATGTCCAGGGATCTATGGATGGGATGAGAATCCCCATCCTACTAAAAAGGTATGACATAATAAGCATTCATGGGCCTAATATTCTAAAGAAATGTCCAGCGATGCCTTTGATACAGAGAGTTATAAACTCTGCAGAGCTGATCGGTGATACTCAACAAAAGACAAGGGGGCGGTTGTGCACTGTAAAAAGAGAGAGTGTCATTTCAATGAGTACCCACAACTTATTCCACGGTGTCTTGAATGTATATGTGGCACAGTGACATTTCGGAACAACAGTAGGCTTTCTATAGCAAATATTACAGGCCTACTGATACAAAGGTAACGGCTTTGAAAAATTTAACGAACTGCTTCACAACTTCAGCTACACAAAGCTGCAAACACAAGCACACAGCACACTGGAAATGAGATATTTATAAAACTTCATTCATGATCAATTTCTCTGTGACTTTGAATAATCCTCATGGGAAACATTAACTGAATTTGATGGCTTAGACAATGCAAATGGAAATATGAAAAATCTCTTTCTTTCACTGCCGATTCCTTCCCACACTCGGGGAAAAGGCTGTGCCCCCCCCCCCCCCCCCGTTTTAATGATATCAACGGATACATACAAGTGAAACATTATTGCTAGGGGGGAAAGACAGAACAAAGAACATCAGCTGTTTTGACAGATGTTCAGTATTTTAAAAATGTAGTTACCTATTCCCTGATGGCTGCAAAGCGGGCATATTTGTATTACTACTTGAAAACAAGAGCAAGCCAAAATTTGTGTGGAAGTTGTGAAAGAACTAGCTATAAATCACAAAGAGTTGCTGTTAACAGGCGAATTTTCTCTGATTCTAAAGACATAGCTGATGCATGCAATGTGTATTTTACTTTTGTTCGACCAGGCTTGGCAAGGAAGATACCTTCCACTTTGCTCCACCTCCATCCGCTTGATTAAACATCATGCAACCCAATGCCAACTTTGATATTTCCCATCGATTCTACAGAATTTGCAATGAAGCAACCATTGATCATACAAGAACATAAAACAATACACCAGTTCAAAGGACTTGGGTTCATTCAGTTCGCTTCGGCCCGAGTTCAGGAAGTGCACCCTGCTTTGTTTACATTTTGTTCTCGACCCACGCTGGCCAGACTTAACTTGGTAGGATCAGAAAATAAAACACAGGATGTGCTTCGGTTTAATGAAAAGTCAAACCATTACCAAACTAAACATGCACATTTCACCACTGATGTGACATTTCAAGTAAAAGTTTGATCAGTAGTTTTAGCGGTGGCATCCGTTGTGAACACATGAAAGTAAGTCTATCATTTGTTAACTGTAATCTTTTTATGTGTTTAAAGTTTGTGGTGGGTATCTGCATCTGTATGGTGTTGAGTATCGTATATTACCAGGCAAACTCGATCAATATTTCCCAGTTCCGGTCGTGATGTGAGATGTCCAGCTGGAGTGTAGTTAAGCCACGTGTCTGGGGAGAAACGTCACGAACTAAAGCATGTCCTGGTGACATTTTCATGCTTAGAGACACTGTAAACCCGATAATTCTAACCTAGTACTCCAGTGTACAAGTGGTTGTCGGATATTTTACACCTATATTTGATGAACTCCAGTAATATGGGCGTGATTATTTGGTGTGTTTATCGTCAGTCATTTTGAAAAGTCTAGTGATGAACACTCTTGAATCATCAACGACAACTTCCATGTGTTATCAGACTTTTCATTAATTGTTGACACTCCATGTCAATATCATTATCCCTTCCCAGCATCGTGACACGACTGAAGGACTTTTCTGCATTCCATTGCCTTGTCAGCTCTGACAAAGTGACTTTATTCTGCAGCCTCAGCTGTACCCCCTTGGGGACTGTCAGATGTGTAAGCTGTTCTTCTGGCCTCATCTACAGAGCTTTGCACCGGGTCTGTGTCTCATGTTTTGCTTATTATTATGATTATCTGAAACCTTAAATGCTGAGTCTTGTTTTTGGTAATAAAAAGCGTGTAAGCTGTTCATTCATATGATGCTATGACACATCAACTTAAGTGTCAGTGTATGTTAGCAGTTTGTTGTCTTTTTACATTTAATATCACATTATCTTTGCATTTTGTTAACATGTATTTGTACAATGTTAAATGCGAACTGAATGTCTTATAATTATTACCCAAGGAAATCCTGAACTAAATTAGAAATTGTAGATGAGTGGAAGTGAATGGAAAAGCTAAACATTAAGTCATATATGTTTATAAACTGTTGCCTCCTATAAGACAGAAAACAGAGTGGAGTCACAATTGAACACAGAGCATAATTTTTAGCTTTGGAGTCACTTGATCTCTTAGCACTCAGAGGCATGCGTGGTCTTCATATATGAATAATGGGCTGAAACGTATGTTTTTATTTGATTATGTTGCCTAAAACGCAGATAGGACAAACATGTTGAGTCATTCATTTTGAGCCAGTGTCCATTAACATGGCTAAAATGGAAAATACTGGTATGTTAGGATTAGCAGGTAAAGATGGGACGTGATCGATTGGAAGTAGTAGGCAGAATAACTGCTCATTTGTGAAAGGTGATGGAAAGTGACTTGTATCTACTTTAAACGCCGTCAGAACCTGCCTGCTGGCGAACCAATCAATATCGAGGCATTGACAACCATATAATTCCAATAAAATTGCTATTTCCTGTATATGCCGACCTATTGATTTGCTACTCTCCTTGCTGGATTATAAAACTACAATCAAGAATTGGTGACACTGGTGGAGCTATCATATGTAATTAGTTGTGTGTAATATCAAGCTTTAGCTGTCTTATGCTAAATTCTAGGTGCTCTCTCTCTCTCTCTCTCTCTCTCTCTCTCTCTCTCTCTAATACTCTTCTAACTAGTAACACTCGTTAATGAAAACTTAATAAAACTAAAGCACAAAAAAGTTAACATGTAGCTGACACATCTCATGTTATAGATATGAAACGGTAATTAAATGTGTCTGTACATGCTTAGAGAAAATTAATATTGCCAATTACGTTAGTATGGTTTACGGGATTTGCTCTTGGTACACTCTATGGAAAATCATGTACCCCCCAGCATAGTACAAAAGTATATCTTTAAATAAATGCTCGGTACTGAGTAACCTCTCCCACCCACCCCCCACCCCCCTCGCCGCACAAACCTGCTACACAGAAGTCAAATATTGTCTCATAAATATCTTTTAAACTGATACATCTGAGAATGGACATGGAAGGAAGTGTTAAATTATACATTTATGAGCACACAAAATATTGGCAACTTCCCTTTGAACAGTTCGTTCTACTGTTGACAACTATGTCCCAATATGACCCATTCTGTACGTAGATGAACCTGCACATAGGCTTTAAAGTCGGCCACACAAGTGTCTCCCACGTTTTTAATCAATAGAGTTTATATGCAGAAGAAAACATAGAAGAGAAAATGGGCCTGTATGCACGTTCACGCTTAAATTTAAGGCACATTCCGGGCAATACATATCACAATAGCTCATCTTATTATTTAAAAACTGGGTTTCGGAGGGAAGGAATTATCTAACGTCTTGACACGGTCTAGCTTTACCGTCAAGATAATATGTTCAGTTTATATGCATCCAAATGATAAAATGTTTTAATGAACACTCTTATCGCAATTTTTCATAATGTGGTGAATGGTAAAATTTCAGCAGGCCATGATATGATAAGTATAGGGCAGGGGTTGACTTCATCTACGACCTCTTCTGGTTCTCCTATACTTAAGTAATTCGCCATATAATCCCGCTATCTGCTTGGTCAATATGCATGCAGACTATAGGGCAAACAGCTTGCTTGAAAACTTGAATTTGAATATACGACAGTGATGAAAGAGTCTCTCTCCCATGATTTCCAAAATGTGAAGACTTGTTTTAGCCAGAACAAACTCAGTGTAATGTAGACAAATGCTAATCCATGCAAATTAGCACCAGTCAACCAAATACTTAAATTCCCTGAAACAGTCACTGAAACTTACCACAAAATCTGTAGACATGTAACCATGACCCATATCTAGGAATATACATGGACCAAAACCGTAAGTGGAACCAACATATAGACAATGAGTATAGTTAAAAGGGATTATAGCAAAACTTGCACTTTCCCTATCACTTTAAAATATGGTCCATCAAAATACATTAAAATCGTTCCACAATACCTTAGTACTTCCCCTCTTCGATTATGCAGACATAGTATACAATTCCACACTAGAAACTAAGAAGACAAACCACACAAATTAGCACAGCAGAGCTGCCAGGCCTAGTGTAAGATCAAATGGTAGGACATACAGGAATCCGATGTTCAGATGTACGAATGTTCAACGCTTTCACCGCATATTTATCCCATTGCATACCCAATTGACCACTGATATTCTAGGAATTTTGACAACACAAAAGAATAATAGAGTAAGAAGTTAAGAAAATAGTACCAGCAACAACACGCCACATATTTTGCTATAATTATATTCACAATCACGAACGTAGGTGAACCTATGGGTATTCTTGAAAATTTGATAAAGTATTGAAATGTCTTTAAATTTGCACGGAAAGTGGACCAGAGCCACTTCTCGCGGCCTGCCGGCAGTTCGACTGCAGTCGCCTCCCGCGGTGAAAAAGTTAAACAGCTTTGTACTAGATCACCTTGGTACTTAACTTCAAACCAGCCAGGATATCCATTTATACGTGTACAATACACAAAGTGCCTTTCAACTAGGACAAAAATAGAATGCCTACACAAATATCTCAGCGGGCCGAGAAATTTTGGAACAATCTCCCTGCAAATATGCGAAATCTCTTAGCCTCGTTTTGAAACTGCTTCACGCAAACACTTTGCCTTTTAGCTGCAACTTTAGTTGTACAGTTACATGTTTTGTTTACTGACGGTGAGGAACATATGCTTTTTTGTTTTTTGTTTTTTCCATCCACTGTGTGTTTATTCCTGGAGCGTACATTTTTTATATATATTGTGAATGTATGCTAGTGCTTGGTCACCAAAATAGAGTGTATGAACCACGTGTGTCACTGACTTTAGATAATTTTTTAAAAATCAATGAATATTGAGTCAGTTGTCTCAAATGTGCCGAATTTATACACAAAAAATAGCATTATCTTTGTTATTGGTAAATGAGTATTTGTGCACAAAGTCCTTATTGAATGCATCCATAATTCCCCAACGAAGCTATGAACTGAATCAGACATATTGCATGTTGAATAAAACTGAATGTAAAAGTTAAACACCAATTCTGAAGTAAAAACTGCATTGCACTTTAAAAGGAGAGTCATAACAGACACTATAATATCTTAGGTTTTAAGTAAGGTGACCCCCGACACTTATTTTATTAGAAGCATTGTCTTCATGTGTGACTTATGTATTGTTAATGGTACCACAATATACTGATTAGATAAGAATGCTATGCGGTAGTATTAAGTGGTCTGAATGGAAAAATACTGGTTATGTTAAGCCTAAGCAAAGAGTGAAATGATATGGTTGGTTGGAAGTGACCGGAAGAATAATGGTTGGTTTCTGGAAGGACAAGGAAAGTACAATTTCATGGTTACGTCTGCAGTGATCTTTCACCATAAAACAAATGTCATATTTAAACTACGACATCTCACAAAGGCTAGTTATATTGTAATATGATACCTAGGTATTATGCACATGGGTCTTTTACACTGCAAAGTGACTCTGGTACAGTCAAATGAAGCCATACACATATCTCTTTCATATCTTTTTGTGTTATTTATTGATTTATTGGTCATGGCTGAGTACCACAGACACTTTTACATGACACAATCAAAAGCAAATTTAGATAGACCAGGTTCAAAGGTACAGTATTGTTAATATACATGCCCCCTTTAACAGCAAGGTGATATTGATTTTTTCCAAATTATTAGTGCAATAATCATGATAGTTTTGGTGCCGTACTTGATTGTGGGTCCAGTTTGATGTATGTTGCATAATTGATGGTAATGTACCCACGGCTGCTGCTATTATAGTTGTGTGCATCTTTTACATTAATGGATCTTCATGAGAGTACAGTATAGAGCCACTTGGATAAAATATCCTTGCGAACTAATGCGTCTCACAGCTCAAACGCTGCTCATACTGTATGTTTCGATTCCTTCGTTATCTTGTTTGTTCACCAGGAAACTTTAATAGTGCGGTTATCATCCCTTGAAATTGTTTTCGATGTAAGATTAAACAAAGAAAAACAATGAAAATTGTACAGGCCTTTCCTAAGTTCTCTCTCTCTGTGGATTGTGTATTTAGGTTAGGAAAAGTTCAAAATGTGAATTACCCCATTATAATTACCGTTGACTTCTGTGTAATCAATGGCAATATTTGCATTAACCAGTAATACCCAAATTGGAAAATATATCAAGAATTTTGGATACAGACCATCACAAACTAGTGACTTTTTTATCCTTCCACAAAGTTAACAACTTTTTTTCAGAGATACATGCAAGTTAGATCCCCGACAAGCTTGTGGATGGTCCAGATATAGGTTTTGGAGTTGAAAATGTACAGTAAATAGGTGATGACGGATGCATGGTCGACTAATAAGTCAACTAATCTAAAAAGTGGGCCAAACAGGCGTCTGCTAGGACTCGATTACACCACATCGATGGATGCTATTTCTGCGACAAAAGTATAACACATGAGTTGAAAGGGAAATAGGATGGATACTCAGAGCAGCAAAAGCAGTGCGCAGCACGAAAACTAAATGTAATATACCCTGCAGAACATGGTCAGGACAATTTAACCTCTTCAAGAAAAACTACCAACCTGGCCAAATGAAAACAAAGAAGGACATTTCCTTGCAGATAAAATTCATAACAGAGAATAAAATCATTCCCGAAATGATATTGACGTTATCGATTCGACCACTTTGTAGTAATTTTGTTGTTTTTTTTCCTGTACAACTTGTAAGTGAGGATTGCACAGGGGTAAAAAAAATTCACCTTCTCCAAAGCTGTTAGCTAGATTCACTGCAAACTTGTGGCTGGGGACCCTGAGAGGCTTTTTCCTCAGTCTTTTCAGGTAACCATGCTTCTGTGATATATGGGCTTTAATGGATGCTATGGATTTTAATGAATGTCATTTGTTGTCCCCATGTTCAAAAATCTTTTCCTCTGCAAACCACCCAGGGAACTGCTTGGGAATTGCATGTGAAAACTTCTGGGTATTTGTAATCTTGATTTGTTCAAAAGGTAGAGTTGTGGCATTTTCCATTCTTGTATGTATTTTTGTGTGTTTTTTGATATTTTTACTTCTTCAGCAAAACTATCACTCAGGGTATGCTGAAATGCAATAGCCTGTGGAAGGGTCAAGCAAAGTCTTGATTAGTTGGTTTTACTCCTAATCCCTGACTTATAATGATTTTTTTCACTTTGTGTACATATCAGTAAATGCATGTATCCCTTTTGATTTCCAGTAGTCAAACTTTATTGTATATGTCCACAGGGGACTACGGCTACCATGTAATCAATAAGAACTGCAATCATGGTAATTGACATTTTCGATTCCATCTCCAAAGCCATCAGCCAAAATTACTTTAGGCATGGAGGAGATATATCTCGGGTTGACCTGTTCTGAGTACGTTCAAATGGTCATCCACCAGTGATTTTCAATCAGATAATCAGAGTACTTAGCAAATTGTTGTGAAGCAATAGATGTTGATAGGCGGTAAAGTGGCGGTTCTGGTCCACTATTGTGAGGTGGCTAACATGGTTAACGATGACGTCATTATAATGGTAATGAACACCGTCATAAACGTAATTAGCATAATTTGCATTAGAAACACTCTAATTAGCGTCATTGACACTACGAATCACGTCATCAAAACCAGATAGGCAACAAGTAATTAACGTCATTAAAGAGATAAGACACACAAATGACGCCCCTATAAAGACCAAGCAATGTTATAAATGTTACCCCTTGTGCCTGCGATGATTTTGGTAACCTGTCAGTTAACATCGTAATGAACACGCACATGTCTCATTAAGGCTATCTTTATTATTATTTATTATTATTTTATTAAACCCCAGCAAGCGAGAGTATAAAATATACATCAAAATAATGGAGATAAACTTTTGCTACACAAAAATAAAGTGTGTAAAATCATATAGTACGTCACAATAGAGCATATAAATCAAAAGACAATCACACACACACCCTAAAAATGTAATATGCCACATATTATTAACTGAGTCAACTGAAGATACTTCGGTCTAATAAAAGCATGAATACATGGGGAGCATAAAAACGTGCCTGCTGTTGAACCCCGCCCCGAACCCGCAAAGCTGTGACCCAGGCAGTACTAGTGCAACAACACAAAATATATTAGATCTGTGTGTTTTTCCTTCATACATCACTTGATTGATGTGTCAAGACAATCAGGAGTGCACCTGTCAAGATGATCGGAGCTACTCGTATAGACAGTAATCTCCCAACATGTGGCCTTATACATGACTGCAACGTAATCCTTTACATAATCACAGTAGAAAGAAGAAATCCCTTCTGTGTATAGCTGTATGGAGCTGGCGCCCTCTTAAAGGGACCCCACTTTTAAAGAGACCACCATTATCAACATATAGCTCCAATAACGTATATAACATGCAATATCACAAATGCAGAGAGGTAACTGGAGCTAGGACTTTTCCACCTCATCAGCAGAAGCAAAATACAATTTGGGCTCTATGAAACAGTAGCCACATTCGCATCTCACAAACGTGGACCAAAACCGGAATTTTACTTTCTACTGATGTTTCATCTTTCCCCATTGCAATGTTTCATTTCGAGTACTTGCCAGGAAATTTTGGTATACAATCTTATGGATTAGTATATAACTCACTCGGATTCTGATCCGTGTTTACAAGTTTTGTATTCTAAAAAGCCATTGGCTAATGCTTAAACTTACCTCTCCTTCGATCGATGACAATGTACTTTTTGAAAGGAAAATAAGTCAGCTGAATCCATAATGCCATGGTGTACAGGTTACTCACAACTGTCTGAATTTACAGGGGCAAATGCATTGTGATGTGGGAGGCTGCACTTTCCCAGCGGGAGGTTGCCAGGATCTTGGGGCGCTCCAGGCCATTGCCAATATGCTGGGGGGGGGGGGGGGGGGGAATGTGTCCAAGGAAACAACAGGATGCAAGGGTAAGCCTAGATCTGGGCGACTAAGGCTGGACCAGAAATCAATAGAACAGCGTGATGTTGTCAGATTATTACCGATTCTGCTTGGATTTCCACGATAGAAGAATAAGGCTTTGATAAATGCTTTCAGACAGGTTCGTAGGTGGGCGTATGGTTGAACAAGAGTGTTGCAGAAAACACAGTGGCTTGATGGGGGGGGGGGGGCAATTACAACAACAAGGCGCAACTGCTGCTCTCATCGCTCAGGACACTAACAGGCCAGTGCCACGTGGATGAAATCCTGCGCATAATTGAAGAAATGGATAAAAAAAAATATCCAGGGCTACTGTTGTATCAGGATAACATACCCACACACTGACTGAGGCAGTATGCAGTATCTACAGCAACACAGTATTTCATTGTTGCCATAGCCAGCCCGTTCCCCTGCCCCCCCCCCCCCCCCATTGTGCATTTGTGGGACACAGACCAGTATAATCTAAATCCCCACGCTGAGATCACCAAGCTGGCAAGCAGCATGCCAAGGTGGATCGAAACTTGCTTACAGAAGCGGGATGGTCACACTCGTTATTGATGTATGAAACCACCCAATACCACCACCATCACCACCACCACCAAAAACAACAATAACAACTTTTAAGGGTCACCATTTCCGCCCAATTTAGATGCGAAAAGCAATGTTATGATAAAGTAAACAAACTCCCCACGCACATCCTCATAACATTTGAATAATGGTGAACAAGGGGTTACATCTTTTGCCCTCAGGAGCATATCTTGGTAGATCCGTATCTCATAATTACCATTGAACACTAAAGGGAAAGTACCTGTGGGGTTTCTTTTTGTGTTGTTCAAATTAACCTTGAGTGACCTTTAAAGCTCAAGCTAAAAATTTGCATTTATGTTGGTAATAGCGCATCCTGTCACTTTACATTTAGAAAATGATGACTCCAGGAGAGTGTGAGTCAGCAGTTTGGTATTGCAAACAGCGATGGCGATCTTAGCGAGTGGCCACTTTGATATAACTTCAAAGGTCACAGGACCACTTGAATCCATAAAGCCAAGGTCAACTAAGTACAGGCACATCACGGGTTTTTTTAATTTATAACACTGTTATTGCAACTTCAAATGTGTTGGCGTGTTTTCCGCATCTTCTACAGCCAATTAGCATGTCTGAAAACTTTTTGTAGGTTGACGTTTCCTTCAATAGTTGACTATAGTAAGATCAAGGCACAACTTGCCAATACTTTGCATGGCAGATTGGGTATGATTAAACAGGTCTTGCGGTGCAGTTTCTCAGATGCATCACTTTGGAGATACAATTGCGGCAATACTAGTTCTCTCTATGTGGCAGTTTTGGGTACTGCACAAGTCACCCATTCGAGACTCTAATTTGTCTTTGAAGTCTTTGGAATTCGATATATGCGAGGAAAGATGAAATATTATTTACTGTTTGACTGAATAATAATAATAGACGTTCGTGTCGTCTGGACTCCACATTGCAATAAATGTGTGTATGATCCCCGTGTTTCATCACAGCGCACAGTGAGTTTTCCAACTAACCAAGTGCTACAATGAAGTTGTTCCTGGCATTATTGGTGACCGTGGCGTCCACCTGTGGCATGCAGGCCCCGGTGATGGAAGGTGTCATGCGGGCCATGGATGAACACATGCAGGCACAATTGCTGGACTCGCCTCATCTGGGTAGGTGGAATCTTTCTCTTCTCTCAAAAATTTAATAACTAAACGTCCACTCCTTAAAGGAACAGAAACGGCGTCAAGGGGCAGCCGGGTCTGACACCTCTAAATAATGGGAGGAACTTGCAGGTATATCCATTGTTGATGACACAGCTTGAATTATCACGATTCAAAATTTTAACTCATCTTGGGAATTTTATTACAGAGTTGAAGTGCCTAGTGCTTTGTTTATGTATTCCCAATCAATGGCATCAAATGCATTTTGAAAGTCAATCAAGAACACTGGTCCTGGCATGTTCTTAATTGTAGGTAAATGTAAAATGCCTGACACAGTATTTACATTTTCTCACATATAACGACCTTTTACATAAGCAGTTTAATCTTCATGGATAATTGCTGGCAACAGATTATGAATCCGCTTTGCTAGAACTTTCGCAATTGTTTTATAACCGATATTTTAGAAGGATCTGGGTCTTCAATTTTTCAAGTTTGTTCTTATCTTTCGCTGGTATCAATGTGATAATGCCTCTTCTTTGATCATTTAATAATAAATTCGTTTTTGACACAGTCAAACTTGTCAATAAAAGGGTTAAGGTAATGTAGCTTCCATAACCTGTATGTAAGGTGGCCCTGAGTTTCCAAATGAAAAACTGGCTGCACCCCCTAATTATGAATGTAGATATTTATCAATTTGTCAGAAAATGCGACAAGCAAAACATGCAAGGGAAAATAAATATGCCGTAGCTTTATGACCCCAGTTTACTCCAGCAGTGGCAACATTGTGATATATGCTTATCTCGAATTGGCAGTAGAATAGAACATGTGTGCATGCGATTCGAGGTGAAAGACATAATAAATTAAAAAACTTATCGGTTTTTTTAAGGATACATTTGAGCCAGATTGCTATGTACAAATCTCACTTACACCTAGACAGAGACGTGCACTCAGTATGTTCAGGTGTGGCGTAGCACCCATCAAAATATAGCGACAGGCCAGTACGGAACGAATAGGCCGAGGAAAGAGCATACTACTCTTGTTAACCAAATAAATTAATAGAAGACGAATATCCTATAATTTTTGATTGCAAATTATATGAAAATGAAAGAAAACCGCTCGAGCTAACGTACACTGAAGATCCAATTTTGGAAAATTTATGTCGCGAGAGCAAATTGAACTGTGTATTTGGAAGCCAAGACGAGATAATGATTGGGATATTGGCCAAACTAGTTCAGCAGTGTTTTAAAAAGTGTGATAAAAGCCAAGTTAATCATGCTAATAGGGATAGCCAGATAGAGAAGCTTTTCTGGTACAATGGTCTTTTGAAAGTTGGTGGTCGTTTGACGAATGCACTAAACATCACCACAAAGACGAGTTCATCCTGTCATTTTTCCAAAATGACAGGATGAATTCGTCTTCGAATTGATACATTGGTACAGAACACTTTCAAGCTAATATGTGTGATACACAAACACTCGGCTTCTAATGACAAGATTTAATATGTCATCATTACGTAATTTACTATACTATCCCGGAATTGATTCTGCCTAATATACCATCATCACACTAATCAGGCAGACACAATCCTCGCATCTAAAAAGTTCCAAGTGACACATAAACAACTGTACCCGACGCAACAGATGAGAGCAACTGGGTGATGAGTGGGTCAGAGGGACAAACATCCGTCCTAATGAAAGGAGTCAGAAATTCAAATTTGAAATGGTGTACTCCAGAGAACTTTCTATAATCTTTTTTTTCCTTAGCAAATGAAGGTCTTTATACCTAATGTGCGCTACTATGAAAAGCTTACAGGTTTCATCCCTATGCCAATAAAAATTGAAGAATGTTTGCCTACTAAAGTTGTAATCAGATAAGTGTACTGAAATATTGTAGTAAAGAAAACAGTTGATTCCCGAATGCTACTAGTAACTAAAGAACTGCAAACACACGACTGTTTCTTCCTTTATTTCAACTCATTCCACCCTGATAGAAGACCGAGTCAACAGCCGTCTTTCGGAATGCTGTTGACCATGGGCATATAATTTGGAATGATCTTCCATAAGAGTTTCATCTACAATTTTTAAAAATAATCCCTCCATTAGTAAAACACAATTCTAAAAAATAATCCCTAAATTAGTGAAACACAATTAGCAGACGACATTTACATGTTAGCGGGAAAAAGGGTCATTAGAGTGGAATGAGTTAAAATAAAATGAATCCCCAGTAATATATTCAAGTATTTGTATCTACAACCACTTGCTGGTCGCTGTTACCCCATTTTGCAGTCCAAACTCTATACATTCCGTAAGCTAACCTGTCCCTGTCTTTGTATGATCAGAAGTGTTTTAAATAAAGAGAAATAATGATATTAAAGGAATCAGGACTGGTGATAAGTAATTCAAAAGTTCTTAATTTGCCCGTGATACATAATTCTTTATACTAGACATCTAATCAGCAAAACTGTTACTACAATTGTTACAAAGCTTTGAAAAATAGAGTGGTTTAAAGGCAAACCTTTGAAAAAGTGTAAAAGGATGGATTGGAGCAAACAAAAGCAAAGTGACCAGAAATTTACCGGTGAAGTGGTGTAATGAGGATATTGTGCTTTGGGGTGTTTATTTACATGAAGATGAGAACTGGATAAATGATAGGAACTTTACAATCAAGTTGCAATCTTTTGAGATATCAAAATATAGAAAACCAGAAATCTGTCCACAATTGGTAGAAATATTGCAAGTAAGACCCTAGCTACATCTGAATTATTGCACCCTGTTACCCTAGCTACATCTAAATTATTGTACCCTGTTTCAGTGTCGAATGTACAGACAGTAGTTATGCAGAGTGTGCAATCCAGTTTTTACAAATTTATTTTGACGAGTGGTATCGCAAAGGTTTAAAAAACCATTATGCATAGAAAAATTAGTGACGGAGATTTGAAGATACTTCGTTTTGAATTTCAACTAAGCAGCGCAAATAAATTATATAAAACGGATCTATAGTCGAACAGAGGCTACGTGAAAGGCAATCTTTCAAGGTCACATTCACAACGTCACCTTAGACATATTCTTGGGTAGATTTTGCTTTGAAATAGAACAGAACAGATACCATTATTTTGTAAGCAGCCTTTTCAAGTATGGCAAGATTTTGAATATTGTTTTATTACCAAAAGATGGAAAAAAGTTTTTACAAAAATTAGTTATATGGTGTATGGATGATAATACCAGGGACAAAAAAATCTGTATTTTAGAAACAGTAGTATGGAAAAAGACATCACAGGTATATACAAGCTATTGTACATTTTATACAGAAGAAATGAAAGACAGATGTGACTTAACAGTTACCTTTCTAGATTTCTTCTCAGTGAGACTGGTAATTCAAATATTATCGAAACAACGCCTGAATTTTCCTAACGTAAGATATAATGATGCCATAAATATACCCCGTTTCTTGATACCAGGTAAAACCAAAAACATATGTGAAATGACATGTAAACCCTTTTATTAGATTTTGTAGAAGAAACAAAACAACAATTACCGACAAGTATAAAAACATGGCACGAACATTTTCCAACACCAAGAAGAGACACATGGTCAAAAATATCTTTATACCATATAAATGTACAGCAGAATTTACAGGCATTCGAATTTCCAATATTACATCGCTTTGTGGTAACCAAAGATACACTTCATACAATGAACATAGTCCAATCGAACATATACTATTTTTATTTATACCAGATTCAATTGCTCACCATTACTGGGAATGCAACTATGTCCAAGTGTTTTGGAAACGCTAAGACGAATAGTGGAATCAACAGATGATTAATGATAGAATATGCCAGTGCTATGAAAGGTCATTTTTGGTCGCTACCGAAATGTTGATGAAAAACACTATTATATTTTGAAAAATATGATATTGCAAGTCAAAGGTCTTATTCATAGAGACCAGTGTAACACCATCAAGGTAACATTTAATAGTTGTACACATTCAAATTTAAAAATTGATGTGATTAACACATAATCTATTCACAACGGGAGAATTAAGATATATTTAATTACTGTTGAAGTAATCTGCGTTACCTACTCGCAATGATATGAATGAAATTGAAAAGCCAATATGTATTTTAAAAAAGAAAGAAAAAAGATAAAAGGGAAAACGTATGGCATATTTCCTTTCAAATAAGATATCGACAAGCATAATAGGTAACGCACTTCACTAACGTATGCCAAACAATGTTACTGATAGGCCTTGTATCTAACGATTAGCAAGCACCGACACACAAAGGAAAACTCTTGCTGCTTCATAAAGGTAAAGGGACTTCTTGGGACAAGGAGAAATATGTGCGGATGGTCATATACTACAGTTGTCATATGTTTAGACATATTTTTGGATCTTGTGATAATCTATTACATGGAATAATAAGAGAAATGGATTTTTCTGACTTATGACCCCCCCCCCCCCCAAAAAAAGGTGGTACAGTTTCCAATATATAAATCCTACTTACAGTAAACAAAACGGCGTCTGCAGTTACAGTTCACACTCATAACTGTGGTCTCTTTGGACCTGGTAACCTGGTGGTCCATGTAAACCCACCAAGGGGTACTTTGCGTAATGCGTTATAATAACATCAGGTGTTCAGAGGTGCCAAATCTCCCTCAGTTTTCAGTCCCCGAAATTGGCTGAAAATTTGATCAATTTACGGTGTGTGTACTCATCCTAATTGAAGATTTGCTGTTATGTTTTTTGGTAATCATTTTTGTGTTCCTGCTGGTCTTGACTAATTGGCCCTGAAACGATACATGAACGTTCGCATCCCAGGTGCGTCGCTTGTGGGCAGCCAGTCGTGTAGGTCACCCAGCATCTTTCATTTCCCAGATTAGTTATTCGGGGAGTGTAATTTTCCAGCGGTGTACGAGCATTTGTTTTGTTTGTTAACCATTATGACCACCACCTCCCACCGCTTCTGAGACCTGCACTTCCAAAAATGAGATGCATACAGAACATACATGATACAAAATAAAATACTGCAAGACTAAAACATGTTGTACGTAGCGTTGTGCTGCAGGCAAACTAAATGGCCTTGCAGCAAATTTTCTATCAAATTTCAACCTGCAGTCAGTGTCACCAGTCAGTCAGGCATTTCTTTTTGTACATTATCTACTGCCTGCAGTCTGTTCAGAGGACTCATTTTTTAATATTTACTTGGATTTTCCTGCTATTAGTTGTGTACAAACAAAAAATCCCAAATTCCGAGACCCCCCCCCCCTTAATGCCAAAATCCGATATTGCCCAATTCTTTGGAAAAGGCAAGTTATTCGGTACTTCTAAGAGTTCAACTGATACATTTTATCTTGAAACTAACTCTGCTTAGAGAGAAAATGTCTTGCAACATAAAATTTAAACACCAATGGAATTCGATACGTAAAATAAACAATGATTTTATTATCAAAAGTAAGCAAAGAATGGAAAGATCGCAATAATAGGGGTTTGTACCTACCGATATTTCAAAAGCTTCACTAGAGCTTCAATTTTTCGCTTTATTCACACAGTAATTTATTTTGTATGTTCATTGAACATGTTTTTACGAAATCTTTTCTTACGTATAATCCTGAAGAAACTCCAACAGTGTGGATTTATCTCCACACATTCACAGCTGAAATGAAGCATGATGGCATTTTCAATAATTCGTCAAAGTGACACTAGATGGCACACTTATCAGTTAATATTGGCAAGCACCACATGCATTCAGGCTATGTTAAATGAATTCATTAATTAATAATAACAAAAAAAAAAAACAAAAAAAAAAATTGAGGAATTTAGTAGCTGGGGCCGAAAGATATGAATAAAGTTTAAGGAGATATTCTAATGGAAGACAGGTGCCAGATTATCTTTGATAGTTCTGTGAGTAAAACAGGCCTATCATAAACACCACAAAAACCTGGCAACAATTCACAAGATAAATTGATTTCAAAATCAATCAAAATAGTTTCCTTATTTAAAAAAATAAGATATGCTGACCTTTGAACGACAATGGAACAGAAGACACTGTCTCAAATTACCGGTCATTCTCCAACGAATTGCCCTGATATAACAGTATAAAATAACATAAAATGCGACAATTTTGTTTGAAATAACACAGCAGCTAACCAAGAAAAATTACTGGTGCACTGAGTCGTCCGGATCAACAAGTGAAAGAATTATAAAATGAATGAATTAATTAATCTATGGCCGTATTGACATATAATGTGGCTGCATGTATATATATACAATCTTCGTAATGGTACCTTCTAAGAACTTTTTAAATCTTCATTAAAATTTCCTTCATGATTAAGAATGGGAGTTAAGGAACCGTTTTCTCTAAAGTGTTATTTTTGTCTTTTTTTTTTCTTTGAAACAGCACAATGATGATGAACTTTTAATTATGGAATGCGACCCATTCTCGACTGTAGAACCGTGAACGTTAATGAATATGTGAAGAGATATACATACACAGAGCCTAGAAACATACAAATTTACAGATTTAATGAAGAATGGGAATATACATGGAAGTTAACATTTAGAACAACGAAATGTTAAAATATCAGACATGAGTTTGGTTAGTTTAAACATATTATATTTCACCAAGTGAAAAAGGATTTGAGAAAAGGCGCAGAGCACTTGTATGAACTCCTCTCCATGTACATCAAATGAATTTCACAATTTCATCAACAAAATGGTGGATAATATATACACTATATACATTGTCATATACAATAATGCTAACTCATGGTATTAATGCAATGGTTTCACAGAAGAATTTCACAGAAGAATACATTATTGCAACAGGTAAGATGAAACATTGGACAAACAACCTGACAAGTTAGAAACGCTTAGTCTAAATAAGGAAATCATGGACTGTTCTATATAAGTGAAAATGCGATATTAGCTTTGTTCAAGTTTTGTACGCATATGCCTCGGTCATAACCACAATAATTTCTTTAAATTACAACAATTGAAGTCTTCGAAAAGGGAATCTGTATACATATTGGTAACTGATTGAGTCATACGTTTAACATAAATCGAAGTACAGTTCCACCTTGTGTTTGTTCTCTTTTTCAGTTGAAAGGCGTAAAGTAAACAAGTGTTCAGCCTCCAAAATTTCGGCTGCCGACAAAGCCACCGTCATAAGCAAGCATGACGAATATAGGAAAAAGCATGGGGCATCTCCAATAGTGAGTTATAAAATCCTATCGTAAAAGCAATTGATCAAAAGTGTGATCTTCCATGATTATCGTCAGGAAAAGTATTTTTCGACGAACAGAATGTTTGGACGATGTCATTCGTTTATCTTGATAGCAGCACCAAATGTGAGCCTTTTGACACAAACAGTATGCATAATAAGGCTACTATCTTCAGGAAAAATGTCATACTTGTGGTTATTGTCAAACCCAACTGTAACAATTACATTACTAGTAGAAACGAAAATAACAATCTTTGTAATGGTGATATTTAAGAAAATACGACTGGTATAAACTTCTCGATTATTAAAGTTTCAAAATTTTTTTTACAAAATGCAAGTTAAGTACAATCATTTCAAATGCTTAAATATACTGATATAAAACTAGAATGTAGAATTACCAGAGATTTTAGACAAGGTGTCGTCTGCTGTTGAACTTTACTAGTATGGGCGAACGGATCATAAAAGCAAGTGGCAAACTATGTGTGTGCCATCTATGTGTTTTATTTTGTTTATTTGTTTGCTTTTTATCATTTCATTAAATTTAAGTCAATATTTTTCTTTCTCACATATCCAGCCATTTGAATATGGGCCTGCAGGCGCTGCCGAACTATATTTGAAGAGTTGCGATTGTTCCAAATGTTCAAAGACCTTCCAAGATAAAGTGGATGTGTATGTTGTCTCATCTTCTTCGGTGGTGGGTCGAACATAGTAAAGGCCATCATATGGTTTCTTCCTTTGACAACAAAACGAGTACACTTTGACCAAATGGTCGACTATGAGCCAGCTCCATACCCACACACAGATTTATTTCATACGCTGGTAGAAAATATGTATGCTTCGCTCCGGTGTCCATTTTCTTTGTATATTGTCAGGACACGACAGTCTTTTCTCGATGAATGGCCTAACGGTGCCCGTAGGTCCATTGACTTGTTGTAGTCTTAAAAATTTCGAATACAGATATAGTCTTAGAAATCGAACTATACATAAAATTATTAATGCCAAAGTTACATTCAATTTAAAATTATTGTTACAACATAAAAACCCATATCCTACTTTTAAAGAACCAAACATTACACATATTCAAGTGAACTTAAGTTATAAAAACTTTTCGTATACAGATTCAATATTTTCGCCGAAACTGTGCAAGCAGGATAAAAAAATAGTTTTTTTTTTCAAAGATCTTAATCTGATAAATTCTGCACATGTTCAATTAATTCCAATTTTGTTTGAAAATCTAGGGTTTCTGTGATTTGGACTATTTATTGACTCACAGCATGGTAGCCAGTAAACCAGTAGCGTTTTATATCGCTAATGTTGAATAACATAATTTAATAAATAAGAAACCAGGTATAAACCGTTACCATGCATTTCCTGTTGCAATTAATTGCAACCGATTTCTGAAAATAACTTTTCATGCACCATAAGTATTCGAACCGCCACTAACCTCCAGCCTAAATGTCCATTTACATTATGATCAAGGCTTTAAAGATTCTTGGATTTTTAGCACAAGCTATTTTGTTTTCAAATATGATAACGTGATGCAAATGCAAGAAAATGTTATAGGCCTGAAATCCCCTGGCGTGTGAAAAAAAACGCGGATAATGCTGCTCTCAAATTTAAATGCAACATAGTTGGCTGTTATGTGCAAACAGTAGCTTACTATGGTCCTTTGCATGTATCATTCTAAATTTCTATATGATGCTCTTAAATTGAAATGTAACACTCTCACGTTGAGCTGTTGTAGGCACACGCTGGCTCACTATTGCCTTTTGTATGGATCACTATAAATCCCTACATTTTCAAATGAATTTGGGGTCAACAATGACTTCTTGCGATTTGCCCCCCAAAAAACAAACAAAAAAAATCCAAACAAGCGGGCTGTGTGAACAGCCCATGCTCAGCTGACCTAGACATCCATCACACTTGCAGCTCTGTGAACTTGGGAAAGGATCATGGTCACCCATGTCCTCAGTATGTCTGACCTTTAAAGAAGAACACCAACATGTGCAACATCAAGGTTCAAGCAGTTCTCAAGTTATAATGAAGAGTAAAATTCATGTATGTTGCACAGTGACCCCAGAAATGAGGTCAAGGTCATTCATGTACTGCCTAAGCATGACCTTCATACAGAAACATTAACATGTGCTGCATCATGGTACTAACTCAAAACAGATCTCAAGTTATCAAGTAAACAGTAAATTTCGTGTCAGTTGTCCTGTGAATTAGCATTAGAATGCCCATTGACTTACATAGTAATCAATAGGAAGGCTGCATTGACTGGTAAGTACCGTAATTGAAAAAAATCCTTAAAAATCAGGAATCCAAAGCAGTGCCACCTTGTAAACACCTTTGTTTGACCTTTCCACAAGAACATATCCATCATATTTCAGCTTAATCTGAGTGACGGCTCTGAGAACAAGTGAAAAAAAGCAAAACCATACAAAAAATTCATAAAAAATTAGAAAAAATTTGCAGCGCCACCTGGTGAACAAATTGGGAGCTAGGTGTCCCTGGGAGTGTCTATGTACAATATCGAAGCACTTGTGTGAGCAGTCTCAGAGGAGAAGAGTTTTTAAGGTTTGTCCCAAAAAAGAACAAGAAGATTCATGAAAAATCCAAAAATCAATAGAGCGTGACCATTTGAACGAACTTGGAAGAGATTCACCCAAGGCACTACATCCCCACCAAGTTTGAAGTAAATCTGGCCAAAATTATATAAGTTATAACCATTACCAGAAATTCCCATGTTAAACTATCCCATTCAAACTTTGTAAAAAATTTTGAAAAAAAAAAAAATTCAAAAATCCAAAATTCATTGGAACATGACCATTGGAGCAAATCTGGTAGACACCCGACCAAGGTATATCCCCACCAAGTTTGAACTAAATCTGGATGACGGTTTTGGAGAAGAAGTTGAAAATGTAAATTGGCAATACAATGCCCATTCACTTACATAGTAATCAATAGGAAAGGTGCATTTACCGAAAAAGAGCCGAATTGAAAAAAGTGTTAAACATCAGGAATCTGCAGCAGTCCCAAATAGTGACCAACTTTGTTTGACCCTTCTACAAGGAACATATCCACCATGTTTCAGCTTGATCTCAGGGACGGTTCTACAGAGGAAGTCGAAAATAGCTAGAACACAAAAATTCATTAAAAAATAGAAAAAATTGCAGCGCCACCTGGTGAACAAATTAAGAACCAGGAGTCCCAGAGACTGTTCCTGTGTGATATCAAAGCAATTGGGTAAGCGATTTCAGAAAATAAGATTTTTTTAAGATTTGCCCCCCAAAAATTCATAAAAAAATCCAAAACTCACTGGACCTTGACCATTTGAACAAACTTGGTAGACACCCACCCAAGGCACCCCCCCCCCCCCCCCAAGTTCGCCAAGTTTGAAGTGGATCTGGCGGTTTCCGAAAGGAAGTCGAAAAAGTGAATTGTTGATGGACGGGGGACAACGGACAGAGGACCATAAGATAAGATCAACTGACTGACAAGTCAGCAGAGCTAAAAATCACTGGAGCGTGACCATTTGAACAAAGTAGGTAGAGACCCACCCAAGGTACATGGCCACCAAGTTTGAAGTGAATCTGGCTGGCCATTTGAGAGAAGAAGTAAAAAAGGTGAATTGTGAATGGACAGAGAGAAGCCATGGATGACTGAGTCTTCTAATATCTCAACCTGACTGGTAGGTGAGTTGAGCCAAAAAGCGACTGTGAATCAAAAAGCCATGTTACAGGTGGTAACTTTATTCAGGACTCTTCAATACAAGACTGTAACGTTATAAGATATTAGCACTTCATTTCTGCGGAGTCCTGGACAGGCAAATAACGTTGGTGAGGCCTAAAACAAATGTTGTGTTTCCTTATGCAGCGAAGCACACACGTACAGTAGGTAGGTAGGGATTTTTAAAAAAAAAATTATAAACTGTGAGTCTCTGAATCACAATGTGATTTGATGTACTTAAGTTGAGTTATCTGACATCAACATTCTATTGAATTCCAAAAATTATTTAATGTTTTTGACAAATTCTTGAAAATTATAAAGAAAAATTATTCTTGACAAGCATTACACTGGCGCTGCATCTTTTTGATGATGCAAACAAAATTTCACGGAGGCAATTAGCTTCGCCGCAGATAAAAATACATAGTTGACAATTCTATGAATTTTGAAAAACAAACATTGAACAATGGTCACTTGGCACAGGTTAAACTACTGGCTCCAGTCCTGAGTGTACGGTGGAATCTACGAGGAAAGGAATATGAATGCTCCCGTGAGTGACGTCCGACTCTGTGGCTGCCAATTTTATTTATCACATGAAAACGAAGCTTGTTTTAGGTTTTTATTGTTAAATACAATAGGTTGAACAAATAAACGCATACCGACCGGCCATTTTTGTGTAAACGGACTAGTTTTGTAGCCTGCAGAATGCAGATCCGCAAATTATTCAGCTATACCAGTCCCGGGGGTGGGGTGGTGGATTCCCATGTAGGATTGTGCTGGGTGGCCTATCTGCCGCGGGAAAGGCCCTGATTTCATTACTCCCAGGATTAGAGAAGCCCCCCCCCCCTCTCAACAAATGTACACAGCTTGGTTAGGATAGGGGTAGCAATTACTTGAGTGAACTGGAGATATAGGATTTAATTAGTAAGTTCTTTGGGGAAAATTTTTGTAGGAAGTATGAATATGCGAAAACATGTTTAACATTGGAATGTTGGTCTCCAGAATACACCGATGCAGAACTCCTTTCAAAACATAGTACAGGATTAAGTGAGGGTACCGTTTTACATCTGATGCAGGATTATGAATTAAAATTAATTAGGATTAAAATATCCACGGCATCCGCCCACCCTGATGTTGAGTATGTGCCCCCCCCCTCCCCCATACCAGTGCCCAACGACGTCTGCCAAAATGGCAGACCTCTCGTTCAGGCGATCCAGTTAATGTGAGTTTACCATCTTATTATTATTATTATTATTATTATTATTATTATTATTATTATTATTATTATTATTATTATTATTAAAACCTCAGCTAGGGAGAAATGAATATGTACATGTATATAAAAAGAGAAAAAAAAAGAATTAAAAAAAAAAAAGAAAAAACCCATGCCAGGCACATGACCTGGAATTAAAATGCTCTGGTGAAAAGACTGGTGAGAATGTGCTCCGCTGACCAGGGTTTAAAAAAGTTGTTGGAGTGAATTAAGAATCTGGGTGAGTCTACCAGTCCATCAGGTGCAATAGCGTCCGCGGAACAGCAACTGTAGAGTCTGGGGCAAGTGTTCTTGAAAGCTATAGACAAAGGAGACAAGTCAAAAGAGAAAATACGTGAGATGAAGGATCCAGGGTATAGAGTACCATGTAAAATAAAGTTGGACAGTTGAAGCAATGGTAATTTACGCGATGGTGAGACAGTCTTGAAAATTTTATGATATAAAGTGACAGTCCGTTGCTTAATTACATTGTGGACGAGAGGCATATTTAGAGCACGTAACAGATTGCTATGGTGCGAACGTTTACCAAGTCCCAACGACTGTTGAATTAACGTAGCTTGGAGAGAGTCCAAATTTCCCTTTTTCATGGTCTGAGAGGCTGAGACAGTTAGTACCGTAGGTGAGGACAGGTAGGCACACAATTTTCCACAGGTACATTTTAACATCTGTATGAAGTCCCGGGTAGTGCATTCCAACGTTATTCAGACCATAATAAATGCGACGACAGTTCTGCATACGGTTTTCCACGTGGCTCTTACTGGTCCAGGAGGCGTCAAATATCGTACCGAGGATCTCAAGCGATGGAACTGTTTCTGTGGGAAGGCCTTTGAGATACCATGTGGGGAGCTTGTTAAACATTTTATCACCGACTACCATACATTTTGATACATCTGCATAGTCTGTGCAAATGTTGATTTGAGTTTGGAGGTCGGGTCCCGTGGCACTAAGAGTGATGTCGTCTGCATATGCCAAAGAACCGATACAATCCAAGTCCTGTTGTATTGAGCTTTCCAGGAGACCATCTAAAAATATATTGAAGAATAGCGGCGACAGGCAACTTCCTTGTCGGGTACCCCTAGAAATGCCGAAGATACTGCTGTGTGTCCTATTTCATCTTACAACGCTATATGTCCTTTATTATAATTATATTTGAAGTACTCTACATTATCAGACAAGAAAGACAAAATTGTGAGGTAGTCCTGGGAGGGCCAAAGGCGCCAAGAAAAAGCGTGAGGAACAAGGGAGAGACAGTTCCAACGTATATCATGCCTGAACTGCCGGACGAGTGATTCCGGGTGGTTCCGTTGCGCATTTTACCAGGATCCCTGCAATTCACTCGGGGCAAGGAGTTTGATAAGACGCTGAGCGACAAGTGATAAAATTCACCATTGGCCGGCCCTGATACTTCCAAAGGCTATTGTGATGACGTTTCATCAGATGGCAGGCTATTTTTTTCCGGAGTTGCCATGGAATTACTTTTTCTAAACCAATGAGATAGCTTGGTACATAAAAAATAAGGAATTCTGTGCTTTTATGTTTGCAAAATATGAAAAGAATTGGTCATGTAAAGTGCCAGTTTTTTGCATCATAAAAATTACCATTTAAAAACTGGGCAGTTGCTATATTGCCATGCCTCTGACAGAAAAAAAATCTTCTATATTTCAAACCGCACTCGGCAATGGCCTTCTGCAAATATTGAAATTTATCCACGACAGAATGCAATCACGCAAACACGGAAGTAATGGGTAAAGTGACGAATTTAGTGTGTTATTTTCAGCTTTATCTGACCGACAACCGTGGCAACCATGTTCAAGGTACTGTCGGGCGTTTGCAACAATAAGCTTTCTCCTATATTGTAACAATGAATAAAGGTATTATGCCTGCTTTACACATGTAGTGCTCACAATCAGTGGCAGATGCTGGCTATAAACGGGAAGAAAGATCTACTCCTGAATATGCAACAGTCATCCGGGAACGTCGCTTTTGCTGTTGGCTCGTATTTATACAAATTGTCAACTTTGGCAATAAAATTAAAATTGAAATGTAATTGTTTGGTGTAACAATGAAGAAAAAACGCAAAACCACACACTATTTAAAGATCGTCAGATTTAATTTGCAGTTTATTACGATGTAAAGACGGGACTATTTACGTGGCAACAATTTAGCAGAGAACAGGCCACATCCTAAAATCATGTACAAACATTATAGGATATTTTGAAACACTGACACATACAACAATTGACGGGAAGGCTACAACTAGAACAACCTGTTTGTGTTTGTGTGTGTGTGTGTGTGCGTGTGTGCCAAACCCCATTCGGACATTCTAAGGAATGCAACAGCTAGGCCTGACGGCCTTTAAAAAAATTGAAATTCTCTTCACATGCGAGTTCTAAAATATGTCACCTGCACACTTACAGAAAATAACAAATTATCAGACAACGTGTAACATTTGTTCCATATCCAGGATCTGAAGGCCCCAAAGCCTCATTTTCAGGTGTGGAGGAGTTGTCAAGTATAATGATGCAAAATAGTCACATGTCACTCTTTTATCTTGCGGACATATCTCAAGAGAATAGGCAAGCAGAAAAGCAAAGGGCACAGCTACAATGCGTCCAGACTGTAGATCCCTGAAAACGAATTAAAACCTTGCCGACAGTTTTGGATCGATATATATGTAAATGTCCATGATAATCCCCATCGACTTGCACAGTAACTAATAGGATGCAACGCCAAATTTCCACACGATACACATTTGTGGTACATTTGGTATCATTTGTAGTATCATATTCACCCTTTTGTATTTGTGTCTTCTTGTCCAAAACCACTTCCCAGTAGTCATTACCCTATTCCGCAGTCCGAACTCTTTACTCTCCATAAGCTAACCATTCCCTGTCTAACTTATATACATAGAAGTTGACTTCTTTCACAACACCACTAAATGGCCCATGTGGTATGACAAGTTTGGCCACTAGATGGCTCTTGGGTGTCTGCAGGTATTGGGGCTCTGGAGGAGCATCGTTTTTACATGGATCAAGAACCTCTTCTATTAATTCTGTGCATGGATAGACCACACTTAAGTGTACAATGTGGAGATAAAGTACATTAAACAGCGTCACCATGCAAAAGGAAAATATTCTAGTTGTTGCATTGTCAGAATAGCTCCAGAAGCATATGATTTATTTTACACAGGCCAGCAGCAGAGGTTCTACTTGATCTTCTCAGGAACCCTGCTAGGCCAAAACCCTTTCTGTACTATGTCTCTGTTTTCAGTCATATTATGGACTTACATTAAGTTCCAGCACATATTGAATATGCACACTTAATAATGGTATCATTGATAGGCAGTAAACATGGAAACGCATTCACAATGTACAGCAACAGGCAAGCTCCAGTTGTGTATTCAGCACATTGACCGGCTTATCTTAACTGGTAACCCCCTGGTGCACCCACGCGACACCTCACGACCACAGACCTACTCTACTGGTTGAGTGGGGCCTTCCACTACGGCATCTTCCAGTAGCTTACTATTAGAGAAATGATACACAGACCTTGCTCAGCGGTCTTCTGTGACTAACAGGGAGAACTATCAACAGTGAAAGAGACTGGTTTCATTCTCTTTCCGTCTATTCTTCTGTCTTTATACTTTTAAGTGTATATATATATATATATATATATATATATATATATATATATATATATATATATAATAGTATAAACACAGAGAAGAACAGACGAAAGAGAATAGACCAGTCTCTTTCACTGTTGATAGTTCTCCCTGTTTATATATATATTATACAAAATACTTACACTTTTATAGTACTGTCAATGATGTAAGAAAAACTACGGCTTTTGCCACTTTCTGATCTTTCTGTGTGGTGTATGATGGTCTAGGGTGAAAATGGTACCTAGCCCTGCGAAAGCAAACCAAATTTTCCTTTAGATTTTTACCATCTTGTATTACTATGTTGCACTTTTCTGCTTCATCCGTCAACATGGCTCTAGAACCTTAAATAAAATCAATATTGAGGTAAGTAATTGCTAAAGTGATTGTATTAAACGTGTTTGTTAGTCTGTCTATTCTAGGCAATAAAATGCTCCATCTCCTTTCACTTTTTTTTTTTTCCTCGCTTTTTTAATATATTTGTCTGGAAAACCAATGAGTTCACAGAATAGAACTAAGTGTAATTTTGTCAAAGGTGCCAATATATAGTTTGTGGGTTGCATTTTGGGGATCCCTGAGGCCAAAAAGGTTGCCTGAAGTTTCTTGAAAAAAGGTTCTGAACAGGCTATGTATCTTGTTTTAGCTTTGATGTTCGATGATGATGTGGGAAATATTACACCCTCTTCACTGGTGGACAACAGTGTTTTTTCAAGAAGATGAAAATATATAAATGTTATATTCAAAAATGATGAAACAAAAAAGAAATCTAATGTTACATGCAGCTTCAAACTCATCCTTGAAAATTAAAGGAAGAAAGCTACCAATTGGTGTTATTATTAAAGGCTATTCATACGTGCCTGCATACATTGAAAAGTTACAATGTAGAAACAAAAGCAACCTACACGTTTTTCCTTCGAGAAATAGAAGTGTCAAAGTTTGCAGCAAATCAGCTTCTTCGAAATTAAAAAACAAGTCACGCTTTCAGAGCAGTATATATAATCAGTATAAGAATTACCTGTATCTGTATACGTCTGCTATCCTTGATGAAAATTAGCAATGTTAATATAATTTCTGTGATATTTATGCCCTTATCATGCTTTCTCTGACCAGAAATCAGATTTAAAACAAAAGGGCTGTGTGAACAGCCCTGGCCTCAGCTGATTTTGACATTCATCACACTTGCAGCTCTATGAAATTGGCAAAGGATCAAGGACACCATTTTCTGAGTAAGTCTGACCTTTCTAGAAGAACACTTACATGTGCAACATCAAAGTTCAAGTAGTTCTCAAGTTATAATGAAGAGTAAATTCATGTATGTTGCACTGTGACCCCACAAACGAGGTCAAGGTCATTCATGTAATTATTTGACCCTTCCACCACAATATATCCATCACGTTTCAGCTTAATTTCTGGGACGGTTCTGAGAACAAGTGAAAAATAGCAAAACCATACAAAAAAAATCATTAAAAAATCGCAGCGCCACCTGGTGAACAAATTGGGAATTAGGTGTCCCCGGGAGTGTCTATGTACGACATCAAAGCAATTGGGTGGGTGGTTTCAGAGGAGAAGAATTTTTAAGGTTTGCCCCAAAAAAGAACAAAAAAAATCATAAAAAAATCCAAAATCAATAGAGCGTGACATTTGAACACTTGGTAGAGATCCACCCAAGGCACATCCCCACCTAGTTTGAAGCTAATCTGGCCAATATTATTTAAGTTATGACCATTACAAGAAATTCCCATGTTAAACTTTCCTATTAAAAGTTTTGTAGAGATTTTTGAAAAGAATTCATAAAAAAACCCCAAAGTTCATTGGAACATGACCACTGGAACAAACCTGGTAGACACCCGCCCAAGGTACATCCCCGCCTAGTTTGAAGTAAATCTGGCCAATATATTTAAGTTATGACCATTACAAGAAATTCCCATGTTAAACTTTCCTATTAAAACTTTTGTAAAGATTTTTTGAAAAAAATTCATAAAAAACCCCAAATTTCATTGGAACATGACCATTGGAACAAACCTGGTAGACACCCGCCCAAGGTACATCCCCACCAACTTTGAAGTAAATCTGGATGACGGTTTTGGAGAAGAAGTTGAAAATGTAAATTAGCATTAGAATGCCCATTGACTTACATGGTAATCAACAGGAAAGGTGCATTTACTGCAATAGAGCCATATTGAAAGAATCATTAAAAATCAGGAGTCCGCAGCATTCCCACATAGTGAACAACCTTGTTTGGCCCTTCCATAAGGAACATACCCACACGTGTAAGCTTAATCCAAGTGACGGTTCTGGAGAAGTCAAAAATAGCTATACCACACAAAAAAAAATTGAAAAAAAAACTGCAGCACCACCTGGTGAACAAATTAACAACAATGAGTCCCTAGGTGTCTTCCTGTGTGAGATCAAAGCAATTGGGTAAGCAGTTTCGGAGAATATTTTTCAAGATTTGTCAAAAAAAAAAAAAAAAATCATTAAAACTCCAATAATCACTGAAGCATGAACATTTGAACAAAACTGGAAGCAACCAACCCAAGGTACATTGCCACCAAGTTTGAAACTAATCTGGATGACGGTTTTGGAGGAGAAGTTGTGAATTAGCATTAGAATGCTCATTGACTTCCATAGTAATCAATAGGAAAGCTGCGTTGACCGCTAAGTACCTGAATCGAAAAAAATCGTTAAAAATCAGGAATCTGCAGCATCCCCTCATAGTGAACAACTTTGTTTGACCCTTCTACAAGGAACATAGCCACCATGTTTCAGCTTAATCTGAGTGACGGTTCTGGAGAAGTCGAAAATAACTATAACAAACAAAAATTCATAAAAAATAGAAAAAAATTGCAGTGCCACCTGGGGAACAAATTAAGAACTAGGAGTTCCAGGGAGTGTTCCTGTGTGATATCAAACAATTGGGTGAGCAGTTTCGGAGAAGAAGATGTTTTAAGATTTGCTCGGAAAAGAACAAAATTCATTAAAAATCCAAAAATCACTGGACCGTGACCGTTTGAACAAACTTGGTAGAGACCCACCCAAGGCACATCTCTACCAAGTTTGAAGTGGATCTGGCTGACGGTTTTTGAGAAGTCGAAAATGTGAATTGTGGACAGACGGACAACGGACCCTCACAAAACCTCAGCTGACTGACAAGTCAGCTGAGGTAAAAAAACAAACTAAACCCTTTTCTTGTCCATCATGATTAAAGTTTTTAAGCATTACAAATGAATAAAACAGGAAGCCATGGAAAAATTTGCTTTATCATTGGCAAAAAAGGAAGCAAGAGAGCTGTGTGAACAGTCCATGCTCTGCTGACTTCAGAAATTCATCAAGCTGGTGGCACTGTGCAAGTCTGGCCTTAACAGAGGACTACTAACATGAACAAGAAGAAGGTCATAGCTCAAAAGGTTTTCCAGTAGCCAAGTGAACCATAAAATTCAGCAAAGTGACCCTGGGTCCTTGGGAATAAGGTCAAAGTCATGCACTTGATAACTCTATCCCACATAGAGGACCACTTCCATGTCGAATATGTCATTGGTTAAGTTATGAAGCAAAGTGATTAGAACAGGCTGATTTTCGACAGAAAATCAAATGTCTCCCCGTGCGCCCTTACTATTGTCACCCTTATTTTTATAAATAGGCATACCGATTCCAATGATCTACAGATATGGTGAAAGTACACTCTTTATTGACATTTCAAAACGTTGATTTTTGATGAAATGCCCAAGTGACCTTAAAAATAGGTCAAGGTTATACACCTGCAGTTACAAGCAGGGTCTTACAAATGTCTTACAAAGAAACATAATCACACAAAATGTCAACCTCTTTAAGACAAATCTTTCTCGAGTACATCTGCAATGATTTTTAAAAAGTGGCAATGTGACCTTGAAAATAGGTCAAAGTCACCCATCTACAATCCCAACCTAGTTGTTATTATGGTACATAATCATGCAAAATTTCAACCTTCTAAGTCAAATCCTTGCAGAGTTGAGCATCCAGGTCAATTTTAGATGACATGCCCATGTGACCTAGAAAATTATGTCAAGGTCACCCATCTGCAATCCACAGCAAGATCATATAAAGGAACATCTTCAACTTCCCAAGTCAAATCTTTCTTGAGTTATCACATCCATATTGATTTTAGATGAATTGCCCACCTGACCTTGAAAAATAGGTCAAGGTTAAACATCTGCAGTCACAAGCAAGTTCATATAAATCTCTTACATAGAAACATAACCACACAAAATATCAACCTCTTTAAGACAATTCTTTCTCAAGTGCGTGTGCAATGAATTTTAAAAATGGCAAAAGGGATCCTTGAAAATAGGTCAAGGTCATCCATCTACAATCCCAATCTAGTTCATACTATGGTTAATAATCATGCCAAATTTCAACCTCCATAGTCAAATCCTTACATAGTTATTGCGTCCACTTCGATTTTACATTACATGCCCATGTGACCTTGAAAAAATAAGTCAAGGTCACCCATCTGCAATCCCAAACAAGGTCTTATATAGGAATATCGTCACAAAAAAATTCAACTTCCCAAGTCAAATCTTTCTTGAGTTATAGCGTATGCAACGCACGCACCAATGTGTTGAAGAAGAAGAAAACAATGTAGCCCTGTTGCACTGGGAGACATAATAATTTTAATGCAAAAAGATCTGTGACCTTGAGAATGAGGTCATGGTCAGTGATGTATCATCTACTTAAGTTTAGCCCTTATAACCACTACCACATGTCCCTATTTAATTTTGAAGCAAGTCGCCAGGTGCTTTTGGAGAGTTTTTTTTATATTGTCATAACATGGTGGTTAATGTTCTGCTGGCACCATGACTACAATGCACCTAAATGCACAGTTCAA
Organism: Hermodice carunculata; assembly: GCA_964020975.1. Lineage (NCBI taxonomy): Eukaryota > Metazoa > Annelida > Polychaeta > Eunicida > Amphinomidae > Hermodice > Hermodice carunculata. The sequence continues at coordinate 80,895,163 of OZ026625.1, read as the reverse complement.
AGTTGCCAGTCCTCAAGTGGCTTTATGTGGTTTTAGTCTCTGACTTGTCCACCAGATGGTATTTTGCTCAACATGTAATCAAAGATCATTTGTGCAATTCCTGTGATGGATATTGCTGCATGTGCCCAGGCAAAGAGTGAATCCTTAACTTTATGTCTTTAGTGACCTTGGGACAGAACTACTTCTAATGGTCAGTTCAAATTTCATTATTACAGTTATTGAAAGAATGAGCAAACCTTCTCTGGGCTTATCTGTGAAGTTTTATTTAGAAAAACTATGAGGCATTGAAGTTTGATATTTTTTCTGTGCGCTGCAATAAATTGCCAAATTAAACCTTTCTGCGAAATTCTATCTCTGCAATAAAAACACATTCTTTTTTTATGGAAATACAATCTACACATCTTGAGCAAAAACGAATATATATTGTTTTATGGGTCCAAAAGTAAAACCAAGGCACAAGATTGGGTTGAATACCACATCTGAATAAGCACATAGCTTTGCTGATGCCCCACTAAGTGTTAAATAACATATATAAAATTTCATTGAATGAAATGTGAATGCCCTACTTTTATGGCATGCATCCATCAGCAAGCCATTATGATGGTCTTTTGGGGAAATCAGGCAGAAAATTAAATGGACAAGCATTAATTGCTTGTAGGCTAGACAGTTGTGGATCAGAGTCTATTGCATTTTGGAAGTTCAGTATTTAGATGGTCACTTTTACTCAGGCATATCCAGGTGGCCATATCGCTGCGCTGACGTTAGTGTCATAACATTTGATAGCCAGTGATAGTGACAGCTACACCAATAAAAGCCCATGCAAAACATGAAACTTATGAAAACTGATTACCCATGAAAATGGTGCATGTCTATGCTAAAGAGACAGTGTTACAGGTACAAAATGCACTTTCACCTATGTGTGCCATGAATTCCAGAGGCCAAATAACCTAGACCTTCTCCAATTAGGTCACAGGCAAACCAAGAAATTAAATGTACAAGGATATTACCTTTACAAAGAAAACAACATTGATAGAATTCCATGCACAGGAAATAGACTTTTAGGTGACTGGGTTGGGGGTTTTTTTGTTTTTGTTTTTTGTTGTTGTTGTTGTTGTTGTTGTTGTTGTTTTTTTTTTTTTTTTGTTGTTGTTTTTCCTGGTCACACATATCATGTCTGTAAGACAAACAGATTCATTTCTTGCCAAAAATCTTGGACCTTGTTGATAGGAAATGTGACAATCATCCACCACAATATGGTATATTGTTGCCCAGAGGGCATTACAAACATATGAAGTAACAATGAATGATAAATCCAAACATTATGTCAAGCTCAATGCAGGTGTACTGAATATGACAAGGGCTGTCAACAGTTGTTAGTTGGTCCCTTGTTTTTGCAAGAGGAACCTGCCCATACATATAGGGACGTATTGTGTTGATTGATAAAATGCAAAGCACTGAAATTGCCAAGTATGTCTTGCATGGATATGGCTAAATGATATTAATCTATACCCATTATGGTCTTGTGCAAATAGGAGCTGTAGTAGTGGGAGTATTTCGACATAACGGGAGTTTCATGACACTCATATGTCACACATAAAAAACCCTTACAGAAGTTCAGTCTGCCATAAGGTTGCAACATGGTTGCAATATGTTTCAAATTCTCCATAATTTTGCTGTGAACTAGTGCAGGCATGCAGAAAGTTTGCAGCCATGCATTGCAAGCACACTGCCATCTAGTGCAATTAGGCAGCACTTTTCTGCAAGTTTGCCATCATTTCTTGCACAATTTTATATGTTCCTTGCAAGCAGGCAGTTATCCCCTATAAGCTTGCAGTCATTTCCTGCAAGCGTGTAAAAGATCACTGGAACGCTACAGTAATCTCTTACAAAAATGTTAGCTTGCTGTAAGTTAGCAGATTGCTGCAAGCTTGCAGACGCTGGCCCTCAAAGCAACTTTGTGAGCTGGCAGAGAATAGATCTTACCATTACAGCAAGGTAAACAGACTAATCAACAATGATACATGAAACAAAATGCTTTCTGTTCACTAATAATATTCTGCAAACATTTGGAACTTTGTCCCAGCATTTTCTTGGATGCTCCATGCTAAACAGTCTGTTCTGCTTACACGACAAAACCAAATATTTTGCATGATTTCTTCATCTCTTTTACTTTGCAATAATATTTACATTCTACAACTGATGTCTCTCACGTGGAAGATTCATACGTGTATTTCTACATGCTGTTTACACTATTAAAATTTGATAGTATTGGAGAAATGAGAATATGGTATATCAATTTTACAAGCTACTGGTGATAAATATCTGCCACTCTTATGCAAAAAGTATTTATACAAAATTAAAGGTCTTAAGATCTTAGATACCAATATATCACACCCATGTTTTACACCCTGCAACCTTATAATTGGTAACAGGCACTAAAGACATACTTAGAGCCCCAGCTCCAATAAAGAACTGCTAGCATAATGCAGAACTGCTAGCTTGCATACACTCTCACTTGCAGAGATGTTAGATTATGCTTACATACGTAGAACTGTTATAGCTGCTAGCTTGTGCAAGCTTGGAAGAGAACAGGTGTTAACTAGTGCAAGATACAATGTTTCAAATGCAAGCTTGTGGCAAGCACATAGCTGTCAGCTCTGTCGTTTTCACCACGAGTGTCCCCTTTGGGACAGTAAAAAAGTTCTTGAAAATGGCAAGGATTCTGAGGCCTAATTAACTATTTTCTTTGATTTCAAGCATGTCATCTCATTGAGATTGCAGCAGATAAACCTGTATCTTCGCACAAGCTAGCATTGCAAGCTAACAGCAAAGCTGCAAGCTAGGACCAAGCCTAGAAGCAAACCCCGCACATGGCTGCAGCCTACATCTGCAAGTATCTACAAGCATGATGCAAGAATTCTCAATTTTAATCCAAACCTCATACGATTGCAATGTTTCAAATGCAAGCTTGTAGTCACCTCACTGCAATCATATTGATGACGTCCATGGTAAGTTACAGCAAACCCTGTGGGGTAAAACTACTGTCCTGGGTATATTTGGGTCTCTAAAACTGGATGAAGGAAAAGATTTCTGGTACCCACACACACATTAGAATAATACAGTGTAAAAGAGATCACTATTTGCCTATTCTAACAATATTATGTATCAATTATTCAAGAACAAATACCTTAATTGGCAAAATTTGGATTCAGACCAGAGTTTTGGTATATTGTTACTGACAAAATGTTTCTCCAAAGACTGGATGTGGGAAACCACCTTATATGTGGTAGCTACATGTACATGTAGGTGTTGACAAACATGATTTAAGAAAAATACCCATATTTAGAGAGGATTGATATATTTATGTAATTGTGACTACAAATAAAAAACCAAGTATACATAACATAGACACAAATAACTGAGTATTTTGATTTAATGTTAAATTCACAAAAAATGCATGTTTTATTTGACATATTATTGATTCTATCTTCTGTGCTTTTGTTCGTCAAATTTTTCTATTTTGACAATAACAATTGACATAGGTAAATCTGCTGTACCCATTTTTTTAATTTAACTCCCATGCTAATTAGCATAGAGACATGCATATATGATATTTAAGATAGGCCGGGTTAAACTTTAGTTTTGGTTCAGATTTTTAACCTGCTTGAAAATGTGGGAAAATTCAGTGGTTCTAAATATTTGTATCTTTTTAACTTTGAACATTTATACAAAAACAAGTGTTCACAAATAAGTTTTAAAATATATTTTGATAAATTCTTATCATCAATCTAAATTTGGCAAATCTGCCAAAGTGTATCTTGATATTTCATCTGCACAGTAAAAATTGGAAACTACCAACTCAGCAGATTTGAAAAATGTAATTCCCAAAGTTGCCACTTGGGGGCACTCTCTACTGATAATTTCTGTTAGGAGAGGGACCTTGACACATGAGCAAATTACTTCTTAGATGAAAAAAAAATGCAACTTTATGCAATAACTTGATATACTGCTTAAATATATTTTGTCTGTGTTGATCATAAACTGTATCATTCAATGTACACACACACACACACATGTATACATATATATCAACAATTTTCTGGTGTATATGTATATAGATATATAAACATACAAACACATGTACCAGATTTGCTGTTTTGTCCTTCAGTGTAAGCCAAGATTTTACTCAATTAAAAATTATGAATCTGTTGCCTCTGTTTCCAATTTGTTTTGTTTTGTTTTCAACGGGCTGCAATGTTTTTTCTTCAAGTGTGTACGCCATGTATTCCTGTATCTGAATGCCTCACCACAGATATCACACACATAAGGTTTTGCTCCAGTGTGCACCCTCATGTGGGTTTCCATATTCTGTTTAGTGGTGAATACCCGTCCACAAATGGTGCATTTTTCATGGTACTTTTGAACCATTTTATTGTCACCTGTATGCTTTGCCAAATGCACTTTGTACCATCGCTTGTCATCAAATTGTTTTCCACACTGATTACACTGGAAGCGTTTTGTGTCACTGTGGCTGTGTTCATGCCTCTTGAGAGACTGAAATGTTTTAAAACCTTTGCCACAAGTTTTGCAGACATGTGGCCTGTGGTCACTGTGGGTCATACTGTGCTCTTTCAAGCGACTGGCTGTCACGCAGGTAGCCCCACACTCATGGCATACATATGGCTTTTTGTTATTATGGACGGACACCCCATGGGCCCTCAAATCAACCAACCGTCTATAGCCTTTCCCACACTCAGGACAGATATGTGGTTTATATGGTTGCTCCCCTGTATGTGTAAACCTATGGTGTTTCAGGCTCATTTTACTGGACAGAGCTTTGCCACAAACATCACATTTAAAGGGTTTTTCCTTCATATGTGATATACAGTGCCTCTGAAGAACTGCCCTATGCTTAAATGTGGCACCACACTGCTTACAAACAAATGGACGTTCTGATGAATGTGTCTTCATATGGGTCCTCAGAGATGAGAAGTCTGAAAGAACCTTATGACACTCTGGGCATTCAAAGTTCTTTGTGTGACGCAGTAAATGAATGCTCATATCTTCCACTACCGTCTTTCCACATATGCCACAGGTGGGATATGATGCCTGCTCAGTATTTTTCTGCGGGCAATCATGTTTGTTTAAATGCTTTTTGGTGATAAAGTCCATCTCACAAACAGTGCAAACATAACTGCTCACCAGGTGTCTTTGCTGATGCTTTTTATATGACCTTTTCAGAATGAAGGTTTTTCCACATTTTTCACACTTGTGGTTGGGTGGCTTTTTAATCACATGTTTCCTGCACTGATGCTCATGCAGAGCTAGCTTGGACTCAAACTTCTCTTTGCACTTATTAATACGGCAAGGGAAACAATTTGGCTTATGACTCTTAAAATGTGTGGAGTAATAAGACATCTGCTTAAACGTTGCATGACATATTGGGCAGACCAAGGAGGGGAAGGATTGGTTGGGATGGTCTTTGTAGTGCGCAAAGTAATCTTCTGAAGAATAAAAAGGTGCTTGACACACAGAACATTTAAATGGCGGAATATTCTGATCAGAGCCTTCACCAGCCTCTCCTTCTGATTCAGGATTTCTATTCTCATCCCCTGATTGTGCTTTCATTGGAGATGCAATATCCCCCTGAAATTGCTCAACCACCTCTGATGAAAGTATTCCACTTTCCTTATTTGTACAATCAGGAGTTTCTGACTTCAACTGGAGTGTCACTGGGGTACCCACTGATTCTGCAGTGGAAGCTTCCATTGTATCAGTGTTGCAGCCTACTATGCCTAATTCGCTGGACTCATCAGCACCATCAAAAACACCAGCTGGGCATGCAGGTAACTCAGCACTTTTATCAGAAGATGAAACCACATCCATATCCTCAAATTTATTGGAAACTTCGCCACAAAGGTAAGGTCGATCAGAACTGTCAGTTTTGATGCAAATGCCAGTTGGAAGCTCTGTTACATCCTGGATTTCTGCCTCTGGCCTGATTCTCAGGATGTGTTCCCTTGTGTGGAGCTCATATGCATCAGCTTCTTTAAACTTCTTATCACAACTGCTGCACTGGTATGGGACGCCCCCTACATGGGCAAGCATGTGGCACTCCAGACCAAAACTTGACAGAAAATCAGCACCACAGGAATTACACACTGTAGCACTTTGTCCAGTACAAATGTTTGGTGTTTCAAGCAGCTGCACATGGGAGTTAAAATGTTTCAATAGGGCAACGCTGCATTCAAATTCTGCGTTACAACCACTGCAATAGTACTGTACTTTTGGGAGTATGCTGGAAGTTCTACATTTAGCAAGCAGTTTTTTATGTTGGTCCAACTCATCTAATATTGGAACTTTGTGATCTGCAAAGTTTCCATAGTCCTCAAATTCATTCCTTCCTATCTCGTTATTATCACACTGTTCCACTGTTTGTTCTGAGCATTTTAAACTGGTTTCATCCATGCATAAGTGATCAGTGAGCAGCTCACTATTTTCAGCAAAGCTAGATACAGATTTCATCATTTCAGTGCAGTCTGGCCCTGAATTAAGTAAGTTGGTATTGAGTAGAGCTTCAGTCTGTTGTTTTTCTTCCTTAACTGTACATACTTCAATTTTGTCATGATAAACTTCCCCCTCACTGCTCATGGCTGCATCATCAATGACTGCAGGTTCTTCATTTTGCTTCAAATTCATTACCTTGTAATCCTCACTGGCAAGAACTACAACAACAACATTTGTGTTGCCAGGTTCTGAAGTCTCCTCACCTTCATCATCCTCTGAAGCGAAATCCATTTCCTGGAATTCTTCAATATCACGGATAAGAAGAGGTACATTTTTGGAACTAGGCTTTTCTTTTGCAACATGCTCCATCAATGCTGAGAGGCCCTGATGTATTCTCCTAAATATACATCTTTTCCTGTGCAAAGACAAAGCATCTGATTCAGCAAAGAGGTGGCCACATAAATGACATTTGTATGGTTTTTCCCCATTGTGACCACAGGAGTGTTCCCAAAGCATGACCTTGGAGGAAGCAGCAGCTCCACAAACAGTACAAAAATAATTGTTGTGCTTTGTAATTACACACATCTCTTTGGTGTGCATTTGCTCAAAGTGTAGCATTAATGCAGAATGTTCTGTAAACACAGCATCACACTTGCTGCAGCTGAGGTGAGGCGCAACCTCATCATCAACTGAAGGTCCACCCAGAACACCTATAATAGTTCGGTACTGTTCATCAGACACTTCCACACGTTCATCTGTTTCCTCTTCTTCATCAAGTGCAACTGTAGATTGCATCAGGGCTAATGAACTTTGTTGAATACTTTTACTTTGTTTCTCATCATCATCAGCACCCTGTTTGGAATACCCCAACTGACCAAAAGGTCCTTCATTTGACTTATCTGTACCACTGGCTAACACTTCAGGGCCTTGCAAGCCTGGCACTGGTTTCTTGATCTTTCTTCCTTTTTCTAAAAACATATTTATGACAGCACTAATAGCTTTGCACTTCATCAGGTATAGACATGTCTGTCTATGAGGTTTCATTGAATCTGCACGACCAAATACATGACCACAAATATCACAACCAAAGGGCCTTTCTCCAAGATGGGTGCGAAAGTGACTCTGGAGCCTACTGCGATCATAATGCTTGAAGCCACACAGGGTACACACAAACCAGCCAAAACGGTCTATTAGCTCTGGGTAAGTGGTGCCATCATGTGCAGCTTGGAAATGAGCTATCAAGCCAGCAGATGTGGTGAAAGGTGCATCACATTCACTGCAGAAGTAGTAAGGGCAATCGTCCGTGGGCATCTTCAAAATATTCATCACCATTTCATACTGTTCATCACTTATACCAGCCTTTGGAGACACATCTTTGCTCTTATTGGCTGCAGTCCTGATCCCTTTACTCTGCTTACGATTGATTGATCCAGTTCCATTCTTGTCAGATAAAGCATTTGAATTGCTCTTATTAACCTTCTTGGGAAGCTGCACTGCTGTGTGGCGTCTGATAAAATGTTCCTTGAAAGTATCTGGCCGGCCAAAGGTATCTCCACAAGCACTACATCTGAAAGGCCTTTGACCTGTATGGACATGATAGTGGTGAGTCAGAAACCATCTGTCCCGACACACTTGGTAACACTCTGGGCAAATCAATTGTCCCTTTTCATTGGTCATCTCTGGGATATTCTGTTCACCTATGTGGATCTTGTAGTGCTCCAGCAGATTTTGATGTTTCTTGAAAACTGCATCACATTGGCTGCAAAGGAATGTCCAATTTATCACAGCTGAGGCACGAACCAGTGAGCTGGCTGGAGCTTTTCGTGTCATGGTGCTCGTAACTGGTGTACCATTCATCTCCTGGCTCACAGGCAGACTCTTGACTTTTGAACAGGTCTGTATGTGGTCAATTACTTTTTGGCCAACACGGAACAAACTTTGACAATAAGGACATTTAAAAGGGCTTGGTTCTACATCAGCTTTCTCACTGGAATGCATCAGTTGGTGTACAGGATAATGTTTTAGCAGTGATATACTGTCTTGGTATGCAATGTCACAAACACTACAAATGAAAGGAGCAATTGAGTATACATTCAAATCAGTATTGCACAATGGCCCTGAAAAATCACTTTCAGCATTGACCGAGATGGTAAAGTCAGCAGTGCATGTAACATTCCCTTTGTCATGAGTTGGCACCACAGGTGACATTGTATCCCTGTCTGGATACTTAGTGTGTGCAGTTGTAACATCTCCATGGACATCTGCAGTCCTACTGCTATTCTTGTAAAAACTGCCAGTTTTATCAACATTCAAGGTACACGATTTGTCTGTCGCTTTGTGGGCAGTTGAGTTAACAGGCTGGTTCCCTGGCTGAAGCTTGTTTTCCTGTTTAGTTCTATGTGTAGGCATATGAGCAGCACAGTGTAGTGATTCAGCAAATGTCTCCCCACAAATGTTGCACAGGAATAATTCCCCTGCTTTGTGGAGTCTCAAATGGTTCACCAGGAGGCATGGGTCTTTGAAGCCATACCAACAAATTCTACAGGTAAAGGGCATTTCTTCAGCTTGATGACCATTCTTTTTTAGGTTATTATGTGACTCCAGTGGTGAGGACCCAACATTACATACAACGGTCATATCCTGTACATCATCTTGTGAAACATTAGCCTGTACATCATCTTGTGAAACAGCTGTTTCTTTCTCATGTGTTGATCCGCAGCTCTGGCTGGCCACTGCAAATCCTGAGGGCATTTTGGTATAACATTCCATACCAGAATACATACATGTATGGTTCGTGGCATTTGGATATCCCTTTGGTAAACACATATTATTCCTCGCCAGGGGATTCCAATCAGTGTCAGATTTATATACTTTAGCAGCAGCCACACAATCATGCTCAACTTTATACTGTGAAGAGACACTAGCTGTTTGTCCTAATGCCATAGGTATCCTGTCACTCATAACAAATTGGGATGCCCTGACAGGTGGCTCCCCCTGCTGACAGTCCAGGTACTCCTCTTTCTCTGTCTTGCACTCCAACTCCATTGTCTTGACACCTTTGATTTTTCAGGTTGCATCTAAATGGTGACTTACAAAAATTGCACCACCCTTTACTGAACATTAAGAATTCACTTGTTTTAAGGCTCAACCAAGTATGCTGACATCCATTTGGGGCTGATCTGTGTTGTCTCCTGATTGCCCCTTGTAAATCATGAGCACACCTGGGTCTCTGAAATATAAAAGCAAAGATGGTGTATGACCTCAGCATGCAGAGTTTGTACTGTACACGTAAAGTTTACTTCCCTGGTAAGATAATGCTGAATAAAGACTGAACCTACTGAGGAAGGTATAACTGTTACCAGTGTTAGCTTTGCATATCCACCATTCCAAGGCAAAGGAAGCTCTAATCAGTGCAATGGCTAAATCTCCAAAGCACTAGCCCTGACGACTACCACAAAATATGAAATTACACATTGATTTTGAATGGATGGACATGTGAGTTAGCACAGGGCTCAAGCTAAATATCAAGCTCGCCAAGAGGACCAGAGTTAATAAGAATTTGCTTGCCCTGTTAAAGGCAATCATATATAGTATTCACATACAATATGCAGATCAAAGTATCTCATCTTCATAAATATAAATACCCTACTTGGACTATTTCTCTAGTTACCGCCTGTGCATTGAATTAGCTCAACTTTCTCCATGAATTTGGAAATACAGTGAAACCTGCTTTGAGAGACCAATGTAATGAAAGACCACCTGCCTTTCAAGACCATATTTCAAAAGTCCCTTTTGCTAGCTCTCCCACGTTATTGCACCTCCACTGAGAGATCACCTGTCTTATATGACCACTATTTGGCCTGCTCTAGGGGTGGTCTCTCAAAACAGGTTTCACTGTAAATTAAAGGTCATTCATATGCAATCCCACATCAACTTATGTATGTATACTTATGACTGTTATGTGCAACACATAAGTAAAATGTCTGATGCCATTCTAAAGAACTCTGACAATGTTTGAGGATAACTGCACACAGTCAAATAAGAAGCCCATTGGCCCAATACTCTGCAATGGAATGACCATCACAACAAAAGTCACTTTCTGTTACCTTGACAAAGTAATTCAAGGTGATCCACATTGCTGTTAAGGTAAATGGTTATATGCTGACAACTTAGGATGTACAGCATAATGACCATCACAAAAAAACCCTCTCCTGATATGCATTCCTGTGCAACCTTGAGAAAATAGGCCAAGGTCATCCATATTTAATGCAAAGTGGTACCTGTCTTGAGAGACCCCCGCAATGAGAGACTGCATATCTCTTTAAGACCATTGTCTCAGAACACTGTGCTATCTTTTCCATGTCATTATATCTCTAATGAAAGACCACCTGTTTTGAGAGACCACATTTCCACCTTCCCCAGGGGCAGTCTCTCAAGACAGTGACAACTGTATCAAATTTCAAAATATGATTCACATTTGAGGTACGTTATTATCATTAGCTTTATTCTTTTCTCAGAATATTAAATTTAATGTGTTTTCAACACACTTCGTATGATCATTAACACTGCAGAACTTTGGTGCCACCAGGGCTCAGTGTGATTTTGTCTTTTTGCCAATCAACATTCCTACCAAATTTCCTGAGGATTTATGTGAATCTCTTTGATCAAATGTGTTCCAAAAATTTGCACATTTCAATTCATTCATCACATATAAAATCAAACACAACCTGAATTTTTATACTGTAAATTGCTTTAATTTTACTGGTCTTTTTTTTTTTTTCGCTTTTATTTCGCCGATGGCACAAAACCATGTAAATAAAAACACCATGAAACACTAAATATTTTAACACTGCTTGAATGGGAATTGTCCCCAAAATAGTAAAATTAAAAGTACTGTGAAATGCCAAAAACACAAAAACTGTCAAAACTCAAACTCGTGAAAATTAAGCAATCTACAGTGCCCTTTATAAGTACTGAAATTTATTTGGAGTGATCTTGAAAATTAGCAGAGCTAAAAACTAATATGCAGTATGTTTACAGTGAGTGCCTGTTCCTCTTAAAGGCAATATTACTGATTCTCTTTTAACCTACATGTACTCCACTGTGTGATCACTATTAAAGTTAACTGTAAGGTCATAACCACATGTACAACAAAGAGGTATCAAAATGAGAGATGTACCAATACTTCCTACCCTAGCTGTGCGTATATGTAAGATGTAAAATCGTAGGATTGTACATGTAAATAGGCAGATCATCTATATAATACCACCGTATGTTTTTCAGCTGATGGCATGAAGTGGGACAGGGTTACCAGCACAAAAACATTCCACATGTGTATCTTTTGGAAGGATTTGTCTACTCAAAAGAAAAAAAAAAACTTTTTGAATAACCATAGCACAAGGGTGTAAAATATTGTTTACAATGGTACCTGCTGTCTATGGTGAGCCAAGAAAATGGCCACATACAGCACATGACCTTATCAAGGGTTGAAAGTCTGATTTTTTTCAAGTTTCCCCCGGGCAACCACAGCATATTTACAAGTTGCCCAAGCCTCCAGAAAGTTGTCCAGTTTCCAACCACATGACAATTGTAGTTACTAGTTAGCTTGTCAAAGACACTGATATCTAAAATGTTGCAAATATAGATGAACAAGAGATAACTTGTCACCACTGTGAAAACAGTGTTTCTGCACAAAAAAAAAAAAAAAAGAATCTAGGAACTGTATTAAATCAAGGAGGTGAACACCTCCGAGGCCCGGCCTAGGCGCTAGGCTAGCGCGGGGAATTTTTATCTTTTAGCCAATTTGGCTAAAGCTGCAAAATTTCTTTACCCAAACTAAACTCCTATTAATCTGACATGTGTATAGTCACTTTCGACCCCCCAGGAAAAAAAAAAAAAAACTGTGTGTCCCACCTCACCTTCATGAAGGCCTACAAGTAATTGACAGAGCCCGTTCAGTAAATTTGCATGCATGATTATTATGATTATTATTATTATTATTATTATTATTATTATTGGTATTATTGATAAGATAACACTTGACAAAAACATCCCTCAAAAAGTTACATCACCCAAAATTTTGGCAAGTTTTTAATTGATAAAACTTGGACACAAGATCAGTGTCCAATATACCGGCCAGAACTCAGTATCATTTTGTGTGCAATGGTGCAATGTTTTTTAAGGTTTTACACTTTTAATTATGAGCTTATTGTATATTTTTTTAACCACAGTAATATTTTATTCCATCAATTGCTAAATATAATTAATGATTGATTTTCAAATGGCTGCTTGTATAAAGTGGTTCAATTCAGAGGAAAATATTGAAACTGAATATTAGATTTGAAGGTTATCTTGGTTGTCTCCATTTGGAAGAAAATACAATGTTTGTGAACAAAAAAATCAATGCAATATTTCTACTGGCAGAATGATAGATTCAACAAATATACATAGTTATGCAATGTGATGTGCATACAGCATTTAAAATCTCAGCAGCATAAAATTAAGTGTTGCATTTAATCAGCATGAATCAAAATAGATTTATATTATCAAAGTTCTAATTTAGGAAAAATGCTTCTTAACTAAGTAAGTATAGGCCTATATGAGACTGCATGAAGAATACAAGCTTCAGCATGCATTTCCCTTTTTGGCCACCAGATGGCAGTACACAGTGGTACATTCAGCATGGTCGGCGAGCACATGTTAATTATTTACTTGTACATACCACCTGATTTTGCGCTTCTAGGGCAGAAATGTTTGATAAAAACCCTGTCTCTGGACCTTAATGGATAAAAACAGCACTGTGCACAAACACATTGTTTATGTACCAAATAAATCAACAGCATATTGAAAAACATTTCAATTTCCAAGCCAAAATTTCTACAGATTGCCCTGTGTCATGGGTGAGGGAACGCCACTCTGAGCGGGTGGCAGGTCACAGTTTTGAGAATGTATTTATGGGAGCCCTAATCACTGGCAGGCACCAAAATCTACAGGGATGTAGCAAAATCCACTGAGCTCCACAGAAGGCACCAGAATTCACACAACGGGCACAGGCAAGCACAAGCAGGCACCGAAATCCCGACGATGGCAGTGCCAGGCTCAACAACAAAGCACCAGCTAAACAGGAAGGCACCTAAAACCACAGGGTGGTAGGGGATACAACCAGAACCTGTATACATATATGAAGGATACAGATTTGTGGACATATGTGCCTATTTTGCAGTCTCATTACCACTGCGAGCATCCTTGTTAAATATGTCTTTTTCTTTAGACATACATGTACATGTATTTATCCCACATAAACAGAGAAATAAGCAAGATCAAAATTAGAAGCTGCCTATTTCTCTATGAACATTTCCAGAGTAAATGCCTATTATTTACTAGGTAAAGTTTGGTTGATTTTGGCCTCATATGAGCCCTTATGAGATAAAGTTGTATTTGTGTCTTTTGGTCCAAAACCACTTCCTTGTACATGCAGTCATCACTCTTTACTCTCCATAAGCTAATTTGTCACTGTCTAACCTGTATACATATGGAAGTACTACTGTCCATATTGCACACATTCTTCTGTGGAACTTAGACAGAGGCTGTATTAGCCCAAATAATTTAAAGTGTGTTCAGCAGGTAACTCCTCAGAACATGTTTCACAGCTTGTACCCATGCATGTCTATCGGAGTACCTATTCCGTGTCTAAGCTAAATATTCAGCAAAAACAGTCCACATAATAATGAATAAATACGGATGTGGCAAATGAGGTACATGTAATTAGCTAAATGGCCATAGATCTATCTATCTATCCATCCGTCCATCTCATTTTGTTCTTCTTTTTCCATTTTTTTTTTTTGGATGCTAGAATGTGTGTAGATTTATCGTAACTTTATAGGTCAAGAAATGCAAAAGATAATTTTGAGGAGTCGGTGATATATTTCTGTATTAGTCACATATTGTAATAGGTGGGGGTGGGGTGTAATAGTAAGGAAATTTACAATACCGTTGTTTAACAGCAACCACTGTTCTTTAGGGGTGGGATAAACTTTAAGCTATCTCTCGTATCTTTTTTTTAGTGTATGCTCTTTTGTGATCTTAAATGCAAGGAAAGCTTCTGGTCGAGAAAAAAATATTCTTCAGCACTAAGGACTCAAAACATTTTTGTCTCCTGTCGTCATGTGAATTTAGTTTGTGCATCAGCATGCTAATAAGCCTATATTTGTAAAGTTTAGTAGGTCTCCATTTCACCTATTTCTTTTTTTCCTTTTTTTCCATTTTTTCTTTTGTTAGTGAGTTGTGCAAAACCTACATAAATTCTCAACAATCGTTTAGGCTTTGACTACTTAATAAACAGGGAAGTCTGAAAGGTACGAAATAATGGTGAGCTGATAATCTAAAACTGTTGCTTCGATATAGACAGGTCAGTTGCATAACATGAACATTCCACACTTTCTCGAATAGCTCACAAATGTGTTAATGTGAACGCCACTAGTATGCCTGTGCACTGGTGACTCAAACAAGACACAAAGCCGATCATAAGTTTTCATTGCACTTGAAAAAAAAAAGATGAAACTGGGCTCGCAGAAGCCATTTGCCAATTCATTAGTGGCGAAAAATTAGTTGATCTGGCAACCCCCCCCCCCAAAAAAAAATCAAACAAATGTATCAATTTGGCAAAGATAAAAATTCTGCATGATGGATTTTCTGAAATCTACGTGCAGAAAAAGGAACTTTCATCATCAGTGGAAAGAAAACTTTGTTCAACTTCAAACAGACTTTAGCAGTAGGAAACCCATTTTAGACACATAAATAGTTGTGTTTCTTTCCTCATTTCAGGTACAAATGGCTCTTTTTTCTTGCCTACTTCTGTCACGAAGGCAAATCAACCTGACCAAAGATAAATATGTGTTTTAAAACCATTCTGTGACTTCAAAATCCCAATTTTGGTCCTCATTACATATAATCACGGTACTTTATTTATCCATTAAGGTGCAAAAGACAGGGTTTTTATGAAACCTTTATGCCCTGGAGGGGCATATTTAAGTGAAATTAAGTTGAATACACTGCCACCTGGCTGCCAAAATTATAAATGCATGACCCCATGTACAGTAATGATTTTGCATTTGTACCCCGCCTGCGCGCTGATTTTTTCCATAAAGCCAGCATTTCAAGCATGTGAAGCCATGTCTGGAGGTCAGCTAGTGTGCTCGACTTGGCACGCAGCAATGCTGGCGTAAATTTGGTCATGCCAGATATGCCAGCACAATAAATTTTGAGCGAGCATATGAAAAGTTTGGACTAGCATATGAAAAGCTTGGGTGAGCATATCAAAAGTTTGGATGAGCATATCAAAAGTTTGGACGAGCATATGGAATCGTGCTGGCATGAGTAACACTGGGCATTGCCAAGCTGATGACATTGACAGCATGCATGTGTTGTCATAGACTGAGATTTGAAAGAAGTAGGATACACACATACTGGTGAATCTTGTTGCATCCCTCATGATGAATGATTCATCAAACTTTGACTTCCTTGGTGCCTTATTGGCCTGTGATCCACATGGATCTCAAGTTAGCAGCCCTGCAAGTACACCATTACGACCAATGTTTCACCAACAATAGTCACAAGACAGTCAACAACTGTATTGCAAGTGTTGCAAAAAGAGAGAGGAAGGCGAGTTATGTATGTTTAAGATTCAAATTCTGCAGTTGTAGTTTGGCATGTGTAATACTGTACTGTGTGTTTTTGGCTGACAGTAAGCTTTTGTTTGCAGTCAGCATGGTGCTGTCATAATTAAAGATATTTATTCTGATAATGATGTCTTGATTAATAATTTATGAAACATATATATATATATATATATATATATATATATATATATATATATATATATATATATAATATATATATATATATATATACACATATATACACACCCATACACAGTTTGTGTGTGTATATATACATATTGACTTTTATTGTCACCCAGCCTGTGTCCATAAGTGCACACATTTGTTAAAAAGGTGCATATATTTGTTCTCCTAGCTTACAACTGAAAGAAACAGATGCTCCCTGGACTGATTTGAGTTTGTCTGCGGCAGAAGGCGGAGATGAGCGGCGGTCGGCGGCGATAGGCAGTATTGCCGCCCACCGCCGCCCATTCCTGTTGAGACTCCACAGCAGGTGAGAATGAGTGCGGCGGTCTGCGGCCACCAGCGGCGGACAGAGGTGATCGCTGCTGACCGCCGCTTGTCGCCGCAGACCGCCGCTGGTTGCCACCATCCACCGCCGCCGTTAAAATCTACTAGTGACTGTGGTGATATGGACAGGGTTATCACCCAGTCTGTATCTTCCACCTTTTCTGGGTGATACAGCTATAATTACTGGATAAACCCCAAGAATTACTCTATTCTGAACCAATTAAAGACCTTGTTACACAAAGAGACAAAATCCTGAGCTTTCCAGCAGTATAAAACATCATGGCAGTCGAAGAGAAACATTGAAGCCGCAAACGGGCCAAGTTTCCCAGGGTTTTGCACAAATTTGGGACTTTATAATTCAAATTGTGACATAAACGGCAGGGTGTTAGATTTTTATCCGTCTGCCTGGGAAATACTCATTTCAAGCAAAAACTGGAACTAGCCCATCGAAAGCATTGAAGCTTGTCTACAATAAAATCTACACGCTGGCAGGTAAATAAACAATAGGGCCAACGGGGACCTGATGAATATGTTCAAGTGTACTCGCTTGCCAAGGATTCAGCTTTGCTGGCCACAGCGTGACGCATGTATTCAAGTGGAACTGCAACACACAACTCGCTTGCCTTATCAACCACACTATCATTTAATCCAAGGATCAGCTGGCAGCCTAAATGCTTAGACTTCCCTCGTCTCTCTCTACCCTCCTTGATGTAATGATGTACACACTTGTGTTTATTTTTGAGCTACACATTGCATTGATAAGAGCATACATATACATTTTTTTTTCACATATAAACAATCAAAATTATTCTTCATATTCATTCTGAATTTGGTGGAAAGTGACACCACTTGGCTGGCGAGCGCAGTTTCTGGTCCGCTGACATTACCATAATTAAAATTACAGGCTACAGCTTGCTGGCATCGATCGAGCAAGTCCCTTGAGCATGCTGGTTTTACATCTTAGCGTGCTGGAAGCGCAGCATCGCTGGCATGCCAAATGCCTTTGAATTTTCATACAATTTATGCCAGCCTTTATTGGCATATGCTGGCATGCCCCAAAACGGCGTAGCATGCTCATTTCGTGCAAGTATACAAATGCAAAATCAGTACTGTAGAAGCTTGTCGGTTTTTTTTTTTGTTTGTTTTAAATTCCATCTAGTCACTCACTGTCTCCCACACATATATTATTATTGCTAGTACTCATCATTGTAGTTTATGTTGTAGAAAGGCCAGACCTGTGCAGAATACCTAGATGTAACAGAGGATCTAAAGTTTGCAGTCATTCAATGCCCACCAGATGACAGGCTTCAAGCAATAAAGATTGTATTGTATGAAAATTGTTTGCTTCCAGCAGTCTGATATAGATTGAAAATGACTATACATGTCAGAATAATAGGAGTAGTTTGGTTAAAAGCAGCTTTAGCCAAACTGCCTAAAAGGTAAAAATTCCTAGATGTAGCACTAGCCCAGTGAAAGAGGACAATGTGTCCTGAAGTGGTCATCTGTTAACTACTGATCAAAAGTTCATGCAGGCTTCTCACACCCAGTGGAAAGGGATGCCTGAGATAATAACTTCATTATCATTCAGTAAGCCAATGCTTCATCATTTGAAAATGAAAGACCAGATATGATAAGGGAATCAACATAGTATTGACAGTGCAAGGATTGTAGCTGCATTTCACCAAGATTTGAAAAAAAAAAAAATTATAACCAAAACATCATATTTTTTTTTTAAATCGACCAAATTCTCTTTCCACTATGTAAGAATTTTGACAAAATTAGCATTAAACTGCAATTTATTTTTAATCTATCAGCTTTCACTTGGTCTTTTGCCAAAGTTTTCATTCAGAATGTAGCTTTAACAATGTCTCCCTGACACTGGAGTTTCTCTCTCTCTCTCTCTGTCTGTCTCTCTCTCTCTCTCTCTCTCTCTTTTTTTTTGGGGGGGGATAATGTGTCATAACCACCAGATTTTATCTATGGGTTGATACAACATACAGGTACCTGTGTCAACCTATAAATAGTGTTAGTGCTCACACTTTGGAAATCTAAGTGGGGAGATACACAAGACTCAAAACACCAGTCAAACTATGTAAGTGTCGGTTGTGCAATATGTATACAGTAGAAGATGAAAACACTCTATTCTGGACTGTAATTTGCATTCTGATATAACAGAAGAATTATGTAATAATTAACCTTACTCGGTGCTGTGTGAACTTCAGAGATATCTCACAATCAGAAAAGTTTCATTTGACAATGTCTTTAGGCAACAGCAGACCATCTTGATGTAAACCAGTGTTGAATTATATCAACTGTGTAATTGAGAAGCGCTCCTGTACTATAGGCCATACCAAACTATGAAACAATTTAATTTGTTTGTACATATAGCTTACCCTGATATGGTGGGTAAAATGGTGGATACCATGGATCATTTCATATTAGGGAGGCTTGACAGTCCAACATGTGCATGTAACCTCTCATGTTTCCATATGGAACACTGCATGGACAAGTTGGATTGATAAACCTCATTATAGCTGGTAAAACATGTACATATAAATTATTTGTGTGTATGTAGATCAGTCTATGACTACACTGTATGCATTGTACAGTTCATGTCAATGAAGTTTATTTAATGAAGACTTTTCATGTAGTTATGATGTACAGGTATCTAGTGTTTCCATTAGTATTTTTTTTAGGGTGTCACATGAAGGAAAATTCAGAGGAGATGACATAGAGTTTCACCAATTTAAAAAGACATGTACAACAAGACTTGCGACCCTTAACATTTTCTCAGAAGGTATAAATTTCAATTTTGAAAGGGTAATATACCCTTATCTGGGAGTAAACGGGAACACTAGTATCTCTAGATTTGTTGATGTTCCCTCTGCTGACAGCTTGGAGGTGCGCTAGCCAATACCTCCCAGATATTCGTTTACTGTGGTTAAGAGCTCTGAAAATGTACGGCTGCAAATATGTTGATATGCAATGGCCGTTCAGGTATGGACAGCGGGGTGGGCAACTTTACCTGTTACACTGCCCGAGGTAAAAGTGTAGTAGATTATCTGATATCAAGCTGCTCATCTTTTTATAACATCCACAATTTTGAGGTAGAATCTCTGAGAGTACAATCTGAGACTGTCGAGCTGATCTTACTATTCATCGTGAGGAAAATGATGGAGGAATAAACTTAGAGTTTATTCCTCCATGGGATTGGCACGGAACGTTTACAGTGAGCGAATTTCACCCAAATGAATCGCTGCTTGTAGGTTTGCACCCACTGACTCTATGCATCCTTACCTTGCTGGTTTACCTTCAAATAGATTAAAACACTTTGTGACATAGTCTCTCTGTGGGGATCTGCCGCTGTCAAATTTTAGATGCTTGTCTGTCGATCGAGGTCTCTTCAGTCAAGCTGCAAATCTGCAGACGGTATCGCGCGCCTGACTGATAACAAGGTCCAAAGCAAGGAGTAATCCACAAGAGGGCGCGCTCTTCCATCTTTGACTCAAACACAAACTCGGACTCGGACTCCGACAACCTTAGTTAGATTAGTTCTTTCTATAAAAGTAGTAATTCTGTTTCTCGTATTGTGATTATGGACATTAGATACTAGTCTTCTATTACATGACTTAAGTACTCTGGTAATTGAACTTCAGTTGCTGATGGAGAAAAATGTAATTCATTTTAAGTAGGCTCAGTTCTTAAAAGATTGGTTCTGTGTGAGGTTAAACTCACTCAGACTCAGACAACCTTTATTTGACCATTATTCTGTACAGAATACACATTTGTAACATAACGTGGTCAGGGGACACCCATTGAGGCAATGAATCAACCACTATCGTGGGAGCTCCCTTAATATCCAAATCGATTTACTATACAATGAAATTTTTTATTGAAATGAAAACAAAGTTTGTATTACTCTGTAAGTAGCAAAAAAAAAAACATTTATTGTAATTTTAGATCATGATTATTGTATGTATGTTGATTAGGAAATGAAGGATTGTTTAAGACCTCACAAATTAGGAACATTACAGATATAACAGTTAGGAATACAACAGGTAGCAACATATTTACTAATTTAGTACTTCTTTGCATATAAGGCAAAGCCGTGTTTAGTGTGAGTATCAACCTTGTTGATTATGTTGACAGGAGTATCATTAAAGGTTTTGATAATCATATGTCTCAGGCATTTTTTAGTGCTAAAAAGATTAGTTCTTTCTGTAAAAGTAGTAATTATGTCCCTCGTATTGTGATTATGGACATTAGATACTAGTCTTCTATTACATGATTTAAGTATTCTGGTGATTGGTTGTTAATATACTTAAAGAAGAACTTCAGTTGCCGATGGAGAAAAATATCATTCATTAATTAAGTACGTTTAGTTCTTTAAAGATTGGTTCTGTGTGAGCGTTAAACTTGCTATGGTTTATTATCCTTACACACTTTTTTGAAGCAGAGCAATTCTGAAGTTTTTATGTCCCCAAAGCAACACGCCATAATTTAAGTGTGGTAATACTAATAAATTATATATTATTTTTAGGATTTCGGTTGGAAGATATTTTTCAATCTGTACATGATGCCAATTAATTTGGATATTTTCAATGAGATTTTGTCAATGTGGCTGTTCCAATTTAGGTGCCTATCAATTTATATTCATATGAAATTAAAGTCATTAACATAATCATTCAATTGTAATGTTGTTTATTTTTCTTTCAGGGATTATTACTTGACTTTGTGGATTGTGTAAAATCATAAATTTGGTTTTATTTTTATTTAAAGATCACTTGTTAAACTTCATCCATGTATATATTTTACGTAATTCTTTATTTATATTTAAAGTTAACCCATGGCTGATTTCAGTATTAAGTAGTGCCTGTAGAGTACTGACTCACGTAGTGTCATCTTCATATATCTGAGGCTTTAAAAGGTTAGATGCAGATGGTAAATCGTTTATATAAATAATGATTAGCAGAGGACCTGAGATAGAGCCCTGAGGTACTGCAGTACAAATGTTTAATAGATCTGATTTCGTATTACCTATTTCTACATATTGCTTACGATTTGTTAAATAATTTTCAGGTAAGTCCAGTGCAACACCATTTACACAATTATATTGTAATTTATGTATTAATATCCTGTGGTCCAATGTGTGAAAAGCCTTAGATAAGTCCATAAAAATTAATAATAATTGCAGTTTCTTGTTTATCTATGCATTTAATACCCTATCGACTAGTTCAACGGAAACTAGCTCTGTAGAATGAAGTTCTCTAAACCCATACTGATTGCTGTAGTATAAATTATGTGTTTTGAAGTAATCATTCAGTTGATTAAACATAACTTTTTCGAAGATTTTTGAAAAGCCTGGTAAGAGGGAAATAGGTCTGCACCTGTCAAAAAGGTCCGAATCACCTTTTTTGTGTAGGGGTATGACTTAAGCTATTTTCAAATTGCCTGGAAAAATCCCTATGGCAATAGACTGGTTGAGTATAATAGTTGTAGTATCACTGATTTCGTTTTTTATCTTGATTGTATTCCTCCGAGAGATGGCTGCAAGCTGAATTTTTCTGCTGGTTTTAAATTAATGATGCACATACGAGCATCTTTGCTTTGGTCGTTTCTTCTAAAAAGGGCAACAGGAACCCCAAATTGTGTTTACATAAATATCGTTATTGTTCATGAACTGTGGGATGCAGTATGGTGCAGAGAGAATGAGGGAAACACATATTACATATTAAACATACACAGACATGAGAAAAGGACATCATGCTTTACACAAATATAACGAAAACCCAATCATCAGAAATGGTCGGAACAATCCCTTACGGCTTACGCGCATATAGCGTCTCTCAGACTGAATGCCTGACCGATTGAGAAAAGCGTGTATCTCATCCCTCCCGTGAGAAAAAAGGGCAACGAGTAAACAGGACATCAACAGACGCACAAATGCCGCACAGCCAGGAAGCCCGATTTCCGTCCGGCTAACTTGCTGTGCGGCAAAATAAAGTCAAGAAAACAAGCACAGCTAGACAAGGACAGACCAATGTTGGGGCATACTTGAAAAATTGTGAAGCAAATGTTTAGCTCAGTACATAATATCTAAAAATCAATTTGAATACATTTTTCATTACATGGTACATGTTAGTTTGCAGGATAGATCAAATAGCTAATAAAGTTCTGCCTGTGCAAAAACAATTAGAAAGAATTCTGAAATCCTGTACAGCAAAAAAAAAAAAAAAAAATGAATGTTCTCCAATTAGGTGCTCTCTTTTGAACCATAAAAAACTGTTCGCAATGAAAAAGAAACATACTTTGAGATAATGGTGTGTAATTTAGATCGTTCTGTAATGTATCGTGGACAAGACAAAAGGAAATTCCATGGATCTTCATCTTTTTTGCAGCACATTGGCAGCTGGGGATCCCTTTTACTCTAATTTTAAAGAGAAGGGAGTTCAGCTGACTGATACCTGGGCGAAGGCGAGCATGAAAAACAAAAGCACATTTATTACCGAATTATACCAATCAGGGTACACCCTTGGCTGACCATAGTGTGTAAGTTAGTTTCATTTGAATATTGATGAAGATGGCGAATGTCTAAAGGTAATTCATTCCAGAGACGTATTGTACTTTGTATTTATTTGTAGATAGGACAATTAGTTATAGAATTACTCAGTACGAGCTCTAAAATGCGGTAGATCAAATCTCTGCCGAGTATCATGGTTACGGGATTATGAATATTTGGAATAATGGATTGTAAACAATTAGGAGCCAAATTATTCATAATTCCATACATTAGTGACAACATTGTGAATTCTCTACGACTCACTTAAGTTGGCAAACCTAGTTTTTTTCATATAATTCAGCATCTATGTTCCATATTGTGGGTGCATGGTGGGCGGACTTGCAACAC
This sequence comes from Hermodice carunculata, assembly GCA_964020975.1. Classification (NCBI taxonomy): domain Eukaryota; kingdom Metazoa; phylum Annelida; class Polychaeta; order Eunicida; family Amphinomidae; genus Hermodice; species Hermodice carunculata. The sequence continues at coordinate 80,871,562 of OZ026625.1, read as the reverse complement.
GCTCGCCTTTCGCCTCTGCGACCGGAGCTCGATTCACGGGCGGGTGATGGAAGGGGAAGGAGTTCCTACCGTTTTGACTGTGCACGGTGCTTTTCTCCGAGTCCTTCGATCGGTTTCCTCCACCAAACATAGGCTTGGCCTGCTTTGCAATCAGTCACTCTTCTGGTAGCAGTCAACTGAGATCTCTCAAGTTTGCCGGCATCTGTTGCCGCGCAGCCATCCCAAATAAGACTTCCATATTTCCAAATGGGTTTTACAAAAGAGAAATGTTAAGTTTGAGTGAAATTAAAAACTTATCTGGGCAAACTAGAAATCCCGGCGTCCACCAGGCAGTCTCTTGGGCAGAGTGTTAGAAGTAGGAACAGAGAACATGCAAGGATGTTGAGCAACGAGAAAAAGAATACCATGAAAATAGAATATCATGTTAATTGCAGGGGATATAAGAAAAAGGTGGCAGAGATAGGAGGTGTAACAGAGAGTGAGGGAATGGACATTGTAGCCCTAGTAGAAACACATATCAGAAAGGAATTATAGCTGTATGCCCAGCAGGGTATGAGCTGATTGGTAGAGCAAGAGAAAGCGGAAAGAGTAAAGGAGGAGTAAGGTTCTTGATAAAGAAGGGGGCAAAGTTGCACGAGATATGGAAAGATTCATCGGAGGAAGACTCTAAGGTGAAAAATGACATGCAGTGGATAGGAATAGAGTCAAATGGAAACAAGGTAGCAGTAGGTGTAGTGTATGTGGGTTGTGAGGGGCTACCCAATGAATGAAATTACCAAGAATATGATAGGATGAGAATAATCATTAGGGACATTCTGCAGCAGGGCTACCAGATTATGATAGCTGGGGATTTTAATGGGCACATAGGAAATGGAATGAGTGGAATCAATGGAAATGGAACCCGGTTACTGAATTTCACAAGGACCTTTGGTCTGAGGATAGTTAATAGGGATGTACAATGCAAAACGAAAGTGGCGTGGGAATCAGATAAAAGGCAGACGATAATCGATTATATTTTAATAGATAGTTAAGTATTTCAAATGACACAAAGATGCGAAATAGATGATGAAGTTAGATCGGATATAGACATTGACCACAACTGGACGCACGCACAGATTAAAAAAAAAATGGATCCGCCCTGCTTGCAAAAGATTAAAACTTTGTACTGTTTATAGTAAACAAAGTACATTTCGATTAGCAATGTTGAAAATTCTTGGTAGCTAATACTACCCTTGAAATATTCCGCATAATTAGCTAGAACTGTGATATATTGTATGTGTTGCAATACAAGGACTTTGCTGCCGGGCTCACGTTCCTGTTCACTTGTATTACCCATTTCCTTGCAACATATGCACGCTGTTTGAATGTACTTTACATGTACTTTCTACTTCTCATTGCTGAATTAAAGCTTGAGTCGAAGTTTTCCTCAGTAAACTCTGCGCACTGCACGTAGAGTGCTCCTAGGAAAGGTGCAGATTTTGATTATGGAACCATAATATTGATGGGAATGAGATCAACGATGGTTACCTTTAGCGCTGAGACAGGAAACAGTACACGAATAGGAATTTCGTAATCATAATTTATGTACAAAAAAAAAAACAAGCACGGATGCTCTCTCTCTCTCTCTCTCTCTCTCTCTCTCTCTCTCTCTCTCTCTCTCTCTCTCTCTCTCTCTCTCTCTCTCTCTCTCTCTCATTTATTTTCAGTTAAACAAAGTCAGGCACTGTCGGTATAGTAACTAATTGTGTATTTATTTCAGCCATGATAAAATACTGTAAGTACATGTGTATATACATGCAGAATACTCTCAATTGTTGTGATGATGTGGCAATATGGTCTTACTTATTTCATAAATTGCATGCAGGTATGATTTTCATTTTACCCTTAAAGTGCTTCATTTGAGACAGAGAAAACAGGTTTCCTCTGGGCACTTCTTGTGCTGTGGCTCAAGAAGTGCCCAGAGGAAATAAAACCTGTTGATCTGGGTCAAATTTTCTAGCAAAACTTCTGAATTAAACCTAGGCTTGCAGGTACTTGATTGAAAGGTCGCTCAACGAGGAACTTGAATCTGAAGTCAGTTTTACAGTGCAGGTTCAAATATATATGTATATATATATATATATATATATATATATATATATATATATGGTTCCAGTGCTTTATTAGGGTTTATAGTGTCACAGACACTTTATAGAGTGTAATTGGATATACTTTTTCCCAGTGGCATGTATCTATGGTAGTTTTTTTAGAATTATTATTTTTTATGTGGAATGTAAAATCTTGTGTTTGTAGTTTTATTTATCTTAAGTATACTAAATCATGCTTTTTAGGCAGGAAATCATCAAAAGGACTTCTAAACTAGCAAAGATCTGATTTTATTTATTCTTTATCTATGCTTTTCATTTTTATTTACAAAACCAAGATTTTTTTTTTTTTCAAATTCAAGTGATCAATGCTATATGCTTGTATACGTACAGTATATAAAGGAAGATTAGTAATATTGACAATGAGATGCTAGTAAGAACATTGTCCTGACATTAACATATCCATCTTTAATACTGGAGTAAAGGTGTACAATAGATATTCTAGTACATGTAAAACCAGTATAACATATGTTGTCTCAATCATCAGGGAAATTGTCATTTAGATGTCCAGAATTAAAAGCCAAAAACACCCTGGTCATGAACACAGTTTTAATGCAGCGTGTAATACCGTGTATTCATAGCTCTTTGATATTTCAGTTAAGTGAGAGAATGTTAAAAGTGTGCTCATATGAATGGTGCAAAGTAATGTATCTTACGTGATTATAGAAGAGTAAGTCATGGCTGAAGATGCTATGCCATTTTTATACAGATGCCTGGATTGAACTATGCTGTGCAACATAAATAAAATGGTGCTGGCAGAATATTTTCTGTTTTCTTTCTACTCCCATATTTACCCCAGAATAGCCAGTCATAAACTTGGGTGGTTTCTACAGCGTTTCTAGGATAGGAACATTAGATTTTTAGTGACAACAAGTCTCCAAATGGAGCCCATATTGTCGTAACCTGTGGGCTTCCGGGAGGTTCGTCCCCTGGACCCTCAAATGATTTCTTTTTGGAACCTCTGTGTTCACAGAATTTTCAAATGGACCCGACATATTTAATGCTTCTAAAATGCTTCTCTTGACGTTATGTTTCTTACACAATGGTAGCTAAAATATATGCATCCATGGGTTTCAGTATAAAATATGTACTGTGAGGTAAGGCGGAAGAAAATAATGTTCTGTTTTGGGCAACTCAATTTTTTTAATGTTTTCTAAAATGCATAGCCCCCCCCCCCCCCCCAAGATTCTAATGGTTCGTCCCTTACATAAAATAAATCGCACCTTACAGTTCAGGTGTCGGGCTTACACTAACACACGAGTGCAGACGTGTCCAGGCAGTTTAATAATATATATTTCTCATTGTAACTACTGAACCCCTTCAAACTGTTTTATTATTTAAGGTGTGTCTCCTGGCGGGAAGACACACTCTTTATACCATGCCTCCTTTGCTTTCTTAAGGGATTTATGTCACCTGCTTTCACATAATATCCCTGCTTTAATTTCCGTGGCTAAATTTCAACACAGGACTGATTTACTGTGGTTTAAACATATTTTTATTCAAAAAAGCGATCGGGAAACAGGCTTTGCCTATATAAATCCCTCTCATTGACGTAACATCGACAAGGACATACATACAAAAAGATCAGACATCACAGTTACAGGACAGACAGAAGTATGATTTATCAGAATACAATACTGTCGAGGCCAGCCAACACTGTTCACATGAATACTGCTCGCGGAAAAAAAATGAAATGAATAGTACCGGCCCGCACGTGAACCACCAGGAGTCACAAGCAAAGCTTGTTCCTCAACCTGGGTGGAAAACGTACGGGCCTCAGTTGAATCTGCCAAAATTTAAGATATATGTGTGGGTACTGTCAAAAATAATTTTGTTAAGTGCCTTCGAACACTTGGGATTTCCAAACATAAGAGTTTGTAACGTGAAAGGAGCCAATACTATGATATTTTGGTGCAATAAATTCCGCTCAGTCGTGAATTTGGTACACTCAAAAAAGTAATGAAATGAATTTTCTATTTCGGCACCACAAGAACAAGCAGGAGAAGTTACTATACCAATTTTATGCATATCGTGGTTCAACTGGCTGCAGCCCATCCTAATTTTTGCATGTAGAATATTGGCTTTCCAATAACCAATGTAAAACAACTCATTTGTCTTTGGTTTCCCTTTATCCAATTTACGCTTAAAAGTATCTGATTTGCTTTGGTGAATACATTTTAAAATGCATTTATATTCATGAAAACAAAGAAGGCATGGTATAAAAAGGATACATCCCTTGTTCTCGTGATTTATCTGGAATCCTGCATTTTTAAATCCCTACGCTTCGCTCCGAGATTTAAAAAAGCAGGATTCCAGATAAATCACCTGAACTTGGGATGTATCCTCTTCAGAAAGCCCCGTGATATTTGACCGAGAAAGTTTTGCAACTGGTCACAGTTAACATCAAAAGCATTGACAACCTGGCGGTAACTCCAGCCAATCACAGTCCGTCTACTACTACAGGTGCGGGCAGATACAATAATTAATCTGAACTTTGATGTACCACACCTTCATGATTTGACCAAGGGCACAGAGCTCTCAGTGGCAGCGAAGAACCGCACTTGCCTGGGCACCTGTAAGTGCGTGATCTTCTACCGCTGGGTACTTATTGTTTTATAATTCGTTTTGGTTCCTTTGGCAAAGGTGACATTAAATGGGTACGTTTCTTTGCGAGTTCGTGGGATGAGAGTTTGAATCTTGTTTCGTCAAGTTTTGAGCTTGAATGCTTGGGTTTGAATGCGTTTTCGTTTTGTCTTGAAATTCTAACCTCGAGGTAGGTCCTAAAAACACCTGTCTGTTGTTCCATGGACCAAAAAATACGGGGGTCCATGGTTGTTCGGGAGCACAGGGCTTGTTTCATGAATACAAACACCGGGCGAAGCGAGGTGACCCCCAGTCTGTGCAGACACAGACTGGGGGCCACCTCGCTACGCTCGGTGTTTGCAGTCACGAAATAAGCCCCTGTATATGTGTTACACAGACTGGGGGCAACTTCGCTCCGCTCGGTAAGCCCCTGCGTTCGGGAGGTGCATTCGAGTGTCAGGGCTTAGGCTCGTTAGAGGAAGGTCGGGCTTCTTCGGAGTAGCACATGAGTGCGTGTAGCATGGATCTTATGTTTGACAGGCCTAAGGGATTTACCGGGTAGAAAATAAGTGGTCAGAACTGCACTGGACTTTCTGATACAGTGCTGGAAGAAAAGAAATTGAATGTTAGAATTAGAAGAGAACAGTGTTAACCAGAGTGACATATTTTGAGGAAGGGAAGAGAAAGACGGTAGCCCTTATAAATGCGCCCATGCCTGTGAACCTCAGAGGCCAGGATAAGGTTAAACTCAAAGGGAAATGCCTTTTTCTTCTCTTTGTATTTAAACCTGTATCAGATGTGATACTGGGCCGCGGCAAATAAGTGGAGTGCCACATAATTATCATCAGTCACGAAACGTAAACTTAAAAGTAGGCCAAGGTGTCCAAATTTGAGCTATGTATACATAAAATATGGCGTAAGGGAAGTTGATCCTCACTCCGTTTCGCGACCGTATTCCATGTACTAAACTGGCATACAGGGAATCTCTTTCGTTTCTGAAGTCCCGTGAGGTAATTTTCAGGGAGCGCAAGATGTAACTGTAACTTGCATTATGTGGTATGCAAGAGAATGTTTGCACTTTAGCATGCTTAGTCCCCTTTTCAAGTGACCTCCATTGAAATTTTGTGAGTCACACTTCATCAGAGACTTCGCGTGAGAAGCCATACAGGACTTTTGTAAGACCCTTATTTATTCTGCAATGCGGACTAAATTTTCTCGAAATTAAAGGCCCCCCTTGTCACATTATATCATATCACATCATTTTGATGAATTTATCAAGGAAATAAAACTGAAGAAACGTATGTAAGTAAGGGCATTGGGCCTAGCTGGTTTAGCCGGAAAGTTAAGATCCAGGCGGGTGAATAATTGTCCCTCCGCTCTTAAGCTTGTCATGTCCAAAGCTTATATCTTGAAATAAATAGATAATAAATGAATGAAGCTGTTGACGACTGAAACGCACTCAATTAAAGCTTCGAATGTAGGAAGTGAAATATGAGGTTGCCCCATTTTGCGATCATGGTGGACCCAAGTCGGGTTCTCCCCGTCCACGAGATTGAAGCATTTATCTTTGTGCACTGTGATTTGTACACTTTTGATGTGATCTTTTAATTTGAAATTTGGCAAATCGCCAACAGGTAACATTTGTATTGAAGAGGAAAATGAAATCGCCAAAGATACACGATAATTCTTTGATTTAGGTCCACTTGAATAGTCAAAACGTCGTAAAATTAAAAAAAAAAAAAACTTTTATAAAATATTCTCCAATATATGGTGGTGCTATCCACCCGATCGGATATTCACGATATACCCGCAGATGGTGGTTTGGGCCCAGAGCGATCCATATGGGACAAAAATTACTTTTTTCAGGCAGCAAGGTTAATTTTCTAGGCAGATTTATCATCAATGTCCCTTTCTGGAAAGTCGCACTGGTTGTACATGTATTGATGGAATTTTTTACAGTCATTCCGTTGAATGCAGTTATGTCTTGAACAAAATGTCCAAAATATTTTTAAGATTTGTTTATACAGATATATTTGTTTTACCCATTGCACGGACAAGGTGCAAGACCGAGTGATCAGCTTTCCCCGTTAGTTTGGTCAGGAGTATGGGACGAGTCCATATGCCTGGTTTTTGGACCCAGAAAACACCAGTTTAAAGCTCGATAAGATTGTAGGTTGTTTCTTATATTCTATGCAGATAATTTACATTTGATGTGCAGTTTGTGTTGATCTGTGTCTTCCTCTGCATTGACGGGTTTGATAAAATAATTATGAGCAATAATGAGCAGAGAATAGTTCAGGCCCCCCAAACATTTTTTTCGTGTCACTGAAAGATGTTGCCATTTTATCGCAGCAAACTAACTCAGACTGTTTTGCTATAATACCACCTGGTGTCGGTGTAAGCGAAATGGAGGAAAAAATTTTTAGGATAAGTAATGTTCCCGTCCCTTACATATAATGCAAAGGATGGATTGGGTTAGTGTGTGTCCACTGTCTTCTTAATGATGGACAGTCTTTTGTAAAATAATGCTTTGCCTAGGTTGTGTATAAGCTGCTGGTAATGGTTGAACAAATGCAGTTGTTCCCTTGCATGCTTATGAGGGCTAGTGAATTTGTGTATTTTAGTTAAGCATTATTCGTGTTGTGTAATTTGTTTATATCAGTGTATGAACAGAGACATAACAATTTTGTTGTCCACTAATAAAACAAAAACCAAACAAAAAAAATCCCTCTTTCTTTCTTTAGGCTGCCAACACCCACTTCACGTTAAACCTTACCCGCCTACGACAGAAGAGAGATTCAGCATCGTCAATGCTGGCGCAACCTGGGCACTCGCGTGTGCGGAAAGCGTGGAATAAAACGTTTGACAATAGCTGATTAAATCTTCTCTCAAAGTTTCACTTACAAATGTTGATCATTTTGAAAGCGTTCGATGAGGGGAAAAAAATGAAGACGATTTAATTATAATGGAACTGGCGCAACCTGGGCACTCGCGTGTCTGGAAATCGCGGAATTCAACGTTTGACAATAGCTGATTAAATCTCTGGTCATACTTTCGCTTACAAATGTAGATCATTTTTGAAAGCCTTCGTTGAGGAAAAAAGGAGGACGATTTAAGTATAAAATACCGATTGGTGTTGATCGAGGTAATATAATAGATAAGTCAAATGTATTTAATTATTTTTACTGATATTTCTATGAATTGACACATAAAACAACTGCTAATAGATATGTATTTTGCAGCATTTCTAGAGGGCAAGGCATAGGAACGACACAGGATGAAAAAGGATCTGTCACACCTAGACTGTGACCTGAGACCTTGTCCTCTCGTTGGCTATCACCAAGGAAAGTCTCATTACCACTTATATAAAAAGCCGCCGGTACTTTCGGACCTGTATCCACTGTTGGGACAACGTCCTCCACTAAGCTCGATCTTTTACTCAGCAGAGGGTCTTGCCTCGTGTGCCCTGTACTGCCTCTTAATTCATAGTCTGGGGGCGACTTTAGTGTTTGATACAAAATTCCTATTCTGGGGCCTACAGCAGGTAACTGTGTGGCGCTGTGTTTACATTTTCAGGTAATGCACACTCTGGAAAAGTCCCATTATATATTTTACATTACATTCATTAGGTTCCTTCTCAGATCGTTATAATTTGAGATGTTTCTCTTTCCGTTATTTCCAAATATTTTCATGGCCTCATTCTCTGCTGCATCATCTTTCTTTGTTTGCTAAACCATATTCCAATGATACTGCATATATGTATCAATAATATGCTATCAAGTTAACATTAATTGTACGATTTTGGTCAATATTGTTCTTAGTCTCAAATTCTTTCTACATTAGCAAAGATGTTTGATGTTTGTGTGATTCTTAAGGTTAATTTGCATTCAAATGAAACACTGAGTCAGAAATTGTTATTCCAAAAGTGGGTTATTGAACACATTAATATACTGCCCATGTAGGTTTCGTCTCAGATTGTTATTATTTTAGATGTTTCTGTTTATTTCACAATATGTTTATGGTCACATTGTCTACTTTCTCATCTTTCATTCTCTCTTTAAACCATATTCCTATGATACTGTATATTAGTATAAAAATTCATGCAATTAAGGTAGCAGATATATCCAGATAGTGGTCAGTGTTGTCTTTAGTCTTTGCGTTTTCTGTATATGCATAGATGTTTATAGTTTGTGTGATTCTTAAAGTTAATCTGCATTCAAATGAAAGAATGGTTCAGAAAAACTTATTCCAAAAGTGACCCTTGTAGTTAATGGACACATTTATAGACTGCTTATGTAGGTTTATTCTCAGATTGTCATCATTTGAGATGTTTGTGTTTATATTTTTTCACAATGTTTTTATGGCCCCGTCGTTTGCTGCCTCATCTGTCATTCTTTCTCTCAACCATATTCCAATAATACTGTGTACATGTATCAAGAAATTCATGCTATCAAGTCAGCAGATACTGTCAGATTTTGGTCAGTATTGCCTGTTCTTCTTATTGCAGCATGGATGTAAACAGTTTGTATGATTCTTGAACTTTCCCTGCATTCAACGGGAGGAATGTTTCAGAAAACCTTGTTGCGAAAGTTCCCGTAGTAGTTAAATCTGACCCACTTTTCCACTGCCATTGCGGATTTTTTCTCAGATTGCTATAATTTGATATTTCGTTTTTTCACATTAATTTTTCCCCATCCTCTCCTGCCTCATCTTTCGTGGGTTTTTTTTCTGTAAACTGTATTTCAGTGATACTGTTTATAGGTAATCTGCATTCAAATTGAGTCAAGAATATTTTATTAAAATAAGTTTGCAGATATTGCCAGATTTTGGTGAGTATTGTCTTTTATCTTTAAGTCTTTCTTTATTAGGGGAGTCTTTTACAGTTTTCACATTTCTTGAAATCCCTGCAATCAAGTGGAAGAACATTCTAGAAAACCTTATTCGAAAAGTGCCCATAGTAGTTAAATAGAGATATTTATCTACAGCCCATATAGGTTTCTTCCCAGATTGTTATAATTTGAGATGTTTCTGTTTCAGTTTATTTTTCACAATATTATTGTGGCCCCATGGTCTGCTGCCTCATCTTTCATTCTTTCTCTAAATCATATTCCAATGAAACTGTATATATGTATATAAAATAAAAGAAGTTTCAGAAAACCTTACTGCAAAAGTGCGTATAATAGTTAACTGGACTCATGTGTCTACTGTACAGTCATGTAGGTTTCCTTTCCGAATATAATAATTTGCGGTATTTCTGTCTATATTTTATCCACTGTGTTTGTGGCCCTATCGCCTAGTGCCTCATTTTCATTCTTTCTCTAAACAATATTTCGATGATACTTCACACACACACACACACACACACAAACACACGGGCACACACACATATATATATATATATATATATATATATATATATATATATATATATATATATATATATATATATATATATATATACATATATATATACATATATACACACATATATATATATATATATATATATATATATATATATATATATATATATATATATATATATATATATATATATATATATTAAACACATGCTATCAAGTTAGCAGATATTGCCAGAATTTGGTCAATATTTTCCTGAGTCTTCAATTCTTTCTATATTAGCTTAGATGTTTACAGTTTGTCGGATCCTTGATCTTCCTTTGCATTCAAATAGAATAGTGCTTCGGGAAACCTTCTTGCAACAGTGCCCATAGTAGTTCAATGGAAACTACTGTCCATATAGGTTTCTTCTCAGATTGTTCTAATTTGAGATGTTTTTGTATCAGTTTTTTTTTTCACAATATTTTGGTGGCCCCATCGTTTGCAGCCTTCATTCTTTCTCTAAACCATATTTCGTAAGCAGATATTGCCTGATTTTGGTCAGTATTCTCTAGTCTTTTATTCTGTCTATATTAGCATAGAGGTTTCCAGTTTGTATGATTCGTGGAGTTCATCTGCATTCAAATGGAAGAAAGTCTCAGAATACCTTGTTGCAAAAGTTCCTGTGGTATTTTAAATGGAACTATTTATCTACGTTATTTATGGCATTGTTATAATTCAAGATGTTTCAGTTTATATATTTCACAATATTTTATGACCCCATTGTCTGCTGTCTGATCCTTCATTCTTTTTCTCAATCATATTCAAGTGATACTGTATGGATGTATCAAGATCATGCTCTCTAGTTCCTAGATATTGCCACATTTGGTCAGTCTTTTTGCGAGTCTCTAAATCTGTCTATATTAGCATAGCTGTTAGCATAGTAGGTAAATGAAAACATTTACCTACATCCCATGTAGATTTATGGCTCCATTCTCTGCTGCCTCTTCTTTCATTTCTTCCTTGACCAATTTTCCAATAATACTATATATATATATATATATATATATATTTATACCAAGAATATGCTATCAAGTTAACAGTAATTGTATGATTTTGGGCAGTAATGTCTTCGTCTTGAAATCTTTCTATATTAGCAATACATATATCTATCAATCTGTCAATAATATGATATAAATCTAACAGTTATAATACGATTTTGGTCAGAATTCTTCTTAGACTTGAAATATTTTCATATCTTAGCATAAATTATTGAAGTTTGTGTGATTCGTAAGGTTACTCTGCATTCACGGGGAACATCGTTTCACAAAAACTTAATGCAAAAGTGTCGCTAGTAGTTAAATGGACCCATTTATCTAGTGTCCATGTAGGTTTCTTCTTATTTTGTTATGACTCGAGATGTTTCTCTTCATATTTTTCACAATATTTTTGTGGCCCCATCGTCTGCTGCCGGATCCTTCATTCTTTCTCTTAACCATACTGCAATGATACTGTATAGATGTATTAAGATCGTGCTTTAGTTCGCGATATCAGCAGAGTTTGGTCAGTATTGTTTGCCAGCCTTTAAATCTGTCTATATTAGCATGTAACGTGTTAACATATTAGTTAAATGGACACATTTACATACTGAGATGTTTCTGTTTAATTTTCTCCGAATATTTTCAGATTGTTCTAATTTGAAATGCTTTTGTTAATACTTTTTTCGCATTTTTTATGTGACCCCATCGTCTGCAGTGCAGTCTCTTCCTTGATCCTTTCTCTAAACCATATTCCAATGGTACTGTACATATGTATAAAAATGTGCTATCAGGTTAGGAGATAGTGCCAGATTTTGGTCAGTAGTTTTGTGAGTCTTTAATTCTGTCAATAATAGCATAGATGTTTACATAGTAGTCAAATGAAAAATTTGTCTGCTGTCCATAAAGGTTTCTTCTCAGATTGCTATAACTTTAGAAATTTCAGTTTATAATATTCACAATCTTTTTGTGGCCTTCATCTAAAGCCTGATCCATCATTCTTTCTCTACGCTGTTTTCCAATGATACTGTACAGATGCATCAAGATAATGCCATTAAGTTAGGAGATAGTGCCTGATTTTTGTCAGTATTACTAAGTATTTTTTCTGTGCATATTAGATAGATGTTTACTACGGTCCGTGTATGTTAATTATGGCATTCTTATAATTTGAGATGTTTCAGTTTATATTTTTCACAATATTTTAATGGCCCCATTGTCTGCTGCCTGATCCTTCATTCTTTTTCTCAACCGTATTCCAGTGGTACATTATAGATGTATCAAGATCATGCTATCTAGTTTGCAGATATTGCCAGATTTTGGTCATTATTTTTTCCAGTCTTTACACCTGTCTGTATTAGCATAGCTGTTCGCAAAGCAGGTAAATGGACACATTTACCTACTGCCCGTGTAGGTTTCTTCTCAAATTTTTATAATTTGAGATGTTTCTGTTTCCGTTCTTTCCCCATTATTTTTATGGCCCCGTTCTCTTGTGCCTCATCTTTCATTATTTCTCTAACCCATTTTCCAATAATACTTTGCATATCTATCAAGAATATGCTATCAAGTTAACAGTAATTGTACGATTTTGGTCAGTATTGTTTTTAGACTTGAAACATTTTTATATATTAGCATAAATTATTGAAGTTTGTGTCATTCTTAAGGCTAATCTGCATTGACCTGGAACAACGTTTCAGAAAACCTTATTGCAAAAGTGTCCATAGTAGTTAAACGGACCCATTTATCTAGTGTCCATATAGGTTTCTTCTTGTTTTTTTTTTATATTTGAGATGCTTTTTGTTTATACTTTTCAAAATATTTTTGTGGCATCATCGTCTCCTGCCCGATCTTTCATTTTTTCTCGAAACCATTTTGCAATAATACTGTATAGATATATCAAGATCATGCTATCTACTTAGCAGATATGGCCATATTTCGGTCAGTATTTTTGCGAGTCTTTAAATCTGTCTATATAAGCATAGCTGTTCGCATAGTAGTTAAATGGACACATTTACCTACTGCCCTTGTAGGTTTCCTCAAAGATTACGATAATTTGAAATGTTTCTCTTTCTGTGTTTTCAGAATATTTTTATGGCCCTATTCTCTTCTGCCTTACCTTTCAATCTTTCCCTAACCAATTTTCCAATAATAATGTATATATATATATATATATATATATATATATATATATATATATATATATATATATATATATATATATGTATATATATTTATATATATGTATATATATGTATATATATGTATATATATATATATGCATACATATATATTTATATGTATATATATATATATATATATATATATATATATATATATATATATATATATATGCTGTCAAGGTAGCGGTAATTGTACGATTTTGGTCAGTATTGTTCTTAGACTTTAAATATTTTTATATATAAGCATAGATATTTGATGTTTGTCTAATTCTTAAGTTTAATCTGCAATCACGTGGAACAACTTTCCGAAAAACCTTATTGCAAAAGTGTCCATAGTAGTTAAATAGGCCCATTAGTCTAGTGTCCATGTAGATTTCTTCTCATTTTATTATAATTCTGTTTGTATTTTTTACAATATGTTTGTGGGTCCATCGGCTGCTGCACAATCCTCCATTCTTCCTCTTAACCGTATGCGAGTGATACTGCATAAATGTATCAAGATCATGCTAACAAGTTAGCAGAGATTACCTGATTTTTTCAGTATTTTTAGTCTTTTATTTTCTCTATATTAGCATAAATATTTACAGTTTGTATAATTCTCAGAGTTCATCTGCATTCAAATTTGAGAATGTCTCAGAAAACCGTATTGCACAAGTGCTTAAATGGACCCATTTATCTAGTGTCCATGTACGTGTTTTCTGGGATTGTTATAATTTAAGATGTTTCATTTATATTTTTTCACAATATTTTATGGTCCCATTGTCTGCTGCCTGATCCTTCATTCTTTTTCTAAACCGCATTCCAACGATATTGTACAGATGTATCAAGATCATGCATCTGTCGTTCTTTTTCTAAACCGCATTCCAATGATACTGCTCTTTTGTATTTGAAACATACTATCTAGTTAGCAAATATTGCCAGATGTTGGTCAGTATTGTTCTAAGTCTTGAATTCTGCTATATTAGCACGCGATTATAACAGTTGGTATGATTCTTGAACTTTCTTTGCATTTAGATGAAAAAAAAATCGGGAAACCTTATTCCAAAAGTGCTTATAGTTATTAGTCAACTGGACACATTTATCCACTATCCATGTAGGTTTCTTCTCAGATTGTTATAAGTTGAGATGTTTCTGGGTATTTTTCCACAATATACTCGACCCATTGTCTGCTGCCTCATCGTGCATTTTTTTCTAAACCATATTCCAATGATACTGTATATATGTATCAAGAACATGCTGGCAAGTAAGTAAGTGAATGCACGATTTTGGTTTATATTGTTCTTAGTCTTTAATTCTCTGTGTATTAGCATAGATGTTTGAAGTTGGTATGATTCTTTGCATTCAAATAGAAGAACGTTTCCGAGCACCTTATTCCAAAAGTGTCCATAGCAGTTAAATGAACTCATTTATCTACTGTCCATGTAGGTTTCTGCTCAGATTGTTATAATTTGAGATGTTTCTGTTTATATTTTTTCGTAATATTTTTGTGGCCCTATCGTCTGCATCCTCATCTTTCATCCATTTTCTTCTCTAAACCGTATTCCAATGATACTATAGATATGTGTATATGTATCAAGAATGTATTATCACGTCAGCACATATTCGAAAACTTGAATCCACCAACAGAGAGACTTGCATGATAATTTGTTTCCCGTGTTCCCGTGAGTCCTAACTGTTATTTATCATCATTTCTCTTTCATGAGTATCCTTATTGTGGCCGTGGTGTGCCAGTTTGGGCCAGTATATATTCAGTTGGAGTGCAGGTTAGATAATTTTCTATGCCATATTTACTGCGAGTTGATTTTAGTTTATAAATAACAGAAAAGTACACGGTATGAATGTTTTCAAGGGCGTCCACAAAGTAAGAGATACTGGGGCAAATCTAAAATGCCTGGACCAAATTGTGTTTTTGGCCATGGGTCTGGTGGCTGACAAGGGCACGCACAGTATGGGCCGAGGATGAAAAGCCCGTGGAGGCTGATGAAATCTGAGAAAAAGTAAGGTTTTAAATGAGCTATTTTGTCCAGCTTCCTTTGACGTTCCCAGCTCATACATTTTTTACCACTCTGTTCATACCAATGATAAGTTCGGTGCAGTCGAAGACAAGACTTATGCTCTGCGATAATCCAGAGGGTTCCACGTAGTGTAGTGTGTTCAGTCATTTTTTGAATAGCGTAACTGAGTCCGTCTTAGCAGGCAGCAGCGAAACTTTGCCCCCCCCCCCCCCCAATTTGGGGCCCTGTTGTTCCATGCAAAGCTGTCATGCCATGCTCAGCTGATGTGGATGGGCGAAAACATGGTAACATGAACTTGAGAAAAATATCCTAGGTCACATTTCTATATGGACCTGAACTCTGTCCCCCCCCCAAACATCTGGTATTTATTAAGTGATATACCATATATAACATGGTATCTATACTTAAAATGCATTCCGTACGTAAATAGATACATTTTTTTGTTACCATTAGTAAAGGTACATGTTCAGGATAATATTTTTTAATGAACTATTGAAGTGTTAAACTTCTGGATCTAATAACTGCTTGCTCTATTCGTGAGTAAGAGTTTGGTATTTTTGTAAGTATTGTTCAAATCAAAATTTGATATTTACAGGCACCGGGCACAGGTAGTCGCCATGTTTGGGGTTCATGGCAGGAGGAAGTTTGCTACAGCCGCCTTACTGTCCAACCTCCTCTGACGTCACCCACGTCTTCGCCCCCCCCCCCCCCATTGCCTTCACACCAATGATAAATTCTGTTTGATATAAGACAGAATCTTGCTGCACGATAATTCTAAGGGCTGTGTGGAATGCAATGTGCTGTCGCATGGATATATCATAACTGAGTCTGTTTTAGCGGGCAACGTGCAGCACTGCCACCTGTCCCCTTACCTAATGATGTCTGGGTGCCAACCCAAACATTCTGTTTTTCTAAGAATTCTTTCTTTCTTTACGACCAAATTTGTCCGGCGTTTTTCTGGGACATTATTATTCAGTAAACCACCAAACTTGCCATGGTGACTCACGTACCAGTGGAATTGTGCATATCGTTTGGAATAACCATAATGTTTAACATGATGCAAATTGGGAGCAATCCAAAATTTTAAAAGCTCTATATCTTGAAAATATTATAGATAAACACAGAGTTCTAACTTACACATGTAGGTTTGAGACATCTGGCAAATCCAGTAGCACGGCACGCAAACAAAAGTTGGGGAACTTTAATGTATGCTAAATTCGCTGAATTTCCCCAGCATAAACACCACCACCACCACCCCTCTCTACTGCTTGTTACAAGCTGTATGGGCCTTCATGGGGTTGGCAACCATTTTGCATCCATAATAAATCAGCTTAAAATAAATAGAATTTATTTCTGTTCATGCAAGAACAGATCTGCTCCATGCCGCTATATGTGCCAGACAAGCTGTAGTTCCCACTATTGCTGGAAACAGCTGTCACTGCACTGTGACGTCGACTGAGCCTAGTGTCCTAGCTGGTCTGCCTTTGCCCGAGGCTATAATGAGTCTGCTGGCTTATCAATTCCACGGGACTGCAATTCTGGGCAGAATAAGCCCACTATGTGTACCCTCTATTTATGGACTACATACATTTCTGAGTTGGCTAGACCCGTCAAAGTATGGTATTCCAGTCCTCAATGACTGTTTTCACAACTTCGTGAATTTTGAAACAGGGTGTGAATTTGTGTCACCTCGGTGGCACATTCATGTCTTTGTTTTCTTGTGACCAGTGAGATGAGGGCTGTTCTTCATAGCCAAGGCAAGGAATACTGAACAAGTCGAGAAAATGTCAAAACACACAAAAGTCTTAAAAAAGCAAATATAGTAAATTAAATCAATTTAAAAACTAGCAAATATGAATTATGGACATAAGATGAGGGTGCATACTTACATACAATGTACTTTCTTAACTGGACATGCAATGTGCTTCATCCACGTCCACGTTTGTTCTAACATCACAATCTAATTGACATACTTAGCCCTCAAGCAGAGTCCAAACCTGGTGATATGCAATCTATGTGAAGAACACATTACTGCATCTTACTTTCATATTGCCAAGTCTTTGATTTTCTCCTCTCATTCTGTTATATAACAAGCATGTCTTACTACGTCATAACACATGTTATTATCTCTAACCATGTCTTAATCAGATCTTAATCCCTATTACTACTTTCTCCTTGTCTAGCAGCATGGGAAAAACATCTTCCCGTGTATTACCAGAATCAGAGGAAGTTCGACCTTATTTGCCCTCAAACTTTCCATTCAGACATTATCTGGGCTCCTAGTGCAATATAGATAAGGTTGACTCCTCAACGTGCTGTCTCCAGTAACTGGAAATAGAATGCAAACGTATTATTATGATGTGGAATTGAAAACTTACAATGTGTATCAAATTTCCGGGGGACATCATATATTTTTACATTTGTATTATTACCGGTACAATGGTGACAATATGGTCGCCTGCTGGCATGCTGATAGTCCGACACTAAATCCAGGAATATGTCGAGATATATGATTAGATCCTACGTCACTTGCCAACAACAATTTTTCTACTTAAAGGCATATTACTGTAGTGTACTTTGCAAGAGAATGTACAAAGAATTTGGCGGTTGAAAGCTTTCAAAATACAAATGTATGCAAATTAGCTCTTTTACACAATTATTAAGCAGTTTATGCAAAATTGGAAGTTTCCATCTCAAAGATTTACGCCATAACAAATTCTGGGGACCATAGATAGGGAGAAAAATATTATGAAACAAGCAGACTGTGTTTTATGAAGATTTTGATACTATATATATATATATATATATATATATATATATATATATATATATATATATATATATATATATATACATAATTATAAGTACTTACAAATAAACTTTTTATTGTTTTCTAAAAGCCATGATGTTATATAATCAAACTCAATTTATCCTGGTTAAATCTAAGTTAGATTCTACGTACTCATTTAAAAAGCATAATGATAAAATTAAAATTTCTGATTTGTGATCGCAGGCAGAACATTATGAAATAATCATTTAGTTTGTCGGATTTCTACAATGGTATAGACCCACACACGCAAAATTATTTTAAGTCATATATAAAACACTGTTTGCCAAAGATCTGCTTTCAACTTGAATTTTATAATAGTGCAATTTAAAAAGATCATAAATACTATTAACGACAAGGACATATTTCTCGGGAAAACATTTGCATTCTACGTAAAGCTATTACTCAGTTTTTCTATCCTTATCCCTGAATAATTTGTCACAAACGAATCTTCTCTACTTCAAAGGACCAGAACTTCATTAAAATGCAACTTTAAAAAGGTGGAAACATATCATTGTTTTCAGGAGATCATGCCTTTTACAATATATATATATATATATATATATATATTTATATATATATATATATATATATATATATATATATATATATATATATATATATATATATTGATCGCCAGTTGGGTTGAACAAAGTTGAAGTTTTCACGGCATCCATGGCTCATGGACTAGCATGATATTATTGCAATTCATACCAGCGTTAAGTCACAAATTTTAATGAATTTGTGTAAATACTATAATTATATACAGCAAGCTACAAAGTAAATTTTGAATGACTTTTATCTGTGGCGAAGCAACAGATATTACAACCAGTTTTGTCGGCCATCTTTGTTTACGTGTTGCTTGGCACTGCCCCAAAATTGGGGACATCGAAGTTACCGAATGGGAATTTGAGGTTTCAGTCCCAATTGAGGAGGTTGAGGGTGTTACGAGCAGGTAAAGATTAATTTATAAGTCCACAACCATTTCAATTTAGTTGAAAACTTGATGCAAATTTGATATTTAGGTCAAGGGCCGCTCTCCGAGGTCTTAAAATATACACTTGTTGCTCATTAGGAAATCATTTAACCCGAAAATACGCCTCTGTCTCGTGAGGTAAATATAGCTGCTTGTCGTTCTGGTTAAATTTGGGGGGTACATATTTTAATAAGAGGTTATTTCTTAATTAACCGCGTATCCAAGATTTCAGCCAGGGAGGTTTCCAAAATGTAAATGTACGTGCGAGCGGAAAAAAATTGAAATTACTCATAAATCGTGCATTTTGGAAGCCAAAATTTGCACCATAGTCACTATTCGTGCAGTGAAAAATGAGCTCAAATTTGAGAATATATTTACATGAGCTTAAACTTTAAATTTTCTTTGCACAAATATAGGTGACAATGATGCTAATCTTGGCAATGATATGAACGAAACTGGATATCATGTCAACTCGACAACTATACTTTATTGTAAAGCTAAGCCTATTCTGAAAAAATGTCTCGACCGTCACGATAAGCTATCCCTATATACACAGCATGCTCATAGATGCTAATTATGATCGTGACAGCATGTGGTCCAGCCACAGCCTTCAAGCCTTCCGTCTAGTAAATTCGTCAACTATTTCTTCCAAATCTGCAGGAACATCTCTGTGCAGATGCATTAACGCTAGTCCAATCAAGCGCTCATTCCCCAAAGTTGATCGCCATGGCAACTTGACACGTTTCAACCTGCTAAAGGATCTTTTAGTTTCAGCAGTACATAACATGACTGGGAGAGTGCGAAGAAGGGACAAGAGTGCTTTCACATTTGGAAAAATACATGTTTTATGCTGTACAGCAAATGCTAGCGATGTTGGAAGACAAGCCGGACCATTTTCTGTTGTTTCTTGTGGCACAGTGTCATCAGCGCAGCTGTTGGGGACAATCATGTTGTCTGTTTATTTTTCAGGGTGATCATCTAAGTGTAAATTTATAGAATTTTTTTATTAAATTTGCCTTTACCATCAACATCAACATAAAGAGTCCAGGGGAACCCCGGTCCTTCAGTGCCAAGTTTTTGAGTGGGCAAAAGCTTTCCCCAGCGCGGAATGGGAACAATTTGTCATTTAGCGGCTCTCTTACATCGCCAAAGGTGCCCCGATGCGGGCTATTGATATGGACCATTCCTATATGATCTTGAAGTTTTATAGTTTTTTTTTTTTTTTTCAAATACAAGGTGCTTGAACAATGACTTTGTTCGTTGTGAAGAGGGGTGCGGTTTTAGTCGTTATTGGCACTGACAGAATTAATTCTATATGTCCAAGATAATAACAGAAATATAAACATAATAACAGTTATGCATGTGACCAGGTGCAAACAGGAATTTCAAAGTGTAAGAAGAGGTCGTCCGTGAAATATTTCTTCTACAGAAGGTCAACAGCTTTCCTTCGCGTATCTCAGTGTAAAGTTAGAAAACAAAGCTATTGACCTGCAGAATTAATTGTTCAATGCAAAATATGCAGACGAAAGCTTTTGACGTGAACCGATTCTGAAATTTGAATGAAAGCTCTTTAACGGATCAGGAACCAGAATATGAAGCCATCATTTTCTCGGGATATTTGGAGAAAAAATGATAATTATAACCACATGATTTAATTCGCAGATGGACAGCATCTGTAGAGGAAAGAGTGTATCACGGTCAAAAACTGGGCTTTTTATAATTTATAAAAACTTACACAAATTTTAAAGTCAAGTTTTTGTTAATGTAAATGTCGGCTGCGCTATATAATATTAATTGTGTGTTTTATTTCAACAGCCTTTTTAAGCTTTGGACATTTTTTCACGTCAAGTGTAGTGCACAAGATATCACATCTGACAGAGAATCAATGCAAATTTAACATATAATGACTCACTTAGGCCACAATATCCATTTGTCAATAAATACAGCTCTGTGACTTATTTCAAAAGTGCACTTTTTTATTCAGTGAGTGCGACATATTTAACTTATAATGACTCACTTAGGCCACAATATCCATTTGTCAATAAATACAGCTCTGTGACTTATTTCAAAAGTGCACTTTTTTATTCAGTGAGTGCGACAAACACAATGTGATGATTTTTGTCCATTTAATCCTCATTATTATGGACAACTTCAAGCCGTTTGGCAGGAGCAGGAAAACTAGGCTTGGCGGTCGTCACATTTGCCCCACCAGATCTGCTATAGGCCAAAAGTATATAGGCCTATGGGCATTTGAATTGGAGTTTCATAGCGAGACCATTTGCTATTTTCATATGCATATCCCACGCTTACACTTTGTGATTGTGTCGTGCTGTTTAACTGTTCAACCTTGCTTATCGGATCATCAACCTTCATAAGATACCTGTTTTCTCAAAATACCCGAAAAACTTTCGTTTCTTCTTGGCGGGCTCCTCCATTTTGAGCTTCATTCATAAAATTGAAAGACCGTGTTCACACTTTTGCTTTCTTAAGAAGGATAGACCTAGTCTCATAGGACACCCCCTTCCCCCCCCCCCCCCAGCGGCAAATATGGCTTGATTTCGGTTTTTTTTTTTTTTTTTCAGTATAGACACAGTCTTGTGTTAGTAGTCTTCAGTAGGAATATTATAAGTGATAACACTGTTTATTAAAGATCATTCTTTGATTTACTTCGGCCACCACGGGGGGGGGGGGGCACCAGGAAACCCCCCCTGGATACGCTGGTGTTATTTTTGTGTACACACCTCTTCTAATAGAAGTACGTACTTATCCAACCTAGATGCGAGTACGGCCGTGCCACCGGAGAGGAAGGAACTTTCCCAAGACCAATGTAAGTGATCACATGTCGCGTGTGCAGTTCGGTCGTGGGCACATCGCCACCTTGGGAAACGATCGCATTTTAGCATTACCAATACTTTATATATATATATATATATATATACATATATATATATATATATATATATATATATATATATATGTATATATATATATATATATATAAATTTCACTATTACCTAAGTTAACAGTTTTAACGCAGATTTTTCTTGAATGTTACCGCAAAACAGAACGGCAAGTTGGACTTGCGCTAACCTGAAGGCTGAATGAATTAACTCAAATTCTCGAGTCGATGCATGACAGAAGAAACAAAGCCGATAAAATGTGATGCCACTGGCCAGTTTGTCACACCATTATTCTTTGTAAAATTGTATTAAAACGGACACACACACACACACACACACACACACATGAGAAAAACACACTTCCATTGTAATAAGTAGCTGCTGACATATGGAACCTTAGTTCAGGTCTTGGACACAAGTTGTGGACCATAGTGACCACATCAGTCTCATCTGTCTTGTGCCATCTCACATTTCTAACAGATAGACGTACAGCAGCTGGATGATGCTACCGGCCCATGAATGAATGAATCAAATGTTACAGAAATACTAAAACAATTTGTCAGCGACCGAAAATCACAGTTTGTTCACATTTTTCGACTTAAGTTTTACTGGGCAATGATGTTTATCAGTAGGTACACACAATAACACGGAAAATGTATCTGGTATTTGGTGTCCTGTACCCAGTAGCCTGCTGACCTAGGCTAATATAACGTTCCACTTTCGTGCGCCCTCCAGGGAGTTTCGGGCAGTCAGATTTACTTGGTCCCCTCTCTGAGAAGGCTCATGAATGTACAGGGAATCCTTTTCTCGGGGTAAGTCCAAATTTGGATTTTCCTTTTTCCACACAACGATCTTGAATTTTGTGAAAAAACTGAACCGTCCGCAGAAACGTTACAAAATATGGATGAATGTCAAACCACGCTGAACTGTGCGTGGCTTGCCATTCATCCATACATTTGTTTCTACACACGGTACAGTTTCTGCACAACATTCAGGAACGTTACTTATTTTTAAAGGAAAGTTATTTTGCAAGTGTGATTCACACAGGAATGCTAAAGAGTTTTATTGAAAGCATTCACTTTGGCCCAAGACGTCAATTTTAGTGGATAATCATAAGAAATAAGATTGTAAACGGAGCAAAGGAAAGAAAGTGCAATGTGATATATTAGATTTCATGTCGACATTCAGAAAGTCGCGTCCTGGCCCAGTCCTGCGGACAAAAAGTAAATAATT
Source organism: Hermodice carunculata (assembly GCA_964020975.1). NCBI lineage: Eukaryota > Metazoa > Annelida > Polychaeta > Eunicida > Amphinomidae > Hermodice > Hermodice carunculata. The sequence continues at coordinate 80,848,330 of OZ026625.1, read as the reverse complement.
CACTACCAGTGATATGCGTCCCGAGCCAAGGTCGGTGGTAGGCGTGGTGGGGGTGGGATATTTAGTTAAAAAGCATGAAAAATAAAACATATTTTTAATATATTGCAAGATGCACAATTAACTTATTTTGTGATCACATGCCTCGTGTCTTGCTACCACACGTGGCAGGCCACATTAGCAATGTAGGGCATGGGATCGGAGATAGAGTTTCATTGCGGTTCTCATGATTGTGTTGGCTCGTACATCGTGGAAAGCGAGTGCTTCACCGCCGGGTGAAACACATGGGCAACCAACAGAATGGTTGTCCTGATATCCTGGTAAATATGAACCAGATGATGATCACCTGACCAAAGACACTGAATACCAAAGATACTGATTAGGGTTAGAGGAGAGAAAACAAAACAAGGCGCCACAGATACCTTTTTATGCATTAAACACTTTCTGCTGCCCCCACACAAGAAAGCAAGTCAAGACTTTATTAACAAGTACAGACGTCAACACTGACCTATTTGTCATAGATGATGGAAACTAAATATCCACCCCAGCACAACAGTATTCACATTTTATTAACATGCAAAAGTACAATTACATCACAGAAGACTGGATGGGTTATTTTTGTCCCATCAAACCCACCTTACAGGTTTATAATTATACAATATGTACATATCACTCAATAGATACTACTTATCATAACGCTGTTTGTACATGGTTTAAGCCTGAACGGACTCCTCGCACTTGGTAATGCTAGCATAAATTAAACTAAATAAATGTGTTGCGGACAACAGAGTGTCAATAAAATACTTCATATAACATGTATGTGCTATACCCAATTATGAATAGATGGAAATTCTAGTCAAACCTCACCACTGATAAGTATAAAACATCGAGTCAAACAAGGAAACTCTAATGACCCGGGACCCTTTAGCTTCGCCCAGCCCACCTGGTAAGAATATAAACAGTTAAAGAATATAATGAATCAAACATAAACTCTATCTGAGCCAGTGACATGCCCGAAATAAAACTCTACCCAGCTGATTCCCTTTCAAATTATCATATACAAATTAGTCTAACTGCACAAGTAGATATTCTGCTGTGCATTGCATCAAACATTAAAACTCTTTACTAGCTGAGAGGACTAGTAGGTTTGATACATGTTTTTATAATTCAGTGAGAAGTGACTCTCTTGCTACTGAATATTTTTGGCATATCATAATAAAGTGAAATACATCTTCCACCAACTCTAAATTACAATTTCCGCAGAGACGACAAATATAATTCATACACCAAAAGATTCCTCACTTTCCACTCTTTCGATTCCTATACCTAATTACTGAGTTGTCGCGACACACCTAATCATTTTCCGTATAGTCGGTAGACAGTACCTGCATGTCTTTTGGTGTCAGCATGTATGGTTTCGTATCTACCAGAATATCCGGACAACCATTCTGCTGGTTGAAACTGTGGGGTGAAGAGTGTCTCGATTCAGAGCTCTAACCGGAAATTCAGAGTGCTCAGAACATTGATGTTCACAATAACTTCCATCATTTAGGCCTACCCAGCGGAGTAAAGGAATCCACGAACATTTCCTTGGATATGTTAACCATGCCTGCTGTTTGCCCTCTTCTTTTTGTACGCCGACAAAGTCTAGAAGTTCGCTTAATGTTTGAAAATCCGGGGACACAAATAGTGATATGGCAAGGCTATAGGCCTGCGCGGGAACAGAGACTTGCATCGGAAACCGATGCTAATAACGGATTTTACAATGCAAGCAAGAGTAATCAAAACCAGCAAGTGAGAAATGAATTTGCTTATGTGTATGCAGCGGTAACGTTGTCTTTGTGCGGGTACTTAGAACTGTTTAATACCTAGGCGTCTTATCAACCTTTCATTTGATCTATCGCCATATCAGTCAGGGGTCTGACCAAGGATTTGGCCCAGATCCAGTATGTTTTTTTTTTTTTTTTTTGTTGTTGTTACCAGCCTCGTTTTGGCCAAGGAGCTGCTGCAGCAAAATGAAAACAACCGTATATGCATCTTGCATGATGCCTTTTACCAGAGAGGGTAGACTGCATATGTTAGGTTTTGCAGGCTATATATTGCATATTCATGGATGTCTTTATATAGATGTTTCATGTAAAAAGTAACTGTGCTTAATATAAACTCCATTAGGAGCATATAATGACAATATAATTCGCTTAGACAGGCAATTAATAATGAGTGAATACTGAAACTGATGGTTGATTTGTCTAACTGCGCATGATAGTCATCTTAACTGAATGGTCAGTGTTGCAGGCATAAAGATGGGAATAGGGACAGCTGGAGTATTACAAGGGAGCAACAACCTTCTGTGACACAGGAGGCGTGTATTTTCTTTATTTCAAAGAGTCTTTCTAATTTTCATCAAATGGTTGTGCTGGTATCCAGAGAGGGCCACCGTGGGACAAAAGAGGGTTTTAAAGTGGCCATAAAAAGAAAAATATTCATTTCTATTACTTGATTTTTTACACTCTTACAGAAAATAAAACCTTGGTAATTTCACGTCTTTCTGAAATATACTTTGGAAGTTATTTGAATAAATTTTGAAAAAAAACCCAAATAAAATAAAAAATGTGGACAAACTTACCCTATGGAGCCAAATTTAGTGACGGCCCTTTCCACAGAGTGGCACGAAGTCCCAGCTTTGCAAGTCAACATCTATGGATCATAATTTTTTCTAATATCTGCTGGCACATTCTACAAACACAAAATGACAAAACATTTGTTTTAGATTACCTGATTATGTTATACACACTCAAAAATTGAAAAAGAAAGATGGCTCCTCAGTGGGCAAGCAGGTAGGCTCTATATAATTCGTCTTGAGTTCTGATTCAAGGAAAAGACGTGACAACAGCCTCCGCCCTTTTCATTTTATGGATAATGTACACTCTACAGACCATCACATGGTCAGATCATGATGTGCATAAATATCATGCAAGGACATAAAAATAGGAGTAAGATGGCTCTTTACAAGTATCCAATCTCTTCTGTGTTTAAAACAAGGAACAGCTAATTTGGGAACGTTCAGCATTTTCACCGGATCATTTTCATCATGAAATGACCACAGTGCACCAGGAGGAGTGGTAAACTGCAGGTGTATGATTTTAATCATGTAGTAAAATTATTATAAAGTCACAGGTAATTTTTTTCTTACCATTATGGCGATGCCTTGTTTTGTTTTTCTGACCAGTATATGTATTTATCCGTGGCAGCTTGACTGGCATATTGGTCTGTGATTTTTTTTTTTTTAAATATCAGGGATATGGGCAACATAGAAATAGCAATTAAAACCTACAGACAAGGTATCAGAAAATAAATGATAAAACTTCCACGATGCATTTAGTGTAACACTGTGCATGCACTATATATGGATATTTTCTTGACATTATCAGGTCAACAAAAGAGCCAAACCAGTAACAAATTTACTTCATTTTTTCTGTGAAAAAGAAAAAAAAAAAGAAGAGAAAAAAGAAACAAACAAACAACCGTGCGTGTACTATTTTATAGGGAGGGAGGTGTACTGGGGAAGAATACAGTAAATTCTTCTTTCTTGGCCATTTAGCCAGGATCTCAGTCTCTTATTGAAAGATGACAGAGAGGGGGCAGACACAACATATAATTCTGGAGGAGAATTCTGTTGACCCATTTTATGAAAAAGTATTTGAACGTGTCAGTCCTAGCAACAATAACATGCCTGTTAGCAAGCTTGATTGGCGAATGTCCTCTCATTGAGCGAGTGTGAAAAATTTCTCCGTGCATACCGGTACTCAAGTTTAAAAATAATGAAAATGTTGAATAGACACTTTCAAAAATTTTTTTTAATCTGTGATTGTTTTTAATTACCCTTGCTGTTTTCATTGCAAAATTGTAAGAAAATCCACTGAAGCTTCGGCCTAGTACACGGCTAATGAATAAAACAATCTGGGAAGTGCATACAGATCATGGCCCCAAACGATTATCTTATGTTGACAAACAGTAAGCAGGCAAAACAATTACAAACGTTTCACAAACAAAATAACCCATTTCTTGGTATTTTAATGACTTGCAAAACGGATACGGCTTCTAGTCTACCAAGTTTCTCCACTTCTCACGCGTCGAAATCTGGACTCGGGCGTCAACGTTGTGGCAGAAGCACCATGCCCTCTTTTCGGTCCTCGGATACTGGCCAATTGCGCAGAGGTTGGCTGTGCCTGTGACTGTATGGAGGGCACAGCACCAGGAATAATGTTGATGTGGTGTCAAAACCCAGCACCCTTCATGATACCACCAGTCGAAATGCTGAGACATGGAGTTTGATTTGCTAGCAGCAAGCTCTGGTTGCAAGCTAGGCCTTGTGCTGTGACGTCACCAAGATAGACAAAATTCAATATAGTGGCCATGTTATTAAGTGGTATCACATGCAATTAAGAATTTTGAAAAAAATTAGTACAAAAGATGTGTTATGATCTCTTACCTTAAGTTTATATATCATCTATTCCCAGTTATAAATCCAAATTATGGTATTATTCCAGTCTAATAAAAGGGCCATGTGAATCCAATATGTCCATTTCATTTCTGACCTGTCAACATTGCTGACCCAAATATCTAGAAGTCATGTACATATATTTCGATTAAAGTTTGTACAAACAATGTTGACGACAAAATATTTTGCCATCTACTGCAAGAATACTTTCCTAATGCAAGCACTAAGATGTAGGTTCAAATTAGAAAGAGATAATCTTGTGACCCGACTTTGAATTTCAACCTCTAAAATCCGCCATCTTGCCAAAAAAATCCACGTTTTCTATTCAGCTCCACTTTTGTAACATGGGGTCTATTCCCGGCAATTTGCACCTAGAATGCACTGCCAAAGCATACAGATCCATAATGCAATGGAGGTGGTGGGATGGTAACAAACCTGTGTCCACTTTCCAGCGAAAAAGGAAGGAACCCCTCCAAAATTATGCCCCATTTTGTCATTGTTTATCTCTAATATCAGTGGTAGGCACATACGAAACTGTTATTGAATGCTGTGACTACAGAGAAATACCTAAGCATGAAATGTTCGGGTAAATATATACATGCATTTTGAGATGATTACACCTCCACACTACCAAATAACAGGGACTACGGTGTGCCCATGCTCCTTTGTTTACATAAGCACTGCCCAGCTATGCAACTGAGTGAAACGTTCTCTTGTTTTCAAACGAAAACTAACTCGGAACATTGCCTAACTTCTAAGCTACAAGGCCATGGGCTAGGACTTTAAATGTTGAGGAATAAACTATGAGGTACCAGTTTAAGTATATGGGGTTTCTCATAAAAAAACACAACAACAACAACAAACCCCAAATACTTTCAAAGTCTGGTGCACACTCAACTTGACACATCACACAAGAAATAGTCTCCTGTCACCACATAATCTACCTCTAACCTTACACCCACCAAGTCAAAGCAAGTTTTGAAGTTGCAACAAAACTGACGGCGCTCTTTATTTGTTTAACCTATGAAAAATGTACAATGTGTAATCACGAAAACTAAGTAAAACTAAGCAGGTCGGCGTCTTCTCTGTCCCCATCTCTTCAGTCTCCTCAGATCGGTACAATGAACTTCCATAGAAAACTTTGTAGATAATGTTTTTTCTTAATCAGTCCACTGCAATGCTCAATCCTTGAATGTCACGGCAAAAATGTGAAAAGTAGCTTAATAGAAAATAAAAGTGGACTCTTCTGATGTGCAGTGGCGAAAATCTCCAGTTACGCAGGCAAACTCTTGGCCTCGGGACCTTGACCCGTGACATCTGACCCCTCAGTTTGATGCGTCCCTGCCCCCCTTAACTACTTTACTTAATCATCAAGCTAAGTCATTACTTTAAATTACGGATATTTTATCAAACGTGATGCGTGAATGACTGAGCCCACCAAGGCTAACACAACATGAACAGATAAACTTAGAATGCACATAGTACACATTTTAACTACATTTTCCGGAGCCCCGCAAAGAAAAGTATCCCGTAGAACCCAGCGGGCAAAAAGTCCCGCACTTTAGAAAAGAGCTGCTTTAACGCCCCAGCTAAAATGTTCTACTTCTACCGACGTTCACGCGCACCAGAAACATATTATCCCGAAATTTATGTACGCAATCGACAGTACAATCATGATAGGAAACTAATGATTACAGTAGGTTATTGTGGGGGGGGGGGGGGGGGAAGATGGACCATTGTCCAATACGGACCAAGCTAAGGTTATACCGGGTAGAAACTATGTTAGACTCAATACTTTTTCTCCAAATATTTTTTTATAAATACTGGTTGGTCTCTGTAGTGTTTTTGACGTCAGAAGGCAGAAGTACAAAGCACACGGCAAATGTCTCAGAGAAGCAAAAGATTCGAGGTAAGTCAAACATGTCATGGCTCCATTTCGTGCTGATCTAATATGAAGTACTCAAGAAAAGTGTGATATGGCACATTTGATGTGCAGAAACAAAGTGATTTTCGTACAGTGGGAAGTTTAACTTTGTTGTAGCACATGACACCATTTTGGAATGTGTCGTCATAACTGAAGGAGCATTTATTTTTCACAATAGGAAAATAACACACGGGGGGAAGTCGGATCAAGACAATAGAGGCAAGATGGACCATTGGTCCGTCTTGTTCCAGATTAATACTTTGTATTGTGAAGGGCAATTGCTGTATTTAGCGTAGCATTTACCCTAGTCTGGGAGTTGTGATATATTGCTCTTCATAAATATTAAATTAGAACCAACTATTAACACTATTATACTTACCATGCTTACCTGCATTCTTCTGTATTTGGTTCAGGTTGTGCGTTGTGGCTCCTTAAAATGGTATGCTATGTTCAAGCCTATTGGGCTAATCTGTGTTTTATTTATTTAAATTGATAATATAACTGTTTTTATAAATACGTTTATAAATGCTGTATTTTTGTCTGATAAATAGTATTGGTGCATTGATTTTACTTACTTGAGAAACACAGCTGCTTCCAGGTTCATATATTCAGTGGAATCAACAAAGCCTTTTTAATATAAGCTGTAATATCAAATTTGCAGTACGCAGTGGCATATCATGACCTAATTTTTTTTTCTTGCAGGGCACCAAATATATGTTGAATGGGCAGTGTACTTGAAGACCTGATTATCTTTATTCTAAAGTGCCTCCCACTTTGCACGCTGCTTCATTCCGTTAACCGGGTGTGCAAGAAACTGTACGAAATAATTAACCAAAATCCCACTTTATGGATGGTTTTCAATTTGACGATTGTTTGGAATTGAGCTATGCTCAGGTGTCATATATTATAGATCGTTGTTCATCTGCTTTTCTATGCTTTGCAGTTCCATATTCAATAATCCACACAAGCGATTTGGACAGAACACTCACCTTCCTTGCACAAAGCCAGAATATTGTCACTCTGGATTTGATACAAAGTGACATATGCACGCTTCAGTTTCTTAAAGGACTCGACAAGCTAGTAATACTGTTATTAAAGGCTGCTCAAACTTACCTAGTGAAGCGTTTTGCTGCTTAAAAATACTGCCATTCAGGAGCTTCATGGGGGCTTTCGTGACAATCTTACCGCAGCCTACTTTGTTCTTTAGTGCCTAGTACATTGACATTTTTAGAATCTACTGGGATCAGATATATCATTGCAGACCTTATCTCTATATGAAAGAAGTGTGCAGACCTTTTCATGATAAACGTTTCCTTGCATGATCAAAAAGCCACGATGTATAAAACAGGTATTACGTAATGCTATGCCTTGTACTGGAAATACCTGGCCATGGCAAATTGTTTACACAGAATAGTGCAGTTTAATTTGCTTCAATTTACCTTTTTGGTGAAATGTAACATTAATTAAGTTAAGACATTAAAGTTGTGGTTAAATCTTTGTATTGGGGAGCATTTTTTGTTCAATAAAAATTTGCCTAATACGGCCTAGGTGGTCAAAAAACATTCAGAACGCATTGCAACAAAATGCAAATATTTGGTCTTTAAGGACTGTGTTCAGATTGTAAATGTGAATGTCTGCATTGTGTGACAATTGTGCAGATTGTAGTTAATGGGATTCTTCATGATTTGTATAGATAATGAACATTCCCCCAAACTACAATCTGCCACACAAGCCATGTAGACATCCACATTACAATATATGTGTTAGAATAAAAAGACAAAGGCATTTATCTGAATAATTTTAGTAATCCATCTTTGCCCCATGTGCTAGTCCATCTTGGACAAATATTTGTCCAGGATGGACCACAAAAAAACGTTTATTATAGCAGCTCGTTGCGCATCCACATCTAGATTTTTGCAAACAAATATTGTTCAAATTTATTTGTCTGCGAAGCAGGCCTTCTAAGTACTTCCGCCAAACAGCAGAACATAAATAAACAGTCTTCGCAGGCAACAAACTTCTAGGCAAAAGACCAAATTTGATATTTAAAAGGTGTATGTTCTTCCTTGATACTTCTAAAGGGGTAACATTTAAGGAAAAACCCTTAAGGGGTCCATCTTCCCCCACAATACCCTAAAAATGGAATCTCTGGCTATAACCAGTTTTTACCTCAGCTGACTTGTCAGTCAGCTGAGGTAAAAACTGGTTATCTGACTTGTCAGTCAGCTGAGGTTTTGTGAGGGTCCGTCGTCCGTCGTCCGTCCGTCCGTCGTCCGTCCGTCCGTCGTCCGTCCGTTGTCCACAATTCGCATTTTCGACTTCTTCTCAAAAACCGTCTGCCAGATCCACTTCAAACTTGGTGCAGATGTGCCTTGGGTGGGTGTCTACCAAGTTTGTTCAAATGGTCACGGTCCAGTGATTTTTGGATTTTTTATGATTTTTTTGTTCTTTTTTGGGTAAATCTTAAAAAATCTTCTCCGAAACCGCTCACCCAATTGCTTTGATATCACACAGGAGCACTCCCTTGGACTCCTAGTTCTTCATTTGTTCACCAGGTGGCGCTGCAATTTTTTTCTTATTTTTTACGAATTTTTGTGTGTTATAGCTATTTTTGACTTCTTCTCCAGAACCGTCACTCAGATTAAGCTGAAACATGGTGGATATGTTCCTTGAAGAAGGGTCAAACAAAGTTGTTCACTATGTGGGAATGCTGCGGATTCCTGATTTTTAACGATTTTTTTCAATTAGGGTACTTATCGGTCAATGCAGCTTTCCTATTGATAACTATGGAAGTCAATGGGCATTCTAATGGTAATTCACATTTTCGACTTCTTCTCCAAAACCGTCATCCAGATTTCCTTCAAACTTGGTGGCAATGTACCTTTGGTGGGTCTCTACCAAGTTTGTTCAAATGGTCACGGTCTAGTGATTTTTGGATTTTTTTATGAATTTTTTTGTTCATTTGGGGGTGAAATCTTAAAAAATCTTCTTCTCGGAAACCGCTCACCCAACTGCTTTGATATCACACAAGAACACTCGCTGGGACTCCTCGTTCTTAATTTGTTCACCAGGTGGCGCTGCAATTTTTGTCTTATTTTTTTACGAATTTTTGTGTGTTATAGCTATTTTTGACTTCTTCTCCAGAACCGTCACTCAGATTAAGCTGAAACATGGTGGATATGTTCCTTGTAGAAAGGTCAAACAAAGTTGTTCACTATGTGGGAATGCTGCGGATACCTGATTTTTAACGATATTTTTAATTCGGCTCCTTCGGGGTAAATGCACCTTTCCTTTTGATTACTATGGAAGTCAATGGGCATTCTAATGCTAATTTACATTTTCGACTTCTTCTCCAAAACAGTCATCCAGATTTCCTTCAAACTTGGTGTTAATGTACCTCAGGTGGGTGTCTACCAGGTTTGTTCCAATGGTCATGTTCCAATGAATTTTGGATTTTTTGATGATTTTTTTTTTCAAAAATCTCTACAAGAGTTGGAATAGGAAAGTTTAACATGGGAATTTCTTGTAATGATCATAACTTTAATAATATTGACCAGATTTACTGTAAACTTGGTGGGGATGTGCCTTGGGTGGATCTCTACCAAGTGTGTTCAAATGGTCACGCTCTATTGAGTTTTGGATTTTTTATGATTTTTTTGTGTGCTTTTTTGGGGGCAAACTTTCAAAATTATTCTTCTCTGAAACCACTCGCCCAATTACTTTGATATCGTACATAGATACTCCCGGGGACACCTAGTTCCCAATTTATTCACCAGGTAGCGCTGCAATTTTTTATAAATCTTTTGTATGGTTTTGCGATTTTTCACTTGTTCTCAGAACCGTCCCTCAGATTAAGCTGAAATGTGATAGATATGTTGTTGTGGAAGGGTCAAACAGTTGTTTACTAGGTGGCACTGCTTTGGATTCCTGATGTTTAAGGATTTTTAATTCGGGTACTTATCGCAGTTTTCCTATTGATTACTATGTAAGCCAATGGGCATTCTAATGCTAATTCACAGCAATTTACTGTTTACTTGATAACTTGAGATCTGTTTTGAGTTAGCTACACATGTTAATTAATCTGTATGAAGGTCATGCTCAGACAGTACATGAATGACCTTGACCTCGTTTTATTTGCACACTTCAGCGTACATCTTTTCTCCGCTCCGCACAGTTGGTATAATTAATAAGTAAGAAAAGAAACAGACGTATGGCAGAATAAATTTCATTTAGTGTTTAGGTCCATTACTCTTCAATATTCTGTGTACTAAAATATTTCTATTTCTTTCCGTGCCCTAGTATTTTGTCTAATTTCCACTTTCTTTGCATCGTGTACCTTGTTTTAAGTTACAAATATTAGGGTTTTTTTTTAATATATTTGCAAATTTATGTATATTTTTTCCCAGTATAAATAAGAGATAATATTGAGGTTTCACATTCCCAGTACCCAGCAATACCTCTTTGTTGTGAAAATATATCATAACTACCTCTGCATCTTCACATTTATTAAGCATATTTTTCCAGATATTTTTAACCACACCACATGTATAAAATGGGTAAAGTATACCGTTGTTTTGGTTTCTTGTTGACAAAATGAAGATGTATCTCTCTCCACAGATCCCATCTAAAAACATCACTGCTATAAGCACATCTCTATAAAAACTTTGACAGTCACTGAAAACGTCTTCATTGTGTTGAGATTGTGGCTTTTTGCAACTTTTAAAAGGTTTCCAACCATACGTCTTCTCCAATGTTTGTATTGTGTTGTCAGTCAGCTGTGCTTATAGGATGGTCTGTCGTCCGTGAGTCCGTGAGTCCGCCCGTGCATAATTCACGTTTTCGATTTCTCCTATACCGTCGGCCAGATTAACTTCAACTTGGTGGGGATGTGCCTTAGGTGGGTCTCTGCCAAATGTGTTCAAATGGTCACGCTTCAAAGATTTATTTTTTTCATGATCTTTTATTTTGTTCTTTTTCGGGGCAAATCTTACAAGAATGTTTTTCCGAAACCCCCTGGCCAATTGCTTTGATATCAGAAACATACCTAGTTCTTAATTGGTCCGCCAGGTCGCGATCCACGTGAATTTTTTCTGTGTTTTTTGCTATTTTCGACTTCTTCTCCAGAACCTAGGTCAAACACAGTTGTACACTAGGTGGCACTGCTCTGGATTCCCGATTTTTTAACGAATTTTTCAATTCGGGTTCTTATCGGTTAATTCCGATTGATTACTATATAGAAGTCAATGGGTATATTGACCCTCATTCGCATTTTCGAATTTTGCTCCGAAATCATCAGACAGAGTGACTTCAAACTTGGTGCGGATGTACATTGGATACGTCTCTACCAAGTTTCTTCAAAAGTGTTACGCTCCTGTAATTCGTGGAATTTTTATGACATTTTTTTTTTGCGGGGGGGGGGGGGCAATTCTTAAAATACTCTTTCGCCAAAACCGCTCACACCCGATTGCTTTGATATCACCCTCTCAGGAACACTCCTAGTTCTTGATTTGAATTTTCTTGTTCTTTTCTGGGGCAAATCTCAAAAAATTTTCTCCAAAACCGCCCACACGACAGCTTTGATATGATGCAGGAACACTCCTAGAGACTCCTAGTTTTTAATTTGTTTGCACCTTTCCTATTGATAACTGTGTATGACCATGGGCATGCCGATTATAATTCACATTTTGGCCTTCTCTGAAAAACAAAACAAATAAAAACAAAAACAAAAACAAAAAACCGTCAGATTGACTTCAAACTCGGTGGCAATGTACCTTGGGTGGTTCTTAACAAGTTTGTACAAATGGTCACGCTCTAGTGATTTTTGTTTATATATTTATATATATATATATATATATATATATATATATATATATATATATATATATATATATATATATATATGGGGGGGGTAAATTAATAAAAAGTTTCAATAGTCAAGTTTAACATATGGATTTCTTATTGTTATAACTTTAATAACTTTGGTCAGATTTGTACCAAACTTGGTAGGGATGTACCTTTGATAACTGTCTACCTTTCTGTGCACGATTTCATGCCCATGTGCCTTTTGGACCTTAACCTCATTTGCAAGGTCACGGGACAACTGACATAAAATTTACTGTCACTTGATAACTTGCGATCTATTTTGATTTAGGACCTTGACGTTGCGCATGCTAATGTTTCTGCATGAAGGTCACGCTTAGACAGAACATGAGTGACCTTGACATCACTTCTGGGTCACAGTGCAACATACATGAATTTTACTTTTCCCTTTAACTTGATAACTACTTGAACTGGGACCTTGATGCTGCACATGTTAGTGTTCTTCCATAAAGGTTAGATTTATTCAGTACACAAGTGATCTTGATCTTGATCCTATGCCAAGTTCAAAGAGCCACAAGTGTGATAGATCTCAGGGTCAGCTGAGCATGGACTGTTCACACAGCCCTCTTGGTTTTATTTACTGAGTATCCAGCTCCAGGTATGTTTCAACTGTTTTCTGGAATGTAAATTTTGTACCTTAGATTTTTATCTCCTTTTAATTGAACACCAACAGCTGTACCTTGTGCTATGTATAATGGATCCGTCCGGAAAGACTCTTTGCATTTTTGTGGTACTGCTGATATCAATCCATGATGAGCAGTAAAATTTGTTCTGATATGATATTTGTTTTGGAGTTGTAAAAAAATATTAAAATTCCCGTCATCTCTTATCAAGTTTCTAATATACTTTATTTTGCGTTCATACCATTTTTCATACAAAATGCTGTCTTTGTTTCAATCTTTATGTTCGAATTAAACCATAGAACCTGATTTTTTTTAAATTATTTTTTCAGGGTGTGTCATATTGGATTAGAATCTATTATATTGACACCAACTTAATGTCTCTTTCCAAAAGACATTTTTTTCCGTCATAACCCATTCAACACCTATTCTTTTATATTGCATTCGCAAATTAAATCTTCTTACTAGGTGTTTTCACGATGGACTGGAGTTGTAACATAAACATTTGACCCAAGCGCATTTCAATGCATCAAAGTGTGATCAAGTCTGGATATTCCTAGCCTCCATGTCGTTTTTTTCCTTATATGGCCTCGTTTTATCTTGTCAGCCCAGGAACCGTTAGTTCTTAGTTTGTTACCAGGTGCCGATGCAATTAAAAAAAAATAATGATTGTTTGTGTATTTTTGCTATTTTTGACTTCCTTATCAGAACCATGACTCAGATTGAGCTGAAACTTGGTGGATGTGTTCTTTGTGGAAGGGTCAAAGCAAGCTGTTTACAACGTGGCGCTACTGTGGGTTCCTGATTTTTAACGATTTTTTTTTTCAAGTTGGGTACTTATCTGTTAACGCACCTTTCACATCTATTTCTATGTAAGTCAATGGGCATTCTAATGCCAATTCACATTTTTTTACTTTTTCTCCGAAACGGACAGTCAGATTGTCCTCAAACTTGGTCGCAATATACCTTGGGAGGGTCTCATTCAATTTTTTTTCCAAATGGTAATGCTCCAATGATGTTTAGATTTTTTATGATTTTGGGTTTATCGGGGGAGGGGAAGGGAAATCGTAAAAAGACCTTTTTCTCCTAAACCGCTCACTCGGTTGGTTTGATATCACACAAGGACACTCTCAAGGACTAATTGTTTCGAATTTGTTTACTAGGTGGCACTGTAATATTATTCTGTGTTAATTATTTATATAGGATGACTGCTTGAAAAGGGTGGCTCTTACTTCCAGTTTCTTCCATCCAATCATTAGTGAGTTCTCGGCTTCCCACCTTTTTTTATCCTGTTGTACACCAAGGACCAAATAAAAGTCACCACCAATTATTCTATTATCATTAGGCAAACTTTCTATTTTTCAATTACATTTTCATAAACGGTAGAACGGTCTTCATTGGGGCCACAAAAGGTACCTATTCTGTGATTTTACAGTGATGACCATTATAATGTATCTTCCTCCTTCATTCCGGATTATTTCATGCATATCGAAATTAAAATTGCTTTAAAATATAAGGCAAACCCCCTCAGTGCATATTTTGCACCATGACAATAGATTACCCTGTATCCCCATTCTGCATACCAGATTTTTTTTCTGTTTCTTAAGAACTATGGACCTCGTGCAACATGATAATCGAATACTTTTTCTTCCTTAACCACATTAGCATTTCCCATTTTTTTTGTATGTCTTAGACCCCGCACATTAAATGAGATTATACCTACCATGGTAATCTCTTAAAAATGCACCTTATGTTTACTATACAGAGTACATTTACACAACTTGTTATTAACATTTTTAATACAATTTTTATGGATGTTTTTATTTTCCCGGCTAGACAAAAACTTCCTTAAAAAAAGATAAAATTGGGAGACCAATTGTGTGAGGTCAGTACTTCTTGAACTCTCTGAGGCAAGATAGTTGATGTTACTTCCTCCCAGTACCTTCTTGCACTCCTGCATGCGAGATTAATGCAGAAAGCTGGTTATCCCTCGCATATGCGGTCAGTCAAACTTATCACTATGTCTGCCATGCATACTTTGAATAAAAGTTAGAATTTATCCATCCTCGCCCAACAATTGTGGGCAATATATGAGCCGGAGTTATTTTCTGCTCTCATTTTCGAGAGGCGGAACATTCACTTTACATGTTTTCCGTCTGCAAAAGTGATTATGACGAATTAAAAGAATGGTAGGCACTGTGATCGTGCTGACTAGAATGGAATTGACATTTTAAGCAGCACTTTGTTCGTGTATTGATATCAACATCATGAAGCTCTTATGGTTTATAACCATATTTGTGTAGGTCAATATCTGTGCCATCGAACATAATATTTGCACTTGCTACCGCAAGAATAGTGTCGCTCTTTGCGTGGACAAGAATTTAGGGATGCACCCAACGTTTCAAGATTCTGCAACATTTGAAAAGACTAGTCCTGATCGGCAATAAATTAAAATTTCTTTCCCACAGCTTCATAAAGCTGTTTCCTGCAATTGTTAACCTTGATATGAGAGCACAGCAGTTAGCACTGCAGGCCCTTCAAAACATTGAGGCAGTTAGTTACCAAAGATCTTAATATAATTCGTCCATGTCTCCTTCATCGATGACTGGGATACCAAACACTAAACACCGTCTCCCCTCACAAAAACAATTAAACCTCCATCTCAAATTCACCTGGTCATCTTGTATGGCAATATGTAAGTGTCGGGTATGCTTATTTGTCTGCTGCTGATTTTATAAATTTATGGTCGTACAGCTTTCAGATAGGGTTGTTATAAATACATAAGCGGCTTCTCTCCATCTTAGGCTTACCATACCATGGATGTCAACTTAGAAGACCTCCATGTATCATTTTCCTGAGCTGCCTGGTAATATTTCCTGTCCTCGAATTTATATGATACAGTGAAAGCAGAGGGAAGACATAACACTGGTCTCAAATATATTGAAAACTGCCTCCAAGGTCAAGAGACACACATTCTCAACAGATAATCTAACAAACCCAAACCACAAAACATAGTTGTCGTGAACGGTTTGAACTGGCAATGGGACTGCAATTTGGGTGACATGCGGAGTTTGGCTAAATATAATACCGGGGTCTACTCCATCTTGTTGGCTATTGATATCTTCATTTGCTATGTATGGGTACAACTTCTGAAGCCAAAGAAAGGAGGTGATGTGGCCAAAGCCTTAGCAACATCTTTCAAGAGGGCAGACAACTCAAAGCTATCCTGAGAGTGGACAGAAGTACAAAGTTTCCCAATCGCTATGTGAAAGAAGTTCAGGCACAACACAACATTTGCCGGTTATTAACCAACAGTCTCACTAAAGCTCATTGTGCAGAACGAGCCTTAAAAAAACCAAAAGCAAGATCTAAGATACAGGGTGGCCAAGCAGACCTTAAAGTATTTAGACCTCTTACAAGAGTCAGTAAAGAGTCTTAGAGTAACATGACACACCATAGTCTAGGACAACCCTGGCAGATGTGAATGAAGGTAATGGCAGACAGGTGAGATTTGATCAATATATTAGTAGATGTCCAGACAACTGTAGAAAGAAACTAGTGACAAAAGTGGCTGGAAGAACTCTTTCGAGTGACGGAATGATTTGATAGAGCCAGCATTCCAGTGTACACATTGAATGACTGGGATGCAGAAGATATCCAAGGCACCATTCTATAAACAAGAGCTGAATATATTCATGTGGACCAGGACACACTGTTCAAAGTCAAAAAAAGGGTTGAAGCAACGGACGAGACGCTGTCAACGAGAAGTGTTTGTGAAATGGACACATTGGCCCACCGAATACAATAGCTGGATCCTGATAGCAAATTGACAAAGTGTATAAGTAGGGAGAACCAAATGCTATACGTTGAGACTATGGATCAAGTGTTTTTGTTTGTATCCAGTGAGCATTTTAAAACCACCTTTCTGCAAAACAGTCCAATAGGGTTTGCTGTGCAGTTAACCAGATGTATTGAATTAAAAAGAACTAACTGGGTGTAATCTCGCCCAGATTTATCTCAATAACAAGTTTATGAACACCTCTAAGCAAGTGCTCGGATCCTCAGACTTTATCAAATAATGGTACATAAGTGATACAAAGTGGCCAGTGTTTAGATGAATAACCATAGCGGCCAGGCAGGTCAGTCACCTGACCTCTTCTACTCCATACTATTTCAACATGGTACAAAATCAAGTACATAGACTTCATCTTTATCTCTGTAACCAAGATTTACAGCCCGTTCAGTTTACCAGTGGAGAACTCAGTGTCATCTTGCATCTAATGACATTGCAGATCATCGGAGATAAAAAAAAATGATTGGTCGAAATGGGTCCCATTTTTCGAGGACATGGCTAACGGAAAAAAATATCTTTTCCACTGGCTATTACATCGTGGACAACCATTCGGAATGGAACAAAAGGCTGAGCAAACTAAAGATGCCTGTGATTAACGTGATCACTTCAGTGAAAGAGACTGCAAAAACGTGTACAGAAAATAAAGGCTCCATACTAATGGACTGAACATTTGCAATGACTAGTTATCTCAAGAGATCATATGATAAAATGTTATGCAGTTAAATGGAGATCAGAAACGCATATTCTAAGTGACAAATAATGAAGTAGAGAGACAGTAATTATCAAGGTTGTGTAATTCTACAGATAAAAAAAAAATATGAAAACGTGAAATACCTTTCTGTCTTATTTATGGCATATGAATAACTGATACGTTTTTTCATTTAGCTGTAAACCATTTATTAATTTCAATACAGCTGAAAATGGATCACGTTTTGAGCCACTTGCTAGGGACTTTTTTCTTTCGAGGGTATTCCCGTAGTCCAGGAGGTGTCTTCTTTGTTTTTGATGGCTCCTGTTCTACTCTCTTCTGATGTCTGGTTAGACCTCATGGGCTATTCATGTCAGTGAAGGCTTAGTAAAACACGTTATGACCTAAAGGTTCAACGTATTTGTACTTGTACTGGGATTGTTTCACCAGATCGACGATATCAGAACCTGATAACATGTGCCCTCCATAGCTGATATCCCCTTTTCTATTCCATGTCAGTCTACCATCATTCTTGATTTGGCTAAACAACGCTTGGGCACATGAACATGCATATTGGGTACCGCTTCTACCACTGTGTCCTGATATAAAGTATGGTCTTAATGATGGGAAGAACTGATTTGATTGGGTCTCATTATGCTTCAATAAACGTTGATACTTTTCCCAAGGTACCAGTGCACCTTTCTCGACGTGATTCAGTTCAATACTGTGCGCAAGACGGGACCCACACCTTCCTACAAAAGCAACTGCAGTACATTGGGTTGTAAGGCTTGCTTTCTCTTCTGAACACTGATTTTTTTTGTCTGTGTGTGTGGCAGATACCTAACTACTCGATGTCTAATTTTTTTTTTGGGGGGGGGGGAGGGGGGCAAAATACGTTTAGCTACTCTATGTCTTTTCAGCTTCCTCTTGTAATGCTCTGTGAAGCGAAGACTTCCGTGGTTTCTATCGTTTCTAAGGCTAACAACTGATTTGGAGTTATGGCTTTAAGTAGACTGGCTGTCTGTACCCTGGATGATGTACTCATCTGCAATCTAAAGAGTCAGCATTCTTTTTGACACATTGATTCATCTGGAGTGGTTGTGTCGCATTGTCCTCTCACTAATAGTCTTCTACGTATGCATTTGGAATATAAACAATAGTATCCTCTCTGGGGAATGATGTGTAATCTTATTCTGTATCTGTCTTGCATGTTTGGAGATATGTCCAAGACTAAATAGGCATAATTTTCTTTCATACCATCCTTGTATGCTTCTACCAACATATCGGCTTTGCCCGGAAACACTTATCTTCTGAGTATTGACACCTGCGAAGCGTCACGTATAGCTGTCAGAATGCAGTACCACGTGTTTAAAGCTATGGAATGAACCCCTTTAATGAAAAGGTTTTGGTTGATAATAATCCAATGATGCGACGATGGTGGCATCCATGAGTGAAAAGTAGTTCTGTGTTGGGTTTCTGTACCACCTGATGCATGGGATCATCTAATCTGATCACGTTATTTTCTGTTTCTTCTGTGAAATCATTCAGTTCCTCTTGGCTAGATAGTCCTTGATGCATTGTCAGATGAGGTATCTTGTTCCCCGTGTCTTTGAATAGAGATTTTTAATGGCGGTTTCGGATCAAACATACCTGTCACGTTCTGTAGAAATGTGGAAGTACACTGTGTCTTTCCACTGCCTTTACAACGAGACACAATGATACTGCTGAAAGATCGGAAAGGCAATACACCTTTTGTTTTACACCATGGTTGTCGTGTTTTAGTTTCATGTCAGAACATGGCCATGTAACACTACCATATGGTCACACTCTTTTAAACTTATAGTGTTTAATGACCTCTGTTTGGCGTTCAACTGATGGATATTGTGAAATATGTTGTGCAAATTGTTTGACCAAAGCTGGACACTTAGGAATAGGACAAGGCTGCCGTCCACCCTCTTCCAATTATCTCTGTCTTTTTTCAGAGTTCAGGTTATGCAGTGTCTTCCAATGTTGAGAGATCTTCACCAAACCTTTGGTTATGCAGATGGGCAAATCATTCTTCACGCGTGTCATGGCTAAGTTCCGATAAAGTTATTCATTGTCACTTATGTAAATGCCCAATGGCCCTCTGAAATGCACAATGTCCCTGCAAGATGCCCAATGTCCCTGTAAGATGCCCAATGTCCCTCTAAAATGCGCGATGTCCCTCCACAGTGCCCGATGTTCCCTCTCCGACATCTACAGAAACCTATGTTTATATAAAGTTATAGACCTTTGATGCGCGCAGGCTCAATGGGATGAACATTATAGCACCTTTTTCCCACATATTGGAATACTACGGCATGAGCCCATGTGCAACATGTTGAAATGTATAACACTTTTGTTCCCATATTTGCGCATAGACCTACGTCATTTTAAGCTCCAATCTCGTAAATTCCGGTGTTAGATATTGTAATTTTAGTAATTACAAGTTTTGTGACGTAAATTGCATTATTTATTTCGGTAATTACAATTTTAATGAGTGATGGGTGCTAATTATGATTAACTGGTGCTAAGTATCATTACGTCATCACTATCCGTAAGTATCGACAATATCCACCACCACAAAGCTGCACCAGAACCGGCATTTTGCTATGTACTTTTAGTTTGGCAACGACAACTCTTCAGAACATTTAATTTAAGCTTGGAGTAGTATAGTACACCATATTACAACAGTAGTGTGCGTGTACCTGTTGATAAATGGAAACATTCTTAGAGTCTGACAATGTCAGTATAGTATAGACACATTTGTTTTACATGGATTGTGAAAGAAGTCAAGCATTGACTTATCGAGTCACTCTCCATGGCGCAGATGTTGGCGTATACTTCCTACCTTGTCTGTGGTGGAGGAAATCGAGGAACTCGGAGAAACCACCGTGCTAAGTATCATTACGTCATCACTTTCCATAAGTATCGACAATGTCCACCACCACAAAGTATGTAGAATTTGGGAAGTATGAACATCTTTGATTTGATTGAGAGTACCCAAGGTTCCGTAGTTCATGTAAATGTGAAATACTGTAAAATAGTTTCCTTATTAGTGACCCTTTTTCATGTACTTGCATTCATTTTGAAAATTTACTGGAATGTGGATTTCGAATAAACATCATAAGGATCAAGCTGCCTCTGTTAGAATGAACATGGTGTATATCATTAAAGATATTTTGGATATTGTGATCACTACATATCATCCTACTTTATTATGCTGCCCATCATGACATAATATAATACAGTCATATTCGTTGTGAATATATAAGCTTATTGAGAGACATGTGAAAATTACCAATGTTTGCTGAAGATGTTTAACTTGTATATTTTAATTAAGTTGGTTGAATATTTACATTGCATTTTTGTCGGGTATATTCAACGTTTGATTTTGACTTAGTTGAACATATTGTTTATTTATGGACATATATTTATTACAGACATACCCAATATGATAATGATTTATTTATATAAAGTTGATTATATGTACATAAGTGCAAAATACGTATTAATATTCATGTATGTCGCTGAATATGTTCCATTATTAAATTAAGGTATTAACGTATCACTTCTGTGTATTTTGAACAAGTTTGTAAACTACTACTCAGACATTCGATGTTACTCTAAGAATAGCAGCAACTGTGACATATTGGTGTAGATCTAGGAATCTGGTGGATCTGTGGAGCGTGGTTACATTAACCATTAATAAGAAAGTACCTGTGGTGTTTGTCGTGGGAAGGCTAATTAACACCTTGAAAGGTGAAACTGACATATTGACCTGTAATAAATATAGCTTAGTAATAGTGGATCCTGCTTGTTTTCATTTAAAAATCATGACTCCAAAACTGTGGTGGTGAGGGACTGTAATGAAAGCGGATCTTACTGTTAGTTGTGGCCGGAATGGAAGAACATGGATGGCGTGAGCTTGAGTGTTGTCCTCGATGCTTTTATGCAGACGAACAATTTTGGCGCCAAGCGTGTACGTCAGAATGAAGCATGAATCATTTTCTAACTCCGCTATCACTAAATATACCTATATATCAGTTTTAGATATCTTTAACGATGGCCGATTTATGCATATCTAAAAATTATTTGTAGGTATCTAAAACTGAATTATATATATATTTAAATTTCGAATTACAAATATCCAAAAATCAATTTTAAATATCTTTAAAGATCACCGAATTTTAAATATCTATAAGTCAATTAGATGTCAAAAATCAGTCATATATATCTATGACTTATTTCAGATATCCATAATTCGACTATCTTTGAAGATATCAAAAATTGATTAACGGTTTCTATATGATTCGAGTTTTAGATCTATGAAGTCGGACTTCTTAATGTTAAAAAAAAATAAACATCCTGTTCTTCCTTAAACCTGTTGGTGCATAAAAATGCTGCACGATTGTGAACAACTTCGTGTAAAACTTGAATAATATTTTTACAAGAGTTAAACATGATGCCCTTGCTCAAGCTAGATGTTTATAAAATGTTACAAAAAACTATTTAACCTAGCGTTTAAAAGATAAACGTCAGGTTTTACAGGAGAGAAAGGAAGTGAAAAGAATGAATGAAATTAATGAGAGCAAGAGAAAGAAAGATGCGGGTTTTAATTCGCTCATAGAAATAAATATCACGATTCAGCCAATCGCATCAGTGCTCTACTTATTCTTGGTCACACCAATTCATATGTAGTGACCTGTATTTCTAAAAACCGTCTGCTTTCTTCCACGATGGGCCGAGAAAAGCTGCTGACTCAGTCCAATAATGTCTACTTTTAAGGCCGGACATGCGAGCCGTGCCAGTTGAAACCAAAAAAAAAGAAAAAAGAAAAAGAATTGTTTTCAAAATTATTGTTAATTTCCTGGGGAATGGCGGGGAATATTTTTATCCCAATATAAAAACTGTCAAAAGGAGCATCCGCTTGAATCCAATTTTATATATATATATATATATATATATATATATATATATATATATATATATATATATATATATATATATATACATATATATATACATATATATATACATACATACATACATACATACATACATACATACATACATACACACATGTATTAATTTTGGGTAGAGAAAGTTAAAAGAGGTCAACCTTATACTTCTTCCCATGTACTTTGCCCCATCTCCTGTTCGCCCGTATCTTTTAAACAAATCTAAATAGGTCATTCTAATAACATAACACAGGCGCAGCCTCCTTGCTACGATTTTGTGGCAACAGTTTATTATGTCTGTGTGCCAACACAGACATACTGTTTTTCTAGGAATTCTTTATTTTTTCTTTCTTTCTTTCTTTCTTTCTTTCTTTCTTTCTTTCTTTCTTTCTTTCTTTCTTGCTTTTTTTCTTTTTTTCTTTCTTTCTTTCTCTCTCTCTCTCTCTCTCTCTCTCTCTCTCTCTCTCTTTTTTTCTTTCTTTCTTTACAGGCAAATTTGTCCGACATTTCATTTGAAAAGTATAGCACGTAGAAACTCCAAACTTGGCACAATTATACTTCTATAGATAAAGTCTGGCCTTTTTATAATGAGAGGTCATGCTTTTTAAACACAGACATACTGTTTTTCTAGGAATTCTTTATTTTTTCTTTCTTTCTTTCTTTCTTTCTTTCTTTCTTTCTTTCTTTCTTGCTTTTTTCTTTTTTTCTTCTCTCTCTCTCTCTCTCTCTCTCTCTCTCTCTCTCTCTCTCTCTCTCTCTCTCTCTCTCTCTCTCTTTCTTTCTTTCTTTCTTTACAGGCAAATTTGTCCGACATTTCATTTGAAAAGTATAGCACGTAGAAACTCCAAACTTGGCACAATTATACTTCTATAGATAAAGTCTGGCCTTTTTATAATGAGAGGTCATGCTTTTTAAAATTATGCAAATGAGGGCTAATTAAAGTTGAAAATCTTCAATATCTTATATACTATATACAGTCGATTCCACCTAACTTGGGCTCTGAGGGCCGTCTCATCAGTTGTGACCACAGTGATGGTGGGCCAAACAGCCAATCACTGACCTCTTTGCCCTGCCACTCAACCCCGCTGCTATAATAAGTGGTGTTTGTGAACAGGTCCACATGGGTGCTGCTGTAGACATTTACATGGGTTTTATTTTCATCTTTGTAGGATCAAATAATTTGATTTTTTACAAAATAATCCTGCTTAAGGGACACCACTTCACTGTGGAGCTGGCTCTGCTATGTGTCTGCCACCCCACCAAACACACATGACCAGTGACAG
This sequence comes from Hermodice carunculata, assembly GCA_964020975.1. Lineage (NCBI taxonomy): Eukaryota > Metazoa > Annelida > Polychaeta > Eunicida > Amphinomidae > Hermodice > Hermodice carunculata. The sequence continues at coordinate 80,824,602 of OZ026625.1, read as the reverse complement.
TTAATGACTGGTACCAAATGGCCAGCTTATTCCAAAGTCCTGGCAAGTGTAACCACATCAAAATAAACCGTACCCTTTCCGCCTTAAGTTTATGTGTATTTTCATTACCCCCAATAGATTTTCACTCATAATCCAGAGCCTTTATCAACATAGTAATACCTGTGGGACCTTTTTACAGGGGTGTCACATCTCAATTAAACTGCAAACAAGCCATAATCCTGGTATATATTTTACAAGATGTGACATCAAAATGACCCTTTGAAAATGCGGCATCCCTTGACTCATTCAGGACAAAAGTCTTCATTTACTGTCAGTAAAATTTGTATGAAAGGGATATACTGAGTATTCTTATCCTTTAAATGAGGGGGTTCTGATTTAAAATTTCTGACAATCATAATAGAATATAATATCTGCTCATGATTTGTGATATTCTGACTTTTTTTATTTGTTTAACACATTGTATTAGCAATGCAAATTTGAAAGAATTAACAAAGAGCGTATCCTTTGGGTTAATTACTGAATGATTTAATTTCGTCATATAAACATTGGCTGCATTTATTGAATAGCTATGTCTGTTTGGTAATTTAGTTTTAAGTTAATGTTTTCTTTCTGGACGCCAGTCAGTTGAGAAAACATTTTTGGCTACATAATTTATATACAATTGCACAGTCCGGGGAATCCTCAAGATCCGTGCTCATGCATTCTATCATTATGTCAGTGTGCCAACACAGACATACTGTTTTTCTTACTTTCTTTCTTTCTTTCTTGCTTTCTTTCTTTCTTTCGTTCTTTCTTTCTTTCTTTCTTTAATTCTTTCATTCTTTCTTTCTCTCTTTCTTTCTTTCTTTTTCTTTCTTTATTTCTTTCTTTCTTTCTTTCTTTCTTTTTTCCTTTCTTCTTTGTCCGACATTTAATTTGAAAAGTATTACACGTAGAAAGTCCAAACTGGGCACAATTATACTTCTATGGATGAAGTCTGGCCTTTTTATAATGAGAGGTCACGCTTTTCAAAATTATGCAAATGAGGGTTAATTAAAGTTTCAAATCTTCAATATCTTATGCACTATAGTAGATGTGGTTCCGAGTGTATAGGACTTCGATCATAGCAAGGTAAAGGTCATCTCAAATGTCAAGGTCATGTCAAGGTCAAAGGTCATGTCAAGGGCAAAGGTCAATTTTAAGCCAAAATGTCATTTTTGAGGTCAAGGTTCACTTCAGGTAGAGGTCATCTCAAGGTCAAACGTCATTTCAAGGTCAGAGGTCATTTTCGGTAGTGGCTAGCCATAACTTGGTTGGATACAAAAGTTGATCATGTTATGGATTGAAGACAGCCTCTGTCGAAAGTGGCTCTATGACCTTAAAAGAACGTTTAACCTTGATATAAACTATACCTGAAGCAAGCTTTGACTTTTAAAATGACATTTTGATCTAAAATATATCTTTGACCTTGACATGACCTTGGCATTCGAGATGACCTTGGCCCTTCTGCGATCGAACTCCTATACACTCGGAACCGCATGTACTATAATATATAAGATATTGAAGTATCCAAACTTTCATTAGCCCTCATTTGCACAATTTGGAACAGCATGACCTCTCATCATAAAAAGGCAAGACCCCAACTTTAGAAGTATTATTGTGGCAAGTTTGGAGTTTTTACGTATAAAAATATCCAAATGAAATGTCGGACAAATTTGCCTGGAAAGAGAGCGGAAAGAAACTAGAAAAGAAGATTTGCTTCAAAGCAAATCTGTCTGTGTGCCTTCAAAAGTTGTAAATATTAAATGCTACTTTTATCCTATGGTACTTCACACCACTTCAAGCTTATGCCTGGATGCAAATTTCAAAGTCCAAATGACCTTGACCTTTGACCTTTAAACCACACAGTGTTAAAAACCCACAATTTAAAGCCCAACACGAGACTAATCGGATGAAAATTGACCAAGTTTTGACAAGATGAAACTTTCAAAGGGCCAAATGATCTTGACCTTTGCCCATTTGAGGTAACATGTTCTTATAAAAACGGACAGTGTTGATATACCTACAATTTGAGTCTAACATGATTAGAATTGGATGAAAATTGGTCAAGTTATGGCTGGAGGAAACTTTTAAAGGTCGAAATGACCTTGATCTTTGACCTTTAGAGGTCACATATAAGTTTCAAAAATGTGCAGTGTACATTAGCTACAGGTTGAGCCCAACATGATCAAAATTGGATAAAAATTGACCAAGCTATGGCAAGAAGAAAGCAACCATCAAAAGTGGCCCTTGACCTTGAAATGACCTTTGACCTTTGTCCTAGAAAAACAGAAAAGTGTGTGTTGACACACACACTTTAATAAAGAATTCGTAGAAAAACAGAAAAGTGTCTGTAGACACACACACTTTAAATATCTTTAGCAGTAATACATCGGATATTTAACCATCAGAATTGTGCTAATTAAGTAAATTACAAAACTGAAGTATTCAGTATCTTCAATACAACTGTCAAGAGTTCTGCCTGTCGACATATAAACAGATTTGCCGTCAAGCAGATTATAGGTCAGAAGTTCAAGATACTTCGTTCAACATATGGTAACAGCCGTCAGTTTATTTTATTAATATTTATTTTGGGGGTGGATGGGTGCATACTTAAGTATAACGTTGGCCTGTACTGACCTCGGAAACCATATGTGTAAATCTGCTTCAGTCAGAGGTAAGTCGCATCTTTTTTCAATGCGACTGCATTTTGTTCAATGCAGGTAACTGCAATATTCAGCGAAATGAAGCATCTGACTGTCTTTTGTATAATGTAAACTCTTTCCATGCCAACGGTGATCGAACTACTTAAAACGAATTGCTCTGTAGTATAATGTGGATGCTGGGTTTGTGCCCCTTGTAAAATGACCTTTTATTCAGGTACAGTATAATGACTACAATTACATAGAATATAATGATCCAGGTCAACAGCTTTCCTGAGTGCGCTTTCGCATTGTGTCCAAAGCACTGAGGAAAGCTTCTGACTGGGAGTTTAGAATATGGCACTGAAGAAGGTATATCTCCACTTAAAGGCTCACCAATATATTTGAGTCCAGAAAACATTTCTAGTTTCTGATGCCTGCGAAAGTTCATTCATTAGTTTAACAACACGACCACATCAGAGGCATCACCCAAGTAACTAATATCCATGCCGATTGCGGCCAAATACCATGCACCATGGCCGCTTTATTTTTACAGTTTCGCAGTAAGTCATATAACGTCTTCCTGTGCAACGGGGGGACATATTGTTTTTGCGTCTTCTTCTTCTTCTTCTTCTTCTTCTTCTTCTTCTTCTTCTTCTTCTTCTTCTTCTTCTTCTTCTTCTTCTTCTTCTTCTTCTTCTTCTTCTTCTTCTTCTTCTTCTTCTTCTTCTTCTCCTTCTCCTTCTCCTTCTCCTTCTCCTTCTCCTTCTCCTTCTCCTTCTCCTTCTCCTTCTCCTTCTCCTTCTCCTTCTCCTTCTCCTTCTTCTTCTTCTTCTTCTTCTTCTTCTTCTTCTTCTTCTTCTTCTTCTGCAACACATTGTTGCGTGTTTGCGGACGCAATAACTCAATAAAGATTTGACTTGGGAGGGTGAAATTTTTTGTGAATATGTTCTCGTATAAAACCTTGCTTGGGATTGCAGAAGGGTCACCTTGACATATTTATTAGGTCACATCGGCATGTCGTGTAAAATCGACGCGGACGCAGTAACTCTGCAAGGATTTGACTGAGGAGGTTAATATTTGGATGTTTATGTACCATAATATGAACTAGGTTGGGATTGTAGATGGGTGACCTTGACCTATTTTCATGGTCACATGGCCACTTTTTAAAAATCATTGCAGATGCACTCGGGAAAGATTTGACTTAAAGAGGTTGACATTTTGTGTGATTATGTTTCTATGTACGACTTTTGTAAGACCTTGCTTGTGACCGCAGATGTATGACCTTGACCCATTTTTCAAGTTCACTTGGGCATTTCGTCCAAAATCAATGTGGACGTGATAACTCAAGAAAGATGTGACTTGGGAAGTTAAAATTTTATGTGAAGATGTTCCTATAAAGGATCTTGCTTGGGATTGCAGATGGGTAACCTTGATATATTTTTTAAGGTCACATGGGCATGTCAGCTAAAATTAACATGGATGCAACAACTCTGCAGGGATTTGACTTGGGAGGTTGAAATTTTGCATGTTTACTAGTACGTACCATAACACCAACCAAGTTGAGATTGTGAATGGGTGATCTTGACCTATTTTCAAGGTCACGTGTCCCCTTTTTTAAAAATCTTTGCAGATGCACACGAGAAAGATTTGACTTAAAGAGGTTGTGATTTTGTGTGATAGTGTTTCATGTAAGACTTTGCTTGTAACTGCAGATGTTTGACCTTGACCAATTTATCAAGGTCACGTGGGTATTTCGTCAAAAATCAACGTTTGAAAATGTCAATAAAGAGTGTTCCTTTACCATATCTCCAGATCATTTGAATCGGTATCCTATTTATAAAAATAAGGATGATAATAGTAAAGGCGCTCGCGGAGACATTTGATTTTCTGTCGGAAAATCAGCCTGCTCTAGTTAAAGTCTAAATTCAGATCCCAAAGTTGAATATCCTAAGGTTTAGGAGTGGTGAGAGGAATGGGGGGGGGGGGGAGAGAGAGAGAGCCATACTTTGCCACAATAAAACATGGTGTTTTGAAAATCAAGTAGCGGGGTTGGCGAAGCAAATGGTCCTGAATAACTGTATTGCGCATGCATATTCATCAAGAACAGCCATTTTATGATACAGGCGTCTGACACTGCAGTGCGGAATAGATGTTACCAGCCAGGAAAGACTTTTAATATGTTGCCACAAGTGCAAACCTCTCATGTCGCGATAATAATCCCAATTTACCTAAGTTCATAACAAGATATTCACACAAACACACACACACACAAACACACACACACACACACACACACACACACACACACATAAATGCATCAAAGTGTCTCAAAGCCTAAAATGCTTAGAATCTAAAGTCCAAATAATACAGTTCATCAAACGTATTAATGTTTTCAGACATGTAGCTATGTCACAGTGTTTTGTTAAAGAGTATTTTGATGAATTTTTTTGAACAAATGTCTGACTCATCAACAATGGCACAGTAGCGAGACATGTCATACAATTGACTAGTCTATTACACAATGCATAGAGTTGCCTGAGTTAAACTTATAAATTTTGTACCAGTTACCATTTCATACATAGCCTTTAAGTTAGCATCATATGCCCATGAAATATATCCCTGCCATAAGAGTTGTATAGAGCATATTACCTGTATTTTATTTTCGTATTTTCACAGCAGATTGATGCATTTAACAAGAGCATCATGATGATCCTGTGTTCTGCTGACTGGAATGTGGTTTTACAATATTGCAATACATGCACTGTAGTCTGTATAGCTTTATACATGTGCAGTGGTAACACTCAAGCATCGGTATTTGAGACGAAGTCGAAACTGTAAATACAAGAGTGCAATACATACACTGTATTGCCACATATATTTGTACAGTGGCAGCCCTCACTTACGTATATAAAGTTTTATATCCTATAACTTTAACACAAATTAACATATCCACACTATTGTTGCAAACTTTCATTGTCTAAAGCTCAACTATATTCTGATTAGATTTTAAGAAATTTTGTTTGGCCGTTCTCGAGAAGAAGTCGAAAATAGCCTCAACACACAAAAATTCATGATTTTTTTCTTGAAAGCGCCACCTGGTGGCCAAAATCAGAACTAGTTGACCCCAGGTGACCCTACGTGCAATATCAAAGCAACTGACCAGGTAGTTCTTGAGACAAGGATTTTTTTTTTTCAAAGAAATATGCCGTTTTCACAATGGAGAAGCAGGGGTAGGCCAAACATATAATACTAAGGCTATATATGAAATGGTTACTGGTAAAATTCATCAAAAATAGAAAACTCATTACATCATTATCTCCTTTGGAGACTTTGTAGAGGTCTATCTGGGCAACATCTATGTGCAAAATCAAAACATTCCATGCAGCTGTTTTTGAAAAGTCGAAAATGTAAATACTATAGTGCAATATATGCACTGAATTGCCATATAAACATATACAGTGGCAGCACTCACTAACCGGCGCATATTTTCACATACCATACCTTTGACCAAAATTAACATGTCCACCTTATTTTCGCAAACTTTCATTGTCTAAAGTCCAACTATATTCTGATAAAATTTTAAGCAATTCCGTTTGGCCTCTCTAGAGTAGAAGTCGCAAACAGCCTTAACACACACAAAATCATTAAACTTTTTAGGAGAAGACGAAAGTGTAAAAAGTCTAACGACAGACGGATGGATGGACGGACGGATGGCCAGACGACGGACGCAAACGAATTCTATAAGCTCTGCTGACTGACAGGCTAGCAGAGCTAAAGGAGAATTTACATAAATTTTGTTTTCTTATTTTTTCATGGCTTATTGATGTAGCTTGCTTGAAAGATGAAGGTGAATCCCTGTATGTCTCATAATAGAAATATCTATGTTTATTACATTGAACAGAGCGCCTTTGTGTGCTATTGTTCGTACAATTGTTTTGATAAACATAGAAAAAAAGTACTTTCATGGTAACAAATGGCTGTTGACATGTGAATCCTTTAGGCCTGCGACAAAAGTTGTAGACTTTATCAGTGACCCCTATTGGTCTGGCCTACCCAGTTGCATGTTACGTTTCTATCCGACAGACCGCAGCTAAATAATGGTAGCAGCCCTGTGTGAATCAAAATGTGACTCAATTAATTCATTGTTCCAATTTGGGGTGAAGACTGGGTGTTTATAATATAGTTACATATGAACAAGATATATATGTCCCTAACCAAGTCTTAATAATTGTCCTAAATGGAGATATTTAAACAATTAAATGTTGAATATCCTCAAACGTATTATAATAGAGATGAAACAGCAGCTCCTACTTGTCGCCTTATGACACAGGTTCATTTTTTGAATAAATCACTGAAGCCACGGTCTTTAAATTGTGCTTATTGGGGACATGGACAAAAATTTTATACATCTCCAAAATTATTAAAGATAGAAATACAATTACAAAGTATACGTATGGGCTTATAATATAAGCACATCCCATGAACATGAGACCAAAGATACATTCTTAAAATTAACACTGCTTAGAGGCTTGTAAAAAAATCCAATGTTGAATGTCTCCAAAAATACTTTACAGTTATAGTTCCGATTTTCCTGCTTAAATCTTTGTCATATAAGCGCATCCAATGCATACATGACCACAATCACAGTATGTTAATTGGGGACAAATGAAAATGTGACTGTTGTATATCTTAAGCAGTAAGACGAAGTTGCAACATTTAGAATTATACTAATTTAGTAACTTTCAAATTTCAAACATTCAATGTCTTCAAAACTACGACAGATGTACGTACCATTGTAATTTCCTCACGTATTTTATTGATAAAGGCACCTTAAAATAATGGACGGTATTCATAGCGTTTCATATCGTAGTAATTAAGTGATCACATATTTCTGATACCCGATGCACATGCAGTAGCTTTAAAACTATTAAACAGAAAAAACTTTGGATGTTTAAGGTGACTTTAATGCACGACGAAAGCTAGAACGTGCCATTCTTAAAGACTTCTCCCTTGTCGGCATACAAAAAAAAATGTTGTCAAGCATATAATTCTTTTCTAATTATACCCCCCCCCCCTGCAACGTAGTGGATTGGGGGGGGGGGGGGTATACTGGTTTCATCATGTCCGTCCGCCCGCCTATCCGTCTGTAGACGTAGTCATGTCGGGACTCTATCTCCTTCAATTGTGCTCCAATCTTCTTCACACTTTGTATGGTTATTCTTTGTCACTAAAGGGTGTGTCATGAAGCAACGATGACCTTCAGTCGTATAGGTCAAGGTCATAGCAGGCACCTGTCGGTAGACCTGCAGACATGATGATCTCTAACTCCTTCATGGAGGGGGTTATGGTTATTATTTATCACTAAAAGGTTGTCTATCACTAAAAGGTGTGTCATTGAAGCAACAATGTCCGTCGGTCTGTAGACGTAATTTTGTCCGAACTCTCTCCTTCAATAGTGCTCCAATCTTCTTCACACTTTTTATGATTATTCTCTGTCACTAAAGGGTGTGTCCGTAAACAAGGATGGCCTTCAGCTATATAGGTCAAGGTCACAGCAGGCACCTGTAGACATAATCTTGTCCGGACTCTAACTCCATCATTAATGCAAGGATCTTCTTCAAACTGTGTGTGGTAATTCTCTTTTCCTAAAGGGTATGTCATGGAGCAACAGTGACCATGCCGCCATAGTTGCTTCGGCAGCGCCCACCAGTTTGCTGCCTGCTTCAGCTTTTTGCAAGTATATCACCTTCAGTCTCCAGCTGTGATGTGCATATATGAGAGCATCAGCATGCTCCAATCCCTAAAGGTTCATACACTGTGCATCCCTTTAGTTTTCTACTACTGGGCAACTTAACTCAGTGGAAACAGATCTATTATAGCTCAAAATGAACGCGAAAAGTAAAAATAGCAGAGATTGTATACAAATTTCATGTGCACGTTTTCTTTTTCTCTTTACTACTACATATATGGGTCTCAAGACAAGCAGTTATGTAATGAACATTCTGTTATTGTATGACGTATGACGTATGCATGTATCCATTCTGGGAATGAAAGATTAAAAAAAACAGTGACCTTGTGCTATGTAGGTCAAGGTCACAGCAGGCACCTGTAGACATGATGTTGTCCGGACTCTAACTCAAGGTCACAGCAGGCTTATTTATACAAGCTAATAAATACAGATACCTTGTTGCTCTTGACTCATTTTTTAATATCCACTTTGCTCAAACATTGGAAGCAAACATGAAGGTACATATATGGGGGGCAAAATACAAGAATTTCAGGAATTCAAATACTTTATTTGATCATAGTAATACATAGTAATATATTCAATTGAAAAAAAAAATAATGATCGGCAGAGTCGCATTAAGGTCATAGATCGACCGCTATCATGCGAGCCACCTGAAGAAAAAGTATACGCTTATAAACTTAGATGACGAGCTGCAATTGTGATATAAACAAAATATTTCAAGTAGTAACACTCATAGAAAAACGAAATTAATTTACACATCTTGTACAGATTAATTTGCGTGTTCACCCCTGTGCGTTACAGACATAGCAATGAGGAATGTGACAAATTATAACATATGAATTTATAAAATATTGTTTAGTATACATAGAAGAACCTCTAGGACTATGAGTGTGTACCTTTTCCTCAATTATATCTGGCACTTCATTTAAATATCTTATTAATTCATGCCGTATGCATGATTTTGCAAAACTATGATCGACTCTATACACAAAAAAGTTATGCTTTCCTCTAGTATCATGGCTATGTAAATTTGCTACTGGATTTACTGGAATACTGTTAAAATACAATGGGAGTTTGTTATTGATTAGCTTGTAGTAGAATTTAAGTAATTGTTGTTTATACAGATCCTCTGATTTCAATAATTTATGATGTTTAAAAATTGGCTCAGTATGTGCATTATATGCACTGTGATTGACAATGCGAACTGCCTTTTTCTGTGATAAGTATAGTCTATCAACATGATGTCCCCATGCTAACAGACCATAATTCAAGCGAGGCGAAATCAGTGAGTTATATAAAGTGAGAAGCACATTAGTTGGTAGAAAAGATTTAATCCTTTTCATCATACCAGTTTTGTGAGACTTTGGATGAGACTATTTGGGAATGTTTTTTCCAGGTCAAGTGTTTGTCAAGAAAAAGTCCTAAGAAATTAAAGTCATCTGCACAGTCTAAGCAGGTATCGTCTATTTTGAGAGAGGGTATAGTTATTTGTTTTAATGGTTTGTAGAAAAGCATAAATTTGGTCTTTTTTATATTTAATGATAACTTGTTCACTTTTAACCATGTGTACATCTTTTCTAACTCAGAATTTATGACCGCAGAAATGTTGTGATCACATGGCATTTTCAACAAACTAAGAGTACTAAATAAGGTTGTATTATCTGCATAAATGATGAATTTGAAAATTGATGAGGCAGATGGTATGTCATTTACATAAATAATGAATAGTAGAGGGCCAAGTATGGAGCCCTGAGGGACTCCTGTAGCTATGCAATTCACATTTGACTCAACATCATCAATAATGACATACCGTTTATGGTTAGTTAAGTAGCTTGAGAAGAGATCCAAAGCAGATTCATTTTTTTCGTAATAACTAAGTTTGTTGAAAAGAATGACGTGATATAGGGTGTCAAATGCCTTTGACAAGTCCATGAAAATGTTAATGGGTACTTCACCCTTATCCATTTCAAGAAGTAGCCTGTCAATAAGTTCATAAGAAGCAAGCTCAGTTGAGTGACATTCTCTGAACCCATATTGACTATCAAAATATAAATTATTCATTGTAAAGTACCGATGGACTTGATTAAAAATTACACGTTCAACCACTTTAGACACAGAAGGTAGCGATGAAATTAGTCTATAATTGTCAAAGATTGTTGGGTCATCTTTTTTTTTTAGATTGGAAGGACTTTCGCAATTTCCAAAATATCTGGGAATATTCCAGTTGTAAGCGTTTGATTTATTATCAGCATTAATGCTTTTGAAATGTCGTCTTTAATAAGTTTCACAAGATTGGTAGACAGTTTATCATAACCATAACTATTTTTTGCCTTCAAAGAATCAATAATATTTATCACTGTTTCTTCAGTTATGAGCTTAAATTGAAATTTATTATGGGTAGGATTTTTCATGTAGTCTCTGAAAGACTTGCTTCTAGGCGCAGGTATTGTTGGTGCAAGTTTGGGGCCTTTACCAGTAAAATAGTCATTAAAACTCTTTACTATTTTTGTTTTATTACTTATTACATTTCCATTTATATTGAAAGAATCAGGGAACCCTCCTTTCTTTTTTAATCTGTTTAGTATATTGTTAATTTTCATCCATGTATTTTTAATATCATGTTTATATTTTTGAAAACATTGTTCGAAATAATCTCGTTTGGCAATGTAAATTGTACGCTTCAGGATATTATTATACGTGTGTAGGTTTAGATTCATTATCTTATGTTCAGTGCTTCCAGGATTCAGTTTCTTTGTTGCTTTAAACAAATCATCTCTTTTCTAAATTGACTCTATAATGGCTTGGGTTATCTACGAGTATTTTTTTATGTCTGTGTTTCTTGACTTAACTGTTTTAATTGGTAAGTGTTTGTCCAAAGCTGTGTCAATTCCAGCGTGCATTATTTTGTACGATTCATTGGGATAATAGTGTGGGTCTTTGTTTAGTTGGTCATAAATATTTGCATCTGTTATTTCTTGTCTAAATATATTTAGGGAATTTGTCTGGGACGGATTTTCATGAATTTTGGTACTGCGTCATAATTAGGAAGAAGAATATCTAAGCATGTGAAGTATGGAGGATGATCAAAAAATACGTGATGTTAATATCCCAGAATTTGACAGATTTTGTCTTAAATCTGATATCTTAAATAAAATATTATCAGTGTCTGGGAGGGTCTTGTAGGTAATGTAATTTGTGGATAGAAGCCAAGAGATGTTACCGAGTAAAAAAATTTAGCAAAGATTGTTTTATCGTGCATTTTCAGTAAATCAATTTTATAATCACCAGCTATCAAAATTTCATATTTGGACCGATGGACCTTAAGTAACACAGTCGAGAATTCATTGATAAACAAATCATAGTCTTCAAGCAAATCCCTAGGTGCTCTATATAAATTTCCTAAGATAACCTTTTTTTCTCAAGGAAGAAATTTCTTCGCTAAGAAATTCATCCCCTGGATGGGATAATATTAATCCTAAAGTAGTAAAATTTGTCAGTAACGGTATTCTCCAACCTCTTTCTTACATCATTAACTTATCATTGGAATCTGGAATCTTTCCAGACGAACTAAAACTAGCTTAAGTTATTCCATTATATAAAAAGGGCGATCCTGAATTATTCACAAATTATCGTCCAATTTTATTACTGTCTTTCTTTTGCTAAAATGTTGGAAAAGGTTGCTTACAATCAACTTATTTTATACCTAGAAAAAGAATCAATCTTGTATGATTTTCAATTTGGGTTCCGCAAGGGATATAGTACTGAAATGGCAGTTAGTTACCTTGTCAGCAGAGTGTCAGAGGCCTTGGACCGACATAACCATGCAATCAGCATTTTTCTTGATCTGTCTAAGGCCTTTGATACTGTGAATCATGAAATTCTTCTATCCAAATTATCTCATTATGGTAACGTGGATCAGCACTCAGTTGGTTCACTAGCTATATATCTAAACGAAAAAAATATCTATGTTTCATGAACGAAGAATCAAATTCCCTTGATATAACATGCGGAGTTCCTCAAGGCTCAATATTAGGCCCTCTCCTGTTTTTAATCTACATAAATGACCTAGGAACCTTATCTGAAAATATATTTACTCTCCTCTTCGCAGATGATACTAGTTTACTTTTTACTGGGCGGAATCTAGACATTTTGATTGGTAATGTTAATGCTGCCCTAAAGATATGTCTTGATTGGTTTCATTCAAATAAGCTGTCTGTCAACTTAGATAAAACTAACTATATGATATTTGGAACAAAAAGTAAAAATAATTCCTCAATCAAAGTAAATAACATATCTTTGGAACAAATATTCCACTGTAAATTTCTAGGTGTTTGGATTGATAGCAAGTTAAATTGGAAATATCACATACTGAATATATCTAGAAAGCTTAGTAAAATTATTGGCATCTTCAAAAAAATAAGATGGAAACTTGGAAAAGATATCCTTATTCAGCTTTATTATACACTTGCATACCCATACTTCCTTTATTGTAATGTCATCTGGGCTGCCAATTACCCATTGAATTTAGATAAACTCGCAAAAATTCAAAAGAAACTAGTTAGAATAATCAGCAATTCTGAATTCAATGCACACACTTATCCTATTTTTGTCAACCTTAGACTTTTAAGATTTGACCAACTCAATAGGTATGCTACAGCCTTGTTCATTTTCAAAGCTATAAACAACATCATGCCTCTAATTCTCCATAATCTATTCCAATTTACCTCTGATATACATTCTTATTCGACTAGGCAATCATCTAATCTTTATGTGCCCAGATCCAGAACAAACCTGTGTAATTTTCTATCAAATATCATGGAGCTCTAGTATGGAACAGCATTCCAAACAACATCAGATGTTCACCTTCTCTTTATGTATTTAAATCAAAACTTAAGGGTTACTTAATTTCTTGCATGTCTTAGATTTGTTATGCTTGAGTGGTATACTGTATTATACTTATGTTTAGTGTTACTATCAAGCCATTTTTTACTTAATTATTCTCTGCCAGAAACCTATTATTAAACAGTTATGTAATGCATTTTGTATCAGGAGATTATATAAGCCCACTTGGGTTTCTATCTCCTATGTGGCGGTTGTAAATATTTGACGTACTTTTCGTCATAATAAACTTCAAACTTCAAACTTCAAGAAACAGCGATTTCAATGAATTGTCCTTCCCACATATTAGAATTCTCAAAAAGATCAACATTTTTATAATCATATTCATTTCTTAAATAAATTTCAACTCCCCCATGAGTGGTAGACGATTTGCTTCTAGAGATAAGATTATAGTTATCTATTTGATAAAAATGATAAGTCAGTATCATCATGAAACCATGTTTCTTGTAAACAGATTGCGCTTGGAGAACATTTATGCAGGTCTAGATTATGTGCCATTATTCTAATTTCATCCACGTTTGCGTTTAAAGATTGACAATTCAGACTGATTAGTGTAAATTGATTCTGTTTGGCTTTAAGAAATGTAATAAATTGGTCAATATCAAAGTATGGTGACTGTTTAATTAAGACTGGTTCTGCTAAATGGGGATCAGCGTCGCAATCTGTTTCAAGAACATTTAAAAGAGAGTTTCTATCGGTACCACCATAGCCTTCTAGTATATCGTCATTCATTGGAAAGTGTAAGATTGGTGTTTCTTAGAAATAGAACATTTTCATTGATTCCTCTATGACACACATCACGTACATAAAGTATGTGTCTCTTTAACAACAAATAATGTAAGACATATAAAAGGAAAATGAATTCCTGAGAGTTCTTAACAGTTGGAAAAAAGCTGTTACATATATAGACTTTGTTGCCAGAGAGATCCATATTAGGCGGTACTCCCGATTCATCTACAACAGTATGGGTACTCACACAAGTGACCACAAAAATAAAAATTAACAAAACAGCGATGATTTCAAAACACATGGTAGGTACGGGTTTTCAGAGTAAGAAAAAGTATGTCAGTTGTATCTAGAAACATCATTCGAACTTATGTGCTGGGTAGATTTCTTATAAACAGCATGTTAATAAATAAAAATAAATTTGTAAAACAAATAAATACAAATGGCATGTCCGTTTAAAGGCAACATTTTTGTCTCTGCAGAAGGTTATGGGAAACATTCAGGCACAATATACTCACGTGTTGGGGGGTATCCAGTATGCCTTTCGGCTACGGCTTCCAGTTTCAACTTGTTTTGATGCTTCATCAAAACGGTCAAGATGATACTCTATTCATCGTATGGTACCCGCATACCGCTGTTCATAGTGTTTGTTTAAAGTTAACCCGAAGTAACATCAGGAACCAAATATGTAAATCTGTGTCATTCGGAAGTTCCGTCTTTCAGCTTTTTTCAATGCCGGTACATTTTGTTCAAAGTAGGTAATGGTAATATTCAGCGAAACGAAACATCTTGCTCTTTTTCCATTATGTTGATTCCCTGTTATAGAAAATATACGTGTATTTTCTCTTTTTTTCTCGGTTACAGTTTATGTTCGTGTCTGGAGATTTAAAATGGAGAACATAGTTGCATGCAATTGTTTCGTTTTTAGTGTGTGTGTGTGTGTGTGTGCGTGTGTAGGGTGGGTGGGTATTTGTGTATTTTACATTTAAATTTGTGTCATGCACGACGTACTGTGCCAGAAGTTGCATAATTTTGTTAATGAAAGAGTAATACCTGGCAGAGTGTTTTTCAACAGGATATTCTCGAGGCTCTCAGAAAATGACGCTGAGCTGGATGAGTTGACCTTCAGGGATTGAATTAATTTCATAATATCAATTTCATTAACATGAGGTATGGCTCGGTTTGACGGAAAAACCCTGAGATTATTGTAAAGATTCAGTCTTATGTGGATTTTACCCTGACTAGCAAAATACCTATACAAGATACCACGTTGTTCTGTGTTTGTCGAGATAGCGTGACACGTTCACGAAGAGAAGGAACAATGTGGTGCATTTTAGAGCCAATAAAACATTTACAAAGGTTCCACCATCTCTCATAGGATTATGCCTTTTAAAATTGGGTTTTGATCGAGTGTGAGTAAAGTAGACTTCAATCGATCTTCTGAGTACATTAACCACAATATTTCGTTTACGTTTGCAAAACTGAAAAAAAAAAACCTCGAAATAAGCTAACACCTTTAATTTGTGTCAAAGGTCACTGTTCTTTAAAAAAAAAATATTTGTTTCAACTCGATATCTCTGTATCATTTTTTCTTATCTTGAGAGGTGACTTGCACCGGTCCAAAATCAAACTTGCAGTTGGGCTGGGATGGTATATTACAAAGTGTTTTAAAAGTGGAAGACAGAATGACGCCATCTACCCAGTCAAAGTATATGGTGTACGAAAAAGTTAATCCTGGGCTAGTGCATCTTGATCACTGTAACGATAACATGGTGATATATATCGGAGTAATTTGCGAGTGTTTTGTATCTTCTTTCGACTTATAGGGCAAGAGTGGAGATGACTCGGAGGTAGCTCACACACCCACCTACACCAAAAGTCCCGAGATTATCAGGTTTCAGACCAATAATCTTTCCCTCAAGGTCAAGTGTTACAGCACTCTGACCCCGTTTTAAATACTAAATTTTTGTGGTTTGTTGTAAAAATTGAAGGAATATAGTAAACAAATGCACACGTGGAAAAGATTCACTATTATCCTTAATTGTCTTGCTCTGATGTCGTTATCAAGAAAAAGATCTTCATGTAGAGTACAGGAAATTATAATGTTCCAAACATGAGAAATAAAAACCAGCAAAATGTGGGACAGGATTACTTATCGGATATCAATCGTCATGTGGAGAGACATAAGACGAGGCGACCGCCATTTGCTGATGTCCTCTGAAGGAGAACATTAGAGACAGTAATCAGAAATACTGTTTGGTGGACCCCCGTAGCGGTATTCTGGCGTATAATAATCCCGAAATGTAGGGTTATTTATGAAATATTGCTGAAAATTGGTTATATATATATATATATATATATATATATATATATATATATATATATATATATATATAAAATGTTTTTTTAACTTCATGTATGCTTTGGATCGTTCGAGTGAATGAATTCCACCAAAAATTCATGTATGCAGTGCAGAGTCGCAAACCGCGAGCGTTGCCAAGACGTGCGTTCTGATAAGAGTGTATATAACATACAGAGGTACTTAGCAACTTGTTAAGTTTGTGGAAAAAGTACATTGATTGATTGATTGATTTTTATTTGGCAATATAATACAAACGTAACAAAGGTAAATCATACAAAAAGTACAAATAAATATAAAGTAAATAAAAGTCATGAAAAAACATAAGATATGGATTATATTGCCCAGGATAGCCCAATAAAGTCTAAGTGACTTATTTCCATTGGGGTGTTGCGATCAGTGGATGAGATGATAATAATGAAATAAGAGATGGTATACAATAAATATAATATAATAGATACATAATAACTAAAACATATATAGATATGTAGTAATTATAGAAACACATGGTAACTAAAAATACATTGAGTCTTGATATATGCATGTTGTATATTAATACAAATATTTCAAAATACATAAATATATATCTCATGCAAAATGTTCATGGTATGTTTAGCTTTGTGTTCATCAGTATAGTTATTTATAATTATAAATAAATAAGAGGTAGGTACTGCCAGTTACATAATTCATCAATCTAGTAATTTATAAAGGGGCTGTCCTCCTCTGTTGCTGCTTTTTCCAATAAACATTTTTTGACTGCTGCTTTAAAATTTTGAAGGCTGTTGCAGGTTTTCACGCTTTCCGGTAAAGGATTCCATTCTTGAATTGCTGAAAAATAAAAAGTGCTCTATGCAGGACCAGTTACTTTGGGAACATACAAGTTTGTGGAGCTGTTTCGTGTATTATACCTATGCTGATGTTGAATTTGTTTAAAGTGTTGAGACAGATATTGTGGGGTGTGCCATGAGCAATTTTGACCACATGATTTAATTTTGGTTGTTTTACTCTGTCAGATACTTTCAGCATAGACAAACTGTTCAATTCATCGAGTCCAACATGGTACCTGTTGTGTTTTTCCATGACGAATCATGCCATTTTATTTTGGGCAATTTGTAATTTTGTTTTTAAGGTTTGACTGAGACCGGAGTACCATGAAGAACATGAATAGTCGAAGTGGCACTGGATTAGTGCTGAGCATAATGTTTTCCTTGATTTTTCATTTAGAGATTTCGCTTTCCTGCACAGAAATTTTAATCTAGAGTTGGTCTTTTTAATTATTTTTTGTGCCATGGAGTCACCAGACAACGTTTCATCAAGGGGATTCCAAGGTATTTTACAGTTTTAGATTGTTGGATCATTTTGCCGTTGCATCTAACCTTAAAATCTTTCGTTTTTTTAACTTCCTCCTTGATCCAAACAATATGCTCTCTGTCTTTCCTGGATGGAGAGAGAGTTTGTTGTCACAGAGCCACTGTTGGCAAGACTGCAGTTCTGTGCTCAAGTTGTTTGCTATGGTCACACGATCTTTGCCCGATATCAAGAGGGTGCTGTCATCGGCATATAATGCCAGTTTACAGTTGACGCTTATAGATAAATCGTTTATATAGCAAAGAAACAACAAAGGGCCAAGGATACTTCCTGGAGGCACGCCGCATGTTACTCTTGAGGGGTCAGAGAGAAGGCCATTGACGCAGATAGTCTGTCTTCGGTCAGAAAGGTACGACTTGAACCAAGCAGTTGAGCCTACGCCCATGGCATCCAGTTTGCTGCACAGGATGTCATGGTCGACAGTGTCAAATGCCTTCTGAAGATCAAGCAGTACCATTCCAACGTAGTTGCCTTGTGACATTTGTGTTTTGATAAAATCGGTGATGTGAATTAGACAGCTGTCAGTTGAGAAATTGCCTCTAAAACCTGACTGGAATTTGTAGAGAAGATTATTTATGGTAAGATACTCATTTAGCTGAACGTAAATAGCTTTTTCCAAGACTTTTGATTGAGAGGATCCTGATGGGTCTGTGGTAACAAGCATCGTGTCTATTGTTTTTCTTAAACGGAGGGGGGGGGTACTCTAGCAAGTTTGAGGTCTTCTGGAACAATATTGGTTTGGATGGACAGATTAATGATATGTGCTACTGGTACTGCACGTATTTCTGATCCATCTTTGAGAAACCTTGCAGGTAGATTAACAAGTCCTGTACTCTTGCTTGTATTCAGGATTGATAAGTCTTTTGTTACAAAGCCTTTATCCACTTCATGCAACTTAAAGGAGTTAGGTGTAACCCCCTTCTCCCTGTAGAACTGCTTAAAAATTGAAGCATTTGTATCATACCTTTTTGCGAGTGTCGGGAGTTTGCCAACTAGAGAGGCAGCTATTCCAGTGAAGAAATTGTTCATATGATCCGCTCCTCTCTTTGATTCAAAACACCAGTCGCCATCAATTTCGATGACAATTTTTGACCTATCTTTGGATTTATAACGATAACCCAAACTTTTCAATTGCTGCCAAAGTTTTTTTGGATTGTCTTTGTGTTCCTCAATCTGATTGTTGAAATATTCTGCTTTTGCCTTTTTTATCTCCCTTTGAACTTTATTTCTCATAGAACAGAACTTTGAATAGTAATGACTAGATAGTAACTGATTTGTGCGATTTTTTCTTGAGAGATACAGAAATTTATCTTTGTCACTAATATATCCTAGGATTTCCTGGCTCATCCAAGGCTCTGTTCGATTTTTAGCTCAGCTGACTTGTCAGTCAGCTGAGCTTTTGTGAGGGTCTGTCGTCCGTCGTCCGTCCGTCGTCCGTCCGTCGTCCGTCCGTCCGTCCGTCGTCCACAATTCACATTTTCGACTTTTTCTCTAAAACCATTTGTCAGATCCACTTTAAACTTGGTGGCAATGTACATTGGGTGGGTCTCTACCAGGTTTGTTCAAATGGTCGCGCTCCAGTGATTTTTTGTATTTTTTATAATTTTTTTGTTCTGTTTGGGGCAAACCTTAAAAAATCTTTTTTTCTCCAAAACTGCTCATCCGATTGCTTTGATATCACATAGGAACACTCCTGGGGCTCCTGGTTCTTAATTTGTTCACCAGGTGGCGCTGCAACTTTTTTGTAATTTTTTATGATTTTTTGTGTGTTATTGCTATTTTTGACATCTTCTCCACAAGCGTCACTCAGATGAAGCTGAAACATGGTGGATATGTTCCTTGTGGAAGGGTCAAACAAAGCTGTTCACCAGATGGGAATGCTGCGGATTCCTAATTTTTAACGATTTTTTTCAATTCTGGTACTTGTCGGTAAATGCACTTTTTCAAATGGTCACGCTTCAGTGATTTTTGGGTTTTTATGATTTTTTTTTTTTCTGTGTGTGTTCTTTTTGGGGGCAAATCTTAAAAAATCTTCTCTGAAACCGCTCATCCGATTGCTTTGATATCACACAGAAACACTCCCTGGTACTCTTAGTTCTTAGTTTGTTCACCAGGTGGTGCTGCAAGTCTTTTCTATTTTTTATGATTTTTTATGTTTTATTGCTATTTTCGACTTTTTTTCCAGAACGGTCACTCAGATGAAGCTGAAACTTGTTGGCTATGTTCCTTGTGGAAGGGTCAAACAAAGATGTTCACTATGTGGGAATGCTGCGGATTCCTGATTTTTAACGATTTTTTCAATTCGGGTACTTAACGGTCAATGTAGCTTTCCTATTGATTACTATGGAAGTGAATGAGGATTCTAATGCTAATTCACATTTTCGACTTCTCCAAAACCGTCATCCAGGTTAACTTCAAACTTGGTGGCAATGTACTTTGGGTGGGTTTCTGCCAGGTTTGTTCAAATGATCACAGTCTGGTATTTTTTTTTTTTTTTTTAATGATTTTTTTTTTTGTTGTTGTTGTTCTTTTTTTGGACATATCTTAAAAAATCTTTTTCTCCGAAAACGCGTATCCAATAGCTTAGTTCCGAGATAGGGACAATTTTTGTCACCGGTGGCGCTGACTACTCTGTTCGCGCGAAATCACGGATGTTTCTCCAAGTCTCGGGGGACACTTTCAAGTCTCGCCATTTTTCCCCATTGGGTTAACACGGGAAAGTTGGTGTCATTTTTTTTAACGCCGGTTTGTTCCAATAGCCTACAAGTGTAACTCCAAGGAAGCATGCCAGTGTACAACTGTAAGATACCAGGATGTACCTCAGATAGCAGAAAACACGGTCACTATGAAAAATATTGAGACAAAACCTATACAAATCGGGGCCTGCATTGCGGCACAACTAACCATGCATGAAGTCACCCTTGATTGACTCGGTGAGTTCTGAGGGATTAGCCTACGGCGCACTTCTGCCAGTGCTTTAAAGATCCTCGCGCTTGGCTGATCACTAACCAGATTAGCGCTTGACGGGTGCAATCAGAAATTAACAGTAAAGCACCTGACATAAATTCGCAATACACTGTCTGCAAACTTTGTTACCTGATCACTGGCACACTGCAGGTCTTCAAGCATTTTCAGATCAGCTGTTATTATTTGTTTAAAATTGGCGACATTAAACAATAAATAAATATCGAATAATTAATATTAAAGCCGGTATGGATGACCCCTTCTTCCGTGACTATTCCCCAGACCTGGTTTGGTGCCCCGCCTTGCGAGGTTTATCTTGTACAAAGTGCCTTCACATACAAAAGTTTGCATGAAACAAAGTTCGACAGCACGTGTAACTTAACCCCATGGAGGTGCCCCTGTTCCGCAAAATGGTAGCCCCTGGATTCGCGGCACTTCTGAACATTGTTGGGTGTTCAGTCACATTTGCTTATTAGGTAGGCAAAGACATGGGGCATCTCAAGCACTGGCATTTCTTTCAGGTCTTCTATCTAGGAGGTTATCGAAGATATGTATGGCAAAGTCACCTTCTTCTTCCCATCAGGAAACTCCAATCGAGTTCTCCGCACGTACATGCTATCATCTTTCTCCTCAACTAGGTCTTTCTTCACATATTTGTACCCCTGCACTCCGCGAATCTTTGGAAACTTCTTAAGGTCAACCACTTTCATCTTTGAGAATTTGTCGTATAGTTCATTTTCCGTCTGTTCAATCACGTTAATCGCCGCTCCTCCGTCCTCCGTATTTCCCGCCATGTTCACTGAAACTGAACGATCACTGTTGCATGCCGATTCTCTTATGGGTTTCGCTGTCACGCTGTGTTGGTTACGGCCTACTATTACCCCGGGAAAGCTTGACCGCGGAATTGCGTTACCAGGCATGTAGGGCATGCGCGGAGGGCAAAAATCTACCATGCGAAGCCTGGTGTTAAAAAAACCCCTAACTCGGAACGCTTTGATATCACACAGGAACACTCCCTGGTACTCTTAGTTCTTAATTTGTTCACCAGGTAGCGCTGCAATTGATTTTCTATTTTTTATTTTATTTTATTTTATTTTATTTTATTTTTTTTTTTTTTTTTGTGAATTTTTGTGTGTCATAGCTATTTTCGACTTCTTCTCCAGAACCGTCACTCAGATGAAGCTGAAACATGGTGGCCACGTTCCTTGTGGAAGGGTCAAACAAAGCTGTTCATCATGTGGGAATACTGCAGATTCTTGATTTTAAACGATTTTTTTCAATTCGGGTACTTATAGGTCAATGCAGCTTTCCTATTGATTACTATAGAAGTCAATAAGTCTAATGCTAATTCACATTTTCGACTTCTTCTCTAAAAGCGTCATACAGATTAACTTCAAGCTTGGTGGCAATGTACCTTGGGTGGGTTTCTACCAGGTTTGTACAAACGGTTATGCTCCAGTGATTTTTGGATTTTTTTTTATGATTTTTTTTCAAGAATCTAAACACAAGTTTTAATAGGAAAGTTTAACATGAGAATTTCTTGTTATGGTTATAACTTAAACAATGTGGGCCAGATTTACTTCAAACTTGGTGGGGATGTGCCTTGGGTGGATCTCTACCAAGTTTGTCCAAATGGTTACGCTCAGTTGATTTTTGGATTTTTTTATGAATTTCTTTGTTTCTTTTGGGGGGCAAACCTTAAAAACTCTTCCCCTCTGATACCGCTCATCCAATTGCTTTGATATCGTAAATAGATACTCCCAGGGACACCTAGTTCCCGATTTGTTCACCAGGTGCCGCTGCAATTTTTTCCTAATTATTTTATGAATTTTTTGTATGGTTTTGCTATTTTTCACTTGTTCTCAGAACCGTATCTCAGATTAAGTTGAAATGTGATGGATATGTTCTTGTGGAGGGGTCAAACAAAGTTGTTTACTAGGTGGCACCGCTTTGGATTCCTGATTTTTAAAGGATTTTCAATTTGGGTACTTATGGGTCAGTGCAGCCTGCCTATTGATTACTATGTAAGTCAGTGGGCATTCTAATGCTAATTCACAGGACAACTGACACGGAATTTACTGTTTACTTGATAACTTGAGATCTGTTTTGAGTTAGTACTGTGATGCTGCACACGTTAATGTTTCTGTATGAAGGTCATGCCCAGACAGCACATGAATGACCTTGACCTGGTTTCTGTGGTCACAGTGCAACATACATGTATTTTACTCTTCATTTTAATTTGAGTACTACTTGAACCTTGATGTTGCACATGTTAGTGTTCTAGTATAAATGTAAGACTAACTCAGAACATGGCTAACCTTGATCCTTTCCCAAGTTCATAGAGCTGCAAGTGTGATGAATGTCAAGATCAGCTGAGCATGAGCTGTTAACACAGCCCTCTTGTTTATTCTGACTTCTTTTATTGGAGCAATTTCATCAATGATTTTGGTGAAATTGATTTCACAAATGACCATGCAACATTGTCACAGAACCTTTGTATTTTCAAACAAAAAGAAAAGTGGGAAAACTGCGACCTTTGGTACTTTTTTTACAAATCAGTCGTCGTGCGCCACCACTACTGCTGACTTGTTTCATGCCAGTTTGGACAGAACATTGATTCAAAACCAACAGGTCACAGAAGTGCGTTGCGAGACGCATATGATAAATCCTCATCGAACCAGAGCAAAAGCGAGCGAACGCTGTATGGCACAATGATTGTATACAAAATACCGCAGGTAAAGAATTAACAAATCAAACTACAGTATTATCAGCCAACACACCGGGACAGCTAGAATCAGTGTGGCGTGGGTTTTTCTCCTTCAATACTATCTTCTTAACTGTAAACTAGGCGCCAGCTTTCGGGCAGCGCGAAAATTATAATGCGTCCCCGGCCAGGCCACTCAACGGCCACATGTGTACTTGAAAACAATGATTGTCTGTTTTATTTTGTCAATGTTTTAATGCTAACCTTGGGTCTGGGATCCAGGCTCCATGAAAAAGGTATAACCCAATACGCCGGTTTGACCATAATTTTGACCTTAAAATGTCACATGAGTCATTATTACCAAGATGCAGGCCAATCATTGAATTTGACCTTCAGTTTGACCTTTCAATGTCACTTCAGGCCAAAAATAACATATAACATAGGAAAGCCCATAAGTGCTTTCCTATTAATGTGTAAGAATAACCGTGGGCCTAGCATCCATTGTTGCAAAGATATGAGCCACTTAGTATATCAGTCTGAGCTTTAGTTTCACCTTTCAAGGTCACTCATGGTCGATAGTAGCATTACCATAAAAAATTCAATAGATGTTTTATTATCAACAATTAATAATAACTATGGGTCTGCGATGTACCATAACCAAGATATACGCAAATATGTCATACTTGCAGAGTCAACAAAATGGTGGGGGTAGTAATGAAAAAAAAATATAGAAAAACTACCATCTAGTGCGCGACAGTGCTTGCACCAAAAGGAGCTCGTAAACCAGTGAAGTGTGTGTGTGCAAAACGTGAATTAATAGACGAGTTATAAGTCAGTATGTCACATAGGCTGAGTCAGAAAAAAAAAGAGAAATACTTATAATTCATAGGGAAATTCACAAAGTAATGTAGCATATCAATACGTGTATCAGAAGAATTTCTCGGAGCGCTAGAGGACGTGTGTAAAATTTGAAGTAATTGGTAGACAAGGAGGAATTAGTGATAGCAAACATACGATTTACGGCGGCGACGGAACCAAATTTCTAATAAACATTTAGCATCCCCCAAAGGGAATTGTATAATGACCACTAGTTATGATATAAGTGTATCTATCAGTACATGGTAGTATTTAGCATGCTGCACTCTCGATTAGTTTACACTATGTATGTGGAGGATCACATTCCCAGCTATGCAAATAAATTGGAAGTCCACTTTTTTTACCAAAAACGTATCTGTTAAATTACCTGTATACTTACTGACGAGTGTTGTACCAGAAAATGCCCAGTGAAGTATTTCTGTGTCCGAAAAGGGCCTTCGTTTCCTGGGACCCAAAATACGAAGTGATACAATGACCACTGATGGCCATTCATTGTAAAAGTTTAATTTATACAAATGTGGTATATCCATAAAACTAAGATATATCTTTGAAATATCAAAGATAGAAGTTTCAATCCAACTTCTCTTAATAGGTTTTGCTAAATGCTCATCCCGCAAAATCTAAACGAAAACTGTGAAATTTTAATTTATGCTAAGTAGGCGTGCATCCAAACTTTCGATGTTGATTATCGTGAAAGGTATTCTGGATAGAGGTGTCAATTTAATTTCCATTTCAATGATTTATGATGGGGCCACATCCAATGAAATGAAAACAAAAGGTTAAGAATTGTAATTCTTGCCAATTAGGTACACATAAAAGATTGACATGTACCACAATTTCCACATAATTATAAAAGATATGGCAGATAAATTTCAATTCGAATGTTTGAATTCAATGTTTGTTTATTGCCATTTAGCAAACTTTTGAACGTTTCAACTTTTACTAATTCCAAAGCACGCACACACATTTGCTTTCATTTTTTTAGTCTTTATGTTTAATTTTTTCATTCGTTCGTTCGATCGTTCATTCATTCGTTTGTTCGTTCGTTCATTCATTCATTCGTTTGTTCGTTCGTTCATTCATTCATTCATTCATTTATTCATTTATTTATTTATTGCGGGTGGGGCCACGAAATGTATGCATTACATTGTTACGTGGACATTTTGGTTCATGGACGGGAGTTTCCAAATAAATTGTTGGAGATACGGGAGGTTAAACAAAAGGTATATGAAAAGGAAAAATATGCGTAGCTTTCTAATGTAAATACTAATGCAAAAGTAGGTATCTTTAGGCACGTAGTTGATGATATTGCACCGCATTGTTGGTGGAAATTCGCAAAGGAATTCCCCGTGTTCCTCGACTGTGTAACAATTATGGTATAATATGGGAAACATTGTCACAGAATGAACTCGATCGAATTAAAAATATGCCACGAGATGCCAGGCTATGTCTGATATCAAGTACCAGTGTTGCGAAGGATGTCAAACATTTAATTTTGCGCTGCCTTTATTTGAAAATATTAGAGAGAGACTATTCAAAGAAGTGTAAAACATCATGTTTTCATTTACTAACATGACTGAAGGAAAACTGGTGGCCATACGCTATTGTCATGCAGGTGAGTCGTATTAATCTGCAAGTGAGAGTTTGGTGAAAGTATGCAGCCTCCTTGCGGCTTATATGCACAGAGCACGGATTGCCGCTGAGAGAGCCAGATGTTTTCTATTTTTTCACTTTAGGTACAGTTCGCGTGACAATACAGACACGCTCGGGATGACAGTATACATTATGTAAATATTGGTACTTTACTGAATGAATGTGGTTTAAACATATTTTATTCGAAAAACAATTGGTCAACAGGCACAATGCCTGTATCAAGACCTCATGTTCATAAAGTGACAATACATACATACAATGTTGGACTGCCAGATAACATATAGATACACGCACAGTACGTCACAGACAGCAGACAGTGAAAGGGAGAAGGAGAAGAGGCTATTGGGAGGGTACGTGTTAATTTGATTGTCAATATCTTAAACTGGCGACCAGATCTGTATAAATTTAAATTACAATGAGAGGTACCTGCTTGAAAGCTTTACTGAAGTTGACTAGTCCTTGAATCTTTCCGTAGATTTAATATAGCAATGTACTGATCGAAAAATGTCATAATTTGCGTTTTTGTTTCCACCTGATATTCCGTAAAGTAATGTTTTTAGGTTGAAAGGTGCCAAAGATACAATTTCGGTTTGAAGTTTGTCTCTTGGGTTGGGATATTTGCTGCACTGAAAAAAAATAATGGATGTAATCCTCAACAGAATGACCACAGGAACAAAGTGGTGACGCTATCAAGCCCATTTTGTACAAGTCGGAATTCAGCTGGATACAGCCCATTCTCATCCTGGCATGTATTATGGCAATTTTTCTTTCTCCAAAGTAAAATAATTCATTTCTTTTCGGTTTACTTTTGCTTAATTTCCGTTTGAAGTCGTCAACATTCTCCGAAATTTTTATTGATCTTGAAAGAAGATTCCATTCACGGATAGTAGATGGGAGGAAGGAGTTGTAATATATGTTTTTTCTAGCAATAGGAGGTGCTATAGTTTGTCTGGATCTTATGTTGTGTACATTTCTTTCTCCCGCTGTCTGGGGAACCACAGTTACGCCCAGCTAAAAGTTAACAGCCAAACGCTTTTTTTGCGTTTTGCTGGTGTTTGGCGTGTGTTTGGAAACGTTTGAAAACGTTTAGAATGTGTTTGGAAAGTGTTTGGATTGTGTTTGGAAAGCGTTTGGAAAGCGTTTGGGAAAAATCTCAAACACTTTTACAAAACGTTCGAACACTTTGACAAAGCTACCGAACACTTCTCCAAACGCGTTCAAACACTTTCCAAACGCGTTGAACAATTACCCGAAAGATTTCAAACACTCTCACAAACGCATTCAAACACTATGGATTTCAAACACTTCCATTTAAATGATGAAGAATCTACAAACGTATTTTCAACAGGTCCAGCAATATATGAAGTACCTACATGTAAATGTGCACTTATCCAGTATTTTAGGTTGTATATATTCATATAAAACACGATCCAAATACGTTTACCCCAGATTACAATCAGTTTCCCATAACACTTTTGGATTTGTTATGAATTCCTTTTGTATTTATTTTTGCATAGATTTTACAAACCCACGGCCGTATGGAAGGTGAGACAATAATTGGTTTCTTTCATCGATATCCATGTTGCTTGCTTCAAACGATACCATGCGCATGTATGTGTTTTTCCACCTGGTGAAAAAAAATCAGATTGACTGGCTGAAATTAGTTTACGTCCACTGAAGCAAATTCAGTGGGTAGTGTCATGTACATCTTAGAAGGTAGCTTTTGTTGCGTTTTCCACTGTACCACAGGCATAAACCAGTTGCAATTTGTCACGCAAACAAGAGAACAATGATATAGCCTACAATATATACACATGCATTGTAAGTGATACATGTACAAACTGTTAGATAGAACAGATTTTTTTGAAAAAGCATAATTTTAACTTTATTGTGAAATATACACAGTAGAGCTTTTTGGCTTATCCATAAAGGAAGGCATGCACATGTTGTTGGGATTTTTAGGTGCTGATAAGCTTTTTAGACACTTGTTAAAAAATATTCCTGTCATCAGAATTATATCACCAAGTGTACATGTACATGTATCACATACGTTTGGCGCAAAGTGTAAAGTGTTTGAAAGCGTTTGGAAAAGTGTTTGAAAACGTTCGGCGTTCACCAAATGCGTTCGGCAAAGTGTTTGAAAGCGTTTGGAAAAGTGTTTGAAAGCGTGTGGCAAAGTGTTTGTAAAGCGTTCGGAAAGTGTTTGCAAACTGTTTGCAACGCGTTTGCAAAACGTTTGACTTTCACTGAAATTGTTTGGGAAACGTTTGGGAAACGTTGGTGTGTTTGGCGTTTGTTAACTTGAACGCGAGCGTAACTGTAGGTCACAGAGGTACGCAGGAGCAAAACCATTTACTATTTTGAACATGAGGACTAATTTTTGTTTATGTCTTCGTTCGGAAAGTGTTTCCCAGCCCGTTTCTTCATATATTTTATTGTGACTTGTTCGACTCATTGCTCCTGTTACAACCCGGGCTGCAACCATTTGAATATTTTATAGGAGATCCCTGTCCGATTGTGTGCATCCATCCCAGACCACGCTGGCATATTCTAAACAGGGCAAAATGAAAGAGAAGTATAAAGACTCCAGCGCCCGTCTGTTCTGTTTATATTGGAGGCTTTTTAGAATACCTACTAATCTCCTTGACTTTACAGCAATCGAATTTATGTGTGATGCCCACGAGAGGTCGGCAGAAAAGATGATGCCAAGGTGCTTATGATGCTCAACATTTTCAATATTTGTTTCTTGAAACATTAAGTCAGGGTGATCAACATGTCTCTTTTTACGAGTAAAAAGTAATGATTTGGTCTTTGCTCGGTTGAAATTGACCAGCCATTTTATTGCCCAATCAGACATGGAGGAAAGATCGTGAGTTAAAGTGTTTGCCCCTTCGGCTGGATTATCTACTTGGATATATAGTGTATCGTCTGCAAAAAGACAAATTTCTGACTTAACTATATCTACAATGTCATTTACATAGATCAAAAACATGAGTGGGCCTAGTTCTGAACCTTGTTGGACGCCTGCTTCGATACTGCCCCAAGTAGACGCCTGACCTTGGACAAATACGCGCTGACACCTGTCATGAAGATAATTTTCCACCCATTTTAATAGATTTCCACGAATCCCTGCTTTCTTCACCTTGTAAACCAAACCCGGATGATTTACTTTGTCAAAAGCTTTTGTTATGTCACAAAAGACTACCCGAACTTCTTTTTCCAAATCAACAGCTTTGGTAAACTCGTTATATAGAAAAACCAGTTGGTTGACAGGTCCGTCACCAGGAATAAAACCAGATTGTTTTTCAGAAAGGACGCAGTTGTCCCGGAAAAAAATGGAACATATGCTTGAAGACTGCTCGTTCAAACACTCTGCCAACACAGCTTAGGAGCGAAATGGGTCTGTAATTTTTACAATGTTCTGGTGATCCATTTTTCAAGATCGGTGACACGTGGGCTTTTTTCCATTCTGATGGAAATCTAGAATAACTGAGAGAAAAGTTAAACAATTTAGTAAGGGAGGGAGCGATGTTAGATGCAGCCTCTTTTAATAATAAAGGACTTATACCGTCTGGTCCACAAGCTTTATCAACTTCTAGAGATTTCAAGATATCAAAAACCGTTTGTTCATCTAACTCTACTTGTTCTAAAATATTTTGCTGATCAGGAATATCGTGCCCATCCAGTGTAAAGGCCGAGGAATCGACACGACATTGTTCAAGGAAAAAGTCATTAAAATGTTTGCTTTTGTAGTATTATCGGAAGTGACTGTATTATCTGAAATAATTGCAGGAATTGATGATTTAGATTCTCCAGAGATAAGGTATTTCACCATTTTCCACCAATTTGTGCTTTTGAATTTAGCCTCATTAACAACGTTACACTGCTTTCTATGATACTCCTCTTCAGCTGTTCGCAAGTCACTTATATAATCATTACGCAAGTCACGAAAATATCGCCATATGTGATGATTTTCATTTGATACCTTTGCTTTTTTATGTATTCTTTCCACTTTCCTCTTTTGAGTGCGCAATTTGGACGTGTACCATGGTGCATCATTTGCACGTATAGTCACATTTCTGTTGGGTATACAAGCTTGTGCAACAGACTAGAAGGGCTGGGTCCACATGTTGCAGGCCGTGTTAATACAATCAGTATCGAAGCAGGCATCCCGATCAGCCTCATTTAGTTTTTGCCGGAAAAAATCAAAATCAGCTTTTGAGTAGTCCCATATGTGTCGGTCGAAACAATTAACTTTTTGCACCCTGAAAAATAAACTTACTGCAACAGTGCAGTGGTCGCTTTGTCCCACGGGTGGGAGCACAGTTATTGACTTCATATATTGAGGCATGTTATTAACTATTTGATCCAAACAACTTGACGTTTGTTGGGTTATTCTCGTTGGTTCTGTTACGTGAAGTTTTAGATTATTATAAAGAACAAAATTACTAAGCTTTTTACCATGATATGTTTTTGGATCAGTGTTTAAGTCGCCCGCTATCATAAAGTCTGTACAATCCGTGTTACAAGAAGCTAGATCAAAGTTGAGTTGAAGATCATCCCAGAAGGATGCACCTGAATTTCGAGGCCTGTAGACTGAGTGAATTTTCATTATATATATATATATATATATATATATATATATATATATATATATATATATATGTATATATATATATACATATATATATACATACAAATATATATATATATATATATATATATATATATATATATATATATATATATATATATATATTTATAATAACATGTCAACGCATTTTTTCAGCAAATGGTAAACAAGAAATATACATAAGCCTGATACATAATTTGCCACATTGGATCATGGTTCACATAAAAATCAACTTCACATTGGTACAAACATCATCCTGTCAAAAATGATGTGTTACTGGTATTGCATTGTGTATGCTCACATGATCATAGTAATATAGTCCTGTATATTATGATTGTGTACGTGTATTTACTTTACCTTTTAATTTTTTTCTCAACCGATGTTGCAAGGTCCATGTCAAATGAATATTGTATCTATGCAAATCCTCCTACTGTATTTCTGACCCTCATACAAGAAACAAAACATAAACAATGCAAAACTAGAAGAGGAGATTTGCTTCACAGCAGATCGCCCTGGGTACCTTCAAAATGAGAACAAATCGAAATGCTACACTTTGTCATTTTCAACATAACATAAACTTTGTGGGTAAGCCTAATTTGCAAAAATCAAAATGCTACAACTTTGGGTTTTTGGTTCATTGGATGTGGCTATGTCACAAACTTATAAACTGAAGTTTGAATGACACCACTGTCTATGGTAGGTTTGAAGTTATTCGAGATTTTAATTTTGTTTATTTGCCAAATGTACATAAATTAAAAGCTTACAACTTTGGTTTACGGTTCAGTGGATGCAGATATGTCACATATTTACAAATTGAAGTTGGAGTGGCACCTCCATGTATAATTGGTTTGAAATTATTCAAGGTTTAAATTCTGTGTATTCAGGTTATTTGCAAAAAATAAAAATTTTATAATTTTGGGTCGTGTTCATTTAATGCGACGCACAGATTGAAGCTGGAATGGCACCTATATCTGTAATACTTTTGAAGCTATGCAAGATTTTAACTTTGCATATTCACCTAATTTTCATAAATTAAAATCCTACAACTTTGGTTCAGGCTTCGTTGGATGCGGTTCTGCCGCAAACCTATAAATCGAAGTAAGAATGGCATCTCTGTGTATTATAGTTTGGAGATATTCAACTTTTAAATGTTTCAATGCCTCTAATTTTCATTTAGCATAATTTAAAATTCAAAAACTTTCATTTGCTTTCGATTACATTGGCAGGTGTCACAAACCTATACATGTACATTGATATTTTGTGTCTATTTTCAATAGTTTGGAAGATATGGGGCTTTTAAAATGTTAATTGTCCGCAATTTGCGTAATTTTCAACATCATGACTTTTCCAAACGAAATGCACAATTCCACTGGTAGGTCACTCACAATGGCAAGTTTGGTGTTTTTTCGCAATAGTGGTGTCCGACAAAAACTCCAGACAAATTTGTGGTAAAGAAGCGAGAGAGAGAGAGAGAGAGAGAGAGAGAGAGAGAGAGAGAGAGAGAGAGAGAGAGAGAGAGAGAGAGAGAGATAGAAGCAAAAGAAAGACAGACAGATAGATAGATAGATAGATAGATCGATCGATCGATCGATCGATAGATAGATAGATAGATAGATAGATAGATAGATAGATAGATAGATAGATAGATGGATGGATGGATGGATGGATGGATGGATGGATGGATGGATCGACAGAGAGAGACAGAGAGAGAGAGAGAGAGAGAGAGAGAGAGAGAGAGAGAGAGAGAGAGAGAGAGAGAGAGAGAGAGAGTTTGGTACCCAGACATAATGAAGGCTCAGGTGACACAACCGATGAAACGATTTGCTTACGCAAGTGTAGCATCTAAATATATCGCTCCGCGTGTCGCGTCTCGCTGAAGTGAACACACTTCACATTGAACTAGGAAACTCAAAACACGCCATTAAACAAGTTTATCAGGTCATTAACTGCTGTTTACGCGAAATCTGGTCTTTGATAGTGTTGTGCGTATTATGTAAGAAGAGATTATATAAGCCCATCTGGATTTCAATCCCCCATGTGGCTGTTATATACTTTTTGTTGCACTTTTAGCCCGTTTTGGCGTATCAGGGTGGTAAAGGGATGACGGCTTAAAGGCGATAAGTATCCCCGTCAAATTATGCCGAACACGGCTGTGGCGTAACCAATGAGTCAACAGTGAAGACCCTTTGGTGTGCCAAAACAAAGGTCATATTTGTGGGGGGGGGGGGGGGAGGGAAGAGTGGGCACAGATCGCCTAATGCATATAGACATATTGGACTATACCGGTACGTCATTCACGGAGATGCCCTTAAGAAGGGGTGTGAAATTAAAGTTCAGAAAATGGACAATTTTTGCCGACATTTGCGTCAGTTGGAACAACTTACAGAGCATACAGAATGGATTTAAAATTGGAAAAAGTGGCAAAAAGTTTACAGCTATGAGAGATGTTATTCCACATTTTCAAAATTCAAACCACCATATTCTTTCAGGTCCAATTCGGCCTATTTTTATGGTGGTGAGCATGCAAGCATGTGATATTTTCAGGGAAGAATACGCCTCTGTGGACATACATATCCATAATTCTATAAATGTACTCTGAACCTTCATGGCTTCAACGGGGATCTCGCGGTCCACTGAGCATTACACACCAAGTATTGTCAATGTCCGACAAGTTAGCCTACCCTATACTTTGTTTCAGACCTTTGAACAGGTATATCAAAACATGCGGATGTCTTAATATTTTGCTGTTGTATAAACGGGTCAAAATGGCCAACATAGCTTTGACATTGGTCACATGAGCCGTGCTCTAAAATTTGGATTGGTTTACAATTGGAGGTATTTATATTCAAATGTATTCACTGCAGGCCTGCTCTAGTCCCCTCGGTTCCCAAGCAACAGAACTATGCCGCCACCATGACGAGGGTACTTGTACCGGTTATGTTACTGATTTATTCAGAAATAAAACTTGTTCGACTGAACAAATGAAATTTGCTAAATATATTTAGCATCTTATGTGTTTGAAAACTTAGTTAATAACTTTTTTTTGCTGTCTTGAGTTGTTACTTTTATCATAGAGACTCTTTTCATAAATGATCAGTCTTCTTTCGTGTCAAGTCTCGGTGGCAGCACAAGGTGTAAGGTAATATGAATACCTCCTGCTCTGATATATGCCAGCAGGTAAAAACAAAAACAAAACAAAAAACTGCGAGTATAACTTTTCCTTCGGGACGTTTGGTGCATGTGTGTCTTGTCCATCAGGGTAAGGCCTAGCTGTATACCCACATACTTTCATGCCCGTAGTGTGTTAAACTTACAATGTTCTTCGTGTATAATTTTGGTTAATACTGGCTCCAAGAGTTAACCTTTTTCAGTCCACCCTCGTACCCCCTGCATGACACAAGGAGGCTTCTCTCTTGTCTTCTTTTATCTGTTCTGCGCACCATTTTCTCCACTCTCCCCGTCAAGTAGGCCTCTATCTTTACCCCAAACACCACCTTGCCCTGTTTCCCAATTGTATCCTTACGGAAATGAAAATATGTTTAAACCAAATACCACCGATCGCTTGGACCTTATCTAAACACTGGTTTAACTAGTCCAGTCGTTTGTAGGAGTTGGAGAAGTGAAATAGTACTTTACGACATTTCGAAAGTTACACATCCGTGTGTGTTGTCATCCGTGTACACATCATGTAAGCTGAAGAATCATTATTTTGTTCTCATCGACAGGCTCACTCCTAGCATCGTCAGCACTGCTTTTTTCTGCGTCTCGCTGAAGTACTTAGCACGGTGAGGTATGTACAAGATGTCAACGGCTTCTGTCCAGGATTTGAAGCAAATTAATTCGTCTTCAATTGGTAAGTGGCAGTCATTGCTTGTGTGTTTTTCTATTGCAATACATTTATTTTTGTTCGTTGGCACCGCGTGCACGATTGATCTTGTCATTCCTTTTTGTCTGTTTTTGTTGTTGTGTTGTTTGTTTTTGTTGTTGTGTTGTTTGTTTCGGGGTTTTTTGATGATAATTTCCTCTATTTCTTTGATTACATTTAAAAAAATGGTCAAAGGCTAATAGGAAGTCTACTTTTAAATGACAATTTTGGGGGTACCGTAATTATCCATTTTACTTTTCCAAACAGGAGATATTGTTACTTCCTACCACAAATACTACTACTACTGCTACTACTCGTACCACTACTATTGCTACTAATACTACAGCTGCTCTTTTCCTGCTACTACTACTACTACTACTACTACTACTACTACTACTACTACTACTATTACTACTACTACTACTACTACTACTACTACATTTTTATGAATTTTCTTGTTTTTTTTTGAGAAGCAAATCTTTAAAAATCTTCTTCTCCGAAACCGCCTGCCCAATTGCTTTGGTATCACACAGGAAAACTCTCAACTACTTCTACTTCTTAATTATTCACCAGATCAAAATGCAATTATTTTCTATTTTTTTTATGATTGTTGTGTACTTTTGCTATTTTCAACCTCTTCTCCACAACCGTCACTCAGATGAAGTTAAAACTTGGTGGATATGTTCCTTGTGAAAGGGTCAAACAAAGTTGATCACCAGGTGACACTGCTGTGTATTTTTTATTTTTAACGACTTTTTTCAAATAGGGTACATATTGGTTAATGCCCCTTTCCCATTGATAACTATGCAAGTCAATGGCCATTCTAATGCTTATTCACTTTATTGACTCCTTCTCCAAAACCATCAGCCAGATTGACTTCAAGCTTTGTGGCAATGTACCGTGGGTGTGTGTCTGCCAAATTTGTTCAAATGGTCATGCTCCAGTAATTTTTGGATTTTTCATGAATTATTTGGGAGGGGGGGGGGGCAAATCTTAAAAAATCTTCTTCTCCAAAACCGCTCACCTGATAGGGATATTCCTACAGACTCATAGTTCTTAATTTGTTCACCAGATGACACTGCAGTTTTATTTATATTTTGTGTGGGTTTTGTTTTTTTCGACTGCTCCAGAACCGTCGCTTAGATTAAGCTGAAAGTTGGTGGATATGGTCCTTCTGGACCGGTCAAACAAAATGTTCACTCGGTGGCGCTGCTGTGGATTCTTCATTTTTAGATATTTTGTCAGCACGGGTATTTATCGGTAAATGTGGCTTTCCTATCGATTATTATATACGTCAATGCATGGGCCTTCTAATGCTACTTCACATTTTCAACTTGTCCAAAACCGTCAACCAGATTGACTTCAAACTTGATGGCAGTGTGTCTTGGATAGGTCTCTACCAACATTGTTCAAGTGGTCATTTAAATGAGTTTTTTTTTTTTTTTTTTTCAATTTTGGTACCTGTCGGTAAAGGCACCTTTCCTATTGATTACTATGTAAATCAATGGAAATTCTCATGCTGATTCACATTTTGGACTTCTCCGAAGAAACTGTCAGTCAGATTGACTTCAAACTTGGTGGCAATGCACCTTGGATAGGTCTCTACCGTGTTTGTTCAACTGATAACGCTGCAGTGACTTTTTTTCTTTTTTCATGCTTTGTTTAAATCTTTAAAAAAGGTTGTAATAGGAAAGTTTAACATGGGTATTCCTTGTAATGGTTATCACTTAAGTAATTTTGACCATATTTGTGTTAAACTTGATAGAGATAAGTTTATACCTATATTGTGCATGTGGTCATGCTCCAGTGAATTTTGGATTTTTTTATGATGAACCTTGATGTTGCACATGTTAGTGTTCTTCCATAAAGGACACACTTATTCAGTACTTGGGTGACCTTGATCCTATCCCAGGTTCAGAGAAACACAAGTGTGATAAATCTCTAGGTCAGCTGAGTATGGGCTGTTCACACAGCCCTCTTGTTGCACCACATTTTCTCTTTCATGTCATGTCCTGTTTATACATGCGTCATGGGGTATGATATGGGACGTACAACACGTCACTTGGGCAAAGAAATTGCTGTATCATGGTATTATCAGTATTTTGTCTACCTGTAAAGTTAGAGAATTTGTATCTTCCATATAATTTTCTTTGAGCATTTGGTTTGATGTCAAGGTCATGCAAAGGCGACTGTAAACTGGAAAGGAAGCGTAAGGAACTACAATGTGTGTGTTTTTAGTTAGTTAGTTAGATAGTTAGTTAGTTAGTTAGTTAGTTAGTTAGTTAGTTAGTTAGTTAGTTAGTTAGTTAGTTAGTTAGTTCGTTAGTTAGTTAGTTAGTTAGTTAGTTTAGTTAGTTAGTTAGTTAGTTAGTTAGTTAGTTAGTTAGTTAGTTAGTTAGTTAGTTAGTTAGTTAGTTTGTCAGCTAGCGAGCGAGCGAGCGAGCGAGCGAGCGGGCGAGCGAGTTAGTTAGTTAGTTAGTTAGTTAGTTAGTTAGTTAGTTAGTTAGTTAGTTAGTCATTTAGTTATTTATTGTCGGACAACATTCCAATTTGTATCTTCCTTTATACTCCAGTTTTTTATGAAACTCGTTTACAAGGTGTGTGGCTAGTTATTCATTCATTCATTTATTTATTTATTGTCGGACAACATTCCAATTTGTATCTTCCTTTATACTCCAGTTTTTTATGTAACTCGTTTACAAGGTTTGTGGCTAAGATGCATATTTCCATGTAGACTCTGGGCAAGTAAAAATGACGAAGGATTTTGTGCGAAGTATTTTGAAGTTGAACACTGCACGGGTATGCAACATCACGGGCGTGCGGAAGGAGATATATGGACGGATGGCGTGACGAATGGATAAGTATGACGATGAACTCCTGCGTTTTGTTCCAAGCTGCTGGATGCTAATCTCACTTTAACTGGTCGTCGCCACAGGACACAAGGGGATATTACAGACACTGTAAATGAATAGACAGACCTTACCTCACTTTGGAAACTAGATAAACGTTTTAAAATTGTGTGCTATTAAGGTTTTGTCAACATGCACGCAGCTGTGGCTTGTATCAACACCTGGGTGCGCTTTGGAGAAAAGGCAACCACCGCTGCATGACAGTTTCATAGGTACCATTAATAATTAAATAAAAAACGCTAACTTAGATAATACTGAAACTTGGCAGAAATGTTTCTTGTCGAATGTTCAAGTAGACAGTATTGCTCCGGCGTTCTACTTTTGACGGATTTTTCAGTTTGGGAACTTCTCTGCTAGTGCATACACTCTTATTGACTACTGGCGCATCACCTTTGGCAGTGTTATTGTCTATGACTTGACTTGTGCACCTTCACATCGGCCATGGGTACTGAAGGTACAAATAAAGCATCAAACATTTCTTACTGGTCCGTAGTCTACAATTAAAAAAACCCTGACATTTCAACATACGTACTTATACAAACAACAAACTGCAAACATTTTGTGCATTTACGGCCTATTAGATTTGAATCCTGCTTCATCACATTCCAGTAGCCGAGCTGCTTCATTTCAATTAATGTAAGTAAGCACTTACACAGGATATTTCGAATCCTTACGTAGTGGAATATTTGGTACAAACAGCGCCAATATTTGATAGTGGTTTTTTTTTTTAAAGTAGACACAATGGCAGTACCATGTGTGGAAAAAATTAAGGTTTGGACTCCCAGTAGTGTCCCTATGCGAATTCAAAGCAATTGGCCCAGTGCTTTGAGACGTAAAAAATCGCAAAAAAAAAACAAAACAAAAAAAACAAAAACAAAACAAAACAAAACAAAAAACAACAAAAGAAAACAAAAAACAAAACAAAAAACAAAAACAAAAACAAAAAAAACAAAACAAAACAAAAAAAAACAAAAAAAAACCGTAGTCATATGAACCAACTTTAAGAAACTTTACCACGGTACACCTAATCTGGCTAACAGTTTCGGAGAAATAAAAAATGTGACTTGCTGACGGTCAGACGAATTGAAGGGCGACATCGGACGGAGAACCATAGGATAATCTCAGCTGACTGACACGTCAGATGATTTAAAGTGACCATATTCGACAAATCCTGGTTATTAAGTTGAGTACAGAATACGGATATCCGTGATAGCAGTCAATGATCAATGTTCTTAATCGCCTGCTTGGACAAGAAGTTTTAAATGTAAAGTTGCGACATAAAATATCATTATCTTGCGATAAAGTTTTCTTTGTCTCATTCAAAAGAGCTTGATCTTTTGTCAATGATAAACTATGCTTTAGTCCATTTGGCGCGGATATTTTTATCTATTATATGAAATATTATATTGAAATAAAAAAAAAAACAGTTAATCTCATTCAAAAGAGATGAATCTTTTGACCAGGACGTATAGGCTTTACCCCACTTGGTGTGCATTTTTATCTATTTTATCATTCAACGCCACGCCTTGCCTACCGCGTTATAAGATATTACAAGAGACAGTGTTAAATACATATTGCGCTTTTAGCTTCTGCATTGTTCATAATCAAAGATCAACACCATACAACAATTAAAAAAAGGAGTATCTTTGCCAGTGGTCTTGGAACAATGCAGAAAGCCGACATATATTTAACACAAATGCATATCACATAGCCATAAGTGTTCTGGTCTGTACACCCTAAAGGGTTAAGGGAAGCGTTAAAACTCGACCCTTTTATATGTTGAAAAGAAGTGAATAAAGTTATCATGGGTCTGGTCTGTGTCCAATGAAACAGACCAAATGGGGTCGACTTCCCAGGCAATCCGTTCTGAAGGGGTTAATTTTTTCCTAAATCGTTGATGAAACTGCGCAATTATATATGTGCGCTTAGTGACAACTTGATAAAAGATGTTTTGCTTCACCGGCACCAGTTACTCCGATGGAGATGAATCGCACACCTATCTTTGCTTAACGCTGCCCTGTACCCGTTGAACCTCCCAACAGCGGCTGGTGGTCAAACGTCGTTAGCTTCAATACTTTTGACTGTGTACTTTCTAAGCTCAGAAGTGATCATTTTATTGGCAGTTTTGAGACAGCTTGGGTTTCTGTTCAACAAAATCTGTTTTGAAGAAGTGATACTGTTCAATCATAAATTTTCGCAAGGGATAAATGTAAATTTGCGACATAAAATATCATTATATTCCCGAATTTACAGAGCAGACACTATCAGGGAATATCAAACTCGCGAAAAATCTTAAATGTCACAAAATTATCTATTATATGGTACCTTAATTGAAATGTATAAAAAAAGTAATTTCCACACACACACACACACACACACACCGGCACATGAGAGGTCTCACGCGAAATTTTTTGGCGGGGTTGGCAATTCGCGAAAATGAAAGGCGTGCAAATCTCTTGAGGCTAATTCGCAAAATTTTATGCTCTTTCAGTTAATTGTAACATCCATGTATGTATACACTTTGTTAAACAGCACACTCGTTCTCAGTGGGGATAGTGCATGCGGTACCGAAGGAAAGCATAATTGACAACATGTTTTGCGTTTTGATCACAGGTTACAAAATGTACAGCGAGAATTAGTGCAGTGACCTTATTTATACATAAGACAGTATTACGACATTCACTTGACTCATGCTGGAACTTTGCCAGGCGAGAAATTTGAAGAATTGTAAAGTGCTCATGCGTGCTGAAGATGTATTTGTTACCTCAAATATGTACCTTCTAACTAATCTGCAGCTAATGTGAAAACTGTCCACTGTGTTGGGGTTATAGCGCTGGACTTGACCCACTCGTTATGTTGATTAAACGGGGCACTCTGTAGTTTGTTCATTTAACAGGATTGTCTGTGGATTTGACAGGAAAGTCTGTTGTTTGTCTGTTTGACAGGATAGTCTGCATGTAGTTGTCGCTCGGCCTTGTGCTGACTGACCAAACGTCAAAACACCATTGTTGTC
This sequence comes from Hermodice carunculata, assembly GCA_964020975.1. NCBI lineage: Eukaryota > Metazoa > Annelida > Polychaeta > Eunicida > Amphinomidae > Hermodice > Hermodice carunculata. Next base: position 80,784,221 of record OZ026625.1, on the reverse strand, counting down.
CTTGACCTTCGGTCTCGGTCAAGAACAGTTTCTCGGGGGTGACATTTGGTCTGTCACCCACTACCATAGTCACTATTTTTATACTGCTTTATGTTTGAGGACAAATAATCATTTTCTTAAGTGAAACCTGGTGGATATTTTCCTTGTGGAAGGGTCAAGTCAATTTCTTCACTATGGGGCACTGTTGTGGATTCCTGATTTTCCAAATCAATGTTTCGACTCTTTCTCCGAAAACGTCATCCAGATTGACTTTAAACTTCGTGGCAATGTACCTTGGGTGATTCTCCACCAGGGTTTTTTCTTCCCCTTAATGGTCGTGTTCCAGTGATGTTTGGATTTCTTTTTTTTTTTTTTATTAGTTTGCTTTTTTGTGTTTTTGTTTGTTTGTTTGTTTGTTTTTTTCCTTGGGGAGGATCTTTAAAAAATCTTTTTCTCTGAAACTGCTCATCCCATTGCTCTGATACCACAAAGGGACACTCATAGAGGCTCCCAGTTCTTAATGTATTGACCAGGTGTCACTGCAATTTCTTTCCTAGTTTATATGATTTTTTGAGTGTTTTCGCTATTTTCGACTTGTTTTTCTAGAACCGGTTCTCAGACATAGCTGAAACTTGATGGATATTTTCCTTGTGAAAGGAACAAACAAAGGTTTCACTAGGTGCCACTGCTGTGGATTCCTGAGTTTTGACGATTTTCTTTTTTTATTTTTCAGTTCGGGTACTTATCGGTAAATGCACCTTTACTATCGATAACGCAAGTCCATGAGCATTATAATACTCGTTTACATTTTGGACTTCTCTGAAAAACTGTCAGTCTGATTCACTTCAAACTAGGTGGCAATGTACCCTTGATGGGTCTCTACCAAGTTTGTTCGAATAGTAACAGTCAGATTTTTTTGTGGATTTTTATGAATTTTTTGCTGGAAAGTCTTTAAAAAAGTTTTAATAGGAAAATTTAATATGATAATTTCTTCTTATGGTAATAATTAATAGATTGGGCAAGATTTGTGTCAAACTTGGTAGGGATGTACCTTGAATAAGTGTCTACCTACTTTGTGCAAGTGTTCATGCTCCGGTGATTTTTTGATTTTTTTATGATGGACGATGAAGTTACACATGTTAGTATTCTTTCATAGTGGTCAGACTTACTCAATACATGGGTGATCTTGATCCTATCCCAAGTTTGCAGAATAACAGGTGTGATGAATCTGAAGGTCAGCTGAGCATAGGCTGTTCACACAACCCTCTTGTTGTGTTATCATTCTCCTATTCCCCCACCAATTTGTTAGCATCTGTTTCATTCACATTCACAAAATGAGGCCCATTTTTAGCTCAGTTGACTTGTCAGTCAGCTGAGCTTATCTTCGTCCGTCGTCGGTCAACAATTCACATTTTCGACTTCTTCTCCAAAACCGTCAGCCAGATCCACTTTAAACTTGGTGGGGATGTGCCTTTGGTGAGTGTCTAGCAAGTTTGTGCAAATGGTCACGGTCCAGTGATTTGGGGATTTTTAATGAATTTTTTTGTTCTTTTTTGGGCAAATCTTAAAAAATCTTCTTCTCCGAAACCGCTCACCCAATTGGTTTGATATCACACAGGAACACTCCCTGGGACTCCGAGTTCTTAATTTGTTCACCAGGTGGAGCTGCAATTTTTTTCATTTTTTTTTTCAATTTTTCTTCTGAATTTTTTTGTGTTATAGCTATTTTGGACTTCTTCTCTAGAAACCGTCACTCAGATTAAGCTGATATATGATGGATATGTTCCTTGTAGAAGGATCAAACAAAGTTGTTCACTGTGTGGGAATGCTGCACATTCCTGATTATTAACGATTTTTTTCAATTCGGGTACTTATCGGTCAGTGCAGCTTTCCTATCGATTACTATGGAAGTCAATGGACATTCTAATGCTAATTCACATTTTCGACTTCTCCTCAAAACCGTCGTTCAGATTAACATCACACTTGCTGGCAATGTACCTTGGGTGGGCTTCTACCAGGTTTCTTCAAATGGTCATGCTGCAGTGATTTTTGGATTTTTAATGATTTTTTTCGTTTTTTTTCGGACAAATGTTAAAAAATCTTCTCCGAAACCGCTCATCCAATTGCTTTGATATCACACAGGAAGACACCTAGGAACTCCTAGTTCTTCATTTGTTCACCAGGTGGTGCTGCAATTTTTTCTAATTTTTTATGATTTTTTTGTGTTATATCTATTTTCGACTTCTTCTCTACAACCGTCACTCAGATTAAGCTGAAACATGGTGGACATGTTCCTTGTAGAAGGGTCAAACAAAGTTGTACAATTTCGACTTCTCCTCCAAAACCATCATCCAGATTAACTTCAAACTTGGTGGCAATGTACCTCAGGTGGGTTTCTACCAGGTTTGTTCAAGTGGTCATGCTCCAGTGATTTTTGGATTTTTAATGAATTTTTTTGTTCTTTTTTTGGACAAATGTTAAAAAATCTTCTTCGCCGAAACAGCCTACCCAATTGATATCACACAGGAAGACACCTAGGGACTCCTAGTTCTTAATTTGGTCACCAGGTGGTGTTGCAAACTTTTTCTAATTTTTTATGCTTTTGTGTGTGTGTGTGTGTGTGTGTGTGTGTGTGTGTGTGTGTGTGTGTGTGTTATAGCTATTCTCGACTTCTTCGCCAGAACCGTCACTCAAATTAAGCTTGAACGTGGTGGATATGTTCCTTGTGGAAGGGTCAAACAATGTCGTTCAGTAGGTGTGAATGCTGCGGATTCCTGATGTTAAACGATTTTTTTTCAATTCGGCCCCTTTTCGGTCAACGCACCTTTCCTATTGATTGCCATGTAAGTCAATGGGCATTCTAATGTTAATTTACATTTTCAATTTCTTCTCCAAAACCGTCATCCAGATTTACTTCAAACTTGATGGGGATATACCTTGGGTGGGTGTCTACCAAGTTTGTTCCAGTGGTCATGTTCCAATGTATTTTGGATTTTTTAATGATTTTTTTTTCAAAAATCTTTACAAAAGTTTTAATAGAAAAGTTTAACATGGGAATTTCTTGTGATGGTTATAACTTGAATAATTTTGGCAAGATTTACTTAAAACTTGGTGGGGATGTGCCTTGGGTTGATCTCTACCAAGTTTGTTCAAATGGTCACGCTCTATTGATTTTTGGATTTTTTATGAAATTTTTTGTTCTTTTTTAGGCAAACCTTAGAAACTCCTCTCCTGTAAAACCGCTCACCCAATTGCATTGATATCGTACATAGACACTCCCAGGGACACCTAGTTCCCAATTTGTTGACCAGGTGGCGCTTCAATTTTTTTCTAATTTTTAAAAGAATTTTTTGGATGGTTTTGCTTTTTTTCAGTTGTTCTCAGAACCGTCACTCAGATTAAGCTGAAACGTGATGGATATGTTCCTTGTGGAAGGGTGAAACAATGTCCTTCACTATGTGGGAATGCTGCGGATTCCTGATATTTAACAATTTTCTCAATTCGGCCCCTTTTCGGTCAATGCAGCTTTCCTATTGATTACTATGTAAGTCAATGGGCATTCTAATGCTAATTCACAGGATAACTGACACGAAATTTACTGTTCACTTGATAACTTGAGATCTGTTTTGAGTTGGTACCGTGATGCTGCACATGTTGATGTTTCTGCTTGAGGATCATGCTTAAACAGTTCATGAATGACTTTGACCTCGTTTCTGGGTTCACAGTGCAACAGACATGAATTTTACTCTTCATTATAACTTGAGAACTATTTGAACCTTGATGTTGCATATGTAAGTGTTCTTGTATAAAGGTCAGACTCACTCAGAACATGGGTGACCTTGATCCTTTCCCCAAGTTCATAGAGCTGCAAGTGTGATGAATGTCAAGATCAGCTGAGCATGGGCTGTTCACACAGCCCTCTTGTTTTTTCTCAGCTGAGCTGACTGACAGCTGAGTTTATAGGATGGCCCCATTCGCAACGTCTTTTCCACTGTCGGCCTGATTTACTTCAAACTTGGTGGGGATGTACCTTGGGTGAGTGTTTACCAAGTTTGTTCAAATGGTCACGCTCCAGGGATTTTTTTAATATTTTTGTGAATTTTTAGCTCAGCTGACAGTCAGCTGAGCTGTTGTACGGGTTCGTCATCCGTCCGTCGTTGTCTGTCCGCAATTCACATTTTCGACTTCTTCTCAAAAACTGTCGGCCAGATTTACGTGACAGCTAGTGGGGATGTGGTTTGGGTGGGTTTCTACTAAGTTTGTTCAAATGATCAAGGTCCAGTGATTTTTTTATTTATTATTTTTTTCCCCATTTTTGAGGGAAATCTTGAAAAGTCTTTTCCGAAAACGCTCTCCCAAATGCTTTCATATCACACAGGAATACTCCTGTAAACTCCCAGACCTTAATTTGTTCACCAGGTGGCGCTGCATTTTTTGTTTTTCTGTTTTTTTTTTTTTTTTTTTTTTTTAAAGATTTTTCGTGCACTTCCTCACCAGAACCATCACTCAGATTAAGCTAAGACTTGGTCGGTATGTTTTTTGGGGAAGGGTCAAATGAAAGTGTTCACTAGGTGGCACTGCTGTGGATTCCTGCTTTCTAACGATATTATTTCAATTCGTGTACTTATCGGTAAATGCACTTTTGCTATGAATTACTATGTAAGTCAATGGAAATTCTAATGCTTATTCACATTTTTAGACTCTTTCTCCGAAACCGTCGTCCAGGTTGACTTCAAAATGGTTGCAATGTACCTTGGATGGGTCTCTGCCAATTGTGCTAAAATTGTCACACTTCAGAGTTTTTAGTTTTTTTCTTTTATGATATTTTTTTGTTTGTTCTTGTTTGAACAAAGCTTTAAAAACCCTTTTGTCCGAAACCGCTCATCCAATTGCTTTGATTGATATTACGCAAGAGCATTCCTAGGGACTTTTAGTTCTTAATTTGTTTACCAGGAAGCGCTGCAATTGTTTAATGATTTTTTGTTTTGTTTATTTATTTATTTATTTATTTATTTATTTATTTATTTATTTATTTATTTATTTATTTTGTGTGTGTGTGTCTGTGTGTGTGCGTGCGTGTGTGTGTGTTTTCGCTAATTTCGACTTCCTCTCCAGAAACGTCACTCAGATTAAGCTGAAACTGTGGATGTGTTTCTTGTAAAAATGTCAAACTTGTTCACCAGGTGGGACTGCTGTGGATTTTTGATTTTAATGATTATTTTCAATTCGGTTACTTAGCGGTAAATGAATGGGAAGTTCTTGTGATGGTTATATCTTCAATAAGTTGTGCCAGATTTGCGTGAAATTTGGTAGGGATGTAACTTTGATAAGTGTCTACCTGTTTTGTCCCAGCCCAAGTTCACAGAACCAAAAGTGTGATGAATTTTAGGTCAGTTATGCATAGGCTGTTCACACAGTCCTCTTCTTTTGTTCTTTTTTTTCGGGGGGGGGATCTTTAAAAAATCTTCTTTAAAACCACTGACTCCATTGCTTTGATATTACATAGGAGCACTCCTAGAGACTCGTAGTTCTGAATTAGTACTCCAAGTGGCGCTGCATTTTTTTTTATTTATTCATTTATTTTTTGCTAAACTGAGTTGTCAGCAGCTGAGCTTATCTTATGGTCCTTGGTCCGTCGTCTGACGTCAAGAATTGACTTCTTCTCCAAAACTGTAAGCCAGATTCACTTCAAACTTGGACGCAATGTACCTTGAGTGAGTTTCTACCATGCTTGTTCAATTGATCACTCTCCATTGATCTTTTTTATTTTTTTCAATGATTTTTAGCGCTGCTGACTTGTCAGTCAGCAGACAAGTCAGCAGAGCTATTGAAATACGTTTGCGTCCGTCGGCCGTCTGTTTGTCTGTCCGTAGGTCGTTAGATTTTTTATATTTTAGACTTCTCAAAATCCGCTGCATGGAATGGTTTGATTTTGCACATGGAATTTCACCAGGCGGACCTGTACCAAGTTTGCGAAGGAGATGATGATGCAATAATATTTTGAATGTATTTGTAAATTAATTTTTGAAAAAATATTGATATTTCATCTCAATAACTACTTGGCCAATTGCTTTGATATTGCACATAGGGTCACCTAATTCGTACTTGGGCCACCAGACGGCAATATTTTCTGTTTTTAATGATTTTTTGCGTCTGAAATCTGTTTTTGACTTCTGCTCGTTGGGGGGGGGGGGGGGAGGGAGGAGAGTGAATCCCCGGGAATTTGGGAATTGCTAGGTTTTCCGAGATAATATAGGTCAAAAAGTTATACATTTGGAGCCATATGTAAATCTTTCTCTTTTCTTACCATTGACACACCATATATTTTTAATTTTATTAAGGCGGCGAGGGGCGTCGGATGTTTGTGTGTGAGTTCCCCCCCCCCCCCCCCCCCCCACCGCACCTGCTCACCGCTGTGGTACCGGGCTCATGCTGTGGCTGTCACTGTGACCCACAGAATCACCGGGTTGAAATTTTTAAAAAAGGGGGAAACAAATTCTCGCAAATTGGGCCTACATAAAAAAACCTGAACAGGTATTGGCAACGATCCTAGACCTAATCTGTCCCATAAATTGGCATTCATTAAATTGTTCATCGGCATTACTACAGCAATCAGGGATGCCAATGACAGCATCACCCAGTGCTTTATTTCACCCGTCAAACCTTTTTTGAAACCACTATTACTATTGCATGCATTGTCAAATTTAAGGGCTCAGTCCTAGGACTGCAGACCGGATTTGAAATTTTTAGACCTCTGCTCTTTTTGTTTTTGTTTTTTTTTTTTCCGATGCAATTGTGGTACAAAACCAGCTGGAGACGAGAGATATCTCAACGGGGCTTTTTTCTAGCCAGCCGTAAGCAATAGTGACGAGCGTACGTAGGCCTACGTACGGTGTTCATTGTGACAGCTGAACGCACAAGCGGTTTTCAGCTTGGCTTTGCACTGAACAAAGCGAGTTTAATGACACATTTCCAAAATATCCTCTGGGCGAAAACAGTTGAAAGTTTGCATTATTAATGAGTAGGCTACATCAAGGACTCACTCTCTGGCCAGAACAGAATCTTGTTTAGTGAACCCAAACAAATTATATGCCTACCTATTTTAAAATTTAATCCATCAGTCAGCTGGGAAGTTCTTTCAAAGCCTTCTCCACACTATGGTGTAGTATGTGTAGGCCTATTGATACTATTGTCGCATTTTGAGGTGCACTTTGCATGCATTTTGGAAAATGCACATTTCTTGAGGTGTTGCGGTCTTGTATGGTCTAATCCATTTTGGCGCGTGTTTTAGATCGGTTTTTGCGTGTATTGATATGTTTCTTTTTTGGCGGGAAAATATACGCAGATCAAGCTGGACGTCCCGTTGTTGCGATTACACGCAGTAACATGCGGTTTCAAGCGTTTGAACACTTTCATCAGATATTTCAGGGGTTATTGGACTTTCCTATGCATTTTATGCGTTTCAGGTGTGCGTTTGGTGCGTTTTCTAAAAATCCGCACGTAAACTTCTGAGCTTAATCCAAAATTTTTGGCAATCCGCTTGAAAACATTGGTGTCTGACCCTTACATATGGTTACATGCAGTTCTATGCGGTTTCGTGCGTTCTTAAGCATTTACACGCCTTTTGAAGATGCGTTTTTATGCGGGGAAAAAAAGCTTATAACCGCGCCCCAAAACGCGACACTACACCAAAGTGTGCGGCAGGCTTAACTCCGATTTCTCGGAATGCACTGTCGGGTGGGCAACTCAACTTGCCACGTCGGCTTTTCCTCGAGCTTTATGTCTCAGATTTTCGTCAGGCGAACACTCTCATAAACACTGAAGACTTGACAACTAGAGGGTATTAGCAGTTCTTTTAAGTGGATTTTTACGGAAGATATCGGTCTCCAAAAATGAAGAAATCACTTTCTGTCGGCACCATCAACAACTTTAAATGCCTGTCACGAAATAACAAAAGCCGACAAAATGAGTGAAAATAGCTTTTCATTGTGTAAGTTACAATAAATTACAGACATGTGGAACTGTGATTTTTTAACATGGATGCTATGTCACCTATTTATAACACTTGGCGGTAATGAAACTGTAATTACCGGTAAAATTGACCAGTTAGCCTTGTTATAACAACTACGGATTGTACATTTCCTATCCAAATGGTACGGGACATTTTCTATCTTTAATCCTTAAATAATGAAATTGTTCCAGTGCTGCCTTCGTATAAGCACTGCATGATTTTTCACAGCATGACGCCTTTTTATCCGTTGTTATATTTATGGTCTTGCGGTGGGACGCCAGCTAATCCGCTGGGCTAACAGAAATACAGGTTGGAGGCAGAAGAAAACACAAGCATACATACATACATACATACATACATACATACATACATACATGCATGCATGCATGCATACATACATACATACATACATTACATTTGTCTTTTTGTAAATCAACAGCTTCGCAGAAAGTGTGATGTAGATAGATAAACTGGTCGACAGTACTGTCCCCCGGCATGAATCAAGATTGACAATCAGATATAACAGTATTATCTCTAAACTGGTTAAAAACATGTTTGAATATTACTCGCTCAAATACTTTACTAACGCAACTTAACAGAATTAGGCCTATAGTTACCACAGAGACTAGGATTTCCACATTTAAGAACTGAAACCACATGTGCTCTCTTCCAAGTAATTGAAAATTTGTGATTTGATAAGGATATATTGAAAAATTTTGTTTGGGATTTAGAGATAAGAGGTGCAGCTTCTTTCAGTAATCGGACACTGATACCATCCGGGCCACTTGCCTTCGACGTATCCAGATTTTCTAAAATGGCTCTGACCTCGCCCTGATTAATTATTATGGTTTCCAGAGGATGGAAATCACTCTGCATATCAGTCGGTGGAAAAAAAATACTCGAGTGGTCCACAGTATATTGACTTTGAAAGAAATCGTTCAGAATTTGAGTCTTGGCTTATTTGACGTGAAAAACTTTGACCATCATGGTACAGAGCCGGGATGTCCTGAATTTGGTGTTTGTAAAGAAAACTTTTGACCGTTTGCCACCAGCTCTTTTTCCTTTGCCGTCCGTTGTTGATGGGATCTTCGAGCTTTTTGTAATAATTCTCTTCCGCTATCCTCAAGTCGTCTCTATATTTATTCCGTATCTGCCGAAAATATGGCCAAAAAAGGAGATTTTTTTGCCCTTGTATGAATACGCTACGCTCGATTTTCCGTTTCGAGCAACGGAGATCATTGGAATACCAGGGAGAGTCACCAGACCTGATTTTTGCGTCTTTGTTAGGGATAGATTGTTTTTGCCGTGGCCAGAAAAGTATCAGTCCATTTGGTACAAATTTTATTGATATCATTAGTATCAAAGCAGGCTTCCCAATCAACATCAGACATTTTACTTCTAAAACTATCATAATCAGCTTTACTATAATCCCATATAAGCCCTGTATATAGTGGAGATTTTTTTTTTCTTAAAAGTAGGTTTGCACCAATCACCCAATGGTAGCAGATAGCCCGTGGAGCAGATATGGTTGTACTTCGAACAAATGTTGGGATGTTACTTGTTATCTGATCAAGACATGAAGAAGTAGTATCTATTAGTTCAGTTGGCTCTTTAATACGCACGGTGAGATAGTTTACAGAGTAGAAATCATTCAACTTCCTCCCGTGATCATCCTCGGATTAGCATTTAAGCCTCCCATTAAAATGATTTTGTCAACACCAGAATTGTTTGCTTTATCAATACTACTTTGCAGATCATCCCAAAGTAACGCTGGCGAATTTGGAGGTCGATATACAACTGCTATCCAAAAATTGTCATTATGAAAACGCACTTCTAGCCAGAGTATTGAAAGTAACAATAGGAAATGACAAATGATACAAGTCAGCAAATTAACATGTGTATTGGTTAACATTATGTCTACACAAAGTCCAAGAAACACAGGAATGTCCATACCAGTGATAGTATACAACTGACACAGCTATTCAGGCACTGGCAGTTGGTATTAAAGATCAACAGTGCAGTATTTGTCGATTTTGGATACCTACGAAGCAGTGCGAATTTGATCAAGCAGATATTAATACACTGTGGAACAGCCTGCCTTCTAAACTTTTTACAGGAGAGTGACACCATTGATGATTTTAAAACTAATGATAAAAACACTATTTCCATTGATTTGTTCATATGTATACTATGTATGTTTAAAGCTAAGCTATTTTGTATATATTTCTTCACTTGTGTGTATTTTTCTGTATTACTTTGTATTTTATCTGTAACAGGGCCTCGTGGAAGAACAGTCTCTGGCTGCAGGAGTGCCCCTGTATAAATATATTCGAATAAAAAAAATTAAAATACACAGTAGGGCTCTTTCAGAATTTAAGCCCTTGTTAAAGTGTAACATTTCTCAAGTATGGGCATTGCTGCGTGAGCAAGACACGGAATAAAACTGAGCAAGTAAAGCGATCGGTAATACCAACAGACTGACGTCACACAGGTTAACAAAAAGGTGACATTTCAACACTTGAACAATCAAAACTTGTGAAAGAAGGGAAAATACCTGGGTGAGAGTTCCAAATATGTGCATAATTTATATAGTTAGAACGTTTAATTGGAGCAACACCGGGAAAAAAGGACATAGCAAACTTTAACTTTGAAAGTGCCGCCAATAACCATATTGTATAAACAATATTCACGCAATAGTTAGTTGATGGATATACATAAACTGTAGATGATTCAGGATTCAGGAGTATCTATTTGACCAAAATAGTTACAATTGGATAACATTCATTAAACACAAAGGTACATAAAATTCAACTGAAGATATAAACATAAATAGGTCAGGGAGACACACATTAAGATCTTTGATTACCTGGAACATGGACTTATGTAGCTCTATGTTTAGAAGCAAGTTTCACTGTCAAGCAATTTAAATTTTATATTTAAGGTTAAATATTTATCCGATCAGGTATCCTCCCATAATGTAAGGTACGTGTTCAAAATATTACAAAAACAACCATCTTGGAAGGAGATACATTCAGTTTGGAAATACTTGTATATTAATGTATCATGTACACACGACTGAATAACAGTCCCAAGAAGTATAAATTAATGTTGGGGCGAAGAGAGTTTATTCAGTTACGTAAAAATGCCAACTCAGCATGTCACCGGATAGGACACATATTGTAATGAAAAAGAGAAAAGTTTTCCTGCGCACGAAAGACATAATGGAGTTTGTTCCCAGTTTTTGCGATGTCCAGCCCGTCATGTCGTATAACGTGGAGCTTGTTTAATATACATGTATGTATGACGCTCTGCGAGTAAGGGTTACATAAGGGAGGTCCATATGGCGTCAGGTCTTCCTCACAGGTAATTGTGTTGATCTTTGTCCCGCCATTCTCAGTGACCTTAACTTTGATCCGTCCGTCTGTCGTCCAAGATCCCTCTATTTCGCCAGCTCGTGTGAGGCACCTCGCTCTATAGGCTAGCATTGATCTATATCTCGCTACGTCTTCTGTGACCAGCAGGTCAGACCCTTTTTTTTTTGCTTGAAACTCTCGCGCCATCACGCTTTAGCTTGAAAAACGTACAATGATTGGCCTGAGCTTATGAGCCACCCACCCCCATCCTCCCGGGCGTCCAAGGCGATGGCTTCCTTTGTATCTCGTCCAGCTGTATATCAACACCAAACGTATCGAGACACATGTTGATAATCTTCTGGTCTGTGTCCTCGAGGTCATTCTGATCATTTTCAGCCAGACCGTGGAATTTCAAACTCATTGTGTGTCCGTATTACTCGAGCGCATCATCGTCCTACAACAGGGACTGCAATTGCTGGTCTTTTTCTTGAAGTCTTTGTTTGGCCACACTAAGTTCTTCCTCTACGGCATTTAGTCCTTTTTTGTTTTATGATTTGGTTGAGGAGATTACTTCCTTCGCCAGAAAGGGAAGTGACTTTATCGGTCAAATCTTTTTGTCTTATTATCATACCATTGCTTTTTCACAGCTCTTTTGGGAGGAAACGGTGGTTCTTAAAATCTTTTGGATTGTTGTTGCTGTTGTTGTTGTTGTTGTTGTTGTTGTTGTTGTTGTTGTTGTTGTTGTTGTTGTTGGGAGGCTGCATGCATCAATGGGGAGTATGTCCACCACGCTTCTGTAAGCAAGCTTGGATCCGCCTTGGCATGCTACTTGTCAGCTTGGTGACCTCAGCCAGGGGAATTTTATTCCACTGAATTGTCTGTTATCCATTTGTCAACTGTAGGCAGCATTCTCAGCCACGCAGCGCTGGCCTGTTAGTGTCCCGTTTACCGTGATGAGAGATGTTCGCCGTGTTGCTGTAATTGCCCCCCCCCCCCCCCATCATGACACTGCCTCCTCCGTAGCAATCATGTTCAACCATACATCCGTCTACGAACCTCTCGGAAGGTATTCGTCGAAACCTTATCCTTTATTCGTGGAAATTCAAGCAGAATCGGGATTCACCTGACCACATCACGTTGTTCCATTGATCGCTTGTCCAGGCTGCATGTCCCTCACTCCACTGTTCCCGCCGTGTCTTGTGTGCAGGACTGAGAGGGATGCGAATGGCAGGGCGGTACCCGGAGCCGTATGCCCGCAGTTAACCAAATCACACTTTGCGCACCTCTCTGAGGTGGTTTTTGTCCTGTTTTCAGGACATTTTGTGTGTGTGTGTGTGTGTGTGTGTGTGTGTGTGTGTGTGTGTGTGTGTGATTGATCAGGTATACCTTAAGCTATCCTGTTGAAGTTACATAGTATTCCATGCAACAGCCATATTTTCCCATATATAAAGGCATATTTAGAGCGGCCCATGTTAAACCAATGGGGGTGGCATCTTTTACCCCCAGAAGTATATATGTGTATGTATGCATGTATTCATGTCATTTTTCAGATGACAGTTAAACCACAATGAGCAGATATATATATATATATATATATATATATATATATATATATATATATATTATTTGATTTCTCAGATGAACACATCAACAACCATGACCTGTCAATAGAGGAATACGACCAAATACAACGGAAACCAGGCTCTCATCACCCCTGGAATCAGCTCCAAGCGCGTGCAAATTTATGGAATGTGGATGTTCTCAGTGCAGAATTTGCTCGCGAAATGGACAGCGAAGATCCTTTACGAGGATTTAGAGACAAATTTCATATTCCACAAATGCGTAACTTATCAAAAGGTAACACAACTAGTGTTTTGTAATTTGAATTACTTAATTAAAATGTCCAGACGGTTAGTTTTACCATGGTGTATTAAGCGGGCACGGGGCTTTTGCTTTTGCCAAATTTACAAAAAGTCGCGGTCCATAATAATTCATTACAATCTTAATAGCAGAGATGGAATTGAGGCGGTTATTTTCAGAAATAAAATAAGTTATGAAGAATCACCATATGACTGTAAAGCTATTCCAATAATTACATTAGTAAGTATGTACTATGTTATAAAATTAGGAAAAGTCAGATTTCAATCCCTCATATACATGATATATCAGAGAGAGAGAGAGAGAGAGAGAGAGAGAGAGAGAGAGAGAGAGAGAGAGAGAGAGAGAGAGAGAGAGAGAGAGAGAGAGAGAGAGAGAGAGAGAGAGAGAGAGAGAGAGAGAGAGAGAGAGAGAGAGAGACTGGCACTGTTGTGTAGCGAAAATAGATGAACTAGATGATCGTCTCCTCGTAACTGAGAGATGAGAGCATTGGCTTACGCGACGTGCATCAAACACCTCAGTACTGGTCATTTAGGTGTTCAATACGCCCTTATTACCATGTGCCGCTGGCTTACAGTTGAAATTTTTTGCCATTAAACATTCCTACGCATACGGCTTCCGTGTTTAAACAAATCTGGGTAATCAAGTGTGTAAATAACATGATATTGCTATATTTGACTTCGCAGGCAACAACAAACATCATTGCGTACATATGAATGAGTTGGAAGTGTATTGCGAAAGCTCTTGCCAATCTCCAAATATGAGACTGAAGTCTGACTTGCCATATGTGGGTTAACATACACTTTGAATAACAGGTTTTGTTTGATTTGTTAATTAGTGTAAGGCACAGTTACTGATTTAATATGTGTGTAACGAGACTTTGCAGACTTAAAATTTCTTTAAAGTTAAGTTGAACATAACAATATAGTGTGAGGCCAAACCATCAGCATATATTTTCGATGTTGAACTAATAATATATGCATTTTTCCCAAGGTGCATGTATTGACAGCCGTTGCTGTGTACTTTACTTTTGGTACACCATTTCTCTTGTAAATTTCAGTGGATACAGCTGTTGTGGAAGGGAATGACACCTGCGTTTACCTTTGTGGGAATTCCTTGGGACTTCAGCCGAAAATAACCAAAAAATATGTTGAGAGAGAGTTGAACAAATGGGCCAAAACGTAAGAATGAAATTATATATTTAAACGCTTTTGTCTCAATATGACGTGCTAATGTGATGTTATGTGTATTTTGCAAGGTGAGTGTGGACCAGGGGTAACGGCTTATATAGTCGATATGGATAAGATGAAAAGAAGATTTACAGGAGACAGGCGGGATTGACAAAATACTGTGGTTGTTTTTTTGTTTGTTTTTGTGTGTGTGTGTGTGTGTGTGTGTGTGTGTGTGTGTGTGTGTGTGTGTGTGTGTGTGTGTGTGTGTGTGTTTTGTTTTTTTGATTTTTTTTTGGTTTTTTTGTTTTTTGTTTTTGGCTTGGTTTTGCATCCTGTATTAATAAAGATGTTTGCCCTTTTAAACATTAAAGCCATCATTCCTATTCTTCACGGAGAAAATACTCAAGAGTGATTTTCCTCGATGAACTCAGTGTTTATGGTTATTTAAAAAAGTTGTAGAAATATGTTGTTATTCATTAAGTGTGTTTAAAAAAATCGGCGATTAAAAATCGTTTTAGAATTCTTCATACACAACATAAGCCTACCGTCTATGATAATAGTGCCAATCCTGGCGCGTTTGAAGAACCCTGGGATTTCTCTGCTAAACTGTGTACAAAATAACAAGGTTTCCGGTTTCAACGGGCCTCAGCATTTCTAGACAAAACGCAGAGAAATGCCTCATTACAGTGATATTCGACGCAATTGCTAAGAGCTTCTCTGTTTCATCTTTATCTTAGTGCTCCTTAACAAAACCTCAAGGTTAGGATAAAGCAGAAAAAATTACTACCTCGGCGTTTTCCCAATTATAAATATATGCCGGGGGGGGTGGGTCGTTTGCTATACTATCAGCCTAAGAATACTTTTAATACAGGCAACGATATTGCTTCTGAGTTTGCTGTCATGTTAATGTGCACTTCCTTTTAGAGGGGTATTTGGCCACTTTGAAGGTCACATGCCTTGGGCCTCCTGCGATGAAGTTGTCAACAAAAAAATAGGAACGATTGTAGGTAAGCTCTGTGGTATTCTTCTGTCTTCAGTATTTTGCTGTGAAAATTTACGACTATAAACGTAACGAAAGTTAGGTTTACTGGCAATAGGCATTCAGTCGTACTGTAGGCAATAGGGCATGTTAAATGCACTATTCTGCATGGCGGCAGCACGTGCTTGCTGTGTCACATGACAATTTGACCTATCAACAAAGAAGGCTCTATTTGTCGCTCTGGAGCCACGTCTGCAATGGTTGGACACCTGGAGCAGTTAGCTGCAGTTCCTCTTTCTGAGGAGGCTATAGTGCAGCCTCCTTGTTCCTGCAGAGAACATGTTCCATTGAACGTCCCTGATTTCATATCGGATGCATTAGCCGCTTGCATTAAATCTGTCAAAATAAGTAAATAGATCACATACATGTAGGTTTGTGAAACCCCCAAATTGGTACGCAGATTTTTTTCTGGTGAAGTCATCAGATTCATATTTTTAAAGCAAAAAAACATAGGAGTCATTAATACATTTTGTATGTGTTATATATTAGTTATGAAGCAATCTTAGTCGTGTAACAGTTACAATTCAGAAGTGAAAAAAGAAGAAATTTCTACGGTCCGTACACTGGGAGATGTGCACATTCTCGTAACCGCGATATCTACAGAATGCCTCCATGTATTTGCTCAAATTTGGCAATATGTTTACCTCACGGGCCAAAATGAAATGATGCCATTTTGGTGTCACCATGACTTTATTTCAGCAAATGACAGCCTAATTACATGCTCGTTACGGCTAATTATCGCAATATCTACAGAATGCTCCACTGTATTTTGCTCAAATTTGGCAGTATGTTTATCTAGCATGCCAGGATGAACTGATTAGATTTTGTCACCATGACGTAATTTGATCAAATGGAAGCATTTTCTTCTGGCGGACCCTGAAGTCAATGCTTTGCGTTGAAGGTATCTCTAGTTATTTCTACTTCTTCTTTAATCAGTACAATTGACATTCAACCTGTGTGCATTGTTTTTGTATAAGCGTTTATATATATATATATTTACACATATTGTTTTCTATGAACTTGACCAGGAGCAAAGGTGGACGAAGTAGCATTCATGAATGGCTTGACCGTGAACCTGCATTTACTGTTGGTATGTTGGATAATATTGCTTAACGCATTTGTGTTGGCTCAGATAGGGGCTATAGACATTGCATCGGGTAGTAAATGACTGTGATCGTAATACTGGTCCTTGTTTGATGGAGAAAACCACTGTAGGCATTGGCGTTGCTCTATCGTCTTTTGTGTTGCGTCACTTAAAAACATAAAGACATTGTCATACACCAGATCTGAATTTGTTAGCCTTATGCCAGCTGGCAAGTTAACGAGTTAGGACAATTCGTGACTTGTTCAGTTATGGTACATGTCCAACGAAGTTATTTTAGTTTGTTAATCATTTAAATTCCCGGAGCATCCGTTCAATATCATACTTTAGTCGCCCGTCTTTCGCCATTCACCGTTAACTGTTAATATATTTGACCTGATAGGACATATTCTTATTTACTAGGATTCTGTGATGCCACCTGGGCTGCAGCAACGAACTTGACAGGGAGGAGGGCAGATTCATGCATTGAGCAGTGCCAAATAAGCTTTGATAAAAGTAACAAATATTTCGACAAAGGTCATTCGCTAAATTTTAAAACAAATAAGATGCTCAACATATTCAAATTACTTCATTTGTTTCTCAGAAAGAATTATTTCTGGATGGTTTGGTAACGTAACTGATACAGGTGCCCTCATTATAGCGAAGACATAGTTCTCTCGTATGGCAACTGATGGGACGTCCCAGCCCAGGGCCGCAGTTGATATAGTTAGTTATATATTATGAATACATCCTATTGTTATCAAAAGTTGTTAGCCGGATCTTCTTTCAAAGTGCCAGAGATGTACCTTGAGTAGATTTCTGCAAGTTTGTTCAGTAGGCCACGTCACATGTATTTAGAAGCTGAACATTTTATGACAGGTTTTGGTCAGATAATTGCTTTGAAGTTACTGCCAGACACTTCAAGGTAATTTGTTCAACCGGGTGTCTCTAAGATATCATCATCCTCATCATCATCATCATCATCATCATCATCATCATCATCATCATCATCATCATCATCATCATCATCATCATCATCATCATCATCATCATCATCATCATCATCATCATCATCATCATCATCATCATCGTCATCGTCGTCGTCGTCGTCGTCATCATCATCATCATCATAATCGTCGTCGTCGTCGTCATCATCATCATCATCATCATCATCATCATCATCATGTGATGTCAGCTTTTATCCCCCAAGTGACACAGCAATTTTCATGAATTTAAACTAAACTATCCACTTCCTGCTACATTCCCCGCTTATCAGATATGCTTTTTATTTATGGTCTGAGACATATATCAAAAGCAACGTTATTGCATACACTTTTGAAAATTTAATAAGTGCATTTCCTTTTCGTCTTGATAATACCACTATTGAATTTGGGTCACTTGTATTTCAACCAATCAAAGGCTTCCACATAAGCAGTAATGGCCAGCTTATTTGTATTTAATTGGGCTTGAGTGTGAATTCAGCGGTGAATAGTATAAATTGTTTATGATTTTAGGGGTAATCTTATAAAAGCTTCAATTATAAAACTGTTTCACGAGTTGCTTTGCAATGACACAGGGGCTTATTTTGGCACCCTATGTTCTTGATTTTATTCATATGACGACTTTGCGTTAATTCCCAAGGTTGTAAGGCAATTAAAGTAACTTTAACTGGTACCCGTGAGACTTGTTTAAGTTCCGGCTGTGATTTTACACACGATAACCCTATTCTGATTCCAAAGGTAATGGGACAACTATTGAATTACACTAATGAATGTGTAATTCTGAAACTATTTGACCCAGGGGTTGTCTATGGTAGTCTGTAAACAGCACGATTGCATAACATTAATTCTATCTTTTGTCTCAAGGCCAAAGGACAACTCTTGCAAATTTGAATTGATCGTATACTACCCCGCAATATACCATCCAGAGAAAGGTACATTGCTTCGGGCTGAAAGTGATATTTTAAGTCTAAATTGGTCAAAGTTATTTTACTGTACAGATAGACACTCATTCTAAACTATTATTTATGCTAGCAGTTATCATTCTGTGTAGAAGTGGTTTGGGTTTTATTTTTCCCTTATTTTTCTTTTTTTTTTTATATGTATATTGCAGTTGTCTTGTTATAAACCCACGGGTACTCGCCACAAGATATTACTTGAAAGCAAGGCATTTCCTTCAGATCATGTAAGTAATTTATCTTTTTCCAAAGATATAGGTTTATAAAATGCTACTACACAAGCATCACGACCGTGGTATGAGTAAGTTTAATGGAGAAGACACAGCTGGGTACATCATTACAGCCAAAGTCCCTGCCTCTGGCAACATAGAAATACACTACGTTACTGAATGCAACAACAGTTGTTATATTAAAATAAAATAAAAAACCACCGATTTCTGGGCTCAGAATATGCAGAACAGAGTGGTGATGTGTCTCGCATGTTACATTTTGTTATATATATATATATATAAGACAAATTACAAACTTACAAGTCATTTTCTAATACGCAATAGACCCTTTTTTGACAATTTTCTTCTGTCAATAATGCTATAGTGTAAGGCAATTGACTATTTTTTTATTTTCAGTATGCAATTGAATCACAGATCAGACTCCGTGGCTACAACCCAAAAAATAGCATGGTGTTCCTTGAGCCTAGAAAGGTAGGTTTCTCCATTCTGTGTCTACGTCCTACGTAGCATTATGTAATAGATTACGCAGCTGGCAGTTATTTGAACTAATCACTGGGAAGGAAAATTATCACCTATCGTGACAAATATGTCTATCTTGAACATGAAAGCAAGGTATTAAATGTTATAATTCGTTCAATGATTTTTTAATCTGGAGTCTGTTGAACTGAAGGTAATACTTCAGACGGACTGGAGGACACTCAGTAGTGTACCTTCAAATCGCTAAAGCCCTGTTAGTGTGTCCTTTAAAACCCTGATCAGTTTAAAATCAATCCAATTCCCCAGAAGTTTGCACGTTACATTTAAAACATATGAATTCACATCCTCAGAGAAAACTTCTTTATAATCGCGATGTCATCTGTAATGTTCCCTTATTTCACACAAAAAGAACATATTGGCAAACGTTGCCTAGCCTGTATGCTACAGGCTCTATTGGACTAGGTCTTTTGCAGCTGGGGAAAATTGTATAACTATAGCCACCGGTTAGTGTGGGAATGTAGGAGCCTTTCAAAAATAACACCAATCAAAAAGATTCACTCTCCCAACTTATCACACTGTACTTGTAGCAATCTACTGCTAAACTATCCTATCTCTATGCCCTCAGATAAAACAAGCAGGCCAGATGTCAGTAAAAATACTAAATATGACGGCACTATTCATTGGTCTAACCTAGCCAGGGATGTACAGTATAACGTTGATTCGAGCTAAATAAAGCTTACTCCGTTCAAGTCGAAATTGACTGGCCCCATTCTTCCAAACATGTCGCCGATAGATACATCACTTCATTTCAAGATACATTTTAAGCTAGGTGAAGTACGTTGCAATAAATGATAAATAAGTTAAATTTTGCTTGTAAAACATTCGGGTATGGCAAAGTTTCAAGTTCCATGACACCACCAAGCGATGTAGACACATAACACTGGTCACACATGCAAGGCAACCTCACCAGAACAACTCGTCCTTGACATCAACATCATCCAGCCCCCCCCCCCTGTATTTCCCAGCACTTTAAACTACTTGACAAATAGAAACAGCTAACGGCAGATATTACCTTAAATTACTGAATTAGTGTCGCATAATAATTTCCGGCTGCATTACGGAACTGTAGAGTCCATCAGCTTATTCATGCAAACACAACAAAAATAAAGCATTACTATATAATACAATTGTTCAACTCTGAAAATTTTTCTGGGGCCGCGGGAAATAACATTGAACCGCAGATAGTAACAGAAACTGTTCTTTTAAATTTAGAAAATACTACTTTTATTCCAAGCCGAAACTGTCTGCTCAACCAATGTTCGCGTCCACCAAAAATATTGTACTTATGTTATTCATTTCTGACAGAACGTTGTTTGAATACGATGTCTCAGATATTCATATTTTTTTAATCGAGACATCTTCCTTACAAATCTTAACAACCATGTTGAACTGTCAATTATAACAAACCGCCATGTTTCCCAGCCCCTGCGCTCTTGAAGGTAATTGAGCCCGAGTGAGACATATGTGCACAAAGTGTATGACGAAACCGCTATCTAAGAATTTCGACTTCCAAAAGTTATATAACTTTTCCATTTACCTGAATGGGAATACTGTAAGTGAAATATCATTTAGATTTAGGGACCAGCGATAGGTACGTGGCTTGAGAAAGATTTAGACGTTAGTTAGACGTACTCTTTGAGTGTCTTGACTGAAAAGTTTCCATCAGACAGACTCTCACGCATCAATTACATCTTATCTCTTCCATCAACGTATTGATTATAACATGATAACCATAAATCATACAGTTACTCCATGTCAATTATCCAAACAATATGTAACTACTAATCTCAAAGAAACAAAGGCTATAGACAATTGTATCACTTAAGTCGTTACAACCCATGATATAATAGCTTTGTGCATGCTCATTTGCATAATTTGTGCCTGAGCAGTCTGAAAGCCCATGCCTCGTAAATTTGGAATATTCCCTGAAATGCACCAGGGAACTAGAAAACCAAGGCCACAGTCAAACTGGAATTTCGAATAATAATGATTCAACATAAATTCCCCGCAATGGGATGGGATACCGGTACTTTAAAAGTACAATGTTTCGAGTCATTTGAAAAATAAAGCGGCCGGTATTATATGAATATATAGTAGCACCTCAGTATGCATAGGAATATATAATCATGTATATATATATATATATATATATATATATATATATATATATATATATATATATATATATATATATATATATATATATATATATATATATATATATATTCATTGTGTCAAAGGTTGCTTGGTATGTTCATAACGTGCGTCGGCAATGTATATTGTCTCTCATGGGAGCAAGCTGACTTGCTTGGGGAACCACGTGCCCCGGGCATTCCAATCATTATTGTACCAGGTGACATGCGTATATATATAAGCAAAAATCAGGGAAGCATGAATTTTCTCTTCCCGTCAAACACTTACGGAGAGGGACTTCTAAAATTTGGTCTATACAATTTTACACACATTTATATCTTCCGATATTCACCTACTGAAGCAGTCCTGCACTCTGCGGCACGCTAAACCCCAGACAAATTATCTCGCCCGTTTATATCACTATCACATCATTTTAACTTCAGACCACTACAAATGGAATATTGTACATAATTTTCCCGGCATCTCATGTCAGTATACTTAAACTTTAATATTGCAGCGACTAATTTCCCAAAAAATCTTTAACTTAGCATTATTTACTGAACGCTGCCAACCCAAACAGCATTTGCCAAGCTGTGTACTGAGTAAGTCTGTATTCTTTATACATATACTGCCTTCTCCCCGGAATTTCATATACACTTTGCTAACACCAAAGGAACTCTCGCCAGCCATACTGTTACCGGCATGGACTTGCCTTTCCCGTAACTGTAGTCCGAGTCTCAAGAAATATCCCTTCTAGCTGAGGTCCCTACCTCCCCGTTCCAAACAAAATTCACATACAAATGTAAAGTAATTTTCTTTCTACCACAGAAATGTCGTACCGATGTGAAAATGCGCTAAAGTTCACTAACCTGATCCAGGGATGCCAACATTCAAAGTGTCGTTTCATGAACAAGTAGTCAAAACTACCATGGACACAAAATTAGGAATAGAATATTGCTTATTTTAGGGATTGTCACTTATGATGAGGGACAGTTGGCTTCTCTGCTAAATCCTTATAGTGCAGCCACCAGAGTGGTAAGAGATTCTGAGACCCAAAGCATATATAATGTCGAAACGCACACCCTGAGTCATATGCGGCAAGTTAGCAGTGACTTTCGCAACTTGCAGAATATAACTTTGGGTTTAAGTATGGTAAACTATATAATTTCAGAAGGCTATCAAACGGAGGATCCCATTCATTTCAATTTTGCTTTGTCAGTTGGTTGCTTCAAATTATTCAAGTCTGTATATATGGGCCTCAAATCTGCAGCATACTGACGTCTTTGTATTGAACCAAAAAGCGTGTCTCAGTTTTTTCGGATTTTGGTTCCATTTTGTCACTAGAGTTGATAAAAGGTGGCTTTCTTTTGATGTGTCACCCTTTCAAATTCAATCAGCTGTATGCGAGGAACAACAAGAAAGTTCAAAATTTGAGACATGTTTTTTTTTTTGTTTTGTTTTTGTTTTTGAGTCATGTTTTTTTTTTTTTTGGTTTTTTTTTTTTTGTTTGTTTGTTTTATTTTTTTTTTTTTTACATTTTTAGAGTATTCTTTACTTTACCACCAATTTGATATTAAAATCGATTAAAATGTAGGAGTTGAAGCCAAATATATATCGAAGAATGATAGTCCCTTTTATACTCTTTGAAAAGAGCCGTGTAAACACTACTGCAGCGCTACAGAATTATTTTTTATCTTGTATCCTTTCCAAAAATGTATACTTTATGGACTTTTTGAGTGTATTTAAAGTGATCTCAAATTAAAAGTGTCCTTCATCGTTAAAGCTATTGCTATCTTGCCGTACATCCTTAACTGCGCTGGTCGGCAGAAGGACGTTCCGGAGTCAAATAGAGCACTGTTAATGTAACTGTCGGAATAAACTAACCTTCTCCGAATGCAAATAAAGCATTCAGCGGTATTGTAATAATGCAGCCAATCCCATTTCCACAGGAGGGGCATTCAAACCAGGCTATCCGACTCTATCACAGGAGGAAACCACACACAAATTGTCCAAAAAAAAATGGGATCAAAGGGCACGATATAATGCTAAACTAAACGGATCCGGTTCAACCATTAACATCATATTTTTTACATAAAAAAATCATAAATGTATGCAACCTATGATCCACGGAAAGATGGAAATCTTTTTCAAAGTAAAGTAAGCCCAGGAAAACATCTATCTACATAACTTAACCAGCGAAACGCTACGCATCATGACACCATGTGTTGTAGATGATTTTTCTTGCCATGCTATTGTTGCAGAAAATTTCAAAAAAAATATGAAGACTTTCAGTGCTTGAATCAACTTTCAATGGGTCAAAAAGTACGGTTTATACGTTACTTAGCCTTTTTTATGTAGCATCAGTTTTATGGCTGTAAACAAAGGAAAAGGAAGAAGACGGGTTTATGTGTATTCGTATGTTTGCAGGG
Source organism: Hermodice carunculata (assembly GCA_964020975.1). Lineage (NCBI taxonomy): Eukaryota > Metazoa > Annelida > Polychaeta > Eunicida > Amphinomidae > Hermodice > Hermodice carunculata. The sequence goes on along the minus strand of OZ026625.1, from coordinate 80,760,422 downwards.
AGAAGACGTGCTTAGGACAGAGGACATTCTTGCAACAATTGACGAACAGGGTGACTCGATAGCTGTCATATGTCTTCCTGGAGTACAGTATTATACTGGCCAACTCTTTGATATGCAAAGCATCACACGTGTTGGCCATGGCAAGGTAATTGACTTTCTCTGTGCTAAAAACTAAACTGTAACAGATGGTGATGTCTAATTTTGACTGAAAAAATCAGGTTAAGAGGGTATGAAACTTTTAACAACAGCAAGCGAAACAGAATGGCACTTTCTTTTAAAATTTGTAAGCGGACAGAGCTGCAGTGGCAAAGGGGTGTTATTATTAGTTCGAATAATTCTACGTGCAGAAGATCTGGTTCTTTACACGAAATGAATTGATTTAAATTCAAATTTTATTTTCGTGTCCACATAAAGCATATCACTAATAACTTGTAGTTAATACGCCCCCCCCCCACCCCCGACATATCGCATTGGACTAGGCGCCCGCTACATCCATATACACAGGGAAAAAATGTTCTCACAAGCGTGGGTGAGGAATATATACATGTATAGACTTTTCATGTTATCATGAAGTTCACACGAAAGGTATAATATAATCAATATCAACTATAAGTCAGCTTTTTAGCATGATGTTTTGAAATAATACAACCCTTGGTGAAGCAAAGTTTATGATACATAGCCATGAGTACAAACGTTCGAGGAGCACAGTGGTTTAAACATATAATATTCACAAGGAACACAATGGGGAGGAGGGTCAAACCCTATGTGAGCCCGTCTTGCCGAAAAAAAAAGACGGAAAGACCGGACAGACGTGACAAGACAATTATTGCTGTACTGCTCCGCCAGAATCACTACACCAGATGTTGCGGAGCACTGCACTAACCTCACGCATGTAAGGTACACCACATCAGCACAAGACAGATGGAAGGTCTTTCTTCAAAATAATCGAATGATAAATAAGTATTGTTACAAGTACACCGCAAGTGAAATGTCCATGTTATGTAATGGCACTACTCTCAAAGCGCTTGGTTTTTACAATGTATTCTTGAACAGGCAAACTTTTATTTTTTTTTTTAAATTTTTGAAAGTGCAATCAGATGCTCCAAATGATATAGTTTCCATGGTAAAGCGTGCGTAAGCTGCTACCACCGCATGAAGTTCCTTTGGTTCACAAATTGTGGACATGCCAAAAAAATAGTGCCATACATCTTCGATTCCCTGTTGGTAACTACATACTGGAGAGTCCATTGACCCAGTATTAAATAAGTGAGAATTTAGCTGGCCGTGGCCCTTTCTTCATCTCGCATGCAGAGCAGCAGGGAATCTTTTGCCGACATGGCATATACTGTCCTGCTTCACTGGCGAGACATATGGATAGAGACTTGGTTTTTAAACTCTTTGAATATGGTTAAGTTACGAGTATCAATGGGTAAAGAATTCCAAAGGCTAGTAGTGCTGGAAAAATATGAGCGGTTAAACAAATCGGTTTTTGCTTTATAATGGTTGAGATCTGAAGAATTGTTTGTGTTTGAAATGTTCAGGGTTTAAATTGTGTAAATGATCTTGTACCTTGGAATCAGAATACTATCTTCTCTGCGTTTGGCTAGGGTTAGAAAGCCAGTCTCCTTATAGGGTTTGTTTCTTGGGGTGGTACGCATTCCCGTTGAGATAGTACTGGCAGAAGCCAGCTGTATGTTCTCTAGCTTGTATGCATCGACCTGCGTGCAGCATACCAGACGATACTAGCATATCGCATGAGAGGTGGAATGAAAGATATGTATATTACCTTGAGCGATTCTCTGTCCATAGTATACTGTAATGATTCCATTATATTTAGCTGCCTAGTGGCTCAGGCTTCTTTAAGTTCGATATGATCATTCCATCCAAGATCATCTCGGAGTACAAGCCTCAAGTACCTATGTGGATTTACATCTTTTAATCAATGGCCTTGAAAAACAAGAGGAGGAGGAGGATGTATTTGTTTTTTCTTTCGTGATATCAACATGGCGTCAGTTTTCAAAGCATTAAAAGTCACCAGCCAGTCTCATGATCAGGAGTGCATATGAGTCAAATCCTCACTGAGAATATTTGCTGCTAACAGTGGATTGTCAACAGATAGGAATGAAGAAGTGAAGAATTTGGTATTTGAGTGACCAATGTCTACAATATCGTTTATGAAAATGAGAAATTGGAGGGGCCTCAACACAGAGCCCTGGGTTACTCCTGCGCGAATATGTCCATGAATGATGCTTGGCCGTTAATGACGACTCGCTGCTGAAGATTATGTGAATAAGTTTTGAATCAATTTAGCAAAGAACCTAATACACCATTATTTTCAAGTTTGTACGGAAGAACTTCATGCCAAACACCGTCGAAGGCTTCACCAATATCAAGAAATATTATTCTAACTTCTTTTTGTTGATAAAAAACTAAGCAAAGTTCATGGAATAAAGACAAAAGTTGATTTTCTGTTGAATCCCCAAGCATGAAAATGACTAATTTGCAGACAAAGTAGATTTTCTCTCTCAAAAAAAGGTATGCTTAAAAACAACCTTTTCCATTACTTTACCGACGCAACTTTGAAGAGAGATATGACGATGGTTGCTGCACAAGCTTGTTTTGCCCTTTTTGTGCAAGAGAGTGGCATTTGCTGCCTGTGTGAGGAAGGAAATGAGAGAGCACATTGATTTATATGCATAATTGCATGAGATTTACTCCGTGGGTATGTACCTTTCAATGAACACAAACCAAAATTTCACACTTTTTGATTAATAACATGACTGTGTTATGATGTTGAAGCACTGACAGCTCTAGATACTCATGGAATCAACAAAAGGACTCAAAAAAAATAATCACAACGATTCCTGACTTTAATTAAAGTAATATATTGTAACAGTAATTGATGCAATGTTAATATAGTAAATGGTACACTAAGCTATGCTTTGTAGATTCTTTTCCGGCAAGGACCTCAACCCATAGGCACTGACTAAAGTCTGGACTGAATGTAGTTTATGGGTACTGATCATAGTCCATAGATTAGTAAATGTCCACAATAACGCATAATTATTATTTATGTTTGTGTCTTGCTGGCATGCCTGACCTGATGCGGTTAATGGCTCTGCTCAGTTCCACGCTTAAGTGACGGTGAAAAATGTACCACAACAGACCGTTTCTGGAGGTCGTGAGATGACGGATACTAAGACAGCACATACGCATTTGGATTGGGGGACATTGTACTTAGAAGTCATGGCCTCCACAAACTATTTCTTTGAATGGCCGGGGAACAAAATAATTATCCAAGGTCGGCTGGCCATGAATGATTCAAACATTGATTTTACTTGTCTTAAATTGCAAGCAACTTCAGTGGCTCACAAGCACTTCTGAACATACACGCACATAAGATCCGAAAACCACACCTCTTGGTAGATATGAGAAAAAATATGCGCCACTTAAGAGTAAAAGGACAGCTTCTTTGCCTGTGTTATATTACGTAATTGTAATTCAGTGCACAACACACAGAATGTGTGGTATTCCGTAAAAAACCTTTCAGTTTATCAGTGCATGAAGTACGAAACCCCCAAAAAGTAAATTGTAAACCATTTTACAGGGCTGTATCGTCGGCTTTGATCTGGCACACGCGGTTGGAAATGTAGAGATACATCTGCATGACTGGGGTGTGGACTTCGCTTGCTGGTGTACATACAAGGTAAACATGCCGTATCCCCACTATTTGTTTACCAGGCTATTCTATGTCTTTCGTGTTTCGCCGCAACTGACATATTGTGGTTAATTTTGAACATAATGGACTTGTTACACGGAAGTAAAATATAATATCTGAGGAATAGCTTCGCACTTTGTATCAAGAGTTAAATACTGCTAATGTTTAAACGTAGTGTGGTTAGAGCTTACCTAGGATGCAGACTTTAGTGTTCTTGTTTATGTATTTTACATTAGATATGTAGCACTAGGCCGCTTCGCAGACAAGGACAGAGCCTCGGCTGTCAAGAAACCCTTTAACTTGTTTTGTTGAGAGCACTATTTCTTTTGTGTTCTTTTGTCGGTATGCAACTATATGTATGGGTAGAATACTTATTATTTTCATAATTACATATTCTATGAAGGGTTCAAAGGTCAAAGGCAAAGGCCATAGTTACCTAATTGCCCTGTCTGCTTATTACATCACACCGTGGTTACCGCAATGCATCTTGGAGGATCACCGGGGACAAACTCAGTCAGCAGTTCAGACTCACAGTGGAGTAATACGTCAGATGCAGTGTTGACTGTTATCCCATGTATGTGTAGTCCAGAGTAGCTGTGGACGTGGCGATCTACACCGTGTAGTATTTTTTACCGTTCCACACTCTCGAGACCGTTCTACACTCTCGAGACCGTTCCACACGCTACTGCCACGCCCCCCTATGTGCGCGCACATAGGATGTTGATTTCTGTCGTCTGCTATGAAAAGTACCGAGCGGCAATTACAAAGATTTGTTTCTATGATACAAAAGATTAGATGGGTGAGTGGATGAATGATAATATACATGGGATAAAAATAAAACCATTCTCGTGTTGAGTACCATGGCCGACCGTTCTACATGGCACTCGCGTAGCGGCGGACAGCCAGGATACACTCGGTGGTCCGCCTGCGGCGGACTTCACCTCGTGTATCCTGGCTGTCCGCCGCTACGCTCGTGCCATGAAGAATGGTCGGCCAGGCATTCACACTCGCATAGTTTTATTATTTTACCGGTATGATACACGTATGCTCAAGTTCTGATCAGAGATAGTTAGAGAATGCCGAACGTTAACTGACCTTGCGTACAGAAGTACAGAGGTTCTAGGAGAAAGGCACCCGCACTCAGCTTTTACTAGTTGCTGTCCGACAAAATCGAGAGGAAAATCTGGATCTAACTGATCAGAAACGAAAACCCGACTAGTTGAACTGAACTCCCGACAGCGCAGCCATCGCTGTAGCTCTTCCCTACAGTTATATTCTATTATTGCAGAAGGTAGTTTTGGCACCAGGGACGCTGTTTCCATCTAATATTACAAGGGCACCAGGCATACTGTGACCACAACCGTGTTATACTATATGCGCTGATTTGACCTTGTCCCCGGCGACCCCCCCCCCCCCCCGCATTGCGGTAAACACACGGTGGCGTAATAAGCTTTCAAGGTAATTGTAGTACGCGGCATACCTTTACCCAAGAAGTATCCGCGTACCAAGTTTAGCATCTCTAAGTATTACACGTCTATTCTGTCCTTAAAATTCAAAGATCGTGTCTTCATTTTCCATGGCAAAGTCTTGTCTAGGTTTCATGCACATACTGATGTTTTATAGTCTTGCATTTGCATAATAAGTGAGCTTGTTAAAGCTCTTACTCTTTGGGGGCCTCAAACCATGAGGTTTCCAGAGTTTGCTACTTGCATGGGCTTTCATCTCTAAGGTCCATACTATGTGAGATTAAGATTGAAGACGGTTAATGCATAATGCAGGTTGCATGAAGTATGATTCAAAATCAGAGTCGTCCGTTCACTTGTATTCTGTTTGTAAAAACAAGATTCAGAAGAAGATATAAAAATGAATTTAGTGAGAGAGAGAGAGAGAGAGAGAGAGAGAGAAGAGAGAGAGAGAGAGAGAGAGAGAGAGAGAGAGAGAGAGAGAGAGAGAGAGAGAGAGAGAGAGAGTGATTATTTATGATGCACCATTGCAGCAATTTACCGACTAACATCATTCATACTTTTGCATGTCACATGCAATGTCGCGAAACTCCTACGGCTGCTGGCAGAAAGCGACGATACGTGGCGGCCCGTGGCGCTACGCTGTTTCCACTTGCCGCAATCTTCCAATGCTGCTCCCTGCCACCGATCTCTGCCACACACCAATGACCATTGCTGTCTACAGCCGTAACAAAATGTTCACCGAAACAAAGTTAATGTTGAGTAAAGTAATTCAAAGTTTCATTATCGAAGGAATACATATATTATTTATGTCATTGTTTATGAAGCACAAGAACTCAAGGAAACGCCCCCGTCCCTTGTTGTGAGATTGCTTGTCTAACACACACATGCAGATACATGCACACACACACATAATACATATAGATTCAAAGTAAGGAACTGAGAAATCTTGATAACAAACTCTCTGTCCACCTTCTGAATGATGTTAATATTTACGGGTTTTGTTGGTCAATTTCGATCTCTACGTATGTAAATAATAAGCATTCTACGCATACCTGCTGCGACAGGTTGTCTGTTAGCAAACTAAAAAAGTACTACGATTAAGATTTCGGCTGGAACCAACGTAGGCCACGGGTGCTGTAGTTGACTGTCGCCGACCGCCGCATTGCAACATTCGCCACTCGTCATTCAACAGAGAGTAGACGTCAGAATTTCATGCGGATTTTTCACCAGTGAACATAAGTTTTAAACTTTTTTGCGCCAAACAGTATATTCCAGCTAGCAATGAAAGTTGGCCCAACATTGGCCCAATCCTGGGTCATTCTTGCCACAGTTGAGCCAATATTGGACAAATCTTTATTGTTAGCTGGGATTCTTAGTGCATATGTGACAAAGGGAGCAAATCATGTGTGTGTAATCCATGTCATCTTGTTGACATAACAAATTGTTCTTTTACAGTCACACTGATGCTGACATGTATGATTTTATTTATTTATTTTTGTTACTGTGACGTCTGAACAATAAGGTTAGCCGATATAATTGCTGGTTCAGGAAATCTTGCTAGCTAGCCGTATTCGATACATTCAGCAGCCTGAGGCAGCATTTCGAACGATTTTTTGCCCATACCTCGTGCATGTGTTTATCCAATTCTTTATACTGTCGTAACATAGGAGATAAAAAGCAAACGAACATCGTTCCTACCGTTGTCAACAATATGTTTACAATATGTTTTTCCTGCATCAGTATTTGAACTCTGGAGCGGGCTGTTTATCGGGGGCATTCTTGCACGAAAAACATCGAGCCAGTGTCCAACCTACACTTTTGGGTTGGTGGAGCCACAGAATGTCCACCAGGTTCGACATGACCAACGGCAAGTTTTGGCCTTTTTGTCTTGTGCCTACCTTTATCAAGTCGTGGTTTATTCCAAAGTGACTTAACGCCGATGTATCGGTATCCACATTTTCCCCATTAAATTTACCGTAAAGCATCTACTCTTGTAGATGTCGGTTTTTCTTTCTTTCTTTCTTTCTTTCTTTCTTTCTTTCTTTCTTTCTTTCTTTCTTTCTTTCTTTCTTTCTTTCTTTCTTTCTTTCTTTCTTTCTTTCGTTCTCTTACCTTCCTTTTATTCAGTCATCCACTCATTCATTTATGTTTTCATCCATTCATTTTTGATAAAACCAAGTGCGAAAAGGAAGGTGTTGGCCTTGCTACGGAGAAGGCTATTCAAGAAACACCTCCTTTGTACATCGATTTAGACATGCAAAATCAGCTTTTAATCTGAAATACGTTTTACAACTGTGTTACAATTTTTTTCTGTAGTATGGTTATCTTATATATACAAATATATATATATATATATATATATATATATATATATATATATATATATATATATATATATATACATACATACATACATATATACATATATGCATACACAATGGAATCTCCCTATTAAGACCACATAAGGAAGTGACAAACATTTTGGTCTTGATAGGAGAGTGGTCGTGATGGGGTATATATAGTTTAAGGATAAACAAAAATGGGTCTTTATTATTGGTCTTAATATAGAAATGGTCTGTGAATATGGTCTTAATTGAAGATTCCTCTGCACATGCATACATGCAAACATACATACATGTATACATACATACATACATACATATATACATACATACATACATACATACATACATACATACATACATACATACATACATAGTGAAGACCGTAATCAGAAGCAGACCGCATGTAAAATTGATGCAATGACCAAAGAGACGATTACAAGACAGGTTGGTGTCTATTGTAGAATTTTTACAATGTACATACACTGCTTTCATTTGGTAAGCATGCACAGGTATATGCACGCTTTACACGTATAAAATTTAGTCTAATGAGACAGTAGTACTGTCCCACAACCAAAGAACCAAACCTGTTCATGGTAGACCGCCCACACCTTGTCGTCATTTGTCTTGACCCTCACGTTTTCTTCATAGCTTTACATGGGGAATTAGCAGGTATAAATTCAACCTATCTCTTGTCAAGTAAACATTAAATTTTCATTTTACCACACCAGGGTATAATTGGAAGCTGACACTACAGTCTGTCTGAAGACCTAATGGGGCCCCTGAATTCAATTTTACATATAACACCACACTTGATATTTAAATGCGCTTGGTCTATATGATTTCTCTTTGCCTTGCCAACTCACACATTTTTTTCAAAAGATGATATGAAACAATATGCGCTTTTCCTTCACGTATAGGCTCCACGTAGTTTAGCAAATCACATAATTACACCAATCTTTCACATATGTGTAAATAAAAATTTAAACCCACCCAAATTACCATTCATGTTAACTGTCATGGTATGGTGCAATGTGAGCGAGCGTGTCACAAAATCACGACAAAATTGGGTATAATAAATTGCCACAAGAATAACGGGACAGGTCGCAGTTGGCAATTTCATGTGTTTTTGGCTGAATAGACAGCCCAATGAACACAATTCTCTCGGGCTAGAGGTGTGTATTCCCGTAAGATTTTATGTTAAGTTAATATTCCATACGTTGATTAATTCTCAGCACAAATTATCAAATTTACATTACAATTCAAACTATATACAACCATTTACTATATGAAATTCGGTGTTTCTAGGCGATTTTAAAGTTAAATAGGTGCAAAGCCGAACCTGATGGAAATACATATACCTGGCTCGTCTGCCTACAGAGGTCTTTACTGACAAAGGCAGCAAATTGTCTGGCGCCAACATCAGCCGGGGCAAGTTTTCACTAATTGTGTTCGAATTTTTGTACGTCTTTACTGGTTATCATATTTTCCAAAACCACAGGTCACCTTCTGATTCACAGGATGAATGTGTACCTTGACTTGGTTTCCAGCATTTTTTAAAACTTGACGATTAACGGCAGAGCATTGGAACATCAATGTTAATGTGTTTGCGGTTTTACCAGGGCCGATGGCCGGATTCTCTTCAAAGTTGATGTAAATCGGAGATAGTAATAGTTTTCTTTTTAATTACGCTAGCTGTATGCTTTTTGTCATGGAAAGAAGTGGCAGTTGAGCACAGGGTATTCTTACTGCCTTCTAAAAAACTTAAAATATTATATTTTCAGACAATTTGTCTCAATTGAACTGAATTATTATTATTCATGATGAGATATTGCGTAGTTTAAGAAAAAGATTAAATCGAAACATCTAAATATTGTGAACAATTTATCTAATTTTATGGCAACCCATTTCAAGGATGGCTTAATTGACCATGACCACTCAAATACAGAGGTCTATAAACAATGCTCAAGATTTCAGCGTATTTAATTAGCAACATATTTCAAAATGTTAATAAAGATTTAAAGTAACAACTGAAACATCAATAGTACTGCAATGAAACAAGCTGTTATAGCGAGGTTTGATTGAAACCGGTTTCAATTAATAGTGAGTTATATGGACTTTTTGCCCAAGGCCCCATTTGTTCAAAGTATCAAAGAATTCTTGTCAACAGGCAAGCACAACATTGAACAAGAAGTAAGCCATTCGTTCGCATTTTACAGAAAATCAATTTTGTTTATTTATTTATTGTTATTTTTACTTAGTGTACCAAGTAAAACGCCAACATTTTGAGCAGCCGTGCTGTTAACAAGACAAACACAAGCGTTTCTCAGAGCCTACAGAACCATAAGGGAACCAAAGGTTCAGAACTGTATTTGTGTGTTTTTGTCCAGAACCACTTCCTAGTAGTCATTACCCTATTCCGCAGTCCGAAAGCTACTCTCCATAAGCGAACCTGTTACTGTCTAACCTATATACACATGGAAGTACCATTGTCCATATTGCACACATTCCTTTGTAAAAATTTTATATAAGCTATATTAGCCCAAATAAATTAAAGGGCCTTCAGACGGTAACTAATCAGAACATGTTTCGGAGCACATACCCATACATGTCTCTCTGTATATACCTTTCAGCATCTATGTGGTATGAAAATTATGAAAATTAAAATTCCAGGCACCAGATGGAAAGTGGTAAGGCCTGTATTTGTCAGCACTGTGCGATAATGAGGAACAAACAACCTATGTTATCACACACAGACCGTGGTACTATTAGTGGGATGGAACAAGGTGGTTTTACGTAAACTGTTAATGAATACGTGAAAGTTTTAGAGTTTTAGTATTAGTAAGTATATTTTCCTCTGGAACACCTTTGCCAAGACCTCTGTATGGGGGTCAAATATCCAAGAAATCGAGTTGTGTTCACTCACTTGATTCCAAAGCCCTACGGTCCCGTGGCACCATCTCTCGGTTCCTATGGATCTGCAGTAAGAAACTCTGAAAGGAAGCAGGGTGGTCACTGAAGGGGTAGGAGCTGAACAAGAAGTAGGTGTGCTGTGAGCACCACACTTGGAGGCAGAGGTGGCCAAGGTAGAAAGTGAGTGAACATGGTTAGTCAATGCCTTGGTGCAGGTCTCATAAGTAGGGCAGGCTAATAGGTACTGGCCTGGTGAATGACTTCTGCCATGTCACCTCTGAACAAAGTTCTTGAGAAGAGCAGCCTCGTTTGGGCTCTGTGAGATATTGAGTCAGGCATCTTTTGCCCCCAGAGTTAGGCATCCCTCTGCAACAAACGAAGGTTAGCCCCCCACTCTGCAGGTGATTCACACCTGGTGGTCAACCGCTCACTACAACTAAGTCCCAAGAAGTGATGCCTGGTCTAGCTAATCCCACACAGCCACTGTGACATACACAGAGCACTTGAGGTCATCCAGGAGAGGCCTCAAGGAAGCCAACAAGAGAAGAATACAACACCATCAGGACAGATCCCCTGGCATCCTCTTCCAATCACTTGTAGGCCTTGGCTGACATACTGATGGGCTTTGGCTGCTAAGCATCAAACTCCTCACAATCCAAATCCGTCAGCAGTGGATGGGAAGGGAAGACTAGCTCTGGCACACAATACCATCACTCCTGCACATCTGGCTTTGGGAGGAGTTGCCTTTGCCTCATGTAGCTAGATATAGGCGGCTCTAAAGGAACCTGTGTGCCACTAGTCTTGGCTGTGACTTGGTTCTTAATCTCTGCTACAAAGGACAAGAAAGGGACAGGGGTCTTGTGATGTGTATCCACCAGAGACAAGCCCCAGCAAGACAATGTGACTGCCCCACATATCTCCTCCTCTAGAGGGACCACAATTTGGTTGCCCAACAGGCTCTGAATGAGGACTGTGAGATGGAGTGGTGTCAATAAGTGGAGAAGGCTGCTCTGTGGGTCCCATGGGTGCCATCAGTCTTTGCCGCTCAAAGCAACTGCAGCATTAGGGTCAATGCCTTGGCATCTGCCAGGATCTGCTGATGGATGCTTCCAAAAACAGAAGCTTATCCTCCTCTACAGTACAGAGGTCTAACGCATCAGGACTCACAAAGCCAGTGGTGCAGTTTAAAACCTCGTCAAACAATGCATCACTCAAGGGCAATGGGGGAGCCACCTGTGACAGCAAAGTGTCTGCCACCACCCCAGGTGTTGGGGGAGCAACAACTTCCAGGGAAGGCGTCATAGCCTCAAACGCCACTGCCATCTGCTAAAACCACCCAGGGCTGGAGAGGGGTGCTTCCAGCTACCTGGAAGCAGGGGACATGGTGGCTTCCAACTACGAAGTCTGCTCGCATAAGGATGCCTGGTGGGTCTCTGGGAGGCTGGGCTCAGGGGTCACAGCTGCTGCAGACTGAGATGTCTACAGGCAGGCGGGGTCTTGAAGGAGTTCAGGGAACTCCCAAGCCTGATGGCCAGGTGAGAGCTGACTCAAGGCAGAAGCAGCAAGCTGTTCTGCTGTCACAGTCTGCTCCAACTCAGCAGCAGTGGTAGCAACTATGGAAGAAGACAAAGTCTCCGGCCACAAGCGCTGTTCCGCATGGAGTTGAGTTCCACTTGCTTTTCACGAGAGGAAGGCAAGGCACCTCTCTTAAAAGTAGGAATCAGCAGAATCACCAGCTGCTCACTCCAGGCTGGAGCCACCAAAGGTGGAGGAGGAAAAGCGGGTACTGCAGCTGAACACAATGAAGTTAGCACTTGGATCACCAGAGGGGCCATTAATGCAGGGGTGAAAAGCCCACTAATGAGAGAAGATGTCATCCACATTGCCTGGACTTATGATCCAAGCTTTCATAATTAGGAGCTTGGGAAGTTTGTCCTGGCTTTGGTAATTTTTCTGGATTACTTAGACTTATGATCATAGTGCTCAGACTGGAGCACTCAGACTGGCCAAGATTCCGGAACACCGAGACGGGAACCCATAAATTTTCAATCCAGTGGCACCAACTTGTGGGATTGCTGCCCCAAGCACTCTGACCTGTAGGACCAAGATATTGAAAGTATCAATCTGAGGTTAACTGACTCTTTCAAAGGGGACTCCAAAAAAACAGACTGTGAGGGGGGGGAGAAGGGCATGCAAGATATCAGCCTGTAACTGTGTACCCCTGAGGCATGGACTCGTATAGTGACTAGAGATGCACTGGTTGTCTTGGGTAAAGTTAGGTGCTAGTGAACACCCATTGGAGACCTCTAGCTGCCCTGTTTGCAACTGTATGGTCTCTTCTCTTTGGTCCCAGGGGAGGCTGGGAGTCTGGTGTAGAGATGGTGGCCACTTGAGTCTGTGAGAGAGCCACTTGGGTTTGACTTTACTTCTCTTGTAGTGCCATTTGGAAAGGCTGAACAAAGTCATATTTTTAAGCTCGGCGTTTGGCAGCTACAGACTGCCACCTATGCCTTGCTTTATCATTTTATTCTCTGTGGCTGCACATAGAGCAGCCATTTTTCTTCTCCCCAATTCTCACAGTATTTGCATGTTCATCTGTGGGTACAAACGTGACCCAACTGGAGGCGATGCCAATAGTAATATTGATGATTGTCATAGGCTGCCATACAGTGGTTGTGTGAGGCCAGTTTCTGCCCTCTATCCATCAAGGTTGTGAGTGAAATGGTCACTGAATCAACACTAATGGCTCGCTGCCAAAAGGCAGCAATTGCCTGGTGGGCATTGTCTTCCCGCTGTGTACAAAATAGGTTGAGACACCATCTTGAAAATCTATGTTTCTAGCAAAATGACCACCTCTACCTCCTACTATTTCAGAGGTATCCACAGGACATATATCAGCCATCTAAATCTCTGAAGAGTCCTGGACCACTAAGAAGTGATTTTCCATTGAAGGTAATGTCTGTGAAGCACTAGACCAGTCTGCGTGAACAAAAGCTTACCGAGCTTCAACTCAAAAGAGCAAGCCAGAAATGGCACCCAAAAGAGGAAGGATGATACTAGGAGCATGTGCACTGATAGTCATCACCAGATCCATTGGACCCAAGAGATGGTGCCACAAGACCATAAGTTTTTGGAAACAAGGGAGTGAACTCAACTTGATTTCTTGGGTGTTTGACCTAGACTCATAGATCCTGGCAATGGTGGTCGAGAGGCGATGTTATGTGACTAACATGAACTTTGAACATACTTACAGAACTGGAGCTTTCACCCGGGATTGAGGGGTTTCGCATCAGCAATCCTGCAATGTTATTGTGTGCATCGTTTGAGGCTAGTCTTGATGTGAGTATTACATTATCATGTCAATTTCCCTGTGAAGCCCGTCAACAATAGCATAATTTTAATAGGTGTGCACCAAAGTATAACTGACGCCTTATGAGGTTTACCAAATGCTGTGATCTTTGCACAGACTTATTGACAGCAAGCATTAAGTGGCTATATTTGCATCTTACTGATTGGTTTTTGTATGAGTGTTAGTTTCCTGTTTCAGAATCTCAAAGTTGAAACCATGGCACGACGATTCGACATAAACGTCTTGACACAAACCAAATAGGGAAAGGCAAAACTGATTTTAAATAGGAATAGGTTCATAATGTTGTCATACATACCTTGTAGCAATCTAATTTGTTTTCACTAATGAAGTAGTTATTTTTCAGTTTAAAAGCTGCAATAACGCTTACGTTTGTGATAAAAGAGCTGCATGCTTATTCAGCAATTCCAATGAAAGTAATGAGAGAATATACATTCAAATTTCACGGCCATTGCCTTTCAGAAACATATACATTCATGGACAAAACTTAAACAACACAATATGAAAATACCCTCTAGTACTTTCCTTGGCAATGCATTTTGCTGAAACCCCTATTATAGCGAATACATAACATTTCAGTCATGTTCAGCCATATAATCAACCCTCTATTGCCCTGTATGTGAGATAAAGAAGGTGTGAATGTAGCAAGGTGGGGTCTTGAAAATTTGAAAGAAGCAACTAACGTGGATTGGGCACAGTGTTCCGCTCTCATTGTTTTCTACATGAAACTGGCCACAAGCAGATCCGTCTTCCACCCAAGTTGGGATGAAAGGAAGTTTTTGCCTATAAATTTGACGAAAAATGCACACCCGTGTATTATGTCTAGAGTAAATGTCATAATAAAATTATTTGAACAGGTTCAATGACCTGGATCACTCAGGTCAATATACTATCAGCTCAGCTCGGCAGTGATCTGTTTGTGTCAGCTGTCGTCGATCTGCAGCTGAAAATAAAGCTGAATTTAAGTTCAGATTTGAATTTACGCTTGGGCGGATTTATTTAATTCAGCTGAGGACGGGTTGTTTGCACAGTCTTGTTTTATCAGGTGAATGCTTTAGCTGTTCAAGAAAGGGCAAAACCAGTGTAACATAACATGATCCCAGGGTGGACCACATAGCCAGTCCATTCGCCCCAGAGAAAGCGAATAAAACAGGTCATATTTCTGACATGCACCCCGAAGTTGTAGTTATATTCAGACTGGGAGACGATACCGTGTAGTTGTATTAAACTCTTTTGGCAATTTAAAACTAAAGTTCGTAATACATCAGAAATTAAATACTTATTTCATAAGCTAATAGTATGTTTTAGTGCACCTTACTTTTGTATTTGCTAATACTATTTTAATTACTTGTTTTCAGTGTTGCCATATTCATTTTCATTATTAGAATGACTCGCCGTCGAAACGGTTATTTATCTAGAATTACTCATTTGCAAGAAAGAAACGCAATCATCAAACTTGTTAATGACACAATATGCACTGAAATTACTTGTGTTCAAGTATTGGTGAGGGCATACGTTTTCACTGACAAGCAATTCGTAGATATAAAACAGATATGTAATAAATATTTTCCAACATATAATGCAAATAGTAAACATTATTAAAAGTTAAGTGGCCAGGAACACAAGAGAAACATTATGCATGAATTATTTGTTGTAGTTTATGGCAAAGACTTGTAACCAATATGTGGGTGTCGTTTGGTGCCCCAATTAAGCTTCTTCAGACACAGAAAAATATTATATATTACAATTTAGGCAGTAGATGCAATAGTGGCAGTACAGATCATTTATTACCTCGTGATGCCCTGGCAGGTCTTCTCACAAACATCCATGAAGGACCTTCGCTCCAAATCATTGCTTCTAACTGCCTATGCCGAGATGCTTCTGACGTATTACTTCCCGAAGCCACTCACAAAGACAGATAGTGCAACATCCGATGTTTATATCATGACACCTTCCGACCCAGCCCAGCGTGGCTGTCAGTTGTCACTCAAGTTCTCCAGGCCTATTGATAAAGTGCTTGGGGAACTGCAGAGGCGTGGATGTGTGGTGAGTAAAATGCAACGATGATTTAGGCAATGTGCATGTCAAAGGATATTTTTCTGAATGGAACTTAAAGTGACTTTGACATGACAATATGAGTCCAACATTCTTTGTAACTTCAGGTGGTGGTTGTCTGAGATGCTTTAAAAGTTATATCAAGCTCTGCTGATCATAGGTCGCAGAGTTTATGTGATCACTCATGTCTGTCTGTCCGTTCATAAACGTTTGCTTGTGAACGCGATACAGTCAACAGTTTTCATGTTAGCCCCATTTAACAACCAGAACTTGTAAAGGGTATAAAATCTAAGCCAATTTTGATATTGGTAGTGCCACCTGTAGTATTTTGTAATATTTGGACCCAAATAAGAAAATGTTGAGAATATCTTTTTTTTTAAGCTCTGCTTACCATATGTCGCAGATCCTATGTGGTGGTCATTCCGTCGGTCCTTACGTCTATCCGTCTGTAACCAGTTTGCATGTCAACACGATAATATCAACAATTGTGTAGTTAGTGTTTTGAAATTTTTGGACGTGTTCTATGAATGGAAATCTAGGTTCCTTTCGTTATTGGTGGCACAACCTACATGATTATGTAATAGAACGGCCATAGAGTGAAAAAAAATTGAAAGCACTCTGCTGTCGTCGAAATGTGAATGATATTTAAGGAATTTAGTGGGAAGGTTTGGGAGGCTAATGTGTTAATGTGTATATATCTATTTAATCTGTTAGTTTTCGGCTTAAAACCGTAGCCTAACATAAACTGATCATAGAGCCACTGATTGCACATTGTAGGAATTAGTATGTACATGTTTTGCATTCTTCCAATAGAATTTTTCCAAGATACTGTCCTGTGGAGGGAATTCATATTTAACCAACAATCAAACAATTGGATTGTTACCAATAAACTTTATTCCCTGTATATTAACAAGCTTGTCAGCCATTGAACTTCGGATTCACTTTCTCTTATCAATACAATGTTATCTGCATAGAGTAGGGAGATACGTTCACTATGATAAATTATTAGCCTTTCTAGTTTTTGTGCATTTAACTCATGAATAGGATCGTTCATGACAACAGGGAGTGATCATGCTGAAAGGATATATCCTAGCTCCACATCATTAACACAATCGAATCAATCACTTTCAAAAAAGCTCATGTATCTTCATTTGGACCTTTTCATACAATTTTTAAGTGATTCGCTCGGAGTTGTCCTCAGCATCATAGACCTTACCAGAGCCTATTTTCGACACCTTGTGTAAACAACATGGCCATCTCCAATGACTTGCATTTTAATTACACCAGATTTATCGGCAAAAGTCGCACTTTTTATCTGCCCTGGTGAGATGATCGGGCAGTTTTGCTGAATTTGGAGCCTTCCTTTTTCTTAATATCATGTCTTGCTTTTTGAAAGTAACTATAAGAAGCTTGCGAACTTGTAAATATTCCCTGGTAGCTACTAAGCCAGCGCAGCGATAATCAATATATAAACATAACAGGGACTGGAAGGCCAATGGGATGTGAGCAAACGGTCGGCCTAAGTGAACATTAAGGATAGTAGTTTTTCTACACCTGAACTTGTAACAATTTATTAGACTGCTCCATCTAGCGTCAAACATTGAAACTTGCAACATAAATGGTAGATCTGATATGGACTTCATTTGTTTACTTCAATGCATCTCACTCCGAGCAGTAAAGTAAAATGCGACACTGTAACATTCGTCCTGAAAACATTGGCACTCACCTTATTGTGAACATTCAGGTTCACAGCATTAGGCAACTTGCATCGCTATCAAGATGCCAGGATCCCCTGCTATATTGCGAATGCTGTGCAAAATATGCAGACAGAACATTTTACACTCTTCCATAATACGCGCAGATATGTGTGTATTACCACTCATTACTCATATTGCCCCAGATATCATGCATTTTTCCAATGCTGGTACACGTGAAAGTTCCACAATGGAGATGGCTCTGAACGCTCAAGGGAAGCTAATGTAAGTTCGGCCACCACGCTGTGCTCAATTCTGCATAGCCAATTAAAGGCCTCCTTGTAAAAATCAACCCCAAACCTTAACCCAATTACAAGCATGTTTCTGGGCAAGGTTTGGCTGTCCCCTTGAATAGCCCTCAAAATGATTGCTGCCAAAGGAGACCGGCTATTGCACTCACTGGGTGACGAAATTTTTGTTTGGGGTTGATTGAAGAAGAATTCTCTTTACTATTAGACAAAGTTGTTTTTACTGTGTGAGTTGTAATAAAAGGATCGCATGATTGGGTCGGTATCAGTGCCTGTACAATTCCCCTGGCCCTGAATTGTCACTCGACTTTTGGTCTCAAGTCTGTACCAAGCCCCTCCCCCTGTATCGTCACGAGACTAATAAATTGCGAGTGGGTTGGTACAGGCACTAATACAGACCCAACCATGTGTGTATGGGGTAACGTAGTGCTGAGAGCTTATTGGTCACAAAGGTGAGGAATTAAAGGATGATTGGCGTTTCTGGTAAGATCTACTGTTCTACAATACGCTCAGAGAGGACACGTGAGCAGACAGGAGGCACCAGCCAAGAGGGGCATGCACCTGTCCTGGCCAATCCAATACACCTGAAGGTATCAGGTGATCCTTTGACCGAGGATGCTACCAATCATCGTTTCCTTTATTTACCCCATTGAGCATTGTTCACCTTGGAATTTTTCGTTTTTTGCAGGTAGATGAGCGGAAGCCCAATGTGATAAGGGTAGCACCCACCCCATTGTACAACTCCTTCGAGGACGTGCATCGCTTCGTGTCGTTACTGAGAGTGAGCCTGCAAGCAGCTGGAAACTAGGACGCAATCGCTCATTGAATACAACCTGAATGTATTAAGGCACAGCCTGCTTTACCCTTTCAGCTGCAAAGGTTGCCTTGAAATAATTACAAAGCACATATAATATGTATGTGGAAATGTGTGGAAAATTATAGAACTGGATATCCATGAATAAACACGAACAGCAAAGGCGACCAAAATTTTGGCGTGAAAAGAGCGGCTGGCAAAGACGGCTGGAATTGTTTCACACATGTGGAAAATAAATCTTACAGTGAAGTGAAACGTCTGGTGTGCGAAAACGTATGGACACCTAGTTCATTGAAATTGGCCAGTACATTTTTAGAAAGGGATAAAATGACCTCTGATTATGTTGTTATTAACATTACGGGCTGGTTGATGCTGAATAATCATGAACACGTAAAAGCGGCAAAAAAGTACAGACACTCAATTTTGACATCAGAAGGCTATAGTGAACCATGACTGAGTCTCCTGTTCATTTCTTGTACGTGTATTGATGGTCAAACGTACATAGATTAGAAATGTCTGAGATATTTTGATCTAAAAGGTCTGAATAATTCTGAAAACAAAATAATTAATTAATTAACACCCATCAAGCCATAATGTTTGTCTACAGTGAACTTTGTAATATTGCATGTCACATTGTATCACCGAAAGGGCAATCTTGTATAGCCTTGTACTTATTTATCTGTGAAATCTTGATCATATCAAAGTATATATAAGTAAGCTAATTCGTAAGCTAACAATATTATATTTCCAAACGTGTATATTGATGAGAAAAAGTTGAAGTCTTCCCTACAGTATATGATATTTTTATGGAATTAGGCATATAGCATGTAGTCTTATCAATGAGATATGTGGGCCGTGGATTTGGGAAGCCTTTATAAATAACAATAGTAATTTGAAATGTAAAGTTCATACCAGCTAAATTGATCTGTTAATAATTAACATTTTCTACGTCACCAAAAGCGTTGGCCAGATAGTATTCAAACGAGATGACGGTATACGTGCAGTTAGTCTGTATTATGTCAGTTCTCTAGATGGTGCTGTGATAATATTGTATTTGTTTTCATTTATTAGCTTACCCTTTATTTGAGGAAAAACATTAGATCCGTAACTGCTTAGCTAGATGACTTCAAAATTGCAGAGAATATATTGATCTTAACTTCTTCACAAAGAAATGGTGCAATTCAATCGTTATATATTTTTCGTACATTGTGTGTGATGGGAATCCTATGTAAGGCTTCTGAAAGCACCTGCTGGATTTTCCTCAAAATAAGACCAATCGGGTTGCACCATGGCCTGCTGCGCATGGAGATGTTCGAAAGGCACTGTTTGGATATTGGTTTTAATTGAAGTATGGAATGTATGTAATAATCAGTCAGAATACATGTATATAAAAATTGTGTTCTTCAACATTAAAACCATACAGCCAATGACGCTTTCAAGTTTGAAAGATGCAAACATTTATGGAGCGAGAAAATGCAAAAACTTGTTTATTTTTAGAAATAGTTTATTGCTCTGCATAACCTTACATACATGCAAACTACATTATAGACAACAACCAAATAGTATTGACACATTAAGGCTCTGACAACGACACGAAGGTTATTGACACGGTTGCTTCGGCACACAAATTCAACCATATGGTCAGGCGACCGAGGCGCAGTAACGGAAAAGGACATATATCGAAAAATTCAGCCTAATTAATCTATTTTTAAAAAGACTTCCACATATATCTCACCAAACCAAATTTAGATTTTCTGTTCTTGTAGCTGCTAAACTAAAGATGCATTTAATTCAGTGGTTGACTGTGAACCCACAGAACAACCAGACAATTACATATCTATTTACAACACACATAATTTATGAGCCTATAATGCTGAGAAATATATATATGACTTTGACCTACAATTGGGCCTTCCGACAGCTCACATTACATACTACTTTAGTTGCTTGAGGAACTACAATTGGGCTTCTCTGCAGCTCGTAATACATACTGTGGTATCTACTGGATCCCGTTGAAGGCCTGGAGTCCGTGTGGTGAATATGTATTTATTAAGTGCGGTCAAGTGGGTAGTGCTCTCTTCCGTAACTCATTGTTCTTGAATATCAGTCCCACACGTGAGAGTACAGACAGTGGCTGCTGACCACACCGACAAAATGACCTCCTCGGAAAGAGCCCCCACCCCTATGTGGAATCTGCGTTTTACATGGTGTGCAGCACGCCTCACCCCAACGAGGTGGGTATGGCACAGCAGACGCCACTCTAGCACTCTGTATGCCTCACTAGATGACCACAGCCTGAAGCACGCCCCAGAAGATGAGTATAACATGCCACAGCCACCCTAGGCTTGCATACACTACACACCTCACTAGGTGACCAAAGCATGCCACACGCCCTACTAGTTGTAGTAGTGGAAGGTAGTAGTAAACCTTATTTATAAAGGGTTTAACCTAGTAAGCTGAGGCTTATCTCCCCCAGGGTCCTCTTGCCAGTGCCACTCAATCAACCATTCACACACGTGTGTTGGGGCCTGTCCTGAGTGCATTTCTTATAGCAGCCACTACAAAGTCAGGGGACGTGCGGCCTCCTTCATCGCTGCTGACATAATCAGCACATTTAACCCAAACACGTCCCACTAAGCCCTTTGAACATGTAAGGGGTCACTGCATGTGAAGAGCCTGGGATGACACCCTTTGGATCAGCCGGGAGATCAACCATATACCACTCGCACACAAAGTGAGAACCGTACCCACTTGGCTATGGCAGCTCTATGTAAAATGAGTTCCCCGGAAAGAGTTGAGCATAGCGCACTGCACGCCCTACTTAGTGAGCATAGCATGCTGCACAGAACCCTAAGTGAGCATAGCCTGCCACACGCCACCTTGGAGAGCATACTATGCATACTTCACCAGATAAGCATAACAGGCCACAAGCCTACTAGGTAAGCATAGTACACCGCATGCCACCTTTGGCGTGCAGACTCTGACACCTCACAGATGCCACACTCCCTACCACGTGAACATAGCACACTGCATGCCCTACTTTGAGAGCATAGCATGCTGCACATCACCCTAAGTGAGCAAAGCATGCCACATGCGAAACAGGGAACAAGTGCAGGCTGTGCACTCAGCTTGGTGCATGTCACACCTTGAGGACAAGGACACTGCTTCGACCTTAAATGGATTGATGGTTCATGTAAGTCTGGACAATTTTTGTACTCTAATACATCTGTTTTACATATACACAATGAAATAAATCGATGCTTTCTGAAGGCAGGCCATTACATACATAAAACTGTCAACACCACTATAGCATAGTATGTGATATTTATATATTATCCCTGTAATTGTAACCCATCCAATACCTACCATATCAACTCCCATTTCTAAGGGCCTTGGGACTTCACACTGCCCCTCCCTCAGATATTTACACTTCATAGAACAGTAGATGAACTAGTAAAGATGATTTGCTGCATAGCAAATCAGTGTGTGTGTCTTCAAAGCATATCGGTATGGCAATACACAACTATTCCATAACACAGGAGTAAAAGTTCGAATGGAATCTCTATCTATTATAGCTTTGAAGTTATTAGAGATTTAAAATTTCTAATGGTGCTATTTAGCATAATTTAAATTGCTACAACTTTTAGTTTTAATTCATTACGTGCGCAATGGTCAACAACCCCCTAGTAGAAGTTGGTCACATGTAGATTGCGCAGTGTTACAATACCCAAATTTAAACTCAACATGAACCAAATCGGATGAAAATTGACCAAGTTATGGCAAGATGAAACTTTCAAAGGGCCAAGTGACCTTGACCTTTGCCCTTTCGAGGTTACATGTTCTTATAAAAATGTGCAGTGTTGCAATACCTACAATTTGAGTCCAACTTGATTAGAATTAGATGGATGAAACTTTCAAAGGTCCAAATGACCTTGACCTTTGACCTTTAGAGGTCACATGTAAAATTCAAAATGTGTAGTGTTATCATAGCTACCATTTGAGCCCAACATGATCAAAATTGAATTAAAATTGACCAAGTTATGACTAGAAGAAAGTTACCATGGAAGGTGGCCTTTGACCTTGATATGACCTTTGGCCTTGAGACGACCTCTATCTGAAGCAAACCTTGACCTCAAATATGACATTTTGGCTTAAAGTTGACCTTTGACCTTGACATGACCTTTGACCTTGACATTTGAGATGACCTTTACCTTGCTATGATCCAACTCTTATACACTCGGTACCACATCTACTATAGTATATAAGATATTGAAGATTTAAAACTTTAATTAGCCCTCATTTGCATAATTTTGAAAAGCATGACCTCTCATTATAAAAAGGCCAGACTTTATCCATAGAAGTGTAATTGTGCCAAGTTTGGAGTTTCTACATATAATACTTTTCAAATGAAATGTCGGACAAATTTGCCGGTAAAGAAAGAAAGAAAGAAAGAAAGAAAGAAAGAAAGAAGAAAGAAAGAAAGAAAGAAACTAGAAAAGATGATTTGCTGCATAGCAAATCAGTGTGTGTGTCTTCAAAGCACATTGGTGGGGCAATGTACAACTGTTCCATAACACAGGAGTACAAGTTGGAATGGCATCTCTATCTATTATAGCTTTGAAGTTATTCAAGATTTAAAATTTCAAATGGTGCTATTTAGCATAATTTAAATTGCTACAACTTTTAGTTTTAATTCATTAGTTGTGCAATAGTTAACAACCCCCTAGTAGCAGTTGGTCACATATAGATTTCGCAGTGTTAAAATGCCCAAAATTCAAACCAAACATGAACCAAATCGGAGGAAAATTGACCAAGTTATGGCAAGATGAAACTTTTAAAGGGCCAAATGACCTTGACCTTTGCCCTTTTGAGGTTACATCTGCTTATAAAAATGTGCAGTGTTGCAATACCTACAATTTGAGTCCAACTTGATTACTATTGGATGGAAATTGGCCAAGTTATGACTGGATGAAACTTTCAAAGGTCGAAATGACCTTGACCTTTGACCTTTAGAGGTCACGTAAAATTGAACTTTGACCTTGACATGACCTTTGACCTTGACGTGACCTTGACATTTGAGATGACCTTTGCCTTGCTATGATCAAACTCCAATACACTCGGAACCACATCTACCATAGTATATAAGATGTTGAAGATTTAAAACTTTAATTAGCCCTCATTTGCATAATTTTGAAAAGCATGACCTCCCATTAAAAAAAGACCAGACTTTATCTATAGAAGTATAATTGTGCCAAGTTTGGAGTTTCTACATGTAATACTTTTCAAATGAAATGTCGGACAAATTTGCCTGTAAAGAAAGAAAGAAAGAAAGAAAGAAAGAAAGAAAGAAAGAAAGAAAGAAAGAAAGAATTCCTAGAAAAACAGAAAAGTGTGTGTCGACACACACACTTTAATAAAGAATTCCTAGAAAAACAGAAAAGTGTGTGCTGACACACACACTTTAAATATAATATCCCCGAGTTACAAAGCAGATCACTTACATATGAAAAGGTGTGATACTTGTACATGATGGAGCAGATATATACCTTTTTCTTGCATCAATAGGGAGTGTAAATCTCTGAAAAAAACTTCATGGATCCAAATGATCATCACATCTATCTATACTGTCACTTGTGCTGTCCACTCAGGCATTAGAGCAATTTATGTCATGAAAAAAAAACCCATATTATATTATTCATTAAAATATCAAAATCGTCCTCATTAAAAAAAAACACTAGGCCCATTTCTTTGTCTTAAAGAAATAGCCAGTCCATGTCTCTGTTGATACTGTCCAGGTATATAATGAGAACATATAATTTTCTTCTTTAAGATTACGTACTGCAATTATGTTGTTATCATCTTTTAAAACTAAGGACTAACTAACAGCTGCTTTGCTCATTTAGGTGTCACAATTCAGTCTGGTAAGGTGAATTGCAGGCATAATATATGTCCATATTCTCAAATACCCCAGTTGCAAGAAGTATGAATGTTCTTTATCAAAACCATATCTTTTTCAGGAGGATTGCTGGACCTCTTTGGGTCCTTTTAAGTACGAAGTTTTTAGTAGAGGTGATTATATTCCAATGGTAGCTGTATAAAAACCCACTAGTCCTCATGTTAACATCTAGGGCAGTGATTCCATGTTATCTAAAATGATAAGTACTGTTATTCACACTGTAAACATGAAAATAGCCCTGTAGTCCCACAGTACATTGAACTTGGCATAGAGTTTTGCATACTGGATCCAAATAGTTAAAACTTTATGACATCATTAATTTATCAAGGTACTCATATAATAATCCAGATGGCATGAGTGGTAATAATCCATTAAATATGATAAAGGTAATCAGAATTAAGATGAGAATAATCCAAGTTACATGGCATCTCGGCAGTTCGTTCATACGCCAAAGGAACTTGTAATAATATATGACAAGTCCAGCAGTCACGATACTTGTAAGCTTCAGAGTACGTAAATCAGACATTCATAAAGGGTTTTACAAACACCACAGCTGAAAATAGGGTCCTTATGAGGTTCTTTGCATCAGATTAATGCCACAAATGTTTGGGTTTGTTGGTTAATGCTATCACTATTACTTTCTTACAGAGGTGTAAAGCTTTCTTTTAATCTTTCCCCTACCAAATGTATACAATTTTTAATGTTATGCTGGAGGTGTTTATTGCCCTGAATTGTATCTTCATTGATTCCCACCTGTGTTGCTTCAAGGTTTTCTACTGCTTAAAGAGTCATTCCTTACTGGTTTTACCATTAGCTCTATAAGCTATAGGCCTGATTCGCGAACCTCCTCTGGATGTTTTTGTTTAAGTACGTTTTCTGTAAATGCTTGGAAGACTCTTGATGTGCTATGTTTGTTGGCTCTCAGCTCATTTTCCAGGAGTAAAGCTGCCATTTGGTAGGCCATCCAAGAGCACAGAGGTAGACAGGAGTAGATCAGTTTCCAGGGCATTGAGTTCTGATGATCCTGTAGGTCAGCTAGCACTGGTCAGTCTGCTGCTTTAAAACAGTAAAATAAAATCGAGCTCACCTGGTGTGGGTACATAGTAGAGGCGTTTTATTTATTTTTTGTTTTTTTTTTGTTTGTTTTTGTTTGTCCATGACCTCTTATGTTGCTGGTATAGCTCTTTGTCAAACACACCTGATTTATTTCATGCCTGCTTTGGCTCCCTTTACTTCAAACCCGGTGAGAGAATGTGTTGTTTACAAAACTGTGACACAACTTTTGAGATGATAGCTGTCTCTCATATGCCTTTGCAGCTTTGCCTTTTCCAAGAAGGACACCTTAAACAATTCACACATAAAGTGGCCCTCCTTCCATTGTGCGTGGAGAGCTGCACTGTGATGCTGCAGTGAGTATGCTGATGTGAGAGCCTGCCCACAGTCCTTGCAGGAGAACATATCCTCATCTCGGGGGGGGGGGGTGTTTTTGTTTTTGTTTTTGTTTAAATAAGTTGAGTCTTGCCACAACAGCAGGGAAAAACAGAGAAATAAGGGTAGCTTATAAAATACATATTACAGTAATGTTATCTTACTTCTTGCCATTGCAACTAGGTTGGCATGGTAATACATTTGTCAGCACTTCTGCACACCATGATTAACCCATTCCATACTAGGGTGACAGGCCTTGGTCAGTGGTTCTGACACTGCATGGAAAGTCATGCTGCAGCTGCCCTTGTGTCATATAGTTTCTTAGGCGCCACGTTT
Organism: Hermodice carunculata; assembly: GCA_964020975.1. NCBI lineage: Eukaryota > Metazoa > Annelida > Polychaeta > Eunicida > Amphinomidae > Hermodice > Hermodice carunculata. Next base: position 80,734,025 of record OZ026625.1, on the reverse strand, counting down.
TGCAAGAATGACTTCATCTATGCCCCACCTCATGGATTTTCACAGTTTGTGGATGTGGTGTTGTGGTATTGCATCTCAGTCCACCATCAACCGGTACCGCAGCTCTTCAAGATTGTCTGGCTTCCTCTGGTACAAAGCCCAACCCAATATGTCCCATGTATTTTTGATCATGTTCAAGTCTGAACTATAATGCTGACCATTCCTTATTAGTGTTATCTGTGTGACTGTCATGAACCTCTTTGATTGTTCGTGCACGATGTGGCCGAACACCATCCTCCTGTACAACAAAGCCTGGTCCCATTGAAGCAAGGACAAACGGAATTGCAACAGCTTCCAGCATCTCATCCCTGTATCTTACAGCATTAAGTGTGCCATGTATTCACTACCAGTTCAGACTTGGTGGACCAGGAAATGATTCCCAAAACCATAACAGATCTCTTATCATAGCTGTGTTGCTGCTTCACATACTGATCTGCATATCTGCCATTACAAGGATGTCAAACTTTAATCTGCCTATCATTGAGGTCAAGGTGGAAACCAGACTCATCTGTAAAGATGACCAGTTACTACTGTTGATAGTTCAATGTGCGATGCTCATGACACCAGTGAAGTCTTTTGGCTTTTATGTCTGTAGTCAGTTTTGGCATTGGGGCATGTCTGTAGGAAGCAATTCCTAGAACATACCATCTTCTGCTCACTTGGTCAATTTACATCTGATTTAGTCCTTGTTGGACCTTAATTGTAGACACTGTAACATGGTATATTTTGTAATTTATATGTGACCTCTACATGTCAACGGTGGAGGTCATTTGGATCTTTGAAAAAATCCATCTAGACATTACTGCGTCATTCTGTATCAAATTTTAATCATGTTGGACTCAACCTGTAGATATTGCAACATTGCACATTTTTGTAATTCACATGTTAGCTTTGAAAGTTGAAGGTAAAGGTTACTTGGCCCTTTGAAATTTTCATCTAGCCACACCTTGGTCAATTTTCATCTAATTTGGTTCTTGTTGGGCAGTAATTGTAGATATTGTAATACTGTATATCTATGTAATTTACATGTGACCCCCAAAGGTCAAATGTCAAGGCTATTTGGAACCTTTAATTTTTTTTATCAAGCCATAACTTGGTCAATTATCATCCAATTGAAGTCCTCTCGTGCTCAAATTGTAGGTAGTGCAACACTGCACATTTTTATAGTTTTTTTCTAGAGGTTAAAAGTCAAGTTCATTTGAACCTTTGAAATTTTCATCCAGCCATATTGACAACTTTTGAAGGCACACAGATTTGCCTTAAAGCAATTTTTTTCTAGTTTTTCATTGTTGCCATGCGTGCTTAAAAGCAAATACATTCAGGCCTTAAAGACAACCACCCTCTAAGTTAACGTACAAACTAATAGATGTGCACACTAAGTAAATGTGCTCAGAAAAAGTTTTTCTCATACGAAGAGTTTCCACACCCTCTATGTCAAGGTACAACCTAATAGATGTGCACACTAGGTAAATGTGCTTAGAAATGGTTTTTCTCATATGAGGAGCTTACACCTTTTCATCTCCAGGCGACTCTGGAACAATAACAGAACAGTTAACGAAGCCATCATTAGTCAGTCAACAGATAAACTAAGCTATCACGCTGGTCTACCTATCATTCCCTTTAAATATAGGCTGCACTGTCAGAATTTTATGGCTCGTAACAATGTCTATTGAGATATTCAGAAATGATTGTCTCTATCTTTAATGTGCTTTTCCAAGTTGTATACCTGTCAAAATTAGCCATACCCAGTGAGTCTTTCGTTTTTAGAAGCTTGCTCTATATATTCAGACACAGGCTCTCTATCTTCAGTTTCTCTATCTGGACGACTGTTTGTTGTAAATATACAAAGCACTGGAGATTGATTATCAAAATATAGTTTCATCATGTTCACATGACAGATATCTTGCCTTTCCTCCTGTCCAGGGTGTTTACTTCAAAGTCTACAGAGTTTAAGCTTTTAAGAACAGTGTAAGGACTAGTAACTTTAGCATGCAGTGGATCGCCAGGGATAAGTAGCAAAATCAATATTTTGTCTCCTGGTGAAAATTATCTCACTCTTGAATTCTTATAATAACATGACTTCATATTTTACTGTGCAGTTGACATTTTCTCCTTGGCTATCTTGCATACATCATATAATCTGCCCTTGAAGTTCAACACATATATTTCAGCATATGTACCTTAGCGTTCTCTTCAGGAACTAAACAACATTCTCTGAACAACTTCGAAGGGTCTCTCCCTTCATAACCATACACTAACTGTAGAGGACTAATGATTCATTTGGCACCTTCTGACAGCAAACAGCAGAAAGTGCAAACCTTAATCTCAATCGTTGGGCATTTTCCGTGCAATAGGTTTTCTCTTTAAGAGTTAAATGATGCCTCTAAGGCGCCCACTGGGTATGTAGATGATAAACAGATGAAGTTTTGTGTTCAATCCCCAGCTGCTTGAGAACGTCTTTGAATAGACCAGCTCTAAACTTGGTACTATCCAAATCCGACCTTATGACCTCTGGTAGCCTTTTTTTAGTAGAGAACTGCGAAAGCTGACATTATTGACTTGGTATAATTTTGCTGAGAGGAATAGCCTCTGGATATCTGGTTACATTATCAACTTGAAGTGTATTTATTTCCAACTCTTTCGGCCACAGTCTCATTGTAATTATACTATGAAATATACATATTTCAGTTCGATAGGTGGTTGCTCTGAATATTTATTTAATTGTCGGTCTGTGGAAGTGCCCTACCGTGTCAATGTACAAGCCACACCTGCTATAACATCACCCTGGGTCCTTGGTCAACCTTTTTTGGGGTTGTCCCGATGGCCTAGAGGTCAGCGTGTTGGACTTAACATTTGGCTAGGCGAGTGTGCCGAAGGTAGTGGGTTCGAATCCCAAACAGGTCGACATAAATTTATCGTATTTTTCACTTTAGAAACTTAAGATTTTTATATATTCGCTTCTTTTGTTGAAAGAGTTATAACAAATATCTGCTAGTCCCCTTACAACCTTTGTATTAGTGCTTAGCAGTATTTGTTGAAAATTATGAATACCTTTAGTTGCAGGAATGCCATATTTTGGTGATAAATTGCTATACAAAGGGCATTTGATCACCACGTGAAACTCAGTTTAACATATTTTATTATTATCATGGTTGTAAAATAAGTTACAAAAACCTATAACTTCTGTCTATATTATGGGATCTACTACTCCTAACATTTGAGCAATGAGCCTACACAGTCAATTATGATTATTTCAAAAGGATTACCAAAAGTCGGTATGGGAATCAATGGTGCCGCCTTGTCCCCTTTTGATTAGGTTCTCTTATAAACTGACGATTATAACAGGTCTTACAATACTGCACTTCATCTTTATAAATATCTGGCAAGATATTGCTTGATAGTCCTGCCCAGTGTTTTTCTGAACAACTAAAGTTCCAGCTACACACTGGGTATGCAGCGCCAACCATTGACCACTTTGAACTATTGTGCCAAAGATAAGTTGCAGCGTAACTAACATTATTTCAGCTGCCACCAGAGATCACTGTAATTGCGCCCTGTTTGGAAAAAAAAAAGTGGCAATGAGTTTTGGACGAGTGGCAGATGGGGGTTTTGGGGTGGATGGGATGAGGCGTATGTCCAAAATTTAATTAGTATAGCCCTGTCAGAGGCAAAGAGTGAACATGTGGCGCATTTAGGGGAGATGAATATGCTGGTGCCGCCGGCTTTGGGCATATTTAGGGATGTGCCAAGTCAACACCACTATTGTTGGCTAAAGGTGTGTAAATGCGCTAAGTTCAGCGAAATTATTTGCAAAATGGACAAACCAATTTTGTAAACTGATTATATGACCCAAGGCTTTTTAATCCTGCAGTTGTTTTAGCGTTATTTCATTGTATCTTTGTATAAATAGAAATTGAATCAAAACGAAAAGAAGGCTTCATTCAATTTAGTTCATGCCGTGTTTTCTGTTGCAACTTGTAAACCTCCATTTGTGTTGCAGGGTCACCACCCCCCCCCCTTAATCCTGGCATTTAGACAAAATATGTTAGTATGCAGTTAGGTAGAGGGAGAAAGTGTGTCGAACCAATAATGAGGTCAGACAATGAAATTGTGACTCTTGATCAAATGTTGGATGAAAACTTATCTTTCCAGCAACTAGAAAAAAACAAAGAAAGGACAAACATAACACAAAATTTAAGAGGAATGGCATGGCAATGTTTGTGTTTTATATGGCGAGATCTTGATTGTTGCATTACTTTTAGTGCTTGCCGAGGAGAAAAGTTCCAGACAGGTTTTACACACAATTTGTAAACATATTTACCTGGGATAAAGAACAGTTTTTGTCACTTAGAAAAAGCCTTAATTGCACAAATCTCTCAATCTTACCCACAAAAAACTATCCTGCTACTTTATTATATTATTTAGAAGTCAACAAATATGTTTGCATTACATGCAAACAATCTCACCTTTAACAATGTAAATACATGCACACAATCTCATCTTTAACAATGTAAATACATGCAAACAATCTCATCTTTAACAATGTAAATACATGCAAACAATCTCATCTTTAACAATATAAATACATGCAAACAATCTCATCTTTAACAATATTAATACTTTTAGATATTTGCTATTTAAGATACAATAGCTTAAATGGCATAGTTAGAGACATTACAAGGTGTGATTTATAATACTCACTTAAAACTGCAGACCCAGGTCCATGTAATGAGCCAAAATATGTTGGTATGAAAGTCAAGTTTACCACTCTCATTAAAGACATTTTAAAAAGAAATTGTCATTATACCTTGTCAAAGGTCAAATGCATTCCCTGCTGGCTTTTTAAGGAAGGGAAATGTCTCCAAAATCAATAGGACAGTTCAAGATATGAAAAGTTTACATGCATGTTGCAGGACTGCCAACAAAGTATGCAAGGTAGTGATACCAGCAATTTTTTTTTCTTTTTATTTTGGGGCAAGGGGGATGTTACAAAACAGAAAATAGTGTGTCACCTCTTACAAAACTGATTTACCTGCTTTCTCTCTCCACTGAAAAACCCAAATATATGATCCACTTTCTCATCAACATTTTATGTCTCAACTTAAAGGTACACTCAATATGTAATCCATAGAAGGAGCCTTAGAGTTCACCAATAATATGATAAAACGTAGCTTCTGTGTAGAATTATAAAGTTTATCAGACATCCCAGGTGAAAACATTTAGCCGAAGCTACTAAACCCAAAAGACGATCACTTCGACAAAACGAGGTGGTCTAATAACCCTTAGCGTTCTGCACTGAAGCTACATTGTCACCAAAATACTAGAAAAGACATAGGTGTACCATCACAATTAGCGCACAGGTTCCTGCTTTACAGTTATTCAGGCCTCAGCAACAAAGTAAACAGACCAGTAAATATAAAGTTGCAACTAGTGACAGCCGTATTCTAACAATTTCCCACATTAATCTGAAAGAAACAAGTGAGATATAAATTCAAATGCCTAACGAACTATGAGAAAAATTAGTGTTCTGAGTATGGATTGAAAAATTAGACATATGAGTGATGCAGCAGAGAAATACCTACAAAATTCCGAATAAATAATTTTTACTGGACCTAGATACGGAAGGCACGTAAAACACGAGCACAAGGAACGTATAGTTAATTGGGGATTATAGAATAATAATTTAAAATTCATTCCAACAATTTGAGTGCATTCAGTTGACCAGTTGGAGAACTTTTACATGAACATACCTCAAAATAATAATCTAAATTTCACAATGCCAACAATTGTCCATGTGTCGTTTCAAATTAAACTATTCAAAGGCTGTTTATATACAATAATTGTAACATTTGCAAGAAATTTTTCTCCTTGCCTGCTTTACATACATATGTGAAAGTGCAGTGTACACATTGATGTACAAATTTATGTACCATGAAACAAACTGGGTTCTTATTTACCAGAGGGCCTACACATATAATATGTACAAAGTGATACACTAACATTATACACTAGATTATCAAATGAAATCAATTTTACATTTATAGAAAGTTGTCATATATATATATATATATATATATATATGCCAAATCACTTTTGGCACCTGTGTGTCAGTTTCACCACACATGACCATACACAAGCAGTGAACACTTGTAATCTGGCACAGTAACCTTGTGACTCACGCAAAACAACAACCCTAGATGTAGAATTGAGTGAAAATGTGATTTTTCACGCTTTAACTTTCAATTGCGTCTGGTCAACATTAGTGTTATCAAAACTCAAAAAGTGTGCATCAGAAGTACAAAGACAACAATTTCTTGCAAGTCTGCTTTTCACATTATTCTTGAAAATTTCATTCAAATTGTTACCCAATTCTTGACATAATGCCCAAAGCACAGCAGGTACTCCTCAAAATGGCACCAACGCATGCACAGGGGGTACTCAACATTACATTCCTATTAGTCAAATTCTCGTCTAAATAATGCCTTTTTGTTGTACAGGTACAATCACGGTCTTGCACAATGGAAAAAGCATCAGTTAGAGATGACACCTCTGTACCCAATGGTCATCAATGAGCTAAAAAAAAAAATGGCACAGGTCTGTGTGTAGAGCAATGGGAACATCAAGTGTATGTGGGTACAAATCGACCATTTATTGGGATGTACCTTTTCCTGTGTTTCATCAAATTGGAAATATTGCCACTACAAACATGTACAAGACGGAAGTGTGTGAAACAAGGGCCATAGTCACAATAACAATTGGAAGCGTTGAAAAGGTTATGATGCTATTTCAGTGCATGATAGCCCCTACATTCAGGTATCTAGATCTGAGCTACTTACATTGAACCTTGGACAGAGAGGTAAAAAAAAGCTGGTATGCACTACAACAAGGCCATTTACCTTGAAGTACATAAAGAACAGTGGAAGACTAATTATGAATATCTTCTGGAATGCAAATGATTGGCCACAGCATACCTTTAAGGGGTTATGTTGTTGAAAAATGGTGAAGCTTTTATTGCATAATTGTTATGGGCGATACTGAAGAACAACGATGATGGCTTGTACTCTACATGATTGCTGCAAAGGTCAAGAAGAAAAAAAAACAATAATTATTGCATTACCATTTAAAAACTTTCAATATTTGTATCAAAGTCAAATTTTAAGCATGATGCCATAAATGGCACAATAGGTGAATCCAACATGTGACTCTAAAAATGTGACTCCTGCAACGAAAAAAAAAAACATGGGTTAAAAGCCTTAGTAACGAGAAACTAAATAAATTATGTAACCTTGAAAAAACACAATAAAAATAAACATTGCAATACATGTATTTGAAATCAGATGAAATCTGTCATATATTATCTCCATTTAGACTAGGATATCGAGTATAGTTCTACATCTGTTCTCTGGAATAAAATGTTCACGAAATGTGAACAGGAAGGGGGGGGGGGGGTATGTCAATTTTTTTTTTTTTTTTTTTTTGATTATGCACTATAAGCATCACTTTCTTTAAGACCTGACAGTTCCTATGGAATATTAAAATCTGCACTTAAAAGTGGGTGGAGCCTGGATATGCTTGGGCTTGACATTTCAGACTTGATCCTTCTATACCAGCCTAATTTGTGTAAATCTGAAACTTGAAAGGAACCATATTAAATTTGAAATGACCTTTCTGTTGTCCTTTATCTGGATAACTGGAAATCCAATTATCATAATGGCCATATCAGACTACGGTGATACATGCAATGATAATCCAGTACACAGGGAGGCACTCTTTTGCATTGTAATGCACACATGTATAAGAACAACAGCCGACGTGATACCAGCTAATGCTCCTACCGGTCCAGTAAAATGCAAAAAAGCAACTCTAAATGTACAAAAGTGTACATTAAATATCTAAAGCCTCAATTTGACATTGTAATCACAAGATTACAGTCATCAAATTCAGGCACAGAACTTCCTGAATTGTCCATAAACATATCCCATCAAGCAGGAAGTATGTATCTATGTGCAGAAAAGGTGCGTGCAGAAGCTGCATTTTTCTACCTTGTAGATTTTAACAAGCCACAGAAGCAGACATATTTCCCTTCATTGCATGCTACTGGTATGTAGGTAGTACTTTATCTTGTGCCACCAGGCTGCTTTGCACCAGATGTGGTCCCAAACCCAGCAGAATCAGCTCTTCATGGCCATATCAAATGATTTTGTGTGTGTGTGTGTGTGTCTTTAAAGGCCACCTGCCACCTGTTTTGCAAGGTTGAATGTCTGATGTACTGTCTGGGGCTAAGATGATTGGCCTCACGTCCCTGTGCAGTGTAGAGTAAAAGACCCTGCCCGAAAATCTTGAGCATCTCTTGTGCGAATAATGCCACAAATTTGCCCATACACCAAACATAGCGAGTAGCCTTTAAGATGACTGTACAGCAGTCGAAGTGCAAACAACATGACTCCCTCAGTGCTAAGATACCCTGCATCTGAACATGGAAACGTGAAGATATCTACACCACTTCTCTCAGCTGTAAAAAGTTGTTGGCCAAAACGTATCTCCTCTCTCTCTCTCTCTCTCTCTCTCTCTCTCTCTCTCTCTCTCTCTCTCTCTCTCTCTCTCTCTCTCTCTCTCTCTCTCTCTCTCTCTCTCTCTCTCTCTCTCTCTCTCTCTCTCTCTCTCTCTCTCTCTCACACACACACACACACACACTTTCTTTCCCAGATGTAACAGAGTCAATCAAAATTATGCACTTGCATGAGAATTTAATGGAGTCTTCACCAGAAATCCTTATATTAAGATTTGTATTCGTCTCACATTCAACAAGCCACTTCTTGATCTGAAGACACAATCACCCAGCCCCCACCTTGTGCAATAAAGCATGGAAGTTTCTTGTCAATGGACAACCTTTTGGCAACTGCTCAACCGTGGAACCTTTGTGCAAAAATCCCACTGGTGTCCTGAACATGACTTCTAAAAATAGATCTTCACGAAGATGCTGAAATGTGTTATTCTTCAGGTGCAGTGATTCTACATGCATGTTGTCCACAAACCTGCCATACTATTACGCATAACCTGGTACTTTATTTTACTCACCATGCCCCCTTGGTACAGAATTTTCATGTTTAATAGGTAGCAACCTCTTTTACCTGTGCTTTTGTTTTTTTTCGCCACTTCTCAAGCCTCCTTGAATGTACTTAACCTTGATAGATAATCTGCCATTTCTTTCATTCACTAAGCATTTGACAATGTTGTCCACAGGCCATCCCTGGCCGCCGGTTCATTTTGCCCACAACCATGGATTTTCAGACAGACACTCTTTGTTTTCTTTCTTCTTGAAGCAGCTAATGTACTCGTTAAGCTCATGACATCGCAACTCGCAAGTTTGATGGGAGAGAACTGTTGGCTTGCCTCTCCTCTGTGCTATATGTATAATGTCTTTACCAGTACGTGGGTGGCGTCATGCACCAATTGTCTATTTTGCTGTGTCTGTGGAATGTTTCCTGCATCTAAACTGCTTCCTGGTGTCTCTTAATACTCATGTACCTACCTACATTGAATCTTCCTTGAAAGCAAAAGAATAGCACCCCACTTGTTTATCCATGGAGATGTTTGCAGAACTAATCTGCACACTTCATACTTAAAACATGTGTCTTCATGCCCACTTTTTTATTTACACAAGTTTTGCGTCCAGCAATGGACATCATTTTTTTCGTGAAACTAATTGACAGGGTTACCAAAAGAACAAAAAAATCCATCCCAAATTGAAAGAGCAGAAAGCACCCAAGCAACAGATGCCAGCCATACTATTAAACTTAACTTGTTTGCAGACATTTGTAGCCATGGGGCTTCAGACATCTGTTCTGTCCTTTTCACTGCACCTGTCTGTAAAAGCACAAAATTTCTGACGTGGTAGTGAAAAAGATTGCCATTAACACGTTTCAATGAAGGCGACAATGTGCAAGTGTCACAGAATTTATCCAAGAAGATCTTGCATTGTATTCTTATTTCTTAAAAATGTGACATGGTATTTGCAAGAACATAAATAAATTCATGGTTATGATCATAAGCTATGATGGAAGAAAGTACATGTAACTAAGTGTAGTAGACGTAACTCAAGTTCATGTCAACATAGATCTGTAACCTAACTTCAATTTTTTTGCACCTACAAATGGAATGCAATGAAACATTGGAATATACGTACCCTTTTTAACATCAGTACTTGCCTGAAATTTGAACTGATTTGGCAGTTCTTAATCACCTTCAGGTAGGTTAATCCTGATATGTCAAACTTTCTCCCTGGTGGATAAAATGTTAGCATACATGAATGTGGATTTCGTTTTTACTTTTAGTGGACTGTTATTTTTGTGTCAGTCAGCACCAAATAATAGTAGTAATTAAATACTACTACTACTACTACTACTACTACTACTACTACTACTACTAATAATAATAATAATAATAATAATAATAATAACTCGTCAGTCATACAATCAATACAAAAATAGATACATACAAAGTTATTAGGTAGTATTAATGAACGGAGTGACTACAGTCACAGTACCGTGTTCAGAATAAAATACATCAGAGCTTTTAAGCTCGAACCATGTTAAAAGTTGGATATCTCCCTCCTGCATACATGTACGAAACAGTGTGAAGCTGAGTGCCGAAGGCGCGAAGCATAGGTAAGGGGTCTAGGGGCATGCTGCCGCAGGACAAAAATGAAACTTGCACATTCGTTTCCTGCATTTTGATCCGTTTAAGCCACCAGCAGGAACATTTTGAGCCAACAAAAATAATCACTCAACTGCTCTAATAACTAACAAAAGTAAGCCATATATATGTGGATTGATGGTCACCCCGTTTATTATATGAGCAGGAAAGTGCACCTTTACAGCCGCAGATCGAATAATGCCATTTTTTTAACGAAAAGAGATTGATATTTTATAAAAAGTGGGAGTGTAGGAGACTTTTGTAACAAGGAAGAAAAAGCAGGGGATCTCGCGCCAAGGCCAGAGACTTGCAGGCTGTGCATACTTCCCAAGGTAAATTCACATGCAGGCGGCTTACTCCTTGGTGTTACCTTGGAGGAATCATTGGCAATTGTGAAGAATATAAAGATATTCAATCAATCACTACAAAATATTATTTAGACAGTCAACCAGTGCAGCTAAATTAGTTGCAACATATATGCTTAAAGAGCACTGCCTGTTCATGCACAATATCTTTTCATTATGAGCTTAATTTCTTCCTCAAAAGCCAATTTTAAAGCTTGGCCTGTAATTTCAAGTGATAGCAATGATGCACTACGACCATTCTGATCTGGCATATAAATATAATGTAATTAGATATCACATCAAAGTATCTGTCACTTTACTCATAATGTATCATTCTGAGTTAATGGTCAGTCATTCTGTAGCTGCAAAAAGATAAAGAATTTCTCAGTCCATAGGCCAATGCTCATGCTTGCCCTATTATTCCAATGATACAACTCATGCACTTTGACCATTACGATCTGGCATAAGTAAAATGTAATGAAATATCACATCAAATAATCTGTCCGTTTACTCACACTCTTTGAGTAAAACTATCATTATTAGCAAGTGGTCAGTCACTCTTCTGATTTAAGCCTACAAAACACAACATGGTGAGCTGGTTTTAAATTATCAATCACTTTACTAAGCTGCCTTATGATCAATAACCAGTCATTTTGTGCTAGTAAAAAATCATAATAAGAACAATGTTAATATTTAGCCTGTTTTTTTCACTGATAGTACTCATGCACCCTAACTTTTCCACCTACAGCCTGACGAACTGGCACAAGTAAGATGTAATGAGAGATCACACATAATAATCACTTGTTCTACTATATGACCTCATCCAAATATTATGAGAAAATATTAAAAATTTCTCTGTCCAATGTTTGGCCTTTTTTCCGGTTGATTGCACTCATACATCATGGACAACGATGCGTACAGCATGACAAAAATGACACAAGTAAAATATAGATCTTGCATCAAATAACCTATTCCTTTACTGCATGTAACAAAACATGATAAGCAAAGAAATAATGTCCACATTCTAGGGCATACCACATATGCCTTTCGTACAGATAGAATCTATTGCACCCAAGCACAATGCCTTTTTATTTCATGTCTAGAAATATGAGAAAAGTGACACAAGTAAGATGCAAGTAAACCATGCGTTTAAAATTCATACGAGCAACTGGTAAAGCTTATACTTTTCTTTAGCACTGCTCCACTCTTAATGTTGCTTTTCACGCTCCTATGCTGACAACAATGCATGCTCTCTGCTAAAACTTTTCAAACTGTTCAGCTTTTTTGAAACCCACTTAAAGATGCTGACTTGTTTCCCTTGGTTTTTCGAGTGCATAGAAGAGGGCAGGACTTCCAGATGGTTTACAAGATTTATTGCCCAGAAATATTAATGGCTGACGGTCTATACTCGCATGCCGTGTCCCCTTCACCATCGATATCAGCCTCTCCCCCACAGAAGTATGCCTGTTCTAGTGGGGCTGGTCTTGAAAAAAAGTAGCTGCTTGAGGAACATGGGCTGTGAGATCGTCCATGTGTTCCAGCTTTCTTTTTCCAATGCTTTCTTCATTATATTTGTAGGAAGGAATGTCAAACCCTGCCTTAACATCCTGGCGTATCAACACTTGGATTTTTCCTTTGTTGTCTTTGTCCACCAAAACTGTATACTTCTTCTTTGACATACCTTTACCAGATGGCAGCTTGGTTTCTTAGTCTGCCTCCATGCTGAAGAATATTAAATCTGAGATCAGCTTGGTTAATTTTCATTTTTCAAAACTTCGGCACAGCATCAATTGGAACAAAATTCAGGCGTCTGAATAAAACGGATGAATCTTGATTAATGGTAGTTGTGTGATTTCCAGTCAGAATTCTCAGTATGTTGGTCCTTCCTTGACTGGCTTCCGTACTATTTGTTACAATTTTCTTTGTCTGCCCCACAAGTCAACCAATAACATGCTTTGAATAGTGCAGACAGCGACCTGTCTCCCTTCATACACAAAATCGTTGGACAGCTAACTGACCCTGTGCTCTCTTGTTTTGTGTAATAGAATAGAAAAGTCTTGTACACGTTATCAAAGATGACCAAAAACTGGATCAAGTTTCTGCTGTCCACCATGCCGAGTGGTGTGCTTGTAGTAATAGTGGTTATGAAGGTAGTTTGTATGCTCGCCGCCCTCAGATTGAAATCTACCAAGAGAAAATGGCAAGCTGGTCATAAGAGAGGCTCCTGGTCAACCTGATCAGGGGTCTTATTTTGTGCTTTCTTGCATTTCTTTTTGAACATGTCATTCTCATCCCCATATTCATTTTTAAGTGCGAAAACTTATTAGATGAAAGCAACATCCACATTCAAATTTCCGCACTCTTGGAAAAACTTACCTTGGACCTGGGCATAAGGCATACTATCCCCCACTACCTGGCGAAATCTACTTTTGCTTCAGCGAATGTTTCTAGATTGTCACTCTCTTTACTGACCAATTGTCTTTGTATCTGACACATTTCACATTTTACATGTACGCTAACGATACCATCGGGAGACGTATCTGTCCTTCTATTAAAAATATTCAAGCTGGTCATTCAATTAATTATATTAAAGCTAACTTAACACAGGATTTTAACAATATAAGCAACCGGATGTGAATAAGAACAATGACATTGAATGTTATGTCAGGAAAGCAAAAATGCAGGAAACTGGTACGATAAAAAGTAATATCAGATAACATATTGAATGTGAATGCTGAGCACAACAAAATAGAACAGTATAAACCTCAAAAATGCTTCTTGCCAAGGTTCATTCAAACCTCATTTGAGTGCCTCATATAATAGTGGGTAAGGTGTCACAGTAATTAGCGGATTTTACACCTGGATACTGCGTGTTACTGTAAAACACTTAAATGCTTTCATATCGGCGCCATAAACCTTTGGTGTATATTTTAGGGTTGTCCTAACAGCCAGTCACTCAGTATGCGCATCATCAAAATCATAAGCATGCAACACATATCATTCTACTATGTAGAATTTCTGATTTAGTAGTCAGGAGCTATTTTATAAAGTGAAGTGATAGAAAGGGATGCCTTTTTATGAAGAGGTGAGTTTTAAGAGCTGCTACGATGTATACATGCATGGACGGTATGGCAACTGCATTTTCACAAAATTTGAGACTGCTGCCTTCGCAACACAGTTTTAGTACATGTAGAAGAGCTGCTGGTCGTGGGACGACATTCGGCTATAACCAAATCAAGCTTCATAAACCACACTCCATGTTCTGAAGTTGATAGGGAGACTCTGAAACTGGCCAATAAGCGACGTTTGCTCCCTAGAATATGTAATACTTTTAAAACCTGTCTTGGAGAGGGTGCTTTGGAAATAGAACTTTTTAAGCATTTGATTATACACATGCCTATATCATTTTCATCGCATTTAAGTGCAAGAAAGGTGCAAAGGTGATGCCATTCAATTTTTCCATTTTGTGTATGTTATATATCGTAATAACTATATCTTTGTGCATATTTTATCTCAAAACAGAGTCACGATGAGAACCAGGAGACCCACGCTGCTTAAATTATATTAAAGGAAGGAACATAACGATGTTAACACAGTAAGCACATAGTTAAGTGGGATTTTTGGGTGTCGATAAAGTGACGAATCATACAATACACATGTAACTTGTTTATTGTTGCATTCGCCACCTTGTCAGTCAATCAAATGCAATGTAAAGATATTGACATTGCCCTAAAGAAAATTTTTCAGGAGTGTGAACGTGCATGGACAGGAGATAGAGGTTCGACTACTCGCTTGCCCAAAGTCCCGGGGCAAGCTCAAATGCAGTCGGGCAAATTCATTTTAAAGTATCGTTTCGTGTAGGGCAAGTTAGAAATAAACCTTAAAAAAGACGAAGAATCAGAAAGAAAAAGAAAACAAAATCCCTTACTCGCAGGATCTAAAGTAGCGGACGTTGCCCTCCCGGCACGTTTTGCTTGTAAACCAATCTGGTTGTTCAATTTAATATTTTTAATTTCTTGTGACTTATTGTTTCTAGAATGTGATGATATCTTAACTCGTAAGACTTGGACTCATTAACAGAGAATTGTATATGCAAATGTGGCCCGTGACACAAATTAACTAAATAGTTCTAACATATTCTATTTCAGTTAGCTGGCCAAAACGGCGGGGAAGGCTCCTGTCTCTCAGGACAATTTGGGTACATAAGTAACTCGACCTCAGAGTAAGTTACCAATAATTGTAAATCTAAAGCAGGGAGATGCAGATGTCAGCATGTAAAACATTTTTAAGAGTATAATATTCATTGACCTATGTCCACCACCTGCAGATTGTGTTCCTCAGCAGCCATTTGCGGTATCCAAGCTACCTGTTTCAGAATAACAATGCAGCCCTGTGTTCACAAACGTAAAGACTTTTATTTTAGTTTGTGGTACTTAAAGATTAATGAAACAGTTGGGCATTATGATTTTAAAGCAGACGTGGTTTCACACCATTTACCTGTAAATAAACTGTTTTCATTTCTGACAAAAATTGGACACTTACAGCTTGCAAAATACCAGCACCAGCTAAAAAGCACAGGTGTCAATGTAGTGATGAATTGTTTCTCTGTGGCATGTCACAAGACTTAATCTTTATGCGGATATCATGTTCTAGAACTGATTTCGAAGCTACATGTGTATGCGGCCCGCTCTGGGCACTTTTTGTGTCAATGTCAGACGATCTGACCAAACACAGTAATACCAGGCGACTGACGGGACAGCCCTGTATACAATGTGGGAAGCTTGGGCCAAAGGCTTCCCAGGTGAAGCAGTTGAAATCGAAAAACAACTGAATACGCTTCCTCTAACAGTGCTACCATCAAATAAAATATCCAATATGACTCAAATAAGAACAGAGCAACACTTGGGGAGCACATGTAGTTTATTCACCTATGTCCAATATTATGCCAAAGTAAATTTGAAACATACTTGCCAAGCTCCAACGTATTAATAATGTACATACAGCTTGCTCACAACAATACAACATGTCATATGGTTTCTTGAAACTAGCCAAGTTTCTTGAGTTGATTATCCCTCCCGAGTATATTGGGCATCTTGGTTATAAAACAACAGTATTTGATCATAAAGGGTATTTCCCAAACACGCTGCACCTGACTTTGTACATATATTTACCGTTTGTTTCCACAACAGATTTTGGGGGACTTTTCTTTTTGTTGCAACTCTTTCCTATTATTTGATTATTTGATAACAGACAAAATGGCAAAAGGATGATAGAAAAGCGCACTCAGAATCACAGATTCTTAATTCCTGTCAAATATAGGTATGCGAGAAAAAAAGTCCGGCATCGCGTGACACTTGCATATAACACCTTTGACATGCATACGATTTTGGAGATTTTTCCTCCTTACCTGTTGAGGAAACCAACTGGTTCCCTGTTTGTAGTAAACTACATAGCCAATCACTTATGTAAATGCATAAATCTTTGGATATGTCATTATTGTCATGAAACGTTTTATCGCCTCTGTATATACCATTTTTAACGGCACAGGAGTCCATATCAGTTGGCGAGGAGAGAGGAAGACAGAATAAAGGTGAAAACGGTGAGAATTTCTCAATTAGGAGGAATATTAAACGCGGCCAACGCAAAGTGAACCGCCACATTTGGTTTAAGCTGCTTTTTCTATCACATCAACTAATTAATGATCACTGGGATAAATAATATTGTGTAACATAAGAATTGCAATGAAAGTAGACAGTTGTGCACATGGCACCAAGCACTCGTTCGTCTTGAGGACAGCCCTATTTGATTTCACTTGCTGTTTTATCACATCCACCACCTCAAATTTTTTTAAAGATAAATATGATTGTCTAGAATAGTAATTGTAATGTAAGTAGGCAATTTGGGCACATCAAGCTCTTCTACATTATGGGAGTTAAAGTTCCTGGGTTTTCATGTTTTAACACACACCACTGTCCGATAGTATGCCAGCAACTTCCGGTACCTATCGCCTGGTGGAAAATAGGGAACGCACATATCTACTTGGCCACATCCCATTCTAAAAATAGAGAATAGTTCAGTGGTATAGATAAACACCTGGGAAGACCATGATCAACACGGTTGGATGTATATTGGCTGGTACGATGTGGGGTACAGCGCAATGTCGCAGAATTGGGAACTAACCCACCATCCATAGGGCCACGCCGGAAAACATATTTATGTGTGTCATTTTTGATACCATTGTCAACCGGACTCTTCATGGGATTCTTCGGTACACTCTCTTTTCCAATTTATAGCTGCACATAATTCTTTGCTTTACGAAATATTAATTATCCCTTACCACATTTTCCTCGGGCACTTGGTACGTGTGCTATTCCACAACTTTTTTCAGACAACGGAAGACAACCGCTGCGCAGGTCAGACACTCGACAAAAAAATCTTGTCAGTTGTGTTATAACGGCTTTAGTCCCGTATGAAATTATAGGTTGGAGAATAGGAATATCAAAGCGATATCTTGCATAAACACCTCTCCATGTTTATGAGTCTGTGTAACTGCCAAGTACTCCAGCATACGGTTAAAATATAACGCAGTGTTAAGAGTTGCTAGGTCCATCTGTTGCTTGCATACACGATTGAAGATTTGCTCTTAAGGAGGGTGAGGTATAGAAAACCCACACATACCGCTTCTCTCGCCAATACATTGTTACCACAAAGTTTAAATGAGAAAAAAAATTCATACTTTGTAAGTCACAAACCCTTTTAAATATCATGCATATAAAGATGGCTTCATCTGGGTCTTTTGATGAAAAGGCGCTCCAAGGCTGCGCATGGACTTTCCAGCATCAATACCACCAAACAAGCAGTCGCATAAGACACAACAATATGTCCCAAGTACATGTACATCTGAAACACAAATGTCAATGACATGTTTTTCTATCCTGGTGCAATTTACAGAGGAATAAACAAATTATTGTGTTTGTATATGTAAAGCCCAAGTATTGAAATATATGAATGCTAACGGCTCAAACGTATGCACTACGGGGCAGGACAAAATATAATTTAACATTCCAAACCCTTGTGGAAAAACGATGTATACTAAAAGACAAAAGACACACGTCAAATATGTAAATTATAAACACGAGCAATTTCTTGAACTAAATGATGAATATTTATTTATCTGAAAGTTACGTCCTTGATGTTGGCTAAAATAATCATGATGTATACGAACGTTTTACATCGTTGATTTTCTGGTTAAAGCACCCTTCGAATCATATTCAAATGTAACCTTTTCAAAAGTATTTTATCCGTAGACATTACAGGCTTCTTTAGTCTTACTGAGCCACACATAAGAAATGTACAACATGGAAACACAATGGAAAGAGAGTTAACATATATACAAGATAGGTCGAAGTGCATATATTCACATATTTCTATTTAATACCAAACGTTGAGCTGGCAAAAAATGTTATCGCTATGCGCTCCTCAATATAGACCAAACTGTTCCAGTGATACACAACATTTAGATGCAGCTTATTTTCTACGGAAGTTTTCATGATGTAAACACTACTTTAGAGGAAGGGTAGCCCCATACCTCTAGTAGATGAAAAGCGGGGGAGGGGGTCCATGTTAAGCTTTTATCTGTTGCTTGGCTCCCACTTTATGCTTATTAAGCTGATGAGAACAGCGGGTGACTACTATAACTATGTGGTAAACAAAGCAAATGATTAATATCTGCTGTTATCTGGTAATCGGCCACTAATTATATGCCTCTCCACTTAATTGTTTGTCAGTGGTAAAGCGCGACTTCATGCTGTGGCTGAACATATAGCTACTTGTACCTAGTTCTAAGGCAAAGATTCCAGCATGATACTTTTCAATGCGACGGCATATACAATCAGACATATGCCATTATTCTGCCGCCAATGATATTTTGTGTATGCCCGACAATATATATATATATATATATATATATATATATATTGTCGGGCCTATGTAACTGTATTTTTGTCCAGAACTAATGAATAGATTTACGAGTTGGTTGGTAGTTAACCTGCCTGGGGACTTGTAGACCGCATTTTGATCTACAGGTAAAGATTTTTTTTTTTCCATTTTAGTATGGTTCTTGGTATTTTTTCTTTAGAACAACTGGCTGGGTTTCTGCAATGATGAGAGAATGTTCCTCACATAAGCTTCTAAAAAAGTTGACAGGAAAGGCACGGAGTTTTTAATGAACTCATACTATTGGCATCCAACGTAAGAAAGCCCTCTCCTTTGGTTTTGTTTCATACAACCTTAGACATTAATATATCAGGTACAAATATTCCGCAAATTACACTAACTTCAAGCTGCTAGGTCCAGTATCTAGATCACAGTGATATATTTCTGTACTATTCATCTCTCACAATTACGTTATGCTTTGACATTTGGACAGTGTGTCACGAAACCTCTCATGGACAAATGTGACTTTTAAACTGCATTTCCTATGATTAAACTAGTTCACTGGGTCGTGTGTCTTGGTTTTACCGACATGTCCAAAAACCACTTATCTCTGGACTATCCGTTGCCAGTCCTTTTTTTTTAAATTTGACATCACACATACGTGAATATATATGTTATATTATGAGGTAAAATGTTGTCACTAGGTCGAATATCTGGATTAGAGTGACATGCATTTCTTGTTTGCAATTTGCATTGAATTTATTTTATCCCGTAACTGTTTATGAAATAATAGAGATTTCTTGGAAGCATAAAATGCATATATCATAAAACTGTGTGAATAGGTCCAGTGTCTGTGTCATTTATCCCTATATAGCCTATATGTACTATTAGCTCAAAGCTTAGCTTAGCTCTGCTAAGTTCAGGTTATCACTCGGGTTAACATTGAAGCTCAGTTCACGTCCTCTCAGGGACAAAGGGGCGGGACGAGGGGGATATTTCCTGACGACCATGAGCTGTTCCTGCCGCTCTCGTGTTCAAATTTTATGGTTATAGTTTGGCGTAAATTCGGAGATACCAAGATTAATTGCTTTTAGTCTGAGTTGATATGTTCGCGGTATGAGCGGCATGTTATTCTGATAAAGCAATACAACATTATTAGTACATGTTTTGACGCGAAACATGTCTCAACTGATATGTTGGTACGGGACCCTTAAGATTTGCAAATGAAAGTTTGAGGATTGCATTTTTCAATTTTGATTTATTGCCATCTGGGCCATACGTAGCTGCGACAATAAAAAATTGAACATACCATAGTTTCTCCCGTAATATAGAAAAGTTGTCTCGTACTCAGGTAATGGATCCAGATGATCATGGGATGGAAGAGATAAGCACAGTATGTCAGACGACTCAGCGGTACCCACAACTTGCAGCATAGCAGAGAATTAAGTATACCTGTACAAAGAAACATCCGTCGCCATTTGATTCATTGCCACAGCATAGTACCACCACACCAACTTTGAAATTCAAGAATATGTCACGCCCTTGCAAACTTATTCAGATATTTCCTGATGGGTGGGGCGGGAGGTCGTGCAACGCGAAAGTCTTAACTCTTCCAGTGCCAAGTTTTAAACTTAGTCAACAGCTTTTTGTGGCGTGCATTAGAGGCATTAGAAAAGATGTTGACCTTTGCTAGTCTGTTTTATACAAACAAGAGCAACTGGGCCACATCTTCCGTGTATTTCACACCCCCCACCCCCGAGAAAAAATAAAAATAAAATAGACCTCAATCCAATCTCTCTACGCTTTAAATTAATTACCATTTTATCACGTTCGATTCAAAGTTAAGAAATTCCTAGGCCTAATCAGCCAATTAATTTAGAAACAGGTCATCAGCAGGAAACCATCAAGTATGTTTCGCAGCCTTAAATTCCCGGTCATGTCTTTTATATGATGGCGGCTGCTTGGCTTTGTGATTTTGTGGACTGTATGTCTTCTGTCACTTGTAAATCAATCTACTACCCTGACGGTAATTCACAGACATTCCTCGTAAGTAGTTCTCCTCTAGTCCCAGTGGGCACTGAAAGAGTTAACATGATTGTACTTACCTTTGCAGCATGTTAGGTTACAATTGGTAAAAGCTCTTAATGTAAGGTCAATAAACTCTTCTGTGTCAATTTTTTACTTGGCCAACAACTTTTTTCGGCGAGCCTTGGGAACAATGCGCCAGAAGTACACCAATAAAAGCTACTGACCGGGCCAAATTCATGGTTTCGACGACAGCAGACATGTTAGCACTTGTATGAAAAGTCATATTACAATGAATATATGACAGCAGCATTGTACTTTTAGTTCAGAGGACGCCAACTGCTGTCGGAATTGGCAATGAAAGTGATACAGGACTTACTAAAGCACTCAATTTGTTCATGGATACCTTTATGTCTTACGATGTTCGTTTTTTATTCCAGTAATCCTTTCCAGTTTCTGCTGGCTCACTCGGATCTCTGGTTCTCTTTCGTGCATTCGGTGGTTTAAGTTGGTGTTAAAACAATCGTCATGGAAAATACATCGTACACCCTTACACCAGGCTGTTGGTTTTACAATGGCCTATGACAAAAACAGGAAATGTGTACCGCACTCTATATTTTGACTTTGCCCCATGTAATTTTCACATCCCTAACACCTCTTTCAGAAATCCTTGCAGTGTAACACAGATTTACCGATAGTCCGCAGGGCCTTTCGTTATCTGTCGAGAGTCGTATGTCTTATGGTGTGGGTTACTAATGTATGGAAATTGAGACATAAGTATTTCCATCCATCATAACACGACAATGGCCCTTATCATAGCAAATGGAAACACAAAGGGCATTATTTTGGCTCTTTCAATGATGGCCAAGCACAGAAGAAACAAATGTCAATACACCTATCTGACGTCCATTATCGTGCATCCAAAGTGTGTCAGAAATGTCTTCAAAGAGAGTAAACTACTGACGCAAGATGTTATGAGTCAATCCTTACGCCTGTTACATATTTATATTACGGGGTCAACCAGTATTTAATAAATAAATATGAGCCTAGACTTTTCTCTAAAGTCTCCAATTCCACTACATTCAAATTGATTATGTGCCAATATGGATCATCCAAATGAAGCACCACCTCGATCTTATTTGAATGACCTGAAGCCCTAGTTAAGTTTGTGGTAACTACTTTCTTTGGTACAGTCAGAAACAAAACAAGAAAGCTATACCTATTTGTATTATACATGTTTTTGGCGGATTATAGTAGAATTATAGGGGTGGGTATAACAACTTTAATAACACCACCACTACCAACCCCGGTAAATTCCACTGGTGCTCAACGTGGCTAGCAATGCACACAAGAACGTTAATCCAAGATCATTGGCTGGCTATCAATTTTGTTCACAAGCATGTAAATCTATCAATGCCCTGCACTTGGCTGATATCTTGCTGATATTGAGCGATCAATTTCCAGGGATATGGAAGCTATCTACATAACCCAATGGGGCTTCCATCCCATTACTAAGTAGTGTACGTGTCTATTGTGATGCAGCAACTCATGGTGGTGGCCTAAAATGTGCTCTTCTCCCTTACCATGAAGATTCCGATGTGTTGGTGACAGAATAATATCAGTTCTGTGCTAACAATTTGCTTGAATATTAAATTATAATGGGATCCGTCTCAGTGGTTGGCACCAGATGGTTGCTGATCCCAGTCACAGCTATGTTGCCACCACGGGACGACAACAGACAGACCCCTTTGTGAGAAGGGCCAATAAGAAGCTACCAATGTTTATGTCTCAATTTCTGGGTGAAGAAGCATGGTCAACTGGTGCTCCCTCTGTGTTCTGGGAAAGCGTGGAAACCTATGACTACTCTCCAAGTTTTCCTACAATATGGGAGGGCCAGGTTCAGCTGATTATGATGAGCCCACGGAATCCAAAAAGACCCTTAGTGCTTGCTTTTCTAGAACTAAGCCTACTGCCTCCAGGTTCTAAAATATTGCAGACGCTCTTATGTTTACGTTGTACAAACACCTTTCACAAAGCTTGTCCAAAAATCTGAAGCATGGTGGCTATAAGGTGAGCATTGGGGCGTTTATTTTCCACGGAATTGGCAGCAAAAGTCGCCAGAGGGAAACTTTGGTCACTTCCATAAAGGTGTGGGATTACTAGTGGGCCACATTAACTATGTGCTTCAAACCCACGACAGCTTTCTAACAAAATATTTAAAATGTTACGGAATTCCTTTGGCACCAAATTCACAATACAATAGTTTACCTGCAAGGACGTCCTTCCCTTAGTTTTGGCTTTGGATGTTTTGGCCTAGAGATGTCCCACGACAGCTTTCTAACAAAATATTTAAAATGTTACGGAATTCCTTTGGCACCAAATTCACAATAGTTTACCTGCAAGGACGTCCTTCCCTTAGCTTTGGCTTTGGATGTTTTGGCCTAGAGATGTTCCCTCTTTGGATTTCTCTGGCCTCAGAAGAGTATTTTAAAGGGCAGAAAATAGAGTAAAAATGATGTAGAATGTGGATTCTTTTCCTGCACCTGGTGTAACATACCTCCGTATCCACTTATGCAGGCAAATATGATCCAGGCAAGGGCCAGAGCCCACATAAATCCAGCCAAGGCAGAATACAGAGCATTAACATCTGCAGAATAGAGCGTGCCTGATCTGTATTCTCCATATAGACCAAACACAACAGCACCCATCATACTCAAGCTGATGCACCAGAAGACAACGACCAAAACCTGCACATACAAATGAAAACAAACTGTAATCTTTCGGAAAAACATAAACTTTTCTACAACTGTCCTATTTGTTGGCAGTTTTATTCTGACATATTCGAGTATTTCCAATTGTGGAAAAAAATATGCCGTGGTCTCATTCCAATATGCATCAAGATTATACAAATAAACTTTACTCTGGCGGTAATTCAGTTGTTGCTAATGTGAATGTAAAGAACTGAAAATTGTATTGAAATTTAAACATAATTATACAACAAAATTAAAACTGTGGTACCATGTATGTTTGAAATATTGTTGCCTTAATACCTTGTGCATCCTGTAAGTACACTTTGTAAGATGGAGTACATAGCCAAGCACCACACCCACGAGGAAAGGGGCTGCCCTTGTATAGGGACGCATATACAGGAAGTTATCCATTTCACTGGCTTTTTGTGATCTTCAAAACATACCATTCGCAAGTTACCATGCATGCAAATGTATTTTTGTAACCTGGTACAACGAACATCATCTTGTTCTTTACGGTAGCATGGTTTCACTTAACAGAGTAAAATGTAAAGACATTGATAAAGTTAACATGAAATCAACAATTACCAGATGGCATTGTGGTTCACTTTCATTTGAATGAAAGTCGAAATATTTTCACATACACACATGTGTTTATATATAAATATATATACATATATACATATATATATATATATACATATATATATATATATATATATATATATATATATATATATATAAATATACATATATATATATATCTGTGTGTGTGTGTGTGTGTGTGCGCGCGCCTTTACCAACTATTTTGTACTTTTTAAAAATCGATAGCTGCCAAGGCATAACAGCAATGACACCCAATAAAGGCATTCGTTAGATGTGACAATGACGCAGAAATATTCATGAGAACCATAAAAACATAGGCCCAGATCCAACCTGCAATGGTTTATAGGTGTTTTGCTGTAAACCAAAACTACAATGGAAGCAAAGATCAAGCATGGAGAAATGTTTATTAAAACTTTACATGCCGAAAAACACTAAGCACTCATTCAGAATGAAACTGTTGCTCACACAATGTAGCATCCATGTTCCATTGCGAGTGCGACGAAAATAATTCAAAAAGTCTTCATGATTTGAACCGAAAATAGTACTTACTGCTTGTAAATATAATCCATATAATCAGGAAGCGCATTGAAGTATCTCGCTATGCCACCCCTGGTGGCAAGACAGAACAACAGCAGCAAACCTACCAGACCAATCCCAACATATCGACGTCTGCAACACATGTATATTTTGGTAGGTAACCCCATCATGAGAAAGTGTTGTAGTTTGTATTCCATTATGACATTTTTTCTAGGAAAACCCACTGATATACTAAAATCGTTCTGCGAAAGGAGCACTGCATTTAACTCGTATAGCCAATTCAGACAAAGAATGATGAGCTGTGAATTCCAAATCTACATACGGATACGCGATTCAAAATCTTTGTGAACGACACATTCTTTCAGGTACCGGCATACATAGGCGGTACAAAAAAATCAATGATACAGCGGAGTCGTTGTTTGTCATTTTTGTGCAGTAGTACAAAGTTCTACAGGCTTACAAAAGTCATACTTTTACCACTTTTCATCAGTCACTATGTTATGCTGCATGAACTTTTCTGGCGAGCGTGAAATCAATGGTTGAGAAAGTTAAGGCTGCCTTTAAGGAGTCAAAAATCATAAACGGGCGTCTTTAAGGAATCGAACCTTTTTATTGTTGCCAAAGATCCTAAAGCTTTAGGGTAATCTTTAAGGATTCCAAAATCTGTAAGGCTGTCTTAGAAAAAACTGAGTTGTTAGGGAGTCTTCAACATATTGCATCTTTAAGTTTGCTGAGTTTCTCTCAGGAGACACATTCCTGGCTTGTGATACACGCGTCCATCCACAGGGCCCACTAAAGAACCTCGAATGTGTTGTATGAAGCCCGCAAGAGGGCAGTTATAGAATAAAGCGTGCACATAAATATATAACCCGTTTTATTGTAAAACTGTCAATAGTTGTAACTCTTGATGCTTTAAGAAAGGGACAAACTTGGTTGTTGGTTATTCGTCCTAACGGTCGTTGTGTTGAAACAAATGAAATGGGTATCCCTGCCAGATCCACTCAACCATTGGATAGGCTGGTGCCGCCTTTAAGACGTTGACCCCCCAAGGCACGAAAATCGCGTCCGACGTTAATACTTACACGGCCTAGGGCATGAAACGTACGTCTGGCCTTGGAGGTATGGGATCGTTGAAGAATGATCTTAAAGGGTCGAATCTTTTAAGAAACTGTCTTTAAGGAAGACAATTTTGGACGACTATTACACTCTGCATGTGACCTTGACCTTAACCGACAACACGACAAGACTCGTAAGTATAAAAATATATCTGTATCATGGGAGATGTGTTGATCGGACTGCCCAACTCTATAAACTAAAGTGGCTCAAACTAAATCTTTCCAAATGGGAAATGTATCTATTGCAAACTCCCTGCTTGCGCTCCATATCATATAGCATTGTAAGAGCTACATCTTAATATTAGTGTTAACAAGGATATCCATCTATATACTTTTTAACAAACATGCGGAATATGTGCTTGTTTGCCTGCAGTAAGCTTATTGCACTGCACTCAGATAATTACAGAATCTCAAATATATACTTTTACGTATGCATCGGTGTGTGTATTTCTGTAAAGACAACGGATTTAGTGTGAGAGAACAACACTTGGCATTTCGACATATGTTGGCATATATAAAAACCCTACATATAAGTACACAAGGACAGAAACAAAAGGAAAATAACAAAGAAAAACAGAGTACAAAAAGACCTGGCCTCACGCCTATAGCTTGCTACTTCCTTTTGAGCACAATAAATGGTTATATCAGATCTCGCCTGTATTTGTACTTGTTGCATGATCAGCTTAGTCTAGTTTGCAAGTCTGAAAAAAATTCCATTTTAAGTCAGCATACTGCAGTCAAATTATTTTCGTCTTGTTTCCGTTTGAAAAACAACGAAAACAGATGCGACAGAAGACCATGCCGTATACAAATATGCATTCTCTAACATTTTGAAGAAGCTTCGTGTCTCTCTTACCGTAGGTGGCCTTATATTACGAGTATACCGATTGGAAGTAACTTTTTTGATGTAGGTACCTGTACAACAGGAAAATCAAAAGTGGACTGGTGATGTACAGTTGCATATCGATCGCCAAGTACCATGACCACGGCATACACTGGAAAATATAATAATATATCATGCAAACAAAAAGGGCAAAATTAAAAAATGATACAAAATTTCCAAACAACATATAAACCAACGAAAATAAAAAAAGCACGAGATCTGCGCAATTCAGGTTACAGACTAAATCCTGTTTTGAAGGTTGACCAGTGGACAATGAGATAAGTTTTGAAGGCCTAAAATCGGGACAACGTTGGGAAACAATTATAGAAATTTAAAAAGGAAATCCTAAATTTCGTAATATCGGCACAAACTGAGTCGAAATTTAAACTGTCCAAACATTTAATTATTTAAAAAGACTTCATGCAGTTAGCAACTATTTCATGAACAACTTTTCCGTTCTTTGCACCTGATACTAAAATATTGACTCCAAATTAGAACTTAGGTGTAATTGCCAGTTTTGAAATTTTATACTCTTCCTACGTCGATCTGTCTAATTTTTCTCATACACTTTTATTCATTAAAGAAGCTTATCTTGCCGCAAATGAGTGCTTGTCTTCATTCTAAAACTCCGGTATTCTTTCTATAGCAATATTTGAGGAACATAAATTCCTCAAATGTTACGTTTCTATAGATGTGCTTCATATTTTTGCATTAAAGACCTGTCGTGTTGCACATCAAGATAATTCAGTCACCTGATAATGCCTGGTCCCTGTGTGAAATATATTTGCCCGACCACCCTTTTCCTAAGAACAGCTCTCTTTCAAGTGGGCTTTTTCCTCATTTCCCGTGGCACCTCAACTTGTAAATTTGTAACTTTTCGGAATAAGCAGATTCTTCAACTGCATGTATTGGACACAAAAACAGTTTTACATGATGATGTAAAGTGGTTGGTCGACAAAAGCTGTTACCAGTATCAATGGATGTAGGCTGTCAAATTCCATTTTGAACCATTTTTGTATCAGTATAATTTCATATATCATACACCTTGTTATGCATGAGGAAATTACAGTGCATCTTGGTCAAAATAAAAACTTTCCAATCTAAAAAAGAAACACTCTGGGTTAACAGTTGATTTTGCACACATATTCAAGCAAATGTATACAATGAATTGTGGACTTACACTTCTTGTTCCAGTCTGTTTGTTCGGAAAGAAGTTATTCACATACAGAAGATTAGTCCACCATAACTTTTGGCACTGTCCTGTATATCCCAGTAGAGAGAGGCCATCCCAAAATGGTCCATCAGTAAATTGGTTGAACAATGTGGTCCATATGAGAACCGCAAACATTAGCACAGGAGTCAATCTGAAATACAGGCACTCATACTGCAGTGTTTTCCCATTGGCCAGCAGGCAACCTATGGCTGCATATTTTGTTATATGCAAACATTATATTCTTCACGGTGACAATTCCATATTAAGTTGTTACCCATTCGTCATAAGTTTACATTACATTACTGACATATAGCTCTCATAAAATGTCATATCATTCACCATCCGTGGAACTCAAATACAATAGCTAAGAAAACTTAAGGAAATATTTCGCACATTCCATCCCATACGATCATCAACTGATTAAAAAAAAAACAACAACAAATGGGAACCTAACATGCAGTATACATTACCCCACGGGATATTAAGACTCCTTGTAGCAAGAATAAGCTGCCTTAGCTTGATGTTTATATGTTAGTCTGAAGTCTCAATGAAGCAGACAGCACAATGGTGCGAGCATTAGATTTCGAAGTTCAAATCACAATGGTATTTTATGTATACAGATATAAAATTATGGAGTGACATATTAAGATAATTAAGCACCTAATTTTCAGTTATTATTTTTTTGTTTCTTTGTTTATTTAATTGTTTGTTTATTTATTTATTTATTTATTTATTTATTTATTTATTTATTTATCTATTTATCTATCTATATATCTATCTATCTATTTATTCATTCATTCATTATTATCATCATCATCATCATCAGTAGTAGTAGTAGTAGTAGTAGTAGTAGTAGTAGTAGTAGTAGTAGTAGTAGTAGTAGTAGTAGTAGTAGTAGTAGTAGTAGTAGTAGTAGTAGTAGTAGTAGTAGTAGTAGTAGTAGTAGTAGTAGTAGTAGTAGTAGTATTTTGTGGACTCTAGGCGATCAAAATACATTATATACTCCGGAATACAAAATTAATTTCGGACTTGATTATTTTTATTTTGATATTTTTTGTATGATGGCATATGAAAACGTCCTTCAGATACCGAAGTATACCCGTGACTACTGTACGTTTTCGTCTGAAAAGTAGCCTAATTTTGCAGTATTTTGGCCATTCATTTTTAAGTTCATATTTCACTTTCAACACAAAATGATGTCTGCATGTCTATTATGGCTTCAGATATTCAATCAAATGTAACTCCAAATATTCCACTGTGCAAAAATTTACTTCTAGGTATAAAAGCACCAGATGTACCTCATCATGAAAACAAGGAAGTTGAATACTGTTCCTTACTTTTGCCCTCCACCTGATTTGCATAACCTTAAACTCTGTGGGAAGTCTGACTCAAGGTAGATATTTGTATCATTTGTGTTAAATCCGGAAAATTCTAAGTCTAAAAATGAATGACATGACTTGTTTAGTAAAAACCTGGATGTTCTAACAATATACCACTGAGTCTGCGTTGAGCTCATATTGTCGTAACAACGGTAGCACGAGCGCCGATTCCCCTACAATCACTCGCTGCATCTGAGTTTGTTGTCATCAACATCACAGTTTTTGGTCATTAAACACAATTATGACAATTAAACGTAAAGCCTATCCGCTAATGCCGACCACCTGGATTATGTGACCACTTTGGATTGGCGACAGGGGAGGTCTTAAATAGCATGCACAACAGCATTGTGCAAAATAAAATGGTTTGTGTTCATGTCCCTGGTTTTAATTGGCACAACAGCTGATCTGGTCCAGATTTTAATACCTTTGTACTGGTCAATCGTGCATTCAAAGTATGTCGATGCCGTACCGTATGTAGAGGTAACGTATAATCGATCTTGCTTTTCTTTTTCCTGATAATATTGAAAATTATATGTTTTTTTACAATGATTATATTATTCTTGTTCTTAACTGGAAAGCACACATCATATGATACTTTAGCGTTTTTGGGTGCGTTAATCATATTAAATACAATGTCATACGAAAGTCACAATTAGCTCTGACTATATGTCCCAAAAAACTGGCATTATCTTTGAAAAATGATAAAACTGACTAAACATATAACATATACTGTCCTGTACTTAGCCGATGTATATACACAAAATGAAGTGGTCCTGTGACCGATGTAAAAGGGTCAAGGTAACCTTTTTCCAACCTGCCAAGAACATAACCAGGGAGATGGCGGAATAGTCAAAGACCCGTTTCAAAATCAAACAAACAGTTTTCAGGTTATCAGATGAACAACAACATTCATGAAGACAGCCCGGTAACATTGTGAATGTTTAGGCCACCCATGCATTGTGTACATGCGTCCCACAACTAGGATCACCAGCATCAAAGTCCAAGCTGAAACTCTTTTCAAGTTCTCAGTTGGCCATGTGCTTTCGGGAAAATGATTTTGAAAAGATTTTGCCACAACAAAATGATAAACAAATAATAAAAGAATATTTGGACCACGACCATTTACACAAAACTTATGTCCCTTTGTATTTTTTCGGATCCAAAGCATCACTACATTGGCATTACTTGGTTCAACCCAAGTTTTAACAAAATATGAGATATGGTTTTGGAGACGAAATCAAAAATAGCAAAACAGTATACATGAAATGCAAAAGAATGTCAGTGCCATTTGTTGGATAAATTAAGGTCTACGGGTCCCAAAAGGCGTTCCCATGCGGTATCAAAACAATGTCCCTCTGGTTTCGGAGAAAAGGACTTAACAAGATTTTGCCAAAGAATTTTTGTTCAAAAATCGATGGAGTATGACCAGTTAAAAAACCCTCGCTACAGACTTGCCTACGGTACAGCTCCATCGAGCTTCGAGAAAATCTAATTGACTGTTTTGGAGAAAGGAGTTAAATATATAAATTGTGATAGACGGAAGGACATAATCACGATTAACAGAACACCACCACCTATGGTGCGACCTCAGCTGACATGTCAGCTCAGTAAAGACTTAATTACCTTTTTTAATTGCTTGTGCGTGACTATTCGAGCAAACTAGTCTGAGACCACACCCAAGGAATCCCAAATTCGAATTACCATTGCAATCGTAATTGACTACCAGGCACTGAATAGGAGAGTATACATAAACCATAAAGTATCCATATCAAAAGATTTCCTTAAGAAGCAGATATGCACGTATAATGCCATATGGTCAGCAAATGTCTGGCCCCTGCCACAGGGAACACCCGCCCACCTTCATTATAATCAGAGACACAATTCTGGAGAAGCTGAAAATAGTTTTAACCTCTAAAGTTCACAACAATAAAAATCACTGGAGCGCAACCATTTGGAGACTTATGGTAAACATCTATCTATGGTACACCCCCAGACAGGTTTAAATTGGATCTTGCCCACAGTAATTGGGAGGTCGAAATGTGAATTCTAAAAAGGTGGATGAACTTATGGCACACGGCAGACCACCGAGGACAGGTCGTTCTTTATGTCTGTCAGCTAAGCTAAAAAGGAACTTTTCGATTATGTTTAACACATATTTAACCATGAAGAGCAGCTCATTCCAAAGATGGGAATAGCTATGGGTACAACATGCAACAAAGAGTTCTTGGGCAATTATAAAAACACGGAACCAACAGTTAAAAGTGGTGAAAAACAGCTTAAATGCGGGTGTAAAAAATAATGTACGGAGATGAGGTTTAGTGTAAGGTACACGAATGTTGAGACAAGCAGCAGTGTCTACAGACAGATGAAAGATATATGCCCCATTGCGATACAAAGCTAGAGAAACAAACATTATGCTAAAATAGGTGAGTACGCTATATATATGAAAATTTTACACTTGTAAGTAAGAAATAGGTTACCTACCTCCAGTATCTATGCACATAGACTTTCAACCAAAATTTCAACCAGTTCCATCCTCCTTGGATATCAGGCAGTTGTGGTAAAGTCAGATAGGTCACCAGCAAACCTCTGTAGTAGTAATAGTAGTAGTAGTCTTAGTAGTAGTAGTATTAGTAGTACTAATAATATTAGCAGTAGTAGTAGTATGAGTACATTTTATCATTTAAAATTGAAAACTCATCTGTAGTTTGTGTTCCGTTTGAGTACATGCAACCTTCAAATGCATATTGATAAAGAAACACATTGTTAGAATTTCTTCTGTACTTCATAGAATTGCAACCAAACTGACTGTGTTCAGAATGCTGGAAATATTTTGCCATGTAATCTACTTTGTGAACCTGATAGAAATTAGCTAATTGACTTTGTTTACCGAAAGTTAAGTCATGTGAGTCTATTTGACATCAATAACACCATTGTTAAAAGCTGTGGAATACACTGATTTTTATTTGAATACATTTATGTCATAAGACTGTGCAAAACTGCATAGCTGCTCGAGCAGACGTGCTCATGGGGGCTAAACTTGCCGTGTCGGAATTTTTGATAAATATAGTAGGCAAAGCATCATCGTTTAGTTTCTGGTTCTACGGGAAATAAAAAAAGACCTATATTTGAACTCCATTTGTACGTGGGCTCAAACTGGTCCTCGCGAAAATGTGCGCTGCACAGAGCTGATGTACTTGATAGGCCACTCCATTCTGTCCTGTGGAGTTTCACCTAACGCGTCCATGGTATTTTTAACTTTGAAGCCCTGGGAAACATTAATGGATGCACTTTGTCCTTGTGTGTATTATCACAACCCACTGGAATACATGTTGTGGGCATCTTGGCAGATGCATGGACCCAGAATGCTGGTTTGGGACCCAATTTGGGGCCCATTTTAATCCCATTGGTACACTGTTTGCCATTGCTCTGCAGTACAGTGTCAACCCTAAACACATCTGGCAATCTTGTCAGGACGTCATCAGTCGGGCCGCCATACAATGAGTGGAGAACAACAAAGAAGCACGACTTTGCGGATGAAATAAACTCGCGATTTCCCCCGACAGAAAGGCTCAATAAAAGTAGCTTCCATAGAAGTATTGTATTTTGCCCGATCATTAGTTTTGTATTCACTTTGTAACACGTACTGCAGGATTGAAACTTTTCTGTCTAAAACCCCCAATATCCACATTCATCCTTCTGTTTAACAATTTGATTCCAGGTTATTTTTGGTTATATGTGTTGCATTATCAATAGCAGTCAAATAAAAAAACTCTAAGTATTATATAATGATCGTTTTTCTATTGCATATTTATCTGGGGGAAATATATCAAGAACAAGAGGACAATAATAGTCTTTTGCTGTGTGGCCAGCTTTAAATTATGAAAAGAAAAAATATGTTCAGTGGGAGTATTTCTAGATTAATTTCGAAGAACTTGTGAAAGCAGCCTCCTGCTTGTATTCAAAAGAAACCCTAGCAAAAAAGAAGAGAGGAAAAACCAGAAGGTGGTAATAACGGCAATAGTTTGACCCCTGGTTACTTGTGTCAAATATCATAGATACCAAATTTATCAGCGTCTTTTCATGTTGAACTGGACTCATTCGTCATAGTCATTTACTAGTCATGGGGTGTGAACGCTTACCCTCAAACGAGCGATTCTTGATAAGCACTTTGTATATTATATTTGAAAGTTATTCATACAGATCCATAAATAATCACAATGCCACCTGGCGGGCAACTTTGTGGTGCTCTGCCATTTGAATACCCACACCAAAGGACCATAAAAAAGTAGGAAATATAAAATTCAAAACTAATTTTTCCTTAGGTATTCATTCGTGAATCATGTTAATAGTGCACGTAATTTGTAAAAGAGCCCTGGGGATCATGTCAGTGCCAATTGTGTTGGTTTTGTTTTCGAAAACCCAGGTACACGGTACTATCGATATTATGTTTTACTTTCTGATTCTTAAGTCTCAACAAGCAGATCTAGTGCTTCTCGTCGCATATTACCCTGTGCAAGACCAGTGTCTTTGATTCTGTATCTGTTTTTATTTATTTATTTATTTATTTTTTTTTTTGTGGGGAGGGAGGTTAATCTCGGTGCAATTAAAATCGTTGCATCGCCATTAGAATGTGCAAATAGACCACACACGATGGAACAACAGTACCAAGAGTGAAATGTGAACCAACCACCGGGACAATTTGGCCCCACAAAAATATTTAAGAAATAACTTTAAGGCTCAAACATGAAATATAAATGCAGTCCATTGCTTATAGTTGTATTTCTATCCTTTGTTATACTCTGAAATGTGAACAATTTGACTTGTATATGCACATTCTTTGGAGAACAGCGTGATGCTACAATTGTTGCTAGACAGCGTAACAGACAAATATGAAAAGCAGGCAAAGAGTTCACAAGTTTGCTCAAAGTTTTCTTCTTCACAAATATATGTATAAATCAAATGCTTACAGTCCATCATTTAAGGTTTAACCAGAACAATTAACTGGCGGCGTGCGGCTCTTATGATCTCAGGCACGCAAGTCATCACTTGGAAAAAAAAAAAACGTTTTGCCCCCATGAGCCTTTGCCTTGCACTTAACAAATATGGTCACCGCCGCCGATAGTTTAGATTTCGTGGTTCCCTTACCCATCAAAATGTACGGTACTTTGAATCATAGTGCGTCGTGAAGGGGCCATTGCGGTTAAACACAGGTAAAACGCATTTGCTGTTCCTAATCTCCAATTGCTAAAGACCAAACCATATGTAAATATATAGTCCCACCATGTAGTGGAAGCTTTAGCAGATTACCATACAAAGCTGTTCAAATTTAGTGATAACCTATTATGAAAGATCCAGCTAATACTATTATGATTTCATCTGTTAATTGTGATCTTGTTATACAGCTTCTTGAAAAAAGGTTTACTGCTTACGTTAACAATAAGAAGGAGTCGACGGCATATGCAGCACTCGGTACAATCTGGAAAAGCCATGTCTTGAACAAGTGTGGAAGGATGGTCTGATTCTCTGAAATGTTTGAAACAAAATATTCTTAGACGTATAAGTTCAAAACACAGGATAATTTTGAACTTAAACAACTAGTGCAATTTTGTATAAAGGCCTTGCCATATGTGAGTAAACCAAATTGTTGCCACACGTAAATGAATGAACCAACGGATGCACGATTTAAATTCTTAAACAAGATCAATGTGTCCTGGTTATTGATTTTGTCACAGGTTACATAGACTTTAGCACCTAGCCAGATCTTAGGCTTTATTTAGCAAGCTTCACAATAAATCTAACATGCGATATTGCAAACTAAACGATATGGGGGACTCCTTTCTTCCATCTAGTATTCTCCGTTGGAACAACTTACTACTCGATATCAGAGAGTCTGCGTCACTTGATATCTTCAAATCTAAATTAAAATCGACCTTATTATCTGTTGACCCCATACCCTCCTACTTTTCATACGGTAAGCGCTTTCCAAACATCTGTCACACTCAGTTGCGCCTTGGTTTTTCTAAGCTTAACTCCCATCTCCACAAATTAAACATAGTCCAATCACCTGCCTGCTCTTGCTCCAACCAAAATGAAGACATTTATCACTTTTTCCTGACCTGTCCCAAATTCTTAGTGCTTAGGCAAGCTTTACTGGATACAGTGTGTCACATCCTAGCACCTGGTGTACATCCAAATCTCTTAGTTCACTTAGCTATTGACATACTCATACAATACTTCAAAGAAAGCAACTCAGAACTCAGTGATGATGTTAATTACCAAATATTTGAAACTGTGCAGACCTACATCGTGAACACGAGACGCTTTGAATTTTAAGCCATTTTCTAGTGTATTATATTGATATGTCAGATTTTTTTCAGCTGTCAACGTTTGCGATTTGTTCTCGATTCAATTGTGTCGAATATTTATGTCAAACCACATGCCAATTCATAGATTGTATGTCCTGTGTGTATTGTAAATTCTTTGTGCGTCATCTTGTTGTGGAGAGCCTCCAGATTAGTTATTTGTAACTATTTAGGCAATCCATGTGAAATAAATATGTTTAAAATAAAATAAATCTATTGACTACGTCATGACATTCTTGCAATTTGGAAAATTATCGCAAACATAAACAAGCACACGTGTGTAATGACCTCTATTTGATCTGGATCGTGGCCAGGCCACGTTACCTATTCATGTCCCATGCATTGCCCACCTTTAAAGTACTTAAAAACATAACAGAGTGAACTGATAGCGTGGCAATCGCCTATGGTTGTGAAACATCATGATGACGGGCCAATTACTTACGAACAAAAACTGGGAACGTAAACATGTAAGTGTGGCCTAAGATAATCCACCACATACTAAGAACCCGGATACCATGTAAGCACTGCAGTGGTCCCTGACGTTTGTCTGCCGTGAAGATCTGATTGAAGTTAGTCCGAATTGAAAAAATTAACAACAGGCGACCAAATATTCCTGAAATGTGAAAAAACACACACACTGAAGTTATTTAGCAAAATTGTTGATTGCTATGAAAGGAACATAAGCAAATCACTTAGTGTTGAATATGCCAATACTGTCAGAATTTATGTTCATGCACATGGAATAGACATAAATATGCCGAAGCATGAATAATAGGTTTTCCTTATGTGGGTGATCCCATGCCTTTTTGTTGGTAAGTGTGATAGTTTGGAACATGTGCGGCTGTTACTGAAATATAGGAGGCCAACAAATGCGTTATTTAATCTGACCAAACGGGAAAAATGCATTTAAAACGTGTCACGGTTCGTGATACGAAGTGCCGAGAAACGACCATTGATTGTGACATATATCTCTGCATATGCCAGCAATCTGAAGTTGCCGATTTTGTGCAGGACAGGTCAGTGAAAGATGAACATACCCTTAACAAGTTATAGGCAGTGACCACTCTTTTCAGCAAAAATCGCCACAGTAACCCCAACGTGATTCCCCAAATGAAAAGAAAAAAGGCACTGCAGGATGAAATAAGTGCAGTCTGTTCAGCGGCAGAATCTTAAAAGATGTTGGTCCAATGTTGGAGACCACCATGAGGCTTCAAAGATTACATAAAGTTATTTACAAGAATGCACTATGCAGGGAGCCGTCTTTATTGGCAACATCAAAGTTCGTCTCGTGTGCAAAGGCCGAGACGTTAACTAAAACTCAAATACATTATTTAACCTTGAAAACTAGGTCAATGGCATAATATATAATATATAGTACATTAACAGTCACAACCTGGTGAGTATCCACGTCCCAGTTTCAATAGCACCCACTCCGTTACCTAACCCAATTTATCTCCGCTACCATATGATTTTGGAGATTGAGTAAAGATCGCACCGATGCGTAAGTTAAGAGCTTAGTGGTCCCAGATATGTCCCTGTATGATTTGCATGCACTCTACTAAGAGATACATCAAAACATTTTTATAGGTCTTTCCCATAAATGAAGACACGCTTTCATACTTCAAAATGCATAAGCGCCACCTTGGGAAGAATATTTAACAGCGATCCAAGCTACGTAGAACGGCTGCCAGTGTCAACATGACCAGTGCTGCCCCTCAACTTACGCGAAAGTATTGTATTTGTATTTTTTTTGTCCAGAACCACTTCCTGGTAGTCATTACCTTATTCCATAATCCGAACTCTTTACTCTTCATAAGCTAACCTATCACAGTCTTACCTGTATACGTATGGAACTTCTTTTGCCCATATTGCACATGTTCTTCTGAAGAAATTCGACATAGGCTGTATTAGCCCAAATAAATTAAAGGGTCTTTAGATGATAACTGCTCAGAACGTGTTTCGGAGCCTACGCCCGCACATGTTTCTCTGAGTAGCGGCTCCATGTCTAAGCTAAATATTCAGCAAAGACAACCAACACAGTAATGAATAAATATGTAGCAAACTAAGGCAGCGCTTATGCAATATCTATGAACTGAAGTGGTCAGAGCAAATTCATACCGAAGATGAAAGTACACACAAATTGCGTACATATTGGAAATTTAAAAAAAGATTTTAGGATGGAAATATGGAAAATAGGACTTGCATATGTATATAGGTTAAACAGGGACAGTTAGCTCATGGAGAGTAAAGAGTTCGGACTGCGGAATAGGGTAAGGACTGCTAGGAAGTGGTTCTGGACAAAAAGACACAAATTCAATCTTGTGTAACATTCCAGTCAATAAAAGTAATAATCTCACTACATTACGTGTAAGTCGGCAATTTGGATATTGCAGTGGGGAGATACACAAGATCCAAAACACCATTAGAATTACGTAAGTGTCGGTTGTGCAATATGGACGTAGTAGAAGATGGACAACACTTTATTCTGGACTGTAATTTGTATTCTGACATTGGAGAAGAATTACGTAGTAACCTTACCCAGTGCTGTGTGAACTTCAGAGATCTCTCATAATCAGAAAAATTTCATTTTATTATGTATTTAGGCAACAGCAGATTATCTTAATATAAACCAGTGTTGCATTATACCAGCTGCGCATTTGAAAAACGCCCCTGTACTATGGGTCATACTTATCTACGAAACAATGTGATTATTTTGTATATAGGGTCTATCCTGATATGGTGGACAAAAATGGCTGGTACGATGGAGCACTTGATATTAGGGAGGGTTGACAGTCCAACATGTGCATGTAATCTCTCATGTTTCTATATGGAACACCGCGTATATAAGTTGAATTGATAGACCTCGTTAAGGGTTTCGTTAAAGCATTTAAATATAAGTTATCTGTGTGTATGTAGATTAGTTCATGACTACACTGTATACAATGTACGGTTCATGTCAATATAGTTTATTTCACAATATGAACGTGGCAAATGATGAATTGCTAAATAAGAAAGTTTCGTTTATCAATGCAGCCCTTCATTATGAATGAAGAATACCTGTCAAACCAAAAACTATTACTGAATTTGTATGCTACAAGTTCAGATAAGAACAATTTGACCTACCCCTGAAACAGTATGTACCTGTTCTAGCTGGATAACTTACTTGTTTAAACCACCTGCCAGTGTATAACTGAAGTAGTAACAAAGTGGGGCATTATATTTAGTGTCAGTGACTGTAAAATAAACGGTTGCAGTTGGAGCACCTGTACAAACCAAGGGAGACCTAACAAGCACTGCGACAATTGACATCCAGCACCACAAATGGTTCTGGAATGTCATTATTAATACTATATTCATAAATATGTTATCATCAGTCATGGAGTGACAGTACGTCAACACAGCTGATCAAGTCTCCCAACTGGCTTCTGAGTGTGGGGACCAATGGAAGGGGGAAATTAAGCCTATTGAGTCATATAATCACAATGATCACTGTTTGTTTGTGTGCCTCACAGAGGTTGCATACTAAGTATGACTTGTCAACGACGCTTTTCAAAAGACAAGTTGGATTTTCATGAAGGACCGAACACAGCATGGCAAATGATTCTGATATGTCGAAATGTAAATTGAACATATGACAGATGGTCCAGACAAATGATGGAAACGCGACGGTAATCACTCAACCAACTACTACGTTAGCCAATCTGGAAATGCAAAATATACCTCTACGCGTGTCATGTTTTGCTATGTGTGAGTTGATGGTATCAGGTTCCTCCGAAATCTCTGAGTCCGAGGTAGAATCAAACATCTGTCGTCCTGTCTCAACCTGAAGAGAACCATAGTTCGTCTGATTTGTGGTCAATAGTGTGAGACGCTGACATGTACACATATCGTACATAGTCGCAACTGCCGCCAAAAGTACCAAGAGGCCACACAGTGATCTGTGGAAAAAAATTTTCTCAGTTTAAATACGTCGCGTCTTTCTAGTTTTAAACAAGTGCCTCCGGCTATGCCAAGGTAACAAATTGTACTGACATAAAAACAGGTAATGTGCAAAAGGGGAAAGAACATCTGTTTTAAACATGTTTCAACACATGTCCAATTTACCGAAGGCCTAACAAAAATATATCTGTGGTTCCGGTTACCTGACAGACCCTACTAAAAAGACCCAACCCTAAAATTAATGGAACGAAAAAAGTACACGTATTTTTAAGCTGCCTTTCCCTAATAAATATTGATCGACCCAGGCCAGTGCCAGAAACTCAGAGACCCAAGTGGTCCAAAAGAGTACATTTTTTTTTCAGTGGACTTGAGGCATATGTGGCCCAAAGGGTCAAAGCAAGCGCCTCAAGGCATGGGGTGGTCTCGGGGCACCCCCGTCTTCCCCTTCCCCGAAAAATTTCGAATTTGAGCACGCAAAATAGTGAATCCTGTTGAGTGTCGAGTGCCAAATCTTGCCCTGGAAATCAGCAAACTTTAGTAAATATTGAATTTAAAAGAAGACTACCGCCACGTTATCAATTAAGATGGCACAATTTTTGTATATGTACATGTTACGCTTTAGGGAATTTTCGCACACAAATTCACAAAGAAAATTTTCTCTACAAAAGCAAGAGAAAAAAATCATTAAGGTAATCACAAGGCTTAAATGTACTAAACTTTTATCACTGAATGTTGATTGATTGATAATATTATATTCACAAATATGCCAGCATTGTGCAATATAATTGCTGAAAGCGCACCAAACTATGATGCATGGAATGAAAAAAAAAATTAATGCCTAGGGAATCTTGCGTTGGCTTTCTATGGTGGACCACAATATGAAAATAGCAAGTGTGAAATCAGAAAAAAATATTAAGTCGCTGTACACAGGTTTGTTGCTGAAATACTTTAATCATTTATGAATTAAAAGATAGATATAAATTTTCAATAACTTAATATATATATATATATATATATATATATATATATATATATATATATATATATATATATATGTGTGTGTATATATATATATATATATGTATATATATATATAAATATATAAAGATATATATATATATATATCAGCACCAAAGGCATAAATTTTATAACTCTAATATACTGAAATAATAGATATATAACGCGTCCCCTCTCCAGTACACCTATCTCATGGCAGTCATGCATCAAGAATGATTTCAATTTTTTTTTTTTTTTTTTTTGGTGAAAAGGATCTTTACAGTTTTGCCAACATTTCCGGATTGCCCCTGAGACTCCCGGAATTTTATGCTGAAATTTCTTGAGAAAAAAAAAAGAGATTTTGCGCGTTTTTAGCCACTTCCTTGAATTTCATCAATATTTTCCTTCAATATTATTATTATATATTATATACATTTTTCAATATCCCTGACTTTTTACTTTCAACCTCCCGGATTTCTAGCGTAGCAGGTTGGCAACACTGAACTTTCATTCACTTTCTTTGGTATACCCTGTCAGTTTCTGCATGGTATTATCATGAAGCAGTACTACCTGCTATTACTGAACCTGGTCCCCACTTGTTTTCCTTGGCACGGGCGCTTTTGCAACGTTAAAAGACCTGACGGAACGACCACAGTGCTGTCCAACTGGGAATCTCCTAGCAGCACATTTAGATTCCCTAGAGCATTTTCTCAACTTCTGCACGAGAAACTTTATTTTGGATAAATTCTAAAGCATTTTTCAAGAATTGTGATGCAAAATTCTGCTCTAATGCTCCAGTTGGACAGTCCCCGACCAGCTGCAACGCGCGACCAACGACCAGCAAAATCGCCACACAAACGAACATCCGTTAAAAAAGCGGTTGTTTTAATCAACCGTAGCCAAGTTGCAAGTTAACAGAAAAGCTGGCCAGCGTGCAGTTATTTTCCAGTAAAGTCACCTCAAGCAGTGAAACACAGCATTATATTTCAACGTGTCTGGACGGTTAACTTAGGCTGGGAAAAAAGCATTGGTGCTGCATATAGCCACGGTGGTGCCGTATTTGTATCTAGCATCGCCACATTCCAGGGTTCGTTCTCAGTGGTAACATTGGAAACGGTCGTCAACGTATTTTTAAAAGATGACTTACTATCTTAACTTTTATCTGTCTGCTTGGTTGTGTCTGAAGCAGTTATCATCAGTTAGTTATAAATCCAAATGCAACACAATACCACCATGCCATGCATACACACGCGGTGAGCGCTTTTTAAATATGGCACAGTGGATTATGGGAAAGGAAAATCACAGTGAATCGCGTGCATGTGTTTTCCACACGCCTCCAGGAGTCAGTTCTCCGAGTTACTAAGGTAAACGGTCGTTAAAGTACTTGAATGTAAAACATGACTTACTATCTTAAATTTAATCTGCCTGCTCGGTTGGGTCTGAAGCAGTCATCATCGTTAGTTACAAATCCAAATACGACACGACGCCACGTGGTAGCAAGCGTCATTTTGAACATTGCGCAATCAATGCAACGATTGCGGGACAGTCTCACAAAAATACATTTGATTTGAATATATCAAAGTGAATCGCGGCCACAGCATATATCATATTATTGAAGCTCCGAAACATTTGCAAAATATATACTTTTTATTTCATATATTATAACCTTCTTCCCACCCCCACCCGACAAGATCGTCCCAATGCTCATTTACAAACCATGGGCATTGAGGACAGGGTTGACAATTTTCATAATGGCAGCTAAGTCGATTGGATATTTTGAAGAGGTAGCATCCACAATATATGTGTGATTAATGTTAATGGGTGGTTAATTTGTTGAATGAATTTAATGTACAATATATAATGGGAATTTTCCAGAGTGAGCATTACCTGAAAATGTAAATACAACGACAAACAGTTACCAGTTGTAGGCCCCAGAATACGGGTTTTGTATCAAATAGTAAAATCTCCCTGAGGCAGTGAATTCAGGGTCAGCAATAGGCTGAGTGCCAAGCGCCCCACTGCGTCAAAGACAAAACTTAATGAAGAAAGTTGCCCCGATAGTGGATACAGGTCCGAAAGTACCGGCGGGCTTTTAAATTAGTGGTAACGAATAACTAACGGTTTTTATGCATGTGCTCGTCGTTCACTTAGGCCCTCTCGGTTCAATTTAAGACGGAGTCAAATAGACTCTTAAGTATCGTCATGAAGAGCTGATACTCTATGTTATATGCAATAGGGGGTTTTCATATGTAATAAAATATTAGCCGCAGAGCTGTCCTTGACCTCTAAGTTGTTTGGCAACGGAACTATGTCTCCGCCATGAGGATGGTTCACATACCAGTCATATCACATACGCATCCAGAAATAACACTTTTTCTACAAAAAAAATGGAATTCTCTAAAAACATTACACATCTTGTATGTTTTAAAACTTAGCAAATGACTTTTCCTAAGGTTTTGCTTTCTCAAGTTGTTACTTTTCTTTGTGAATCTGGCCCTTTACTGGCACGTTCCTTGTTGCAGCTTGGATAGCAGAACAGGATCCCATTTTATATAATTTTCCTTCTATTTGCCTTATCTCCAATTCCCAGCAAGTGTGTTTTCTGCTTTTATGTGTGAACTTCAAGGGAAACAATTGAAGCAGACGACAAATTATGTTCCAATGCTTTGATCGATTTGGGTGCAAAAAGGCCAAGTATAAGGAACGTCAAGAGATTAGACCAGACAAATGAATCTTAGACAGTTTGTAATAATTTCTTGGTTATTTTCCTGACACAGCCAACAAAGCAAATAAGCATATTTACATCTCAATGTAAGAGTCAATATCGGAACGGAACATAGCCATGTCTCAAAGACTTTATGTGTGTAAAGCATTACGAATAAATCACACTAAATTGTCATTATTTTTCATTCATTACATTACTTTTAGGGCGGTGTGAAATTAATTACAATCGCAACTTCTATACTTTTTATCAAATATATATATATATATATACCGACATCCTCATCATCATCATTATGCCCACCATCACTTGACTTAATTTCAACATAACCAAATTCGTCTACTCACAGAGCCACATACGAACCAGCAGAATATGAGGTCTTCACTGAACAAAGCGCCCTCTTGATTTCTACTTCTCCAAGCTCTAAAACCCTTAGACCTGCAAGATAAAAAAGAATCACTCAGATCAAAACTAATTAATACCTCCTAAAATCTATGAAACATTTCACTTAACA
Source organism: Hermodice carunculata (assembly GCA_964020975.1). NCBI lineage: Eukaryota > Metazoa > Annelida > Polychaeta > Eunicida > Amphinomidae > Hermodice > Hermodice carunculata. The sequence continues at coordinate 80,689,971 of OZ026625.1, read as the reverse complement.
GTTCCGTGTATAAATATCTGTAATAACAAGTACTTTTAAATGTTAGCTGTTTCATTCCTTTCTTTTGAAATTGAAGTTTCAAAAAAAGTTTCGAAGGGAAGTTTGGGAAGAAGCTCCGACGGTTTATATGTAATATTTTGTAATAATGATAATAATTGTAATCTATAGCTTTAGATAGCCATCTCTAGTAAAGCTGTCGACCGAGTTTTCCCCTATTAGCATGTCAGGTTAAACCCTTTCATTGCCAACTGCGACGTAAGTCGAACTCCCTAAAACGAGCTGCTCTGAAATATAATAAGGGTACTGGATTCATAATGCTTGTAAAAAGACCTTTCATTAAAATACTTGTATGTCTGTAGTTATAATGAATATTATATTCATGTTCGACAAATTTCCTCGGCGCGCCTTGGGAGCAATGGGCCCTTAGTGCGGCAAGGAAAGCTGCACATTTGGCAAAGAAATAGGTAAAAAGTAACGACGTAAATAACATGCAAAATAGATGGTGCTAATTGGTATTCGCGTCGTCATATTGAAAATGATAGCTTTGGTTCAAAGTTATTTCAATTACAGAATATTAGACTGTTTAGCAAAAGGAAACACAAAGCTATTTGCTATTTTACTCGCATGTGAATACGCAGTATCTGTTTGTAGTCTATAGAGAGATTATAATAAACTTTTTTTCTTGGATCCATACATATTGACAATACCTTAACCGTCCCGAAACATGCGACACCAGAAGGGATTCACATTTTTTCCCCAGTTAGATATGAACTAACTTCAACCTTTGGATACATTGTGAGACACATATACTGCACGTCATGACTGATTGCATAAATAGTTAATCCCCTTTGTAGTTTAGAGCACAACAAGATAATTTTTATGCGTCTTGTAAAAATGAATTCAAGTACCTTTTAGAGACACCGACCAGACGCATGTTAAAAGGTAAATTGCACAAAAAGTTAAACCATGGCACATAACTTTTTTCTTGGGGGCGGGGAGGGGAGCGCAAAAAAAAAGAATTTACATCTTTAACGGATGAAAATATTCTATCCTTATTTCCTTCCCGCCATCCCCACTACATCTCTTTTTCGTTTTATTTTTTCCCGCACCACGTAGGCTGTAGCTTAAATCTTTACATCTTTCCATCAGATTTGCGTGGTCTTATGTTCTGTGGACAGGTGGTAAAGAGCGTGCGTGCACGGGCACGCGCGTGTGTATATACATGTATGTCTGTCTGGTGTTCCTCATATATGTTTAAATTTCTTGAACCTAAAAATCATACAGCAGTTTCACAGAGAAAAAACAGTTGTTGTTTTATCATCGCTCGCCATGAAACTTTTTCATCCAGTTCCATATTTATTACACCATTCTTGGATATAAAACTGACATATCGCTTACGGTAAGGCGGAAGTTGATCTTACAAAATCCAAATATTGCATGATTTGCCGTTGGAAATGTTTACAAATAATTCGCATGAGTCCTTTACGTAATTATGATAGTTTAGCCCTGGCTTTTTATATACCTTTGTTTTCCAGATGTATATGTATATGACTTGATTATTTCATTATTGAAAATTATTTAAAATTTAATTTATGTATGGTCAACAGGGACCCCCTGGAAATAAGTCTTGTATTGACTTTGGGGGTTATCCGGGGAGGTCAACACATTGTGTATTGTCAATTTGTACTTCTTTTATTCATTTTTACAAGTTATTGTACTTTGTATGAGCTGCTGACTTCCAAATAAAATCAAGCAATAAATCAATAGCCCGCAGCAAAAACAAAAAAACAAACAAACAAACAAAAAACAACCCCCCCCCCAAAAAAAAACAGAAAAAAACAAACAAACAAAAAAAAAGGAGAAGAAACGCTGTTTAAATCAGGTTCCAAGTATATCGAACGAGAGTTTCGACAACTATCGGACACATAATGCCAGAAGAGGCTTTCCCCACGGAACAATTTGCTATCGAATATCTCGCTCCCAAATGCAAGCATTTCAAGGAAAATTTGCCTGTTCCCTCGAACAACTGGGCCTCGTAGAAAACAGCCGCAAATTCATTTGTTTTGCTCATTAATATTCTACTGCCAATATTTTATCAGTACTTACCCATTTTAATAAGAGTAGTTATGTCGAAAGCTGTACAAGAGTCTGGCACGCAAAGGCCTGCCGCCATCCCGAATCCGAAAGTCAGATTTGCCTGAAATATACCATAAACAGATTTCATGAGTCATTTCATTTTCTCACGTCAAAGGCAATTCAAATTAATTATATTTATGTTCATCTGGCTAGTTTTGTGGCACTGTCAGAGTTCGTAGTAGGAAAAGCAATTAAATCAACGCCCGATTGCTCGATATGTTTATTTTTTCATTGATGATTTGGTTAATTTGTGAGAATAGCTGATGTTTTACAGTGCTATATTGATAAGGCTTTACTTGTTACTTTACAAAAGCCAGCCACAAAATCAGTACCGTGAAAACTATGATGCCCTGAAAACTTGCAAAGCCAAGAAACATTTGTATGCTCAGGACAAAAGAAGATATGATCTTAAATTACGTTGGCTGCAACCGCAATGATCGATGCCAAATTATGTCATTTGTATATCTGCTGTGGCACAGCTTGAGCTCCAACATCTATGGCTACTGTGTTCCCCTGTCTCTCTCCAACCCCACAAAATATAGCTCGATTCCTAGCAAGAAGACTCTCGGGTACAGCACAAAGCCCCTGTCTCTGGTACATTGTCATCATTATGCTACAGGGGCATAACTGAGGTATGGGGATTCCCATCCTACACGGACGTAACTAAGGTTAGGGGACTCTCACGCTAAGCAAGTGTGACTGAGATTAGCTTAATCCAACACTACACGGACGTAACTAGGGTTAGGTGACTTTTATGCTTCAGGGACGTTAATGGAATCAGGTGACTCACATGGCATGTGGAGGTTAGGTGTTTCGAATATTACAGGGGCGTACCTGACATTTACGCGACACTCATTCCAAAAGGGCGTAAGGGTAGTAATGTGACCCTTATCCTACAGGGGCGTAACTGAGCTAACGTGACGCGTTCTATTCATCTTTATGTGTTTGTGTGCTTCCCCGAACACGGGGGTTCACATAAACTATAATTATTATTAAACTTTTTCCGATTCACTTCTATTAAGCTATAAGCTTTATAAAAAAATAAAAAATAAATCAGAGTTGTAGGTCCACCGCCCATCTTAACAGCACAAATCATTGACTGTTCAGACGAATATACAACATTTTTTTTGCAAATAAGACCCTATGTGGGCTTTTGCGCGTACATATGATCTAAGTTTACTCTCTCTCTACCCCCTCCCCCCCCCCCCGCCGCCTCTTATTAGCACGAATGCTTGACTGAACATTACGAGCGCCTGTGGCTGTAACATACCAGCTGGTAACACGACAATGGCTTGGCCTTATTCTCGCCTATGTGGCATGAGGGTCGCTATTTGGCATGCATCAATTGACTACTGAGCAGTCAAAATAAGACGAATTTTCATTTTTTTTTTTATGTGACAAATAAATTTTCATACTCCGTAGGCACGTGGCTGACTTTATTCAAGAGTTGATTAAGGGCAAAGTAATTCTCTTTTGCAAGGCACGCACTCTCTGCCCAAGTAACAAACCGCAGGGGCAGGAAAAGATAACATGAATTACCTGTAAACAAAGCAGGTCAAATGGGTACCGTGATACTGCCTGAGAAAGTAGATACGACAGGACGTGCTAGGTGATCATGCTGAACCAATGATGCCTTTTTATCGAGTCGAGACTCGTCGGTTCATCCAATTGGCATTGTTTTATGAGGATACATATGGATGTTTAACTTTTTAACTTTCACTTGTCTTTATCATGTAGTTTAAATGTGTGCAAAATATCTTTCATGCACGTTGGCACCTGAAACGATGGTATAAGAACTCACCAGTGCAGGAGTTGAAATTTGAATTCCACAGTACTGCCCCGAAAACAGTTTAGTGCCATTGTTGACTGCTCGCACTTTCTTGCATTCATCATATGCTCCCATCCAGATTAGCTGCCCCAGCATCAAACCGCTAGGTGGCTTCCCAGCTGCATCAAGCACTGGAAAAGCGGGCAAAAATGTCAAGAACTTCTACTTGAAGCCAAAGCTATCTGATGACAACCAGAACAGCATTGTTAAAGCTCGTCAGAATTCTTCAATTCCAACCACAAACTGAAAGGTCCTGCCACAACAAGTGTTTACAGCTGACGAATGAGACGTCTGTTTACTCTGATTCCATTAACAAATCAAACTGCAAAACAAAAACCAAAACCAAAACCAAAAACAAAAACAAAAAGAAATGAATATTGCGCAAATTTTGTTTGGCCAGCTCTAAATACTGGATGTCAAAATATATACAAAATATTAAAATAGGGTGGCCAACCATGAACATCTTGTCCATTTCCGGCCATGTTTTTATGGCCCTTTGTAGGGCGAATGTGGTTAGAAAATACACACAAACTAATATACATATTTTCTTTAATGTTATTGGGCCTTTGCATGAAAATGTACAATATAAGTAAAAGTAAACTGAAACAAAACTTTCGGACAAGCTCTGCTAAACGTCTGATCTGGTTGAAAATCAAATAAAAAGGACACTATAATGATGATATACATGCGTGATGTACGGTGAAGTATCACTGTATAATTACAGGGGTCAGAGTCGGCAACTGGATTTCACTAGGTCTGTATTAAATTCAATGTCACTTACCTCGATCATTTCTTGAAAGCTCAAAATGTGTGTATTTTCAACTGATATAAATGGGTAAAAGTTGTCACTTCCCAACCAAATACAAGAACGGAAGCAATTTACATGGTATGACTTTGAAAAATACATTGACAGCTCACACGACAAACAGATAAGAGGACCACGATGATCGCCTATGATCCGGGGGCTGGAATCTGCTGTTTGTGCAAGCGTAGCCTTGACTGCTCTGTGATTGCACTTCTCTTATGTTAAAAATAATTGACTAAAAGTTCGATTTTACGTACCAGGGTGTAAGCCAGTATGTCCATTTTTCCTTCATGGCACGCAAAGTCACTTTTAAAAAAGACCAATAGAAATTCCACGGAGACGTTCCTCTAATGTTTGATGGTAAACGTGGGCCTAAAATTCACCATCACCACAATTTAAGCTGGTATGCCAGTTTGGCTTTTCGGCGTCGCTCATGGTCAAAATAAAGAACACACAAAAAAAAAAAAAAAAAAAAAAAAAAAAAAAAAACCCGCATACGAAGTTTCTCACAATGTTGAATGGTAGCCATCGGCCTACAATCCACCATTACCAAGACATAATTCAACTGCAATAAGTCAGATTTGCTGAGCCAATAGTTTCAATATGTGTCCCTCGTTTGAAGATGCATAACATATGCATTATCATATCTTTTGCAAATATGGAGAAGTCAGGCTGGCCACTTCTATATTTAAAACCAGAGTATGAATATTGCGCAAATTTTGTTTGGCCAGCTCTTTCATGTATGTCCCTACCGTTAAAACATGGTGCAATTGTAATTAGAAAAGAAGATTTGCTCAAAAGCAAATCTCTCAGTGTGCCTTCAAAAGTTGCAATTACTAAATGCTACAACTTTTGTCCTTGGTTACTTCGCATTCAATTACGCCTTTTACTGGAAGAAAATTTCGAAGTCAAAAATATCATTCACCTCTGACATTTAGAGGTCACATGAAAATTACAAAAAATGCACAGTGTTACAATACCTACAATGTTAGCCCAACATGACCCGAATCAGATGAAAATTGACCAAGTTATGGCTAGATGAAACTGCCAAAGGTCCAAATGACCTTGACGTTTGACCTTTAGAGGTCACATGTAACCTACAAAAATACGCAGTTTTACAATAGCTACAATTTGAGCCCAAAATGATCAAAATTGGAAACAAATTGACCGAGTTGTGGCCAGATGAAAACTTCAAACTGGAAATACATCTATTCAGATTATTAGATATTGACGTTTAAAACAGTACTATAATTTGCCCTGATTTGAATAATTGTGAACATGATGGTCCCTCTTCAAGATTGGCTGTCTCATAGAACGATGGATTTATGGTTATTTATTGACCTTTGACCTTGACATGACCTTGAAATTTGAGATGGCCTTTGCCTTGCTTTGATCGGGTTCCTATACACTCGGAACCACATGTACTATTGCATATAAGATATTGAAGATTTAAAACTTTAATTTCCCTCATTTGCGTAATTTTGAAAATTATGACCAATCATCATAAAAAGGCAGACCACGTCTATAGAAGTATGATTATGCCATGTTTGGGTTTATATCTGCACCAGTCTTCGAGAAAAAGGTCAGTCAAATTTGTTGATAAAGAAATGAAGGAAGGAAGAAAGAAGGAAAGAAAGAAAGAAAGTAAGAAAAAGAAAAAAGGAAGGAAAGAGAGAAAGAAAAAGAATTTCTTGTATAACAGTATGTCTATATTGGCACACACACACACACACACACACACACACACACATCATAATTTCAATGGTGAAACCAATGTGGAGGCACGTACTTTCTAAAGCATAACGTTTTCCATGAAGAAGGTCCTGCACAAATCTCCCAATATGGTTTCTGCATGTACCATTGATCTCTCGAGTTGACCGAGGATTCTTGGTTCGCCCAGAGCTCAGCCAAGTTGTAAGCAAGGGACTGACCAATTTTTCGGTGTGTTGGGTATCAAATAATGCTGTGCCGTCCTTGTCCCGCTTTTTATCACCGAGCATCCGCTTCAAAATACAACCAAAGAGTCCCATTTCTAAATGTGGACCACAACTCTTAAGAAAAGAATCTAACATCATATCTGTGCTCTCATTTTTGGGAGGAACCTTCAGAACGACCGTTCCTCGTATTACGGTCTCCTCCGCGGAATATGTCTCAGGATAAATCAGCAGAACGATGGCAAGTAAGAAGGAACATTTGTAATCCCTGCTGTCCATTGTGAAGTAAGGACGTGTAGCGACAGTGTTCTTTTCCCGGTGGTTATTCTTTTAATGAGGTCAGACTGAAACTCCACTTAACTATGCTAAAGTTGATTGGCGGAGCGTTTCATACCCACATGGTTTAATTGACAATGCACTTTCTTGGCAAATATGCGAAACTGGGAATTCCAGGTATACTAAGTGTTTTCCCATATATTTGCGTCATAGCTTTTTGGTCAGATTTCAATGATATTGAAAAATTGCAAAGTTGATTTAATTTTCCTTGTTATGGCAGACAATCATATAAAAGATTCACGTCACATATAACAACTACTAGAAATCAAGAGCGTCGTAAGTTTGTTTCTGTGTGTGTGTGTTTTATTTTTTGTTTGTTTGGTTGTTTGTTTGTTTTTTTTTGGGGGGGGTGTTTTTGTTGTTTGTTATTCTTTATTTTTATATTTTTATTATTTTTTTTACAGCTGTGCGTTTAAGCCGAGACGGTAGAAAACACGGGTCACGAAGACGGCATTTAAAATGTTCTAAAATTAAAATATTTATTCCTTGTTGAATGGCAAACTTAACAAACAATAGCATAGAATATACTCTTAACAAATATTAAGATATCAAAATGTTGTCGATTTCTGTCGTCAAAATCTTGTGCAACGGGAGGGGCGCGTTTTCTCTATACCTGTTTCCAATCTTGAATAATGTAACGCTGACTGACCGCATCAGTCTCACCATGCCTTTAAATTTGGTATTTTTGTTATTTTTAGAACAATATAGTTTGTCTTCACAACAAAGTCCTTACCAGTAGTCCAGCATATTTTTTATGTGTGTGTGTGTGTAGAATGTTATTGTAAAGGGTGACCTGCTTGCGTTGACGTACCCCGGAGGTAAATCTGGCGTAACCCAGACATGATTTTAACTGCAGCGGCACCAGAAGATTTGTTGATCACAGACAAATCTACAAACAGGGTACTTTGTATAGCAGAACTGTTGGTGGAGGATGCGGGAGCCTCTGAAGTATTCCAACTGTATGCACAGAGGTCCTTCAAGGTTTTTCCCTGTTTAGGACCCTGTCTTTGCATACGACATTTCAACATTGTTTGCCATGCACTGAGCTAAACATCACCCGGAAGGCAATCTGGCATGACCCAGAAATTATTAATGATTTATTTTAACAGGGATTACCCCATTTACCCAGGGGCACACATTGTCGGGGCAATAACAATGGTACGTCCAACAGGATCATATCTTTTCAATAAAACGCATCCACGTGTGACATGTCTAAAATCAAAGAAAAATATCCACGATATTCTGCCTCAATATCTACAGTATAGTTAATGAGACATACTGATATATACTTGAATGCGGGTCCCGCTGAACAAAGACCAGAGAACGAGTCACCATGAGGTTACACGCTTGAAATGCCGGTTCTACGCTCCAGAGCATCTTTTTGAAACCAACGGACAACAACATCGAACGCCTGAAATATATTTTGCCCATCCTGCCGGACGCTACCGCCAATCAGACAGCCCAGTTTTGTTAACAGGAACGAGGCCATGAAATGTAACCCGATGACCGAAAAATTGTCATTGGCAGGGTACCGTTTTGCCTGCTAAACATCCGTTCTTGGCGGTCTACTACCCCCCAGCGAACGTCTGCCTTTCTTTGGCAGCGTCACTGTCTGGAAGCAGGCAGCGCCGTCCTGGCATCGCAGCCAGCGAGTGGCCAGGTGTGGGGATGCGCGCAGTGGATTGTGGGATAGTGACTCTGTGAGCGCCATTTTGTTTCTAGGCTATTACACGGCCCAGTGGGTATTGACCACACGCCGCTCAATTAACTGTTTGGGTTCACCTGCTGGGAAGGTGCGAACAACATAATGGGGGTAACGGGATTACCAGCTCTGCTGTGCGATATCCAGCAGGGGTCACATTAAGGATTTTTCAGTGTGGGTCCGTTGGACCCATCTTTCTCCATTTTCAGGAAAAATAGTGGGTCCATGAACTGAATCTATGGGTCCAGTCTGAAATTGTGCAAACTGGACTTCATTTGATGTAATTTGATTAGGCCTAATTGATTTTATTTGGTATAATTAACATATATCACAATGATAAATATATAAAACATGCATGTAACTTAAGCCTAGAAACGAACATAACATAGGGTCTGTATGCTCACGTAGGTAACTCATTATTTATAAAATTTAAGATTGAATAAAAAGTTACCAATATGCCAACTTGATGTAAAAGGGTCTAAAAGTTGTTGACGGTACCAAGGATGGATTCAATCTACCCAGGAACCTGCTATTACGACTAAGTCTGTATAGCACATCTCTGTTGTACACCGTGTGTCACCGGACAGTTTTTTAACTCGCTTGCACAAGCGGAATGCGTGATTGAACATGCCTGGGCTCTGTTATTTTTGCGATTGATTCCACGTGACGAAATTGTCAGAAATTATATGATTTATATTTCTGTGCACTTTCTATTTCAATATACCTGAAAAATTTGATACCGTAGGCGGTGTTAAGAGTCTGAACTTAATTGCGGTCACTTAATTCACCAAGCAACACGGCAGGCCCACAAGCCGTGCAACACAAAAGCGAGTGTACACAGCCTGTCACGGGCATGCACCCAGGCATGGTTTTCCGCTACACATTTTCCCGGCTTTCGATCATAATTTTTTTTAATTCCTACAGATTTGTTCCATTCAAACATTTCAATGAAATCAAAACAACCAAATTTTGCTTCAAAAACACCAATAACCACGTGAACCAACGGGGACAGTGGTGAACAACATCGTGTTACGCTGTTAGGCCGGCTAATGCAAAATTTCGCTTCGTTCACGTGTAACCTTGCGATGACTAATGTGCGTATTTTCCTTGCCGTCCGTAATGAATTTTCACTCGTGCCTTTATCTGAGTCTAGATTTTTTCGATGGAACTCTTCTTGGTGAAAATGTGATTTTAAAATTTAACATCTTAGTCCAATAATCTTTGCGTGATACGACTTGTACCTTCCCAACATTGCGGACATGAGACAAGCACATGGGGGAACAACGAATTTGATTGGACAATGAGCGGCGCGTGATCAAATCTACCCAATGAGGAGCCTGGAAGTGCTCTCAGCATTTATAATGAGGTGAAGTGACGTCCATCAATTCCCATTCTGGCAAATTTTTGGAGGGATACCCCACGAATATTTTTTCTTAGCAAATAAGAGAGCTTGTTACATAGAAAGACGAACATCAGAGGATTCCATCAGTATAATAAATAATCATGAGATTGATAATGGTCAATACAAAACACCGTGACCGCTTGGGGTAATTTTTGCAGTTGTATCTTTCAAAAATGCATCGCGTTTTTGTGCGTGCGTCCACAGAGACGCAAAATGACAATGTTTTATTAATTTCCAGGCGTCGTTTCTTTATTTTTTGCGTCTATGACGCAGGACGCAAGCTTAATGTGATCCCTGATCCAGCTACTGTTCTGCCATGTACGGCAACTGTGTTACGCACTCAGCCCAGTTGTAATTACTAAATTAGCTGCCTACGAACAGCGTCAGTGTCACGGGAAAAAAGAAAAAAAATGGATGAGAAAAAATTCCGAGAAGTTCTTGAGGATTGTTGGCAAGAGATGGGAGTAAATTATCAGGCGACCAAACACCAGGAGCAAGCATTATGTAATGTTATTGTTGAGAAGAAAGACACTTTTGTAATTTTACCAACAGGCAGTGGAAAAAGTCGAATATTCCAACTAATACCTGACCTGCTGAAACGGAAAACGCCTATTCCAGCCAAACCTGTAGTAATCTTAGTTTGCCCGCTCGTAAGTCTAGTGAAATCTCATCAGCAAGAACTGAGCAAGTTAATTAGGGGTGTCGTCTTGTATTCTGGGTGAAGGTGACGCCGGGAACATTTCCCGATCGCAATACACAGCACCCTGTTCCATTCTGACATCTTTTACTCCAGTAAGTCACAGATACACAAGCAGGTAAACCACGTTTGAGAAGGTGTCAATTGGATTACTCCCTTGGGTCCTCGACCTCGTGAAGTTATTTTGACTGCTGTGTGGGAAGTGACGTGTTGCTCGCATCTGATTGGACGACGCACAGCTCATTAATAATGCAGTAGGCAACTTTCACGATAAGCGAAGTACAATTCATTGGCCCAGCGGCGCCTGACAACGTTATCGCCAGATCTGCTAATTGCCTCTTGAAATGGTATTGCGACACGGCCGGGCAGACTTTCGCTGGGGGCCAACATAGTGTATCGCCCCAAGAAAGTCTGCTTAGGAGGCAAGGTACCGTTCTATGTTTATAAAATCATACACCACATCGTTGCTATCCCTCCCTCAAACTACCTCACGCCTAAACCTCGCCTGTCAAGTACCCAACACCCCCTTACCTTTCTAACCTACCAAACATCCAGAGATTACTACAAGTTCAGCTTTTTCCCGCGTAGCATTATAGAATGGAATAACCTCCCCCTAACAGTTGTCACAGCCCCAAGCCTGATGGGCTTCCAATCTCAATTGGCAGCCCACCAGGCTCACTCCCTGTAAATTTGACATCTGATTTTAACCGCCTCACTAACACCTAACACACTTTCTTTTGATTATACACCTGCCTTGTCCAATCACTAACTTTCTCACTAATATTTCTCTCTTTTTTCTAGCAGCCTACACGGCCATAATGCTCATGTATGAGCGTCGGCTGAACTTATATGATGATGATGATGTTAGCGGTATATTTGTGAGCGGCAAATACCGTAGTGTCCAGGATCATCAGCTTCTGGTCATATGGGAAGGAGATAAAAGCACAAGCATTTTTGTCTTGGGTTATTAGTGAGACCACATTTGATTATAAGGCATGCTTCTGAAATCACGAGTTTGAAATGTTGAAACGGTTATCGGACCATCAGAACAAGGTGCACCGAGTTAAAAGATGCAAGAGTGGATGTTCTAAAAGTATTCTTATGACAATTGCTCCGCAGTATCGGAAATTTAAACGAGCTTTAAAGTGACCTGTGTTGGTCACCTTTATTATTTCAGTTCATTTAAATATTCATGGACGTGCTCTATTATTCTTCTGAAAAGGGAATACTTTAAAACTTTCAGCAATCTGCATTGTTTTCCCCTTTTACTGGGGGTTTTTAGTCGCTGGTTCTGTTTTCTAGTTACAAATGTTAAAACTCTTACCAGAAAAAAATTAGGTGCTACAAGTTTTTGTTGTGTCTGGGCCCGTGGCATAATTAAGCGATGCCAGGATGTCATGACTGTTTATATTGAAGCATGTAAAACTCTTGATCATGGTGTTAAATCTTAAGATGTTTTTTCGCACCTAACTTAATAACCGTCTCCTACTGTGTCTTTGATATATAATGATATAAAAACTAATATGCTGAGGGAATAATGCTGCATTTTTGTAGGGGATAGGGGACATTGCCTGACGTATTCTGAGCCACTAATTAATTAATTATTATATCTATACTTACCTAGCCGGGTGAACATGGATGACATTTCATGTTTTTATAAATTTAAATCCTACATCGAATGTCAAGATTGAACTGCGGATGTGCAGGAAATGTTCTTTCTAAAACTTGGACAATCGCGGTTTGATCTAATTGTCATCAAAATTTTATCAAATTAGTGAACAGCTATGTGGTAATAGTGTATTTAACAACGAGTAATCTGATCCTGATAGGCCGAATTGGTGTGTAACTATAATCTGTTTGGGGTGTCGGAAACAAAAAACAAGAGAAGTCACACACCCGAAAAATGCACGGTCTTCAAAATGTGCAATGCATTATGGTGGTTGTTGCCAGGCTTATGTTCGATCATACGGTGAGTATAAGTTTAAACAATTTGAGGACATAGGAAACGCATGTGCTCATGCATTTAGTTTGGAAAGTACCTGGCTGCAGGAGAGCACCAAATTTGAATTGGACAGTACATTCTATGTAAAGCGCTCTTTGATTAAAGATGTGTCTTCGGCAGCAAGTCAGTCAATTTTCAAATTAATTTTTTTGACAAGAAAGTTATCTACAAGAAGTTTTACCTGTTCTTCATACGCTGAGTTCAACATCTTGCGAGGCAAGTATAGTAATTTTCCCGACTCCAAAGACGGTTCTCCAGCGCCTGGGATTCACATGATGGCTACATGTGAACCTTGCGTTTTAGTGCTTGGTCACAGTTTTGTCTCCAGACTGGATGCGGCCGCTCGTCGGGGTTCCCCGCGGTTGGAATTGGACCTGATTCAGTGTAGGGTCCGCATGTATGGCCGGGGTGGTGCTTCAGCTCTCGTATCCCTTCAACAAGACGAACTTCCATCAAACTCGGTGGTGCGTCGCTTTCGCCCACCGATTGTTGTTCTCCAAGTCGGTGGAAATGATTTGTGCAACTATGAGGTTCGGATTGTGCGTGAACATTTGACGATGCTCATAAACACTATGCTTGGACTTCAATATGTGACCAAAGTTATGGTTCTCCACGTTTTCCCACGTCCGAAACCCCACCACATATCCCCCGACGAAAACGAGGAAAGGCGGTACGAGTAAAACTGCTTTCTCGACGCAAGAGTGTCCATGCCGGATCTCCGAGGCAAAGCCATCACCTTCCACCTCCGCAAGTTGGAAAAAGGCCCAGCCAGTATCTTCTCCCACGACGGTGTCCATCTCAGCCGTGATATTGATTTCAGCTCGTCTTTTTATTGCAAGTAGATTTCATGTATACGCACTGTTCAGGGCAAACAATACAGTATTTGAGCCTCGGAAAGCATCTATTTAAAACACGTTAAACTAAGAGAACACTGTTTTGTTTGCTTTGTTTTCCCTTGTGTTTTTGACACGCCAGTGGGTTTTTTTATCCACAATGCATTTGCACGTGGATTTGATGTGATGCAGTTTTCAGAGCTTGAACAAGCAGGAAGGGCATATCCCAAACAATTGCTTGTGATCACTGTTTGCCCCGTTTCAATCTCTTCAAAAAAACAAACAAACAAAAGAGAAAGAGAGAGAGAGAGAGAGAGAGAGAGAGAGAGAGAGAGAGAGAGAGAGAGAGAAATAATGCTAGCAAACTTAAGTTTTTTGAGCGGTCCCTACCTGCAGTTCCAGCTGGATTTTTTCCGTCACGATATTGTTGATATTGCAATATGACAGCTTTGGTATGCATCCCATAGCTTCCCACAATTTTTTGGCGTGTACAGGCTCCATACTTGGGGCTACCTTGCAGAGCTACATTTCACATGCTTAGGCCTAGATTTATCAGGACTAAAGCTTTGCAGGTATTTGAAGCCTTTAACTCTGCTCATTGGGTTTTAGGTGCTGTGGTTTTGCAAATGTAGACTCTTTTGGGTTGATGGTTTCACTTGTGTTCAATATCAGGATAATAATGCCTAACAACATCATCAGTGAGGATTGTTTTACTTCTTTGACTCTCGCTTTGCATTGTATCATTCATGATTTATCAGTGCTTATAATTCTCAAACACCACAAGTGTTAACATTATTCATAGTTTGGGCTAGGCTTGAGCCCCATTAGAGAGCATGTACATGGCTGTTGCTATCCATTCTTTCAGGTTACGCCATGCCACGCGGGCGACGACCAACCAGGGTCACTCCTCTGAGGGGAAGACCACAAAGGACCATCGTGCCTCCAAGAATGCTCCAAGAGGGCCTTCCCAAGAATCACAATGTGGTTGCGCAACCAGCTGGCGTTAGTGCTGCTTCTCTGCCGCAAAACATTTCAGACTTGGTGTCAGACGGCATACAGCGTGGGGTGCACAGGGGCGGATCCAGCATTTAGCAAAGGGGGGGGGGCGCCAAAAGGCCGGAGGTTTGGGGGCCGCCTAGGCCCCCAACGGGGGGTTGGGGGCAGCGGCCCCAATGGGGGGTCCAGGGGGAAGCCCCCGGAAGCTCTTGCATTTTCACCATTTTCAGGGGTAAATAATAGTGTTTCCTGGGAGGAAAATCCTGTAAGAATACTTTTTTACGCACATTTGAAGCTCTACTTTGTGCGTTAGAATGGTTCTGCTCAACAAATTGGGTTCAAACATGTTGTGGACACTGTTTGGGTGACTTTTGGACTGCCCACCCAACAGGTGACGGATGTAAAAATGCCCTTTGGCAATTTTTGGCATTAAGTGAGGAGGTTGGTATTCCCATAGCACATGAAAGGACTGTTTGGCCATCCCAAACATTGGTGTTGTTAGGCATAGAGCTGGACGCTGTCCGCATGGAACATCGGCTCCCAGAAGAAAAAAATTGTTAAGTGTTTGGGTCTTTTGCACGACAGCTACAAGCGAAAGAAAATGACCGTGAGGGAGATACAATCGCTGGTAGGTTTTCTGTTCTTTGCATGCATAGCTGTGGTGCCGGGATGTGCTTTCCTAAGACGTCTCATTGACCTTGCGAAAGGTTCACAGAAACCAAAAAAATACCGTTCAAAGAACGCGGTACCCTTCGGCCACCTTCAATCTCTTTTGCTGTAAGTCAATAGGAATAGTGTCCCATAGTATCAGGTATAGTTACCTACACAAATATTACTATTGTACACTTGACATTCGACCTCAAAAACATTAGGTCAAATATTGAGGTATAAACTTGACTTTCAATAGCCTTCTAGATCACCCTATGTTGCTTCTTTTGTTTTAAGATTTAGATTTCTAGATGCCCAATGTCACTCAGCAAACTTGTGACCACTGTGTGACCTTGAAAGTTAGGTCAAGGTCAATTATGCTTGCAGTGGTGTTCTATCATATGCAATTTGAAAGTTCTGTCTCAAAAGCTTCTGAAGTTATCGTGGGTAAACAAAATTTCAATAAATAGGTCACTGTGACCCAAATACTTGACCCAGTGACCTACTTTTGATTCATGACACATTTTTGGCTATGATACATGAGTGTATAAAATTTCATGTAACTGCTTTACATACTTCCTAACTTATGCCAATATCACCACTGACTTTATCTTTGACCTCAAAAAGTAGGTCAAATATAAAGCTATGACCTTGATTTTCAATAGGCATCTAGATCACTCTATGAAGCTTCTTGTGTGTAAGATTTAGATTGACAAATGCAGGCTTTCAATAATTAGAGTGGTAACGTCGCTCAACACATGTGACTATTGTGTGATCTTGGGAATTAAGTCAAGGTCAACTATACTTGCACACAAAGTAGGCCACATAAGAGTGTAATATGTGCAATTTGAAATTCCTGTCTCAAAAATGTCTGAAGTTGCAGTGGTAAACAAAATTTCAATGAATAGGTCACTGTGACCCAGATACTTGACCTAGTGACCTACTTTTGATTCATGACACATTCTTTGGTTGTGATAGATGTGTGTATAAAATTTCATGTAACTGACGTAAAAACTTCTTTACTTATACCAATACCACCATTGTGCACTTGACCTTTGACCTCAAAAAGTAGATCAAATATAGAGCTATGACCTATATTTTCAATAGGTTTCTAGATCACGCTATGAGGCTTCTTGTGTGTAAGATTTAGATTGATAGATGCAGGCTTTCAATGGTTAGAGCGGTAGCGCTTCTAAGCACATGTGACCACTGTGTGACCTTGAGAATTACGTCAAGGTCAACTGTGCTTCCACACAAAGTAGGCCACATAGGAGTATAATATCATGTGCATTGAAAGTCCTGTCTCAAAAATTTCTGAAGTTATGGTGGTATAACCACGGGACGGACGGACAGACGGAAGGACAGACGGACGGACGGACGGACGGACGGCGCCGGGTACGACAATACCCATCGGCCTCTTAAGGCCAAAAGGTAAAACCTCATTTTTATAGGCGCATAGACAAAGAAGCAAGGGCTGATATGGCATGTTGGTTGGAATTCCTTTCACATTTTAATGGGAAAGACATGTTTCTGGATGCAACTTGGCTCTTGAGCCATAAGTTGTCTCTCGAAACTGACTCCGCAGCATCTCATGGCTATGGGGCTGTCCTTGGCATCCGATGGCTCTATAGCGTCTTCCCGGAAAAATGGAAACGACTGAACATAACGTTTTTGGATCTTGTGCCCATTGTCATTGCGCTGCATGTTTGGGGTTGGCTACTACACAATCATTCCATCCTTTCATTAACAGATTATGAAGCTCTTGTTTCCGTCAAAAACAAGCAATCAACACCAGACAAAATAATTTTGCAGGGCATTCGGAAATTGGTTGCTGGCTGTCTTAAATTCAACATAAGGGTTTAGGCGCGGCACATCCGTGGCTCAGTCAATTCCCGGGCTGATGCAATCTCGAGAGGAATGATTGACAAATTCAAAATCTTTTCTCCACAGAGCCAGTCAGAGCCAACAATCATTCCGGACCACCTGTTACCAGAGAACTTCGAACGACTGTGAGACAATTGCTACATTCAGCAGTGGCACCCCAGACAGCATCTCTATATGACAGGGTGTGGATATTATGCGCAGACTTTTGTAATCTATTCAATTTGGGTGAACCATATCCGCTGTCTACAACCAACATGTCGTTATATGTCGCTTATGTTTTCAACAAATACTTCTCCCCTAAGACAATTTCAACCTACCTTTCAGCCATTGCCTATATGAATAAAATGAGAGGGTGGCCAGACCCCACTAAACATTTTCACATCCAAAAAATGCTCACTGGCACTTATCGGCTTAGACCCACCTTTTATTTCCGCTTGCCAATCACTTGCCGTATATTACACCGTTTGCTACAGGCGGCCGACTCGACTCTGTCACATTTAGCTCGATTGCTGTTTAAAGCAATGTTTGCTTTTGCATGCCATGCCTATGCTCGCATTGACAAATTAACCTTCTCAAAGAATTGAACTGCAGCAAATATTTTGCAAATAAGAAATGTGCCTGTTATCACAAAAGCAAAAGTACCATACGAGCTCACTTTAAGTTGCCAACCTAGTTGAATATATGATAACTATGGCTTAGTATTACATTATGTATTTGGCATGTTCAATGTCATTGCGTACATTCATATTGTTTCAAGGTAGCTTTTATTATTTGAAACTGGTGGCAGCATCTCCTTCCATTTATGCTCAAACTCTTTCACCTGGGTTGAGGGGCCACACAAGGCGGCTCGCTTTGGCCTGAGGCACGTTGTCTGTTTGGCGATGGAACCCCTCACCTTTTTCATTCACGAATCTACTATGGAGCCTTGACCTGACGGTTCATTGCCTGGGAGTGTATGGTCCCTCTCGTGACTCCACTCACATTGGGTAGGAGACCGTCAGGCCATGGCTCAGTTCATCAGGAATTTTAAATGATTTGTTATTTGTAAATAAAGTGCAGTCAGGACCTCTAACTTACTGATAAATTATCCATCTGAAAGTTGTGTTGGTGAATGTTCAAACATAGCTGGCATAAGAATCTGAGCAAAAATTGGTTAAGTTTCCCCATTTTATAGGACATAAAGAGTCGGCTATACAAATAGCCCAGTTTATGTCCTGGGAAATCATTTCCCGAGAGTTCCACAAGGGTTTCTGTTGATCCACAGAGTGGTACCTATGTAAAAGGCTGTGTCATGCATGGGGCACATGCAAGCGAGGCTATGGTACATGTGGGCATGAGCGCGCAGCCCAAATGGCCCGGATTGGATGATTACGTCAGAGGCTGCAGGAGAGCACCATATTTGAATTGGACAGTACATTCTATGTAAAGCGCTCTTTGAGTAAAGATGTATCTTCGGCAGCAAGTCACTCAGTTTTCAAATTTTCCTCCTCCAGCCCCTTGCTGCCACCTGCAGCAATGAGTGTTATGTATCGTTCATTATGCTTGGTAAAGGAGAGGGCGCTGGAACCCCTCATCTTTTCCATTCTCGAATGTATTATGGAGCCTGCCCTGACGGTTCATTGCCTGTGAGTTTATTGTATCTCTTGTGAGTCCACTCACATTGGGTAGGAGACCGTCAGGCCATGGCTCAGTTCATCAGGAATTTTGAATGATTTGTTATTTGTAAATAAAGTGCCGTCAGGAGCTGTAAGCTTCCTGACAAATTGTCAATCTGTAAGTTGTGTTGGTGAATGTTCAAACATAGCTGGCATAAGAATTTGAGCAAAAATTGGTTAAGTTTCCCTATTTTACAGGACATAAATATATATATATATATATATATATATAGATATATATTAAGGCATGCAATATTAGCAAAGCGGCATATTGATGAAATGACACCCTTGAATTAAAATGGATAGGCGAGGCCCTTTTTGAGAGCGAGAGAGAGGGAGGGTAGCTCTATTATCACATGAAACGTTTAACCCGTTTAACCTGATGGGTCAGAACTGTATGCATTAATTTGTCAATATGACTTTTATTGTTTTCATTTATTTATTTCTTTTTTTTTTGCTTGCAAAATATTCTTTTCAGGACAGTTTTTGAACAGACTGTCATTGTACTCTCCCTATTGTTATGGTTTCCACAAACAAAATTAGCGATCGTGAGGAAATGCTTGGCTACACCCCAGAAATACTTACAAGTCTTACAAGTTATGAGAATGCAAAACCAAAAGGTATCTTATATCCGAGCTGCTGTCGGGAACTTTGGCATACCATGCCGGTTGGATTGGACGAATCAAGTAACTGCATGAACGATACCGGGTAAAACATCAGCAAATAAATACTAGTGCTTATTTTCGTCCATGTGAGCGTCACAAATTCATTAGGTATACAGTGACGTATGAGTATGTTAATGCAATTGAAGGTAATTGTGCACTAAGAAAAGCAGCAATAACTAGAAAACATTTCCTTCAAAGCAAATTTGTCTGCGAGCCTTCAAAAGCTGTAAATATTAAGGACAACAACTTTTGTCCTTTGGTACTTCACATTCCTTTAAGCATGTGGCTGGTAAACTTTTCAAACTTTAAAGGACCTTGACTTTTGACGTTTAGATGTAACATATAATTTACAAAAATGTACATTATTAAAATACGTACGAGTTAAGGCCAACATGAACCGAATCAGATGAAAATTGAACAAGCTATTGCTGGATGAAAATTTCAAGTTCAAAGCAACTTGACCTTTGACCTTTAGAGGTTACATGTAAATTACAAAAATGTACATTGTTACAATACCTTCGATTTAAGACCAACGTGATCCGAATCAGATGAAAATTGACCAAGCTATGGCTAGAAACTTTCAACTGGCTAAATGACTTTGACCTTTGACCTCTAGAGGTGATATATCAAATAAAAAACAACAACAACAACAAAAGTGCAGTGTTGCAATACCTACCATCTACGTCCAACATGATTATAATTGGATGGAAATAGACTGAGTTATGACTGGATGAAAACTTCCAAGGTCTAGATGACCTTGACCTTTAGAGGTCACATATAAATTGCAAAAAGGGTTCAGTGTTACAATAGCTGCAATTTGAGCCGTACATGGTCAAAATTGGATATAATTGAACAGTTTTTGGCTTGATGAAAATTTCAAAGGTGTAATTGACATTGATCTTTGACGTTTAGAGGCAACATATGAATTACATGAGTATGCAGTGTTAGAATCGGTACAATGTAAACCCAACATTATCACTTTATGATAAATAATGACCAATTTCCAACTAGATTTAAATTTCAAAGGTCTAATTGACGTTGACCTTTGACCTTTCATGTATGGAAGTATAATCATGCCAGTTTTGGAGCTGCACGTAAAATACTTTTCATATGAAATGACGGGCAAATTTGACTGGAAAGAAAGAAAGAAAAAGACAGAAAGATGAAAAGACAGAAAGAAAGAAAGAAAGAATGAGAAAGGGAGAGCGAAAGAAAGAAAAAAAGAAAGAAAGAAGGAAGGAAAGAAAGAAAGAAAGAAAGAAAGAAAGAAAGAAAGAAAGAAAGAAAGAAAGAAAGAAAGAAAGAAAGAAAGAAAGAAAGAAAGAAAGAAAGAAAGAAAGAAAGAAAAAGAAATCCTAGAAAAACACTATGTCTGTCTTGGCACACCGACATTCATATACATGTACGCGGAAAGCAAAGGCGTTACTTATAAAATAGGAAAAATATGTTTTATGACTGGTGTCATCTTTCACGTTCTGTAACAGGTACTTTTGTGTCTTTCCTTCCTTACATCCATTAAAACCACAACCATTGTTAGCAAGCAACAGGTTGAAGGACGGAACCAAAACGATTTATTATTTTCAACATTATTTTTTGTCTAAAATTGAAATTTCCCTCACATAAACAGATACAAACATACATGCATAGATGGAAGAACAGACAGACAGGTAGACAGACGGACAGACAGACAGACAGATAGATGGATAGATAAATAGATACATAGATAGATAGAAAGATAGATAGATAGAAAGATAGATAGATAGATAGGTAGATGGATGGATGGATGGATGGATGGATGGATGGATGGATGGATGGATGGATGGATGGATGGATGGATGGATGGATGGATGGATGGATAGATAGATAGATAGATAGATAGATAGATAGATAGATAGATAGATAGATAGATAGATAGATAGATAGATAGATAGATAGATGATGCAGACGGATCCTGGAAAATTGTGCCACCAAATTGTCTCCTTGGATATGTTATTAGACCCCTAATTCCAAGATAATCTTTTCTCCCCTGCAAACCTGATCACTTGGTGGCGACATACTTGGAGAAAGTCTGGCTGATTCAATCTCGGTATTAGCGGAACACTAATGGGTACGATGTAGTCACAAAGAACAGGCATAGATTTGGGGCAATGGTAAAGGCTGCTACTGACAGAAAAAGGTGTAGAGTTCAGTACGGGATAAATAAATAAATAAATAAATAAATAAATAAATAAATAAATAAATAAATAAATAAATAAATAAATACTAGAAAAGTCTGATTTGCTTGTCAGAAAATCATTCAATGTGCCAAAATACTTTTTTAAAATTGTCTATTTAGTATTTATTTAACGTCTACAACAATAACCTATAAATTGAAGCTGGAATGGAGCCTCTAACTTTAATACTTTGAATCATTAATTTTCAAGATTCAATTTATGTGTGATTGCCTAATTCCCATAAACCAAACTACTACAAATTAGAACCATAGTTCATTGGATGTAGCTATTGAACTGCTACAACTTTGGTACATATTTAATTGGATGTAGCTGTGTTGCAAATGTAGCAATTGAATCTTTTAAGAGAATGGCAGCTCAATCTGTGATACTTTGAAGTTATACAAGATTAAAATTGTTTTTACTTGCCTGAATAACATAACCGAAGTTAACACAACTTTTAACCACAAGCAGAAGCACTGCTGTCAACACAATTATGACTGAAAAAATGATCATGCGGTAGTGAGCTACAATCTTATCTTGAACAGGTATATAGAATTTGCCCTTTTCCACAACCAGCCAAGTAATATTTAGGAGTCACCACTGGAGGGCGACCCAGTCGTGCTTTGAATTCAGACAATGTTTTGGTGTTTCTTGTTTCAATATCTAAGTTATTCCATAGATCTATTGAAGAGGGAAATAAAGATTTCTGCATGTGGGTAGCTCTAGAATTAAATGGAGATGTATCAGCTACACCTCGAAGATTGTGGTAGTTCTGTGCCTTGGGTTCCAGCAGTTCGTCCATACTCTGGTGAAAGACCATCTACAATCTTTCACATTTGGATGAGTTTACGTTATTCACGTCGAAAACCCAGGCTTTCCGATCGAACTTTCGTAATTAGAAGTGGGCTCAAACCATGCCTAGTGGCTCCTGTGACTACTCTAGCTGCTAAAAGTCGCCCTTAAACTATTTTTATTTTCAGAGCGACTCACTGAATAATCGTGACATACTAGATTTGCATATTCTATTTCTGATAAAAAAAATTGTTATTGAATTTATTTTATTTTTTATTCTCTATTTTCATTTGGAAGAATATGGTGGATATATTATATGCATTGCAGTACATATATATTTTATTTCCAGTCAGTTTGTATATGATGTATGAACACAATTGATATTATTCTTTTGTTTGCTGTCAGACCCAACTATGTAGCGAAACTGTATTATGCACTTATGTTCTGGCCCTGAAAAAACACAAAAACAAAAAATGTTTTATATATATATATATATATATATATATATATATATATATATATATATATATATATATACATATATAGATATACATATTTATGCTGTGACTAAAAAATTGGGACTCATCTGAGAAGTGAAGTAGGAACAGGTAGTTAAGTACATACTGACCCTGTAATGAAAAGTGGCAGAAGAAAAGGCACAAGTTAATTGGTTCCTTGCATGCATTGTTAACTCTCTGCAAACAAGAAAAAGGTTACCCATGTATTACAATACACCAAAATTTAAACCAGCCCGTAACAAAGTCTTCTTTGGGTAAATTTATATGGGATGAACTGGACGTTCTGGTCTAGTTTTTAGACTTGCACAATGTAATTGCATTATCTTTCCTGTTAATACCGGCATTAGTACAGAAAGTGTATGACTCTTTGTTTGAGTAACATTTTTTTTCTCTGAGGATAAAAAAAGGTTAACTGCTGCCGAGAAAGAAAAGGAAAGGGAGAGGATAGATAAGCAAGACAAAGAAAAAAGGGATCATGAGTTTCGCATGCTTGAACTTACAGTAAGGTCACTGAGTAGGTCAAATAGGTCAGAGTCTGATTCTTTCACTGTAACTGCTCATTGCAAATAAGTGCCAATTTTACAAAGTGAGAAGTGGATTAAAAAATTTGTGGCATTTGAAAGGGCAGCTTAAAGTTTAAACGGCCTGAAGAGCAATGGCCTATCCTACTTTGGAGTAAATTAAATGGAAAAGCAGTGTCTACATGTTCAGCTTTGTCAGCAGATCAGGCTGGTGATTGTGTAATGAAGTAGAAGATCTTGAAAGCTTACAAGCTAGTCCCAGAAGCTTATCGTTTTAAGTTTAGGTGACTACAGAAAAAAAAACAAATTACTCATGTATACTGTGCTAGAGAAAATACAACATTGTGTCACAGATGGCTGATGTCTCTTGATGTACGATGAGACTATGATAATTTACATGAAATGTTGTTCTTAGAAGATTTCAAACAAACTGTAGCTCAGGATATAAGGACATATCTCGAGGAGCACAGATATTAGATTCTTGCAAAAAAATTTATATATTAGATGCTAGCAGATGCTGCTGTAGCAACTGATGAGTATGCATTGACCCACAAGCAGTATAGGACTGGAAGGAGTCAGGGTGTGTTAAGGTCAGATCAGGGCCAATGTAAAGGTCAAGGGAAGGCTAAGGATCTAAGGACTGATGGTGATCAAAATAATGGTAAAGCTAGGAGCCAAGAAGACAAAGCTAGTAGAGTTAAATGTAGTCATTGTCCCAAGTTGCATGGTAGTGAATAAAGTTGGACATTGCACCCTGAGCTTACACCTCAGTGTACTTATAGTGACGGGCCACATAAAACTGAGAGATGTAATAAGTTGCATCCAGACTTTAACCTGAAGTAGCTATGTATCTGGAGTTTGAGCCTAAAGGCTCAGTGTCAGTAGGTGAAGGTCAAGAGAACTCCGTCCTGATATTAAGAGACACACGAAGTGCTCAAAGTTTGATTATGGATCACTATAGGTTCCAGTAGGCAGAGCCAGTGGCCTTTATCAATATTCAGATTGTAAAACAGTAGTTTACTTTTCTGAAATGTTGGTTCATTGTGTAGTGTTTGGTTGGAGTCTGCATATGTACCAGGTTTAGTACAGGTGGAAAAGGTACGCCATCTTCCCATGGAACAAGTAAATATGATCATAGGAAATGATATAGCAGGTCCCAAGCTGAAAGTCACACCTAGATTGAACTTACAGCCATGCATGGGTGTCTGCACAGAGAAGTTGCAAATTAAACATCCATCAGGCATTTGTCCTGCTTGTGAGACCTAAGTCAGAAAGAAAGCAAGCAGAATATTTTGAGAAATTTAAAAATTATTTTAGTCTTAGAGAAGGGACAAAATCAAGTGTTAATGATACAGAATTTGGAAATACTTGACAGCTGGTTAGTGTTTTGTTCCAGGAGGAGACAGAGAACTCTCATTTTTTTTATTTAAGTGAAAAAAATGACATTGTGATAAAAAAATTGGAGAAACAGTGAACTCGTGCGGATGAGAGTTGGAGTGAAGTGCATCAAATAGTTCTTCCTAAGATATTCAGACAGGACGAAATGCAAATGGCACATGCTTTACCTGTGGTGGGACCCCTTACCGAAATTGAAAGCGTTTTTTTAGCGGGAATATGGTGGAAATATGATGGAATGGCGGATTCGTGGTGGACAATCCGGGAAAATGGCGTATTTAGGGCGGAAATTGGGTGGACAATGGCGTAAAATTGACGGACGTTTCTTACACTATGGTGGGAATATGGTGGCCATGTGGCAACGGTGGGCAAAAAAGGTCGGGATTTGGGCGGTCATGATGGGAATTTCATGGATCAATCCGGGAACAGGGCGGACTGTTGTACAATAACCAAAGTTCCAAGGCGGGAACTTAACGGCATCTGCTTCTTTCCTCAAACAAAATGCCGGGAGTATGACGGCTTGTTCTTTAACTATAAAGAACATTTGCAGGCAGTTGTAAAAATGTCTAACTCTATGATGGAAATTTACTGGCACAACATTTTTGGTCAAACACATTGGCGGAAATATGGTGGCACATGTAGAAATGTCAACAGTCCAAAGGCGGATCTTTACTGGCATAACATTTTTGGTCAAACACAATGGTGGTAATATGGTGGCTTTTTTTGCGACTGAGAAAAAAGTTTGCTTCTATATGCCAAATTCCCAAGTCCTATAGCGGGAATTTACCAGCATTGCATTTTTGGTCAAAGGCAGTGGCGGAAATATGGCGGTTTGTGAACCTAAAATTGGTGGCACTTCAGAAAATTTCTTAAGTCCTATGGTGGAAATTTACTGGTATCATGTTTTTGGTCAAACACCATGGCGGTTATATGGCGGCTTTTTTGAGTGAAGAAAGTTTGTTCAAACACATTGGCAGAAATATGACAGCCGTTTTATGAATTAAGATTTGGCAATGTACATTGTCAAAATATTATATACAATGGCAGAAATCCAAAATCATGCTATTTTTTTGTCCACATAATGACAGAAATATGGCAGTGGCACAATCTTGGTGACCACCCACCCCCCCTCCCCCAAAAAAATAGCAAAGTCTTGGAGCAGTAATGTAAATGAATGAATCAACTTTACTGAAATACACCATAACATTTACCATGGTGTATTCATACAACAAATAACCTATACAATAACAAAACAAAACAAAACCCCCCAAAAACCTAAAACAAATACAAAAAACAAAGCCAAACATAATAATACATACAAAAATGTCCACTGGGTTGTATTCTTATAAATATTAGAGATATCAATTGCAAATAGTCATAATTGACAAAATAATTGATATCATTCTGGGAAAATATTTATCATCTGTATTTTCATGAGTTTAAATAACCCTGTATCCCTTTTAAATTAATAATTTGGGCAGATTTGCATAGAAAAGAGCAATTTTGACAGCCCATTAAATACTATACAGATGATGTAAAAAGGAAAAAATATATACTGTTTTATTTTTCACTGAATACTAGATTCCAAGGGACCTCCCCCTCTATTTAGGGTGCGACATAGTGGATGGAGGTCCCTTGGGGCTGACAGAATGCACTTCAATTTGACACATAATATGTATTTGTTCATGTATTTTTGTTGTTTTGTTGTATTTAAGTTGTTTTACCAAAATCTATGACCATAGTCCATACCCCCTTTAGTCCATAGAGTAGGGACCTGCACACAAAATTTTAAAATTGGAATATCATGAAGAAAATGTCATCTTGTAGATCTTGAAAAAAATACATTATCTTTTAAAATTTTGTCTTTGTGACAACTAGTGAAAATATTGCAATTTAACTGCACTCCTGATATGCCCACACCCTCCCATTAAGTAGCTGCATTATGTAGCACCTTCAAAGCGGTGACCTACTGGGTGTGATAAGCCACGCGTGACATCGGCTGGTCAGGCATACAGAGCATGGGCAATTTCTCCAGACCTGTTCACTTTTGAACTCGTATAATTCAGATACTCTCATTTTTGTTTGCAAACATAAATACAGTTGCATAATACAATTTTTCTGTATTTTATAATTTTCTTCTTTGCATATTGGTGAATATGGATTTATGGCTTGCATTAGTGATCACTAGAACAATCTAGTTTCAAACACTAAAATGATTATATTTTACCAACAAGAGTAAAGTTACACACATGCTTTTACAGCATTTTACTTTTTGTGTTTGTTTTATTGGGGGGGGGGGGGGGGCGGGGGGTGTCCTGTATTTCTCAGATAACAATTTTCTTCTATACACATGTGTAAAGTATCCTAAGCAAAAACGTTTTTATATCTGCTGCACAGTTAATCATATTTTTCATCTCAGTTACAATAAAATTAGAGTGCTGACTGAACAGCCCATGCTCAGCTGACCAAAGCTTGTTCACAAAATTAAAGCTGTAACTCAGTAGACCTGTGTTGAGTTCTACCTGAGTGCATATGACATTTAGAATTATTTCTAAGATTTGCCTGAAGAAAAATTCATAAATTCATAAAAATATGAATTAGTCTTAGAATGCCGATTGACTTGCATAGTAATCAATAATGATGTAGTTACAGATAAGTACTCAAGTTGAAAAATCGTTAAAAATCAAGAATCCACTGTTGTGTCATCTAGTTAACAAGTCAGTGTCACCCTTTCACCAAGTTTCAGCTTAATCTGAGTGACTGTTCTGGAGAAATTGAAATAGCGAAACACACAAAAATTCAGTAAAAAATTGAAAAAAATCCAATCTGTAAAACTCCAAAAATTACTGGAGCGTAACCATTTGAACAAACTTGGTAGAGATCCACACCAGGTATACTGCCACCAAGTTTGAAGTGAATCTGGCCCACGGTTTTGGAGAAGTTGAAAATGTAATTATGAATGGACTGAAGACTGAGCCTCCAAAAATCTCAGCCTGACTAGCAAGTCAGCCAAGCTAAAAAACACTTGATAGTACATTGGTCAAACTAACTTTAATCTTTAAAGCTTATAAAACAAGTGGGCTGTGTGAACAGTCCAAAGCTCAGCTGACCTTGTGGTTCTGTGAACTTGGGATAGGACAAAATAGGTAGACAATCATCAAAGGTACATCCCTGACCAAGTTTCACACAAATCTGGTCAAAATTATTCAAGTTATAACCATTACAAGAAATTCTCATGCTAAACTTTCCTATAAAACTTTTTAAAGATTTCCTGCAAAAAAATCCAAAAACCACTGGAGCATGACCATTTGAACAAACTTGTTAGAGACCCACCCAAGGTACATTGCCTCCAAGTTTGAAGTCAATCTGACCGACGGTTTTGGAGAAAAAGTCGAAAATTGGAATTTTCATTGGAATGCCCATTGACTTGCATAGTAATAAATAGGTTAGGAGCATTTACCAACAAGTACCCGAATTGAAAAAAATCATTAAAAATCAGGAATCCACAGCAGTGCTACCTAGTGAACAACTGTGTTTGGTCCTTCCACAAGGAACATATCCACCAAGTTTCAGCTTAATCTGAGCGACGATTCTGGAGAAGTTGAAAATAGCAAAAACACACATAATATCATAAAAAAAATAAGCACCAAAAAAAAAAAAAAAAAGAAAAAAGAGGCACCACCTGGTCAACAAATTAAGAAGTAAAGAGTCCCTAGGAGTGTCCCTGTGTGATATCGAAGTAATTGGGTGAGCGGTTTCAGAGATTTTTTTAGGATTTGTCCCTAAAAGAACAGAAAAAAAATCATGAAAAATTCAAAAATCACTGAAACATGACCACTTGAACAATCTTTCTAGAGACCCACCAAAGGTACATCCCTGCCAAGTTTGAAGTCAATCTGGCTGACGGTTTTGGAGGAGTGGAAAATGTGAATTGTGGACGGACAGACGACGGATGACTGACCATCCTCAATAAACTAGGCTGACTGATAAATCAGCTGAGCTAATAATCAAAATCTAAACTGGAAGCACATGAGTTATCATTCTGACACCTTTTTATACAAAAATGTTAATTTTCAGTCATTTATTTGCACAATTAACAAATAAATTAAACTTAAAAGTTACCAAATAATAAATCTATTAATAATTACATATACTAAATGTATAAAATACATAAATGAACAAATTCCATTGTAACTATAATAGTGCATGATTTCAAATATACTTATCTTTGCCTTTAAACACATACACACACACACACACAAACTTACACTTTTGACATCTTGTTTATTTATGTACTACCCTCCCCTGTTTAAAATTTAAAGTAACCGAGTTCTGAAAGCTTGGAAAGGAAGTTTCAACCTCCACCAAAGCTTGAAGAAATTACACAAAGAAGATTGTGACAAAGAAAAGGGCTTAGATTTTTGTTATGGCATTTTGAAGGGGAGGGGGTGGGGCAGAGACACACATCGACTGAATCAACAACTCCAGCAGCTGCAAGTGACGCTGCTCATGCAGACTGCTTATGTAACGCTCTGTGTGCATGACCTAGTTTGCACTGGGGTCTGACCTGAGGCACACTCAACGGGTCACAGTTTCTGTCTTGCCACTTGCACGTGTGGAGGTACCTACACTGCACACACGGCTTCAAATAGTAGTTCTATGTTTAAATATGAGGCTAAGTTACTGAACCGTTCCGTCAGAAACTTGGTACTCAAATCCAACCATGAAAGTCCAGCTTTTATTTCACCAGCAAAGTACAGGTTTGTTGTTGTATATCTATAGTTACTCCCCACTTCGAAAACTCGCATTGTTCAGAGTTGTTAATCGATCAGCTGTTCTTACAGGTTTCCTTAAACAACCATTTATCGCCCACTAGCGTATACACACTGTGCTACATACTGTAAAACAACAGAGTATACGTTCAACTAACCTGGCGAATTCTAGTCTATTCTGTAAACATATGCCTTCCATTAAAACAACAGCAAGGATGAGCAATGGATCCAGAGCACTCAGGTATTAACAACTGATTTACAGAAAACCGTGTGAACCATGCAAGTTTTGATGATGTATCACGTGATCCCGTATTCCGCACGGCGCATGTCAAAGCGCACTGACTTGTGTGTTTATATTTATCTATTTACTGAAAATTGTTATTTCATCTTCTTAAAATGTTATCATAAACATGCAGGATAATTATAAAAACATGTTTGATTTTTTAATTGATAATGTGAAGATTTTTAAGTCCAAGTAAGACTGCTCGGTAGCGAATTGGTGCAAGACTTCTGCTACTTCCGTTTGGCGCCATTTTTAACTGCTGTCTGTGAACGACTTAATGACAGCTGGCCTGCAGACTGGAGTTTTCATCCATTAATTGGGTATGGATTCTATTGAACTGTTAAAATATAGAAGAGAAAATCACAAGATGAATGCAGAATGGGTTGTAGTATTTTATGATGGTGATAGTCCATCATCACGCAAGCAGTATCGACAGTGAAGCCTGTGAATCCAACTGATCATGTTTTGTTGAAACTTAAGTTGGAATCGGCTGTCAAGTGGCCAGCCAAGGTGGCGGACCAAGTCCCAGATGAGGTGGGTAACTGCAAGGGTTTGCATATTGCCGTCTGAGGGATAATACTAATAGAAGTACAGAAAACTGTCAAAACTTTTCACAGCGTTAACTATGTTAATTCTTCTACTTGTGCATCTTGTAGTTGTACATTATTTTTTTTTTTGTTTTTTTTAAAATTTACTGACCCTATATGGCTACAATTGAAGTATCACTACTGTCCAACTGGAAATCTCTGTAGTAAAATTTAGATGCCCTGGAGCATTTTTTCAACTTCTTCGCAGGAGAAACACTTATTTTGCTATAATGCTCCAGTTGGACAGCCCTGCATGAGTATACATGTACAGCTCCTTACCTCATCATTACAAATATAGAGAAGAAAATATTGCATGGACCGACCTGTGCTACATTATATGTCAGAATATTGACTAAAAATGTAAATTAGTTTCCTTAAATTAAAAAGGGAATCCAGCTGACTGGTATGCAATTTTTTTGAAAAGAGATCTTGTAGTTGCAGTTATAAGTAAGTGTGTGGAGAACTTGCCAAGTTAAAAAAGTTCTACTTCTTTCTTCTCTCTCTCTCTCTCTGTCTCTTCACTATTTCTGCTCTTCTCCCTCAGCCTTAATTTTTTCTTTCTGCAGGGATGAAAGCTTGTTTTCAAATTTTTTTTTTTTTTTTTTTTTTTTTTAGGAATTCAGTTTTTTTTCCCGAGACAAAGAAAAAATAATATCCTTTTTGCCCAGAAAGCCTTATTTAGGTAAATAATGAAGAGGTGGGCTATGGTTTCATTTTTTTTTCAGCAAAGTCACTTTCATCCCTGTTTCTGTTCTCATTTTTCATGAGAACTTCATGCAAATTAATGGCCAATTTGTTTTGTGGTGAGCTGTTAAGAGCATTTTTTTTATAAATTGTTTATTTTGTAGTCTTCTCCACCACTTATTTTTTTCTGACATGGCATTTGGGCCAGTACATTTTCATGTTTTGCTTCCCCCAAACTTCATTTTAATGGTTCAGTTAATGTAAGCTTTGTTAATCAGTTAAATAATTTGTCTGCCATTTGAGCCTACATAATCACAAAGTTAACTGGTTCTCATAATTGTTTAAAAGGACCAGTTAACTTTGAGATTATGTGAGCCCAAATGGTCCAGACATGATCACAAAACAGTCTTTGCAGTGTACGTTGGTATTGAATAGTGCACTGCAAGTTTTATTAGTAATGGTTGAAAAATTTTCAGTGGCATACATACATAGTACATATTGCCATATGTAGTTAGCTGTGTATTTTGTCTGGATCTGCAGGTTGTCCTATATATAAATCAAGGGCAGCCCATTCCAGCTGAACTCAAGCTGCTTGCTATCGTCATGCCAGAAGAGTGCTGCTGAAAACATTGAGGAGACTGAGAAATTCCAGACCATCGGTCATTGTGGTAAAGTTACTGGGAGGACTGCTCCAGCCACACAAGTATGGCATTAAAGGCGGCAGCAAAGGATTTTTAAAAAATGGGATTGAGACAAAAGGCTGTGTGTGAAACACCTGAAGGTGAGATATGAACATAATTCTTTCTGGCAAAATTTCAGTTATATGTACATGTATGCACAATTTTGTGGCAATATGTCATCAAATTTTACTTGAAAACCAGAAAATACATATACCTGATACTGAAAATAATTATTTGCTGGGTGTTTAATTAGAAAATTAATGAAACTTAGCAAAATGGATGATTGGTTTGCGAACATGAAATTTGAAGTGAAATTCCATGATAAGTCTTCTTGTCAGTGGGAGACATGAAGTTTTTACCTTTTTTTGTCCCTCCCTCTAGCAATGTCATTTCTCCTGATATTGTAGACATAAATTGAGGTAAACTGAAGCACTTAGGTAAACTGAAGCACTTTATTGGAATAATAATGTCATGAAGATAAGATTAAGACCAAGGGTTGAACATTTGTATCATGTGTTACTGAAGGAAAGTACATGTAAGTAGTTCTCACAAAGATGTTTTTCAATATATATCCCTGATGATAAGATCATTTTAATTGAAAAATGGGTCCAATGAAGTAATGTCTAGGTAAACATTTTCAAATATTGGATGTTCTTTAGCCTGAAACATAAATTTTGTTATTTCAGTTATGGCAACTACAAAACTGAAGATATGCCTGAAAGACTTCACACAGGTCATCAATTAACAGATAAAGACAGGCCATCACATCTTATCTCGAGCTGAAACTCCTGGACTTTTTTTTTTTTTTTTTTTTAAAGACTGGTGGCTGAAGCAAACTTCAAGTGATAGCAGAAATGAAGCCCAGCTCTGATTGTTTTGTGCTGGACTTTTGATTGCCCACACATTGCCTGGTACAACCCAACTCATAAAAATATTTATAAGTATATAAGACTCAAAGGCTCAAGTAACTTACTGTGGACTTGGTATATTATACAATGATCTTAATTAAAGTAATTACATAGGCATTAAAGGGAAACAGCATCTGATGATATATCGACCTCTCAATGACATTACAGCAAGATCTTTTGATATAGAAGTCTGAATAAATTACATGCTTGATCCAGCTAGCAAAAGTATTGTGTTATTCTGGAAATGTGCACACATATGGCCCTGTGTGTGTATATTATTACAATGTATATGTACTGTGAATGTACCTATTTCACATGATTTTTCTTGTTTTTTGCATTTCAGACATTTGATTGAGTTTTAAATTAATACTATTTTGAACAATCCTTTGGTTTAACCCATGGTCAAACAATATTTCACTAAATTTTTACTTTCAGTTTTTTGCCAATGCCAATAGTGAAATAAGGTTGAATTTACAGTATCGCATCTCATCTGCGGCATAGTAAGCTTGACTTTAAGGGCGTCACTGCTGAATTAGCAACCAGCTCTCTCCATTCTTCTTGGTCCTCTGCTTTTCTCAGCCACTCGTTGAGTTTCATGCCTGTTTTTTCTTGGATTACAGTATATTGATAC
Source organism: Hermodice carunculata (assembly GCA_964020975.1). Classification (NCBI taxonomy): domain Eukaryota; kingdom Metazoa; phylum Annelida; class Polychaeta; order Eunicida; family Amphinomidae; genus Hermodice; species Hermodice carunculata. The sequence goes on along the minus strand of OZ026625.1, from coordinate 80,656,464 downwards.
ACTTGTTCTTGCTGGGGGAAAAAAGTGTGGAAATATCCTTGAATATTTTAAGGAGCTTTGAGGGCAATGAAAATAAATGATTTATGAGAAATAGTAAAATGGATAATTCTTGGAGGACTGTTTATTGTGCCAGTTGTCAAACTTATGAGACAATACTGAATTTTCTTTTGGATATTCAACATGAAGATTAGTCGATCATAGCTATAAATAACACACATGCAAATTCAATTTTTTTTCTTGTAGTTTTTGCAGGTGGTGTGAAACTCGATGGATATATATATGTATATATGCCACAGACACAGAGCCACCATAATTCCCGCCATAATTGTGGACATCATATTCCCGTTAGTGGATCTATGGCAGATGCACAGCTTTCATCCTTCCAACACAAACCCATCATGTTTCCACGAATGGGGAAAGGGCGGGCATATGATGGAAATTTTGGCCATCACATGCCCACTATATTTCTGCTAATGCATCTACTGTGGACGTACATCCATATATCCACTATATTCCCGTTAGTGGATCTATGGCGGAAGCACAGCCATCATATTTCCACCACAAACCTGTAATGTTTCCACTAACAGGAAAAGGGCGGAAACTGTGGCCACTATATTCCCGCTGATGCATCTATGGTGGTCGTAAAGCCATATACCCACTATATTCCCACTAGTGGAACTATGGCGGACATACAGCCATCATCCTTCCACCACAAATTGGAAAAGGGCGGAATAATGGTGGGGATTTGGGCCACCACATACCCACAATATTCCCGCTAGTGGATCTATGGTGGACGTACAGCCATCATCCTTCCGCTACAAATCCATGTTTCCACTAATGGGAAAAGGGTGGCCTTATGGTGGGAATTTAATTAGACCAGGTACCATAAACCCACTATATTCCCAACATTGGAAAAATGGTGGATACAGCCATCATTGTCCCGCAAATCCCCTATGGGTGGCATAAGCACGCTATCTTCCCGCCATTAATCCGCAATATTCCTGTTGGCCGACACAAGACCGTCATCACCACAATGGTGGGATTTTGGCGGAAAAGATGTCTGATTTGCAGATCAAAACTCCATAACCTTTTTCAAAGTTTTTTCTGGAAACATGGCGGGAATACAAATATTCCTGCCATATGACCACCGTTTCACATGCCATCATATTTCCACCCTATTCCCACCAAAAACCCGCCATTAATTTCGGTAAGGGACATTTAGGTGTTGTGAAACCACTGGACAGGATCATGAAGCAGGTTTTCTGGCCAGGTATTAACAAGGATGTAATGCAGTATTGTGAGGCATGTAACAGTTGTCATTTGGTAGGTCAGCCTAATCAAAACATGAAGGTTGCACCATTGATGCCAATACCAACGTTTGGTAATACTTTGACATCAATTATCATTGACTGTGTAGGCCCATTTTCCATGACAAAGGCAGGGCACAGTTATTTGTTGACAATCACGGATACTGTACCCAGATATCCAGAAGCCATTCCCCTCGCAAAAAATGACACCAAGTCATTTGTGTCAGCTTTAACATACTTTTTCTCCAAAGTAGGGCTACCAAAGGTCATAAGGTTAGACTTGAGTTGCGTAGTAACTTTACAGCTGGCGTATTTAAGGGTTTTTTGAAAGATCTAGATATTGACCATAAAACGTAAACTGCTTATTATCCACAGACCCAGTTGGTGCTTGACTGGCATTATCAATCTTTAAAGAAAATGACAAAAAACTATTGTTTTGAAAATGCCCAAGACTGGGACAAAAGGTCACAATTTCTTTTGTGTGCTTCAAGGAAAAAGCAAATTAAGTCATTACGTTTCAGTCCTTTTGAGTTAGTGTATGGTCATGAGGTGATAGGCCCCTTGAAGTTGCTCAAAGAATGATGTATGGTCTCTGAAGAGGAAGGTGAGTTACATATGTTGAAATATGTTTCAGAGTTACAGGACAGATTACAGGATGTGTGCTGGGGGGGGGGGGGGACCTGGCAATGGCACAACAAAAGATGAAGTCATGGTATAATAAGAATTCCAGTGAAAGATCATTTTTTCCAGGAAACAATGTATTGATTTTGCTACCTATCCATGGCAATCCTGGTGCTTGCATAGTTAAGACAAAAAGTAAACAAAACGTTGTCCGGTAACAGGACCTGAAGATATGGATTCTGTCTCTGATAAATTTTGGCATTCCTTTTGAAGAATTGAGACATTGCAGAAGTTAGACAAGAAGTCCCATTTGACCTGGTCACACAGGAAAGATATGAAACAGTTTATTAAAGAATACTCATTTATTAAAGAATGTATAAAGGAAGACTTGTTTTTCTAATTTCCCAAGTACATGTAGGACCATTGTATTGAAACATGAGATTAGCTTGTAGAAAGGGGCTCTCCCAGTTAAAGAACATCCGTATAGGGTAAATCACACAGAAGGAGCAGTTTTAAATAAAGTATATGTTGGAAAATTGCTTCATTGATGTTAGTGATTCTCAATGGAGTACGCAAATTGATTTTGATGCTCCAACCAGATTCCACTTACAGGACGTGTGTTGATTTTACACATCTGAATGTTTTTACCCTGTCCCAAGAGTTGAGGATTGCATAGACAAATTAGGCAATGCTAAATTCATATCCAAATTGGATCTTTTGTAAGGGTATTAGCAGGTCCCTTTATCAGAAGACTTGAAGCAAGATACAGCTTTTGTCACTCTTGACAATTTGTAACAGCATAAAGTGATTGCTTTTGGCTTGAAAAATGGCCAATCAAATTTTATAGAGCTTCTGAATACAGTTGCAGAGGAACTAGGGTGGTGTTCTCTATCCATACATTATTTAAGGCTCATGTCAGATAATTAAGAGGATCATGTGACCAGGACAGTCAAATCTTACAAAGATCAAGAGAAGCCAAGCTAACTGTGAACTTGGGTAAGAGTGACATTGGGCATGTAAGGGTAACATATTTTGGTTAAAACAATGGTAAAGGGGAAGTGATTCCAAAACTTGGCAAAGGTCAAGGCAGTTGAGCAGTTTGCAGTGCCTAGATGCAAGAAACATATTTTGTAGCTTGGGAGTGTCATAGGCTACTGTAGCAAGTTTTGCCAAACTTTGGCATATGTGGCAGCACCAATTACAGACATGTTGAGGAAAGATATATAGTTCAAATGGTCTAAGGAGTGTCAGGAATCCTTTGATACTTTGAAGCAATTGTTGATGCAGGCTCCCTTTTCGGTTGTCCCAGACCAGAGTAAGCAATTGAGACCATTTGTAAATGCCAGTGACTTTGGAGATGGTAGTTTGATAACCCATGTAGGGCAAAACCATATTTAACATCCAATTGGATATTTCTTACCATTGATTTTGACCACACAGTGCTTTGAAATATAAGTGTCAGCAGGTTGGTTTCCAGTGTAGGTTTGTTTAGATCACAATCCAAAAAATTAGCTGCCAAAGACTCACTAGGTGGAGCTTATTTTTCCAGGAATGCAACCAGAGTATAAGTCATCAGAGGTAGAGATCATATCATATCTGATTGTCTTAGCAGACAGTGTGAATGGTTCATGAAATATTTAGAATGCCACCCATATTAAAGGGATGCCAGGTAAACCAGTGTGGTAGGTTAGCTTGCTATTCTTTTACACTCATAATGGCTTCGTCAACTGTGCTTTTATTGCCCCAGAGTCGCCCTGGAGATGGACAGGTGGAAGCTCCTCATATGAGACTTGACTTTTCATATGCACCATTACTCAGTATGCACATCTATTAATTTCTAGGTAAGCCTAGATGGTGAACTCTCAGACCTGAAAGTAACTGTTTTTCGCACTCATGGTAACGATGATAATATAATGATTGGCACATGCACGAAAGTTCATTGACATGATATCTCATATTTTCATACCCTTCATATTTCTAAGGGTAGGTATGTTTTGTATTTAAATAATTTACCACTTATATGTATGAAAGTGTAAAGGTTACAAATGTATAAACTGAAATGAATCAAAATGTATAACTTCTACGATTTGAATATATCATATATTTTCATGATTCACTGTAACATTTGATTGGTCCAGTGAGGTCAGCATACTGAGTAAAAAGTGTTTAAAACAAGTAAAAATAGCCCCCCCCCCGCAAGAAATATAAAACAAGTATGAAAACTTAGCCCGTTTCACACAAGCTGCTGGCCCATGCATATATTTGCAAAGGTGTTTGTATATGCACGTAAAATATGATGTTCCTGGGACAGGTGGTTTTAGATACAGGTATTTGTGTAATATTGTAGCCAATAGTGCTCCCTGTTATTAAATGTTTTTTTTTTTTTTTTTTTTTGTATTTTCTTTTTGTTTTTGTTTTTGTTTTTGTTTTTGTTTTTGTTTTTATTAAAAATGGTGGGTATGTAAAATGCTAAATTATTGCTTACTCTGAGCTGTCAGAAAGCTCGATTGTTGGTCGGTAATCAGCCAAAATAATGAATATTAAAGTCTCCCGTTTTGGACGCATAATTTATTATATATATATATGTGTGTATGTGTGTGTGTGTGTGTGTGTGTGTGTGTGTGTGTGTGTGTGTATTCAGTTGTAAAAAGGATGCGATTGTCTGGTTGTTGTGTCGTTTCACAGTGAATCCCTAAATTAAGCACATCTTGAGTTTGGCAGCTAGTGGACGCAAAGGTAAGAATTCTAAACTCATTTTGGCAATATATATGTAGTTATATATCTAAAATATATCAATTAGACTTAAGTTAACAATATGTCTCATTTTTTATACTGCACTTTGATTTTCAGTTGCAGCCCAAAGTGATTGATGTCAGATCAAGCAGGACCCGTACAGTTATAAAGACAGACAACACTGCCTGGAAGATGTGCTGCCTGAATATTTAAATGTGGATTTATTCGTGTCAGATCAACATGTATATATAAGAACATGGCTATGAGCCTACATCTGCTAAAGGACCCCCTGTACTAAAGGACCAGTCTCAACATACCCGATTAGCCATTTTAGTTTAATGTTACCTTCCTTAAGGCACCACCTGTCAGAAAGGACTATTTTCACAGGTCCTGTAGGTGGTCTCTGCACAAGCAGGGTTCCACTATATATATATATATATATATATATATATATATATATATATATATATATATAAGTAAATATACATATAGATATATTTATATATGTATAAATATATATGTATAAATATATATATATATATATATATATATACATATATATATATATATATACATATATATATATATATATATATATATATATATATATATATATATATATATATACAACAAATGTTCTTTGTGTCTTGCTTACCGCTAAAGTTTAAGTATAAAATTTAGCTTCAGTACATAGTTGGGTCTGCTTCAACAGAAAGTTAGGACCATTCAACATTGCGACAAAAATGTGAGTTCAATTATTGAAATTATTCCATGTCCAGTGGACTATGTTTTAATCAATTGAACAGTTCAGTGTGATTTTTAAAGTTTTATGGCTTGAACAAATCGGGTGCCTATGTCGGACGTCAGATACAATTAATTTTGCTTTCCAATAGAAATTAGATGCGTTAGAGTATATGGAGTTCAATTCAATGTTCCGAAAAGATTATTTCGGTTACCATTTATATTTTGACAGAATGATCTGCTTTAGATCGAAAAAGAAAGTATCATTTTGAAAAAGCAAGGGGCGAGAGAGATGGTTATCTTCCGCAAGTTGGTAATTTGGTCGATATTTATCCACGTCAAAAATACCGTGATGTGGACGAATTTCGAGAAAAAGTCAGTTTTATTTATTATAAAGATGGTCGTCTTGACAGACATTTTGCAAATTTGTTAGTTGAAGGTTCTGCTAATTTAGAATGATAAGGTGTCCCCAAAAATACTGTCAAACAGCTGAGGAAACTAGTGCTAACTATGTAGGATGTCCTTCCACCTTACATAAGTCTAAGCTTAACCTGCTTGTCCAGCAGCAGAAGTTTATTTACATTGGCGTTTTGTACTCTTAGTCTTGCAGCATACACTACAGTTCTATTTCCGATAATGCATTGAGGTGTTTGTGCATTAAAATATTTACCATTGCGTGTTTTTAATGTTATTTTTACGAGGATATGGAGATATGCAGTGTGTGTGGGGGAGGGGGGGACTGTTAGATTAAAAATTAAATTCATTTCATTTTCTTGTTTTTACCTGAAATAATATGGTGGATATATTAATTGCATTGCAATGGAAATATATTTCATTTCCATTCAGTTGGTGTAGGATGTATAAACACAATCGAATTTGAAAAGCTGATGTACCTGTGCCTTTAAATAATCAAGGCATTTCATGTCCACTGGACTATATTTCAATGGGAACTCGAAGTGGAACAAGCAATAGAGCTGGTCAGCTGATTTTAACTGTGTTAGGTTATGATTAAGTTATGTAAAAGTTATATTTTAGCTTGTCAATGACATTGTTATATTAATCGAATTATATCTTCTTCACTTAAGATATACTTGGATGTCCATAGAGTTAAACATTATACTTTTTATCAGAGGATAATCCATATCCCTAGAATACCTTCCAGGATTCTTACTTTCATCGAACTTCGGGAAGATATTTTGTATTATACTTTAACTTCTGATCGGACTCTAAACGTAAAACCTGGACATTTTGTGATACAAAAGCCTCCGCATGTTAGGTCTCTTGGACTCAATAGTGGTTAAACCACCCTATCTTCTCCAAAAGCGACTTCAGTAAAGTTCTGAGAAATTAATGTAAAATGCAATTGTAACACATAAATAGTAATGCAACTTTACAGGCTAGCTAAGGGTATGGCTGAACAGTCACACAAAAACAAAATGTCCTGGAAATGAAATAGGTGCAAAAAGTGTCTTGCTATGGGGTGCCTGTGGGCAGTGATATAGAGATAATAATGGGTCATTGGCGACACAGGGATCACTGTGATTCCACAATGCCACAGCATACGGGAATTTGACAGATGTATGATCATTTGCATTTCAGAGGCAGGTCTTTCCCAGTGTGAAGTGGCCAGCAGAATGGAGTGCCCGAGGGCAGTGATATAGAGAGGAGAAAGCTGAACCTGGAAGACCAAGACTTTTAGGTGGGAGGTATAACCATTACTTGATGCACTATGTGAACACACAAAGGTTCTTTTTGGCAGAGAGGTTGCATAAGCAGTGGTGTCAGGCCTGAAACATTGCAGCATCACAGGATACAATCAACGGAAAACTAGTGTCGGACAAACTAAGGTCATACTGCCCTGCCATCTGCATCCCTCTTGGTCCTTCACACAAGACTGCTCAGATGCAGAGGCGTCAGGCACATACTGACTGGACCTGAGACCAGTGAAGGAGTGCAATGTGGTCAGACCAGTCACGATATTTCCTTGATTTTTCTGTGATGGGAGAAAAAGGTAAAAAAGAATGCTTTCACAGAGATTTTAGGATGAATGTACGGTGGAATTTTAGGATGGATGTACGGTGGAACGTGACCGCTATGGAGAGGGCAGCTTTATGAGATTGGGTGTGGAAATTTCAGTGGCAGGATGAACCGTAATCATCAGGCTAAAATAGGACTCTAATAAGCCAGCGCTATGTAAATGAGATTGTGCCAACAGTCGCCAAATGGTTCCAACTACATCCTGGGCTACTGTTCCAGCTAGACAATGTAGACAATGCATGACCACACGCTACACAAGTCAGCATTTATAATCTTTAGCAACATGACATCCAAATGTTACCATGGCTAGCCTGATCTGACCTTTCTCCCATTGAAAATTTATGGGATGTGCTTTGGCGTCGAGTCAGGGACAAGTAAGACGAACCTACTACCACCCATGACCACCTGACACAGTAGCTCACAGACCCAGTGGAACCAGATACCCCAGGCCCAGATAACAAAGCTTACCAGCAGCATGTCAAAGAAGGTCAAGGCTTGCTTGCAGAAACCTGGTAGTTACACTTGCTACTAATCTGTGCAGCCTTAAAACAAACAAAAAAGTCTTTTCAGGACTGCCACATCCTCCCAAAAGAAGTTATAAAAGGGCTACCGGAATAAAATATACACCCACCTCCTACACACATCCTTACACACATACCTGGTGTTGACAAAGGGGTTGCCTCTTTACATTTATATATTTTTTGTCATGCTATCTTCCTCTTTATTATGATTTCCATGGCAAAAGTAGCAGGTTTCCTTTTTTGTCCATACTGAGAAGGTATTGCCTTACTTGTTATGCGTTGATTTATTTTTGTAATTTCTATTTATCACCATCTTCAGTGGTGCCATGAAATGCTTCCAGCATAGTTGTATCTTGTAACAGTGCTTTGATTACTTTTTATGACCCGTGACCTCATCAGCTGTATCCACACCTGGAATACGTACATTCTTGGCAAACTTGCAGACAGATCAAAAACTCAGAGATAGATTCAAAAACAAAAAAACAAAAAAAAAAACAAAAACAAAAAATCATTGCTGCAACACCCATTAAAATCTTTGTGTACATATCCTGCATTTCGTTGCCTCACCATGATTTATAGTGAGTTCTAGTAACGTTGATGGATCACATACAAAGCGTTTGGATTTTTACAAAAGTTAACCTTTTCGATTCAACATTTTAATAAGTATTCACCTAGTTTTTCTACTTTGCGACGAATCAGATGGACAACGACGACAATTTCAAATGTCTTTTGTCGTGACTATATATCCATATTTTACATTAGCAAATGTTCAGATTTTCCGATAATGTCTGTGAATATTTTAACTTACACCTCTACCATTAGTTGACGTTAACATGTGCTTAACCTGGTATAGCATTACAACGTCGTGGTCCTGTCTTCCTCTCTTTTTTTCCCATAAAGGAAACTAATTTGGCCGCTTGGCTTTATGTTACTGTGCAGGTCCGGGAAAAGGATTAAGACATTTATAGCTTATGTATAAGCATATATGGAAAATGGATGTAATAGTTTTTTTCAACGATGGCACAATAACATATGGAACTAATCATCCAGGGTCTTCACACGTAAGAACACACATATATTTATACACCACCGATAGAATGTAAAGGAAGATAGATTCATTTACATGAACAAATAAATGGAAATAGTCACTCACCCACATGAAAGAGACGAGAAAGATGAAGCAACAAAGTGTCTGATTTCATTGCAAAATTCATACTTATCAATGTGGTATCTACATATTCCCATTCCACTCTATTAAAGCCTTTTTGTTCATCAGGAAACATAGTCGCTCTGCTGATTCATCCTCATTATTACGATATTCGATAATATCTGCAGTTTGCGTTACTCCATCATACATATTTCGCCCCTTCACATATGTCTTTTGGTCTTCAGGTACTAACTTGAAGAGCACTAGTTTTAAACAATTTGCTAAGTTTTTGCAAGTATTTTGAAGTCAAAACACAACAATGATATTCACCTCCAATTCATTATACATTCTCTTTGACCTGATTTGCACTACGAATTTATTATTCCTTTCATCTGTGATTTTGTAAATGAATTACTTTCGAAAAAATCATGAAAAAAATCCACCATATCATAACCAAGCAATTCAATAAAAAGATCATAGAATTCACTTGTTATACCATCAAAGCCTGGTTTCTTTTCTTTTGCCATCTCCGGCTTAACATTTTTTTTTTACGTTTGCCAACGTTTTTTTCAATGCTCCTATTTAGCTTATTAGCTTTACTAATATATACCCTTCACTTGTGTACAGTGTTTTATTGAACTTGACCTGTGCTTTCAAAATTGCATCTATAGAGGTTTCATAATGCCCATACTCTGTTTTCATCTTGTGCCACGATTAATTCTGACCATAGTACTTTTCTAAATTGTGGGAATATCTGGTAGAAGTCTCACCTTACTCAAACCATCTTGCTTTTGATCTTATCCTGACTGCTTCTGCTTTTTCAGAATTAATCTTGCATAATTCAGTTTCAATATAATCTATTTTTGTTTGCGCTTCATCGCTAACTGTTTCTGCATTTTTCAACCTACTTAAAATGTTCTGTAAATTCTTAGTTTTCAATGCCTATTTCTTCAGTAAAATTGTTGCACAATGTATCTTTATATCTTTTATTTTTCTTTTCGTTATCTCCCACCAGATTTGTTTCTTTGGAAATTCAGTGTTTGTAGAATTCCAATGACTCCAAAAATTTGTGACAATTCTTCTAAAAAGGTCATTTTGCCCACCTTTGATAGCTTCCCTGGCTTTCTGACATTTTCTCTACTTTTCACCTTTCTTTATCTGTATGGTGAACCCCTTTGGGATCGTTGCCTCTGAAGTCTGTTTGTCCTACCCTAGTGTATTAATGTATCTTTGTTGCTGTTGTAGCTCACATTTGGAGTTGCTTCACACAAGTTTTTGAGCCTGTCACTCACCTTGTCTATTCTAACTTTTTTTTCACATCTTTCAGGGTAGGTGTTATGCCTCAAACAAGAATGTGAGCTTGTGGCTGATCGTCTTGAACCATTTTAAGCATTGAGTATTATTATTTTAAGCACTGTTCTCCTTTTTGTTTGTATACAACATCGGTAGTACCTAAATGTATGGCAATCGTTCTTATAATTTAGTGTGTGTTTCCTGTATTTCACTCCAAATTCTACCAGTATCTTGTATTTTTGATCCTGATTGCGATTTAAGCACCATTGACGGTGCTCCATCAATTTGCATATTTTTATCATGGAACCACCGATCAGGAGATTCAGCTTAGGAACATCCTGCCCCTGTGCTTCTGCTCCTTCTAATTTACCAAAGACCTCATTCTCATGGTTTTTCCGTCTCTCATTTGTTTCTCCACAGTGTTTCGCTGTATGACCACTATGTTTAAATGAAAAACAGACAGGTTCTACTTCACACTCTTCGGCTGCATGGCCCAACTCCAAGCATCTGAAACATTTGATCACTGATGCCACTTTCTGTGGGCGCCTGTATGATTTATGGTCAGTGGCTCCACAATGTCCACAGGGCTGATTAATGAAGTCAGGTATGGGCTTCTTTATCCCTGTGAATTTGACAAACCTTGTTGCCGTTTGATTTCTGTCTTACTCTTGCCTTTATTATGCACATTACCATTGATCTCTTCATCGACCAGATTTGCATACTGTGACAACGATGTTGGCAAACTTTAACCTGTGACTTGAGCTGGTAGGTCTTTCACTACAATGTTGAAGACAGTCTTATTTACTTCCAGAAGACTCACATGTATGCCATTTAATGTTACTCCTTGCAGCCCTACTGTAAACATGTAACAAAGTTATGTGTACCTCCTTCTCTAGAATTTGTATTGTGTTCACATCGTGCTCATTTATAAACACCTCCAATGCTTCCAGTAATTGGCCTTTATTAACCCTTCCAGCATCCTTGAGAAAAAAACTGCAGAGTCATTGATCTATCTATGTTTTTAGACTAGGTAGCACATGCAGAGGGGTCCAGGGAAGATCACTTCACTTACCCCACTCGCCATTGCAAATGTTCTGGTCTGGTGAGCACTGCCAAAGACTATACTTGCACAATATTGAATAGTCTCTGTGTGCACAACACATGACATTTTGACCGAGTCAAAAACAAATTGCTGTAAAAACCCTTCTGATGTCACCCTTTTCCAAAAACTGGACTTCCTGCGATCCTGGTAGGTTTGAATATTCCCCTGTAAACTTGCTGTGCAAACTAGAGATGATTAGCAAATATTTTTTACACAAAGAAATCCTCAGCTGCAGATGCACCACAAGCAGCCCAGAGAGCATTCATTTGCTTAATCATCATATTTGATTTAATATTTTTTATTATTTGTCTCTTTGGAGCCTTTGTCTGTAACTGTTAAAGCTCTGTGATGTGCTTTTTTCTTAGGTTGAACCACAGTCTCTATTATAGTTATCAATGCAGTTTGTAGAACCTGTATCAAATTTTGCTTTAACGTCAGCTGGGTTTTTTTTTGGGGGGGGGGGGGGGGGGGGGTTGCCCACATTTTCCACCTAAGAGGAACATCAGTGATTCTAACTTGATATACGTTCCTGTCCCGCTTTTCACTATATAGTACAGAAATACATGGTCCATATTCATTAATTCCAAACCCAACAATGACAGCAAAGAGATTCCAGACTTGCCAAAGCATCAACAATTCTCTTCCAATACCAATGTGAAGAAACAAATTTCACTCCTGACTTGAGACAGGCAATCACCCATAAAAGGCAACTGGTGGTTTTAAACCGGTCCTCTCAACCTTAGAAATATTCATCATTAACTGTAGACACTAGTTCTTTTCCAAAATATATAGGCCTAACCACCCAAAACACAAGTTTCATTACTTAAGCCAAAAATAAAAAGAGACCTGTTAGGCCTATCACCTTTTAGTTGTCCCAACTTGTCAGTCAGCTAAGTTTACAGCAAAAGAATAAAGTAGGCCTACATCGTTTTTGTGATATTTATGAATCTGGAACATTATAAACACACTCCACCTCCACTATAACTGTCTGACATTTCTTGTAAGCTGTGCATTCTAAGATGGTTGTCAGTCGATCGGTGTCTTTCATGCTTTACGTGACTAAGTAGCCCTGCAACCTGGAATGCCTTCTTACAATGTAGAAAAACAATTCAATTTTTCTTGATGAAGGGCATCTCCTGTGCCTCAAATATGTAAAATCCTGCTTTTTTGGTGTCATGTTAGTTTGTTTCCTGATCATGGGTCCTATTTTGTGGTCTCGTGAATTTCTTTTTAAAGAGATGTCATTTTCAGTCACTGGTATTTATTTTTAAGTGATGAAAGTAATATCCACATTCCACATTCAATTTCCACATTCTTGGAAAAACTTACCTTCGACCTTGGAGTAACGCTGATTACCCCCACTACCTGGCAAAATCTACTTTTGCTTCAGCAAATGTATTTCCAGTTTTTCATTTTCTTTACTGACGACTTGTCTTTGTATCCGACACATTCCACATTTTACATATACGCCGAGGATTGCACTAAGAGAAATATCTGGTCTTTCTATCAAATATGTCCAAGCTGGTCATTCAGTAAAATATATTCAAGCTAATTTAACACAGGATATAACAATATGTGGGACAGGATGTGAATAAGAACAATAACTTTGTACATTATGTCAGTAAAGCAAAAATGCAGAATACTGGTACCATAAAAAGGAATATCAGACAGCATATTGAATGTGAATGCTGAACACAATGGAATTGAACAGTTAAAAACCTCAACCTTTTCACCAAGGTTCATTTAAACCTCATTTGGGTGCCCCAGCACAATTTAGTGTGTAAGGCGGCACAGAAATTAGCAAATTCTACACCTGGATACTCTGTGTTGCTGTAAAACTCTTTAATGCTTCCTTATGGCCCCGATAGACCTTTGGTGTATATTTTGATGTTGTGCTAACAACCAGTCACGTGGTAAGCTTATCATCAAAGTCAAAAGCACGCAACACATATTCTACTGTGTAGAATTTGTGATTTTTGCAGTGAGAAATATTTTGTAAAATATAATGATAGAAAAGGATGCCTTTTTATAAATAGGTGAGTATTAAAAGAGCTGTTACAATGTATCAATGCATGGACGCTATAGCAACAGCATATCCACAATTTTGGGACGATTGCTTTCGCAACTTAGTTATGGCACATCTAAAAAAAGGCGCCGGTCCCAAGACGACATTCGGCTACAACCAAATCAAGCTTCATTAACCACACTCCTCTCCATGTTTTGAAGTTGTTAAGGAGACTCAGAAACTCGCCTACTAATGATGTCTGCTCCCTAAAATCAGAGACTGTTTAGATCAATATTGGAGATGGTGCTTTGGAAATACAACTTTTTAAGCATTTAAATATACACATGGCTGTATTATTTTCATCGCATTTAAGTGCAAGAAAGATGCAAAGCTGGTGCTATTTTATTGCTCCATTTTATAAACATTACGTATCGTAATACTATCTCTTGTGTGCATATTTTCTCTCCATGCAGAGTCACCATGAGAACCAGCGGACCCCCGCTGCTCATACATTAAATGAAGGAAAATAACGATGTTTATACAGTAATAACAGAGTGAAAGTAGGATTCTAGTGTGTTGATAAAGTGACGAGTCGTATAATACACAGGTAACTTGTTTATTCTTGCGTTCGTCACCACGTCAATGAATCAAATGCTATGCAAAGATATTGACATTGTCCTGGATAAAAATTATGGTACGTGTGAACATGCATGGAGAGGAGATAAAGTTTCAAATTACCCGTTCGACCACAGCCCCGGGTCAAACTCAAATACAGTCAAGAAGTCATTATAGAGTATCGTTCCCCGTAGGGCAAGTTAAACATTAACATTGGAAAAAAGGAAGAAGACGAAGAAAAGGAAAGAAAAAGAATAGAAAAAAACATTTACTCACGGGATCTAAAGGAGCAGACGTTGCTCAATTTATTATTTCTGATTTCTAGCGACTTATTTTTTCTAGAAAGTGCTGATGTCTTAGGACCTAAGACTTGAACTGATTAACGGACAATTTTGTATACAAATGTATACAAATTGACAAAAATAAACTAAATACATAGTTGAAGCATTTTCTATTGGAGTTCGCTGAAAAAACGGCGAGAAAAGCTCATGTCGCCCAGGGCAAGTTACGTACATATGTAAGATGGCCTCAAGGTAAATTACAAGTAATTGTGAATCTAAAGCTGGGAGATGCTGTCGTCAGTATGTAAAACCTTTTTTAAGCGTATATATTGATTGACCAATTTCTACCACCTCCAGATTGCATTCCTCAGCAGCCATTTGCGGTATCATGCTACCTCTTTCTTCTGAGTTAAACTAAACTAAACTACACAGCACATACTTAGATTAAACTAGACATCATATACTTAGAGGTATCACAAGAATGAAAATGGAGCCCTGTGTTCACAAAAGTGTAGACTTTTATGTTAGTTTGTGGTACTGTAAAAAGACTAATGACACAGTTGGACATTATGATGTTAAAGCAGTCTTGGTTTCAAATCATTTACCTGCAAATGAAAACATTGTATGTTTCTGTAAAAAAAAAAAGGGACACTTACAGTTTGCAGAATACTAGAAACGGCTAAAAAGCACTTGTGTCAATGTAGTGATGAGTTGTTTTTCTGTTCCATGTCAGAAGACTTCACCTTTATGCGGGTATCATGTACTAGAACTGCTTCCGAAGCTACAGGTGTATGCGGCCCGCTCTAGTCACTTTTTGTGTTAATGTCAAAGGACCTGACCAAATATAGTAATAGCACAGGACAAACTAGCGGCAGATATGTGACCTTCAAGAAGGCAGCAGGGTATGGGCGCAGTGAGTTGGAGGGGGAAGCAACTGGAGCGCCCCGAACTGTGGCCCCCTCGGACTGCCCCTTGAAGGCCACATATCTGCGGCTAGCGATGGACTGAACGGCTGTACGTGCCCTGTGGGGGCGTGGGGCCAAAGGCTCGCCAGTTAAATCAATTGAATTAAAATAAACAGTTTAATACGCTTCTTCTCACATTGCTGCCATCAAGTATCCAATGTCACTGAAGTAAGAACATAGCAACACTAATATTGGGGAGAATATGTAGTTTATTCACCTCCATCGAAAATAATACCGAAATACATTTCAAACATACTTGCAAAGCTCCAAAATTTTCAATAAGTTACAGCTTGCTCACAAAAATACAACATGACATATGGTATGTTGAAATTGGCCAAGTTTCTTGAGTAGATCATCACTCCCGAATGTTTTGGCATCTTGGTTATAAAACAACAGTATTTTGTAATTCCTGTCAAATACAGAATTGCGAGAAAAAAAGTCTGGCATCAGGTGACAGTTGCACACAGCACTTGTGGCACACATACAATTTTGGAGTTTTCGGTTTTCACGCTTCCCTGTTGAGGAATCCAACTGTTTCCCTGTTTGTAGTAAACTACATGGTCAATTACTTAAGCATGAATCTTTGAATATTCTTAAGGCTGCTGGTGTCATGCTTATTGTCAGGAAATGTATCGCCTCTGTAAATACCATTTTCAATCGCACATGAGTCCATATTATTTGGCATGGGGAAAGAAAGATCGAATAAAGGTTAAAACTGTGAGATCTCTCAATTGGAAGTGATATGAAAACGCGGCCAACGCAAGGTGGAACACCACATTTGGATCAATCTGATTTTCTATCACAACAACCAATTCATGATGATTTGGGTAAATAAGATTGAGTAGCATAAAAATTGCAATATAAGTAGACAGCTGGGACACATGGCAGCAACCACTTGCTCGCCATCATGACCGCCTCATTTGATTTCACTGATTGTTTTATTACATTCACCACATCATGTTTATTCGGATAAATGTGATTGTCTAGAATACGAATTTCTATGTAAGTAGCCAATTCGGACACATCAAGCTCTTCTCCATTATGGGAGTTGAACGTTCCTCGCTATTTATGCTTTAACAAATACAACTGTTTGATCTTCTAACGCAAACCTTCGGAACCTATCGCCTGGTCGAAAATGGGGAAGTGATATATCCGCTTTGCCAAATCCCCATTATAAAAAGGAGAAAATAGTTCAGTAGTATGGATAGACACCTGCGAATGCCATGATCAACACGGTTGGATGTATATTGGCCCGTACAACGTACGGTACAGGGCAATGTCCAAGAATTGGGGACTAACCCACCATCCTTAAGGCCACACCAAAAAACATATTAAAGTGTCTCATGTTTGATATTATCGTCAACGGGACTCTTCATGGGATTCTTCGGGACACTCTCTTTTCCAATTTATAGCTGTACATAATTCTTTGCTTTACGAAGAGTTAATTATTCCTTGCCACATTTCCTTCTGGTACTTGGTACGTATGCTAGTCCACAACTTTTCTTATACAACGGAAGTATGTTTAAAGAGTATTTCTAACAACTGCTGCATAGGTATGACACTTCAAAAAACCATTGTCGGTTGTGTCTAAACGGCTATAGTCCAGTATGAAATTTCAGGTTGTAAAAAATAAGTACCAAACTGATATCTTGCATAATCACCTTTCCCTGATAATGATTCATGTGTAACTGTCAAGTACTTTAGCATACAATTATAGATAACGCAGTGTTGAGTGTTGCTAGGTGCATCTCTTGCTAACATACACGATTGAAGATTTGTTCTTGGAGAGGGTGGGGTCTAGCCACCTGGTCTTTTGTAATTGGAAATAATCGTTTAGTGGAATCTTTTCCCATCAGTTTGTTGATATTGATGCCACATCCAAATTAAATTACTGATTAATGTCACACAAACGGTTTTACCGAGGCATTTCCACGAATACAACTTAGGCCCACTTCCAAGTAGAAAATATGTCGTTTAGAGGAATATTACTTTCACGAAAGACAACTTTTCTCAAGAGAGGGAACTACCCAATACTTGCCAATACATTTTATCCACAACGTTTATATGAGAAAAGGCTCAAAGTTTGTAAGTCACAAGCCCCATTGAATATTATGCATAAACAGATGGCTTCATCTCTGTCTTTTGATAAAAATGCGGTCCAATGCTGCACATGGACTTTCCAGCATCAATACTACCAAACACGCAGTCGCATACGACACAACAATATGTCCCAGGTACATGTACATCTGAAACACAAATGTGAATAACACGTTTTTCTATATAAGTGCAATGTACAGAGTAAATAAACGAAGCAATGCATTTGCATATTTAAAACCAATGCATTGAATAATGTGAATACTAACGGCTTAAACATATGCACTATGGGGCAGGACAAAATATAAAAAAAATCAAATCTCAAACCCTTGTGGAAAAAAGATGTATACAAATGACAAGACATACATCAAATATGTAAGTAATTAACAGGTGCTACCTCTTGAACTGAATAATAAATATTTATTTATCTGAAAGGTACGTCCTTGGTGTTGGTTGAAATACGCAAAACATTTTTTGGTTAAAGCAACCTTCGATATAGATTAAAATGGAAGCTCTTCAAAAGTATTTTATCTGTACAGATAACAGGCTCCTGTAGTCTAACTGAGGCACACGATAGCAATGTACAACTGGTCACAAGAGAGTTAACCTATACAAGATTAGTTCAAAGCACATATATTCACAGATTTTATATTTAAAATCAAACATTGAGCTTGCAAAAAAATGTTATCACAATATCCTCCTCAATATACACAAGGCTGTTCTAGTGAAAAACAGCTAATTTTCTACGAAAGTTAAATTTTTCAATGCAACAGCTCATACAAGAAGACATATGCCATTATCATGCAACCAGTGGTATTCATTTTGTGTCGCTAATATCCAGCCAATGTTAGACATCATGTAGGTAAGAGATGGCTTTAAACCTTGCCCAATATGATCGCTGACTTGTAGTTAGTTGCTTTAGCTCACAAAATTTGATCTTGACGCAAATTTTACACCCAGAACTTGCATGGAGTTGTATAAACTATTTAATTAATGTTTTTTTTTTTTAAATTCTGGGAGGCCTACTAAATTTTTATACGGTGTCTTTGGTCAGAGGTAACACGCAGTGTTGTTCACCAACACAAGATCAGCACCTATATGAAATTCTTGTATGTCGACTAATTTCGAACCAAGATACATTTTAACAAACGTGGAGGTTTAACACTTGTACATAATGTTACTTTGGAGTCAGCATGCTTGTCATTCAGGTGCGCTCCTGGTGTCCGGATCCTTCATTTCTAGGTTGTCCATCTACAATTCACATTTTCGACTTCCGCAAAAAAAAACAAAAAAACAAAAAAAAAAACAAAAAAAAACAAAAACAAAAACAAAAACAAAACAAAAAAAAAACATTGGCTAAGTCAGACATGGTGGGCATTTATTCAACTTGGGTGGGTCTATACTGAGGTTTTTGAATGGTCATGTGTGTTTTTTTATCTATTTTTTCAGGCGCACGTATCTGTATTTTTTTCCAGAAAAAACGAAATGATTTATTGTAAGTTGGTGGGTAGCCAACCTTACTGGGGACATGTAGACCACATTTTGGTCAACAGGTAAAGATTTTTTTTCCCATTTTGTAATGGATCTTGGTATTTTCACTTATGATTTAGAACAACTGGCTGGGTTTCTGCAACTTAGAGAGGATGTAAATTAAAAAAAAGTTCCGAAGAAATGAATGGGTTTTTTAGTGAACTTCCATTTTACAATTTCTTTATGCTTTGACATTTCGACTGGGTCTCAATCATCACCTGGACATATTTTACATTTAAAGTGCATGTCCGATGATTACACTAGAACACCTGGTCATGTATCTTGGTTATACTGACATGTCCAAAAACCACTCAACTCTGGACTATCAATTGCCAGCCCTTTTTGAAGGAAATTTCTTCCAGGTATAAATGCATGTTCTGTACAACTGTGTGGCAGGGTTAAGTGTCTGTGTCATTTATCTCTATATACATGTACTACTAACTCAAAGTTCAGCTTAGCTCTGCTAAGTTCAGGTTACAACTCAGGTTGAAGAGGAAGCTCAGTTCAGGTCTATCTGAGACTCATTTGCGGGGTGAATATTTCCTGATGACCACGGGCATTTCCTTCCGCTCTCGTATTCAAAGTTTATGGCTATAGTTTGGCGTGAATTACGAGATTGCGAGATTCATTGCCTTTTGTCCAAAATGATAAGATCGCGGTATGACCGGCATGTAATTCTAATATAGTCATAAACAACATTATCAATACAAGTCTTGATGCAAAAATATGTCTCAACTGATATGTTGGTGCAGGACACCAAAGATTTGCAAATAAAAGTTCGAGGATTACTTTTTGCTTGATTGACATCTGAGCCATATATAGCTGTGACAATAAAAGAATTGAACATACCATACTTTGTCCGGTGATATAGAAAAGTTGTCTCGTACTCAGATAATGTATCCAAATTATCATGGGATGAAATAGATAAGCACTGTATGTCAGACGACTCAGCGGTACCCACAACTTCCAGCATAGCAGAGAATTAAGTATACCTGTAAAGAACCGTCGCCTGTTCACCCATTGCCACAGCATGGTACAACCACATCGGCTTTGAAATTTAAGAATATGATAAGGCCGTTCCAACTTATCTAGATCTTCCGGGGAGGGGGGGTGGGAGTCTTGCAACACGAATGGCTTAACTCTTCCAGTGCCAAGTTTTGGACTTAGTCAACAGCTTTTTGTGGCGTGCATAAGAGGCATTAGAAAAGCTGTTGACCTTTGCTGTTCTATTTTATACAAACAAGAACAACAGGGCCACATCTTCCGTGTAGTTCTCGACTCCCCCCCCCCCCCAAAAAAAACCCGCAATCAAATCGCTCTATACCCTAAAGTTATTTCAGGCACAGTTACGTCAAAATCTATAAAATAATCAACATATTATCATGTTCGATTTAAACTTAAGAAAGTACTAGTCCTCAAAAGCCAAAATAATTTAGAAACAGGTCACCAGCGGGAAACCATCAGTCATGTTTCGCGCCCTTAATTTTCTGGTCATGCCTTTTATATGATGGCGGCTGCTTGCCTTCGAGATTGTGTGGACCATATGCCTTCTGTTACCTAAATTTCAATCTAGTACTCTGGTGGTAATTCAGAAACGTTCCCCTTAAGTAGTTCTACTTTAGTCGCAGTTGGCACTAAAAGAGTTAATATGATTGCACCTAAATTTGCTGCGTGTTATGTTACTATTGGTAAAAGCTGTGAATGTAAAGTAGATAAACTGTTTTGTGTCAGTTTTTGCTAAGCGCCTTGGGAACAATGCGCCAAGAGGACACCAGTGAAAGGTACTGACCAGGCCAACTGCATGGTCTCTGCGACTGCATCCATGTTAGAACATGAATGAAAAGTCATATTAAAATGAATATGACACCAGCATAATTGTTTTAGTTCAGAAGACACAAACTTCCATGGAATTGGCAGTGAAAGTGTTACAGGACTGAGCAAACCGCTCAATTTGCTCATGGATTCTTTATATTTTAAGACATTTTTTTTTTTATTCCAGTCATCCTTTACAGTTTCTGCTGGCTCAGTAGGATGTCTGTTTCTGTGTTGTACATGCTACCGTTTAATTTGGTGTTAAACAATCGTCATGAAAAGTACATCTTACATCATTACACCAGACTGTTGGTTTTACAAGGGCCTATGACAAAAACACGAAATGTGTACTACACTCCATATTTTGACTTTTTCTCGTGTGATTTTCACATCCCTAACACCCCTTGCAGTGTAACACAAATTTACCGATGGGCCGCAGGGCCTTTGGTTAACTGTGGAGAATCGTATGTGTTACAGCGTAGGTTACCAATATATGGAAATTGAGACATAAATAATTTCATCCATCATTACACGCCAATGTCCCTTATCAAAGCCAATTGAAACACAAAGGTCATTATTATAGATCTTATAATGATGGCCAAGCACAGAAAAAACGAAGGTCAATTCACCTATCTGAAGTCCATTATCGTTTATCCAAAGTGTGTCACAAAATCTTTTCAAAGAGAGTAAACTACTGACGCAAGATATAATGAATTAATCAGTACACCTGTTATGTATTTATATCAAGGGATTAACCCGTATTTAATACTTAAATATGAACCTGGACTAATCTCGAAAGTGTCAAATTTCACTGCATTGAAATTGATAATTTACCAGTATGGGCATTCCAAATGGACCACCATCTGAATCTTATTTGAAATACCTGAAGCTCCGAGTCAAGTTTTAGTAGTTATTATTTTTTTCTGGTACAATCAGAAACAAAACCAGAAAGCATCAATGTTGTACGAATTTGCATCATACATATTTCTTGGTTTATCATAATAGAATTATAGGGCTGTGTATAACAACATGAACAGCACTACCACCATCCCTGCAAATTCCACTGGTACTCTACGTGGCTAGCAACGCATACAAAAAGTGGACCCATTATCATTGTCTGGCAATTGCCTCACATTTTGTTCACACTCAGCTAGTGTTATCAATGTCCTGTACTTGGCTGATGTCTTGCTGATATTGAAAAATCAATTTGCAGGGACATGGAAGCTATCGACCTAACCCAATGGGGCCACCAATCCACGATAAAGGAGTATACGTGCCGATTGTGATGAAACAACTCATTCATGGTAGTGGCCAAAAATTTGCTATTCTTCCTCACCAAAAAGATTCTAATGAGTTGATGGTAGAACAATATCAGTCCTGCGCTAACAGATTGCAGGGATATTAAATATTAATGCCATCCTCCAAATGGCTACTGATCCCAATCACAGCTCTGTGGCCAGCATGGGACGCCGACAGACAGTCTCGTTTGTGACAAGGGCCAATCAGATGATACCGATATTTATGTTCCAATTTCTGGGTGAAGCAGCATGGTAAAATGGTGCTCCCTCTGTGTTCTGGGAAAGCATGGGATCCTATGTCTACTCTCCAAGTCGTCCTACAATATGGGAGGACCAGATTCAGCTGATCATGATGAACCCATGGAATACAAAAAGGCCATGAGTGCTTGCTTTTCAAGAACTAAGCCTACTGCCTTCAAGGTTCTAAAAAACTGCAGACGCTCTTATGTTTACCTTGTACAAACATTTTTCACAAAGCTCGTCCAAAAGCTGGAAGTATGGTGGCTATAACGTGAGCATTGGGGCGTTTGTTTCCCAAGGAATTGCCAGCAAACGTCGCCAGAGGGAAACTTTAATCACTTCCATAAAGGTGTGGGATGACTAGTGGTCCACATCAACTATGTGGTTCAAACCCAGGACAACTTTCATACACAATATTAAAAACGTCACTTAATTCCTTTGGCACCTGTTTATAGTTGATACCATTAAGTGAAGCCTATTGTGAGATGCCTGTAATTTGTTAGACTCTGAATTTAGTTATTGGGAGAAAAGTGAACCTGTCATGTTTCAACACACTATTTTATGGAGACGGGTCGGATTTGACAAACTATGGCATTTCATTTTTATAATTTCTGACGTAATATTTTATTCAGTTAAAAGGGACATATCGAAATTCACAATACGATAATTTACTTACAAGGACTTCCTTCCCTTACCTTTGGCCTTGGATGCTTTGGCCTAGAGATATTCACTCTTTGGATTTCTCTGGCCTTAGAGAGTATTTTGAAAAGACAGAAAATAGGGTGAAATTTATATAGAACGTGGATTCTTTCCTGCACCTGGTGTAACATACCTCCGTATCCAGTTATGCAGGCAAATATGACCCAAGCAAGGGCCAGGGCCCACACAAATCCGGCCAAGGCAGTATACAGAGCATTAACATCTGCAGAATAGAGCGTGCCTGATCTGTATTCTCCATATAGACCAAATACAACAGCACCCATCATACTCAAGCTGATGCACCAGAAGACAACGACCAAAACCTGCACATACAAATGATACAAATTGTAATCTTTCGGAAAAACGTAAACCTTGATACAACTGTGCTATTTGTTGGAGTTTTATTCTGACATATTCAGGTATTTTTAATTTCGAAAACAATATGCCGTGGTCTCATTCCAATATGCATCAATATCACGCAAATAAATATTAATATGGCGCGGGCTCAACTGTTGCTAATTTAAATGTTAAAAAAAACTTGAAAATTATATTCAAATTTTAAGGCTCTCTGTATCCATACAATAAATTTAGACATTGGTATCGTGTATGTTTGTGATACAGTTGTCTTATTACCTTGTGCATCCTGTAAGTACACTTTGTAATATGGAGTACATAGCCAAGCGCCACACCCACGAGGAAAGGGGCTGCCCTTGTAAATGGACGCATATACAGGAAGGTTTCCATTTCACTGGCTTTAAGTGTTCTTAAAACATATCATTTGCAAGTTACAATGCATCCCAATATAAGTTTTGTTGTAAACTGGTACAACGAGCACATTGTTGTTCAATACGGTAGCATGATTTCACTTAGCTAAGGAATATGTACAGACACTGATAAAACCCACATAAAATCAGCAGTTACCATATGGCATGGTGGTTCACTTTCATGTGATAAAAGTCAAAATATATTCACACACACACACACACGTGTATATATATATATATATATATATATATATATATATATATATATATATATATATATATATATATATATATATATATATGTATATGTATACATATATGTATATATATATATATATATATATATATATATATATATATATATATATATATATATATATATATATATATGCATTAAAAAAACTATTCTGTACTTTTAAAAATCAATAACAACCAATGTATTGCAGCAACGTCACCCAGTAAAGGCATTCGTAAGGTGTTACAATAAAGCACAAATATTCATGAGAACCATAAAAACAAAGGACCACACGTTTTTTAAAATTAAAGCCTCGAGATACCTACAAGTGGTCCTAAGCAAATTTTGCTAGTGTCTAAAATTAAAATTAAGTTGGTCACAAGTCACAAAAGTTCGAAATTTTAATCACGTTTCAACAATAAGGCAGACCACAAATATGCCAATGTCCATGTCCACCACATTCCCACATCGCGATGATGCTCATGCAAGGGTTGGAAACAAGTACACACTTTCCAATACACATTATCAAATACATTGTAAGGAAATTTGTAACCTTTTTGTAAATATCTATTATTATAAAATATGGGCCGAAATGCACTGGAGGCAAAGATCAAACATGGAGAAATATTTATTTCATACTTTACATACCGGAAAACATTAAACACTCATTCAGTCAGTAAACTATTGCTTACGCAATGTGGCATTCATGTTCCATTGACAGTGCAACAAAAATGATTCAAAAGGTCTTGATAATCTCATCTCAACATAGTACTTACTGCTTGTAAATATAACCCATAGTCTCAGGAAGCACATTGAAGTATCTCGCTATGCCACCCCTGGTGGCAAGACAGAACAACAGCAGCAAACCTACCAGACCAATCCCAACATATCGACGTCTGCAACACATGTATATTTTGGTACGTAACCCCATCATGAGAAAGTGATTTACTGTGTTTTAAATCATTACAATTTATCAAGGAAATCCCACGGAATTACTAAAATATTTCATGGGAAGGAACACTGCATTCGCCTCTTGCATAGAAAATTCAGACAAAAGTTAATGAGCTGTGAATTCCGAGTTTACATAGAGATACTAGATTCAAAACTCAGAACTCAGAACTCAGAAGTGGTTTATTTGGACAGAAATACATACAGGTGAGGTCCAAATATGAAAACATAACAGTTCTATTGGGAGAAAAGGGCACATGATATAAAAAAGAGGCCATGTCAGGATGACCCCAGTTAAGGACATGATGTCCGCTATCAATGGGGCCACCTAGGATATGAATAAACATAAAACAATTTATTTCCGCAGTAGATTTATCATAATGGAATAGCAGTTAAATGAAAATGAAAAGGCAAGGCGCTTTAGTCGTTGCACACAAAACAATCTGGAATGGTAAATGTTCCAAGGTATTTACCAATGAAATTAATTTAAGCGTATTTTGAAAAACCAGATAGAGAATGTGTATGAAATTTGTCTTCAATCCATGGAGGGGTATTTTTAAGGAGTGAAAGAATTAAAAATCTGATACATTTTCGGGTTCTTTTTCTTTTTTTGGACAAGTAGTTGCATGGATTCTTTGTTTCTAGTTTGATATGGGTGATTTACAGGTGTCTGGGCAAAACTATCATTGAAATATGCAGGCAAAATTGTTCTGAAGGTATAGAAATAAAATTTCAGAGCCTTAAATTTGAATAAGTTTTCGACTTTGAGAATGTTCAGTGTTTTAAAAAGTGGATCTGTATGGGCGTTATGTCTTGTAAGACAAATCAGCTGAACAATAGATTTCTGTAACTTGAAAATGTGGTCGAATGAGAAGCCCCAAGTTAGGATGGCATAATTAAGATGGGGTAGAAAAAGTGAATTATACATAAGTAAGAGAGTGATTAGAGGTGAATGCTTATTCAGTTTTCTGAAATGAACTTTCAATTTCGAAAGTTTATTGCCAATTTTGTTCATGTATGGTTGCCAATTTAAAGTCTTGTAAATGCGTTAACCTAAAAAGTCAAATGCGGATTTTTTTTAAATTGAAGTATCGTTGAGTTTTAAATCTAAAATTTCATTTATTTTTCGCTGAGGAAAATGAAATATCATATAATTCGTTTTTGCTATATTCAAAGATAGTTTGTTAACAGCTAGCCAGTCGTACACTTTCTGTAATTTCTTATTGATATTATCTGGCAGGTTACCCTGTGTATTGGTGCTAATCGAGGAGTTAAAAGAACAGAGAGGATTTACTAAAGTTGTGTCGTCCGCATAAAGAATAGAATCAACTTTTGATGAAGCAAGCTGCATGTATATCATTTGTGTATATTATAAAAAGAAGAGGTCCAAGGATAGATCCTTGGGGTACCCCAGTTTCAAGCGAAAAAAGACCTGATCATACATTATCGAAAGAGACAGACATCCTGAAACCTGCTAGCAGGATAACTTTTGAACCATCGTAAAGGAATGTCGTTAATACCATAATGTTTTAGTTTATGTAGAAGAATATCGTGATTTAATGTATTAAAGGCCTTTGATAGCTCTAAGTAAATGCTAATAGGTATTTTTCCAGAATCAAGAAGGCTGAGAAGTGTATCGACAAATTCAAGAGCTGCTGTTTCAGTCGAATGACCAGTTTTAAAACCGTGTTGGTTTTTTTTAAATCTTGGTGAACGACACCTTCGTTCAGGTACCGGCATGCATAGGAAAATCGCGTCCGGCTTCAAGACATACACGGCCCAGAGCGTTAAATGTACGTCTGGGCTTGGAGGCATGGGATCCTTGAATAATGATCTTAAAGGGTCGAATCTTTAAAAAAAAACGTCTTTAAGGAAGATAGTTTTGGACGAGTATTTCACTCCATATGTGACTTTGCCCTTAACCGACAAGATGCCAACACTTGAAATATAAACATATATCTGTGTTATGGGACGTGTGTCGCTCGGACTGCCAACCTCTATAAATTAAAGTGGTATAAACTTAATTTTTCTAAATGGGAAAGGTACGTATTGTGAACTGCCAGTTTGCGCTCCATATCATATAGCATTGTAAGAGCCACTGTGTTAAAAAGAATATACTTCTGTATACTTTTTAATAAACATGCGGAATATTTGCTTGTTTGACTGCAGTAAGCTTATTGCACTGCACTTATATAATTACAGAGTCTGAAATATATATTTCTACACACGCGTATGTGTGTATATTTATAGAGTCAAAGAGTTTGGTGTGAGTGAAAAAGACTTGGTATTTTGACATATGTTATCATATATCAAAACACTACATATAAGGACACGAGGACAGAAAAAAAGACAAAATAACAAACAAACAAAATAGAGAACAAAAAGACCTGGCCTCACACCTACAGCTTGCTACTTCCTTTTGAACACAATAAATGGTTATCTCAGATCTCGCCTGCATTTGCACTTGGTGCAGGATCCGCTTAATCTGAGTTGCAAGTCTGAAAAAAATTCCATTACAAGTCGGCATACTCCGGGAAAATTCTTTTCGCCTTGTTTCTATGTGAAAAACAACGAAAACAAATACGACAGAAGACCGTGTAGTATACAAATTATGCATCCTGTAACACTTTTAAGAAGCTTCGTGTCTCTCTTACCGCATGTGGTTTTGTAATACAAGTATACCGATTGGAAGTTACTTTTTTGAAGTCGTTACCTGTACAACAGGAAAATCAAAAGTGGACTGACGATGTACAGTTGCATATCGATCGCCAGGTACCATGACCACGGCATACACTGAAAAATACAATAATATTTTTGGCATACAAAACCGGCAAATTAAAAAAATGAAACAAAATTTCCAAACGACATATAAACCAACGAAAATAAGATAGCATGCGATCTGTGCAATTCAGGTTACAGCCAAATTCCTGTTTTGAAGGTTATCCAGTGGAAATTGGCATAACTTCTGAAGGCCTAAAACTCGAGAAAACGTTGGGAAACAGTCACAATAATTTGAAATAAAATCCTAATTTTTTTAATATAGACACAAACTGCATCAAAATTTAAATTATTAAAATATTTTTATTATTTCAAATTTTGTCATGGAGTAATCAATTATTTCATGAACCACTTTTACGTTCTTTGCACCTGATCCTAAAACATTGACTCCAAATTAGAACATGGAGGGGTAATTGCCAGTTTTCAAATTTTATACTCTTCCTACGTCGATCTGTCTGATTTTTCTTACATTTTAAAAGAATAAAGTTGTTTTCCGTGTGCTGACATAATTGTCGGTGTTAAGGGTTTTTTTTCTTTCAATTTATTCACACGATTTTCAGTTATAATACCATTTTGTTCTCAATCTTCTGTTCCAGCAAATCAGAGCTCCCCTTCATTCTAAAACGCTGGCATTCTTTCTATAGCATTATTTGAGGTTCATATGTTTCTCAAATGTTACGTTGCTTTTGATGTGCTTGATATTGTTGCATTAAAGACCTGTCGTGTTGCACATCAGCATAATTCATTCGACTGATAATGCCTGATCCCTGTGTGAAATATTGTGCTTGACCACCCTTATCCCAAGAACTGCTCTCTTTCAAGTGAACTTTTTCCTCATTTCCCCTGGCAGCTCAACTTGTAAATTTGTCACTTTTCGGAATAAGCGGGTTTGTCAACTGCATATACTGGACACGAAAACAGTTTTACATGATGATGTATAATGTAAAACGATTGGTCGACAAAAGCTGTAACCAGTATCAATGAAAGCAGGCAGTAAAATTCTATTTTGAACTATTTTTGTATCCTTATGATATTTAAAGCATACACCTTGTGATGCATGAGGAAATTGCAGTGCGTCCTGGTTAAAATGAAAACTTTCGAATCCGAAGAAAAAAACACCTTGGGTTAACAGTTCACTTTGCACACATGTTCAAGCAGTTTTATACAATGAACTGTGGACTTACACTTCTTGTTCCAGTATGTTTGTTCGGAAAGAAGTTATTCACATACAGAAGATTAGTCCACCATAGCTTTTGGCATTGTCCAGTAAATCCCAGTTGATAAAGACCATCCCAAAATGGTCCATCAGTAAATTGGTTGAACAATGTGGTCCATATGAGAACAGCAAACATAAGCACGGGAGTCAATCTGAAATACAGGCACTCATACTGCAGTGTTTTCCCATTGGCCAGCAGGCTATCTATGGCTGCATATTTTGTTATATGCAAATATTATATTCATCACCGCAACAATTACATTTCATGTAGTTACCCACTCATCTGAAGTTTACATTACCCTATTGACCTCGAGCTCTCAAATAATGTCATATTATTCACCATCCGTGCAACTCAAATCATACAAAAGCCAAGAAAATTGAAGTAAATATTTCGCACGTTCCATTCCATTCCATTCCATTCGACCATCAAATGAATAAATATTACAACAAAATGGGTACCTAGCATATAGTATATATTACTTAATTGGACATTTAGACTTCTTGTAGCAACAATCAGCTGCCTTAGCTTGATGTTTATGCTGAAGTCTCAACGACTAGACAGCACGATGGTGCAAGCATCAGATTTAGAGGATAAAATCACAATGGCTTTTTATGTATACAAATATGAAATTATGGAGCGACATATTAAGATAATTAAGCACGTAATTTTCATTTATTTTCATTTTCTTCTTTTTTTTTAAATTAATTATTTTTTTTCTTGGATTCTAGGCGATCAAAATACATTCATAACTCCGGAATATAAAATTAATTTCGGAGATGATTATTCTTTTTTTAATATTTTTTGTACGATGGCATATAAAAACGTCCTTCAGATACCGAAGTATACCCGTGACTACTGTACGTTTTCGTCTGAAAAGTAGCCTAACTTTTCAGTATTTTGGCCATTCATCTTGAAGTTCATATTTCACTTCCAACACAATATAATGTCTGCATGTCTATTATGGCTTCATATATCCATCAAATTTGATTCCAAATACTCTGCTGTACAAAAATATACTTCTAGGTATAAATGCACCAGATGTACCTCATCGTGAAAACATAATGGAAGCTGAATACTGTTCCTCACTTTTGCCTACACCTGATTTGTATGACTTTTAACTCTATGGGCAGCCTGACTCGAGTTACATATTTGTATCGTTTGTGATAAATCCGGAAAATTCTAAGGTCTACCACACATTGTCATTTAAAAATAAAAAACGTGACATTTTAGTTTAAACCTGGATGTGCTAGCAATATACCACTGAGTCTGCGATGAGTTTTATGTTGTCGTAACAGGTAGCACGAGCGACGGAGCTCTTTTCCAACAATCGGTATCGCTACATCTGAGTTTGTTGTCGTCGCTGATCATTTATCACAATTTTTGGTCACTAAACACAATTAAGCCATGTAAACGTAAAACCTTTGGTGGTCTGTTTACATTTGGATGCTGTTTTTTTAATGTTGTTGCTTTCTGGATATATATATATAATGAAACATATATCAATGAGCTAAAAGTTGTCATACTGCTTTAAAATTATGTTTATATATTCCACTGCAAATTCACGTGGCCACAGACAGTAACAATTTTAAAACACTGACTTGACTTAGTAATGGAAATAAATCGAGGATATACGCTGTTATTGCATTTTCAGGTATCGAGTACACCGAAAACAAGAGTGCAATGAGCATCGATCTACATTGTAACCCCTGAAGGCCAAAGACACAAGCGTTGGTTATGTTAGGAGTTATCCTAACATCCAAATGAACAGCCTTAAGTTAACCTATTTTCATAACAAATCGTTC
This sequence comes from Hermodice carunculata, assembly GCA_964020975.1. Taxonomy (NCBI): domain Eukaryota; kingdom Metazoa; phylum Annelida; class Polychaeta; order Eunicida; family Amphinomidae; genus Hermodice; species Hermodice carunculata. The sequence continues at coordinate 80,625,679 of OZ026625.1, read as the reverse complement.
ATACCTGGTAGTTTGAAATGCTATGTGCTCACATTATTTTATAAAAATGTGCAATCTAGAAACGAAATGATACCTTATTCGAATTGTTTTGCATCATAACAAGGTATAACAGCTAGTTTCTCCAACAATGTTTAACCCATACAAGTAAATTCTGCAGTTTTATGACCATTGCTGCCAGTGACCGCCTGCCCTGTTGATTACTTTACTGATACAATATCTGTATACTTTTGTTTTTAAGTTCATTACGACCACCTGCATTATGTGACCACTTTGGATTGGCGAAAGGGGAGGCCTGAAAATTCATGTGCAACAGCACAGTTCAAGATAAAATGGTTTGTGTTTATGCCCCTTGTTTTAATGGGCACAAAAGCTGAACTGATCCAGAATATTAAACCTTCGTACTGGCCAATCGTGTATTCAAAGTATGTTGATGTATTTTATGTAGAAATACCTATTACCGATCCTGCTTTTCTTTTCCTGATATGATTGAAAAATATCAGCTTTTACAATGATTACAGTATCATTGTTTTTAACTGGATAAGCACACATCATATGATACTTCAGCGTTTACTGATGCATTAATGATATTAAATACAATGTCACACAAAGGTCATAATTAGCGCGGATTCTATGTCCCGCAAAAACTGACATCATCCTTGAAAAATGACAATCTAACTAAATAGATGACAGTTACAGTCCTGTGCTTAGCTGATGTTACATCCACAAAATGAAGTGTTCCTGTAACCCATGTAATAGGGTCAGGGTCATCTTTCTCTGAGCCTGCCATCCCAAAAACAAAGTAGTGACGCAATAGTCAACGTCCTTACTCAAAATCAAACAAATGGCTTTGAGGTTATCAGATGAACAATAAAATTCATAAAATGACGCCGTAACATTGTGAGTGAATTCTAAGCCACCCATGCACTGTCTCACAACAAGGACCACCAACATCAAAGTCCAAGGTAAACCAGTTCTCAAGTTAGCAATATGCCAGGTAGTTTCGGGGATAACGATTTGTAAAGATTTTCCACAAAAAATCATAAAGAATCTTTGCAGCACGACCATTTGAACAAAACTTCAGCTGAGTCATACACAAGGTACACTTTACCCGAGTTTGAAGCAAATCTGGCCAACGGCTTTACAGAAGGAATAAAAAATATTGATTACCATTGTAACCCGACTGTCGTTATAGTAATCAATACATATGCATGAATTAATGGTTAAGTAGCAGAACTAGGAAACCCGTTAAACATCAGGGATCCAGCAACGCCATAAACCATCTATAAAAATCAAAAAAAAAAAAAAAAAAAAAAAGCAAAGAGGGACGGTTTTGTAAAAGTCCGAAATGTGAATTGCTATACCAATTCTCATTATGTATCTAACATTGCAAGCAAATTTATGCGTTAACTCGAAACTTTACGCTTTTGAAAAATCGTTAGAGAGATTCACGGCACACCATATTGATACATAACTTTCTTTGACCCTTCTACAAGGTAAATATCGACTAACTGTCATCATCAACTGATGTTATTTTATTTTTTGTATGTTTTTTGTGTTTTTTTCCTTGGGTTTTTTTTGGGGGGGGGTTTGGTTTTTGTTTTTTTTTTTGTTTTGTTTTTTTTTTTTTTTTTTGGTTTTTTTTTTTTGTCTTTTTTTGTAAACAGTAAGAAAACAATGAAAAAACTAAAAATTGCAGTGCCACATGTTAAACAATTTAAATTTAAGAAATGTCAACAAGTGTTCCTACGCAATGTTAGATTAATTGGCTAAGCGGTTTTCGAGAATGTGTTTTCTAAGATTTTACCGACAAACGCAAAAAAAAATGATTGACCAAAAAGTGAACGAAAAAGTTCATAAAAATACAAAAAGCACTGGAGTGTGACAATTTGAAGAAATTTGGTAAACAGCTATCCCAGGTACATTCCCATTCAGTTTGTATAAAGTACGGCTGACAGTTTTGCGGACGAAGTTGATAATGTGTATTTCCGTAGCAATCCCCGCAAACTTGCTAAGTAATATATGTATCCATTAGCCAACAAATATACAAATGAAACAATTCGTCAAAAAACAGATCCAAAGCATTACTACATCGTCATTTCTTAGTTCGACCCAGGTTTTAGCAAAATTTGAGGTAAAATTGGGGAGACTAAGTTAAAACTAGCAAAAAAAGGATATACATAAAGTTGAAAAAAATTTGCAGTGCCATTTGTTGAATAAATTAAGGTTTAGAGTCCCCAAACGTGTTACCATGCGGTATCAAAACAATTGTCCCTCCAGTTACGGACAAGACAAAGTTTGCAAAAGAAATTAGGAAAATAATCAACACAAAAATCCATGGAGTATGACCAGTTAAAGAACCGCGGTACAGACTTGCCTGCGGCGCAGTTCCACCAAGTTTCAAGAAAATCTAATTGAAGGTTTTAGAGAAAAAAGTAAAATTTGTTAATTTTGACAGACGGAGGGACGGATTGACGAACAACTGAACACCACCAGCCATGGCGCGACCTCAGCTGACATGTCAGCTGAGTAAAAAATTAATTATTTTTTTAAATTGCTTGTGTGTGAATATTCGAGCAAACCAGGCTGAGACCACACGCAAGGAATGTTCCTGTGAAGATTGACGTGTGTGTGGCTGACGGTGTGGGAGTCCCTAATTTGAATTACCGTTGCAATCGTCATTGACTAACGTCGCGCTGAATAGGAAAGTATACATAAACCATACATTATCCAAATCGACATATTCCCTTAAGAATCAGAGAAAAAAATCTAAGAAGTACGAAAATGGCTGGATCGTAACCAATTAGATACATATGGTAAACATCAGTATAGTATGGGTCGTCCAATATGTCTGTCGACTAAGCTAAAAAGGAGCTTTTCGACTATGTTTGACATTTACATGTATTTAACCATGAAGAGCAGCCCATTGCGGAGATGCGAATAGCTATGGGCACTGCATGCAACAAAGAGTTCTTGGGCAGAGGATAAGAACAAGGAACCGACAGTTAAAGTGGCAAAACAGCTTAAATTCGGGTCTAAAAGATGATATACGGAGATGAGGTTTGGTGTAAGGTACACGAATGGTGAGACAAGCAGCAGTGTCTACAGACAGAATGAAAGATATAAGCCCCGTCTGTGATACAAATAACAGAAAAACAAACATTATGCTAAAACAGGCGAATGTGCTATATATGAAAATTTAACATTTGTGAACAAGAAATAGGTTACCTACCTCCAATATCTATGCATATAGACTTTCAACCAAAATTTCAGCCAGTTCAGTCCTCCTTGGATATCAGGCAGTTGTGGTAAGGTCAGATAGGTCACAAGCAAACCTCTGCAGAAGAAGTAGTAGTAGTAGTAGTAGTAGTAGTAGTAATAGTAGTAGTAGTAGTAGTAGTAGTAGTAGTAGTAGTAGTAGTAGTACTAGTAGTAGTAGGAGGAGGAGGAGGAGGAGGAGGAGGAGGAGTACATTTTTATAATTTAAGATTGAAGAAATCTTCCTTATTTTGTTTTCCGTTCGAGTACATGCAACCTTCAAATGTATATTGATAAAGACACACATTTTTAGAATTTCCTTTGTACTTCATAGAATTGCAACTAAACTGACTGTGTTCAAAATGCTGGAAAAATTTAGCCATGCAATCTACTTTATGAACCTGATAAACATGAGCTAATTGACTTTGTTTACCGAATGTTAAGTCTTGTGATCTGCTTTGTCCTATTTTACATCAATTACACCATTGTTAAAAGCTGTGGAATACGCTGATTTGTATTTGAATACATTTATGTCATAAGACTGTGCAAAACTGCATAGCTGCTGCAGCAGGTTTGCGGGTGGAGGCTTTCCCTGTCAGAATTTTTGATAAATATCATAGGCACAGCATCATCGTTTACAGTCTGGCTTTAGAAAAAAAAACATTGACCTCCATTTGTACGTGAGGGTCAACCTAGTCCTTGCAAACATGAGCGCTGCACACAACTGATGTACTTGACGGCCCAGCCCAATCTGTACTGTAGAGCTTCAGTGAACGCGTCCATGGTATTTTAATTTTGGAGCCTTGGGAAACTTGAATTTAGGCACTTTGTCCTTGTATGTATCATCACAACCAGCTGGAATGCATTTTGTGGGCATCATGGCACATGCATGGACACAGATATGCTGGTTCGGGATCCACTTTAGGGCCTATTTTAATCCCATTGGTACACTGACAGCCATTGCTCCAGAGTACAGTGTCAACCCTGAGAACATCTGGCAATCTTGCCAGGACGTCATCACTGAGGCTGCCATACAATGAGTGGAGACCTACGCACAAGCACGACTGAGGAGATGAAATGAACTCGCAATTTCCCCCAACAGAATGGATCAATTTAAGCAGATTCTGTAGAAGCCTTGCATTTTGCCCGATCATTATTTTGTTATATAATTTTAACACGTACTGCAAGGTTAATTTTTATTTGTCTAAACCCCTAATATCCACATTGCATCTTGCTGTTTCACAATTTAATTCCAGGTTATTTTTGGTTATATAATTATGTAACTTCATCATCAACAGTCAAATCACAAAGCTGAATTATTATTTAATGATCGTGTTTCTATTGCATTCTTATCATGGGAAAATATGTCAAAAACAAGAGGACCATAATAATAATAGTTTTTTGCTCTGTGGACCGCTCTTTAAATTATGAAAAGAAAAAAAAATATGTTCGGGGGTAGTATATCTAAATTAAGTACCTTCCTGCTTATATTTGAAAACATCCGTAACAAAAAATAAAAAATAGGAAACACCATAAGGTGGTAATAATGGCAATAGTTTGACCCCTGGTTACTTGTACAAAATATCATAGAGACTAAATTTAATAGCACCTTTTCATGTTGACTTTGAATCATTGGTCAAAGCTATTTACTAGTCATAGCATGTGTAAAGTTACCCTCGAACGAGAGATTCTTGGCAAGCACTTTGTATATTCTCTATCAAATTACATCACACAGATCCATAAATAATCACAGTGCCCCCTAGTGGACAATTTTGTGGTGCTCTGCATTTTTACACATCCAAACAAAAGCACCAAAAAAATTGAAATATGAAACATTTACAGGAATTTCAAGAGTAATTTCTCCTTAGGTTTTAATTTGTGAATCATATTAATAGCACACTAATCTGTGCAAAAGGCCCTGGGGATCATGCCAGTGCCAATTGTGCCGTTTTCGATTTCGAAATTCTAGGTATACGGTACCATGGATATTGTGTTTAACTTGCTGGTTCTGATATGTCATCGAGCAGTTTTAGTGCTTCTCATGGCATATTACCCTGTGCAAGATCAGTTTCTTTGATTCTGTATCTGTTTATCTCTTTTATTGGGAGGGAGGGTAAAGTCGGTCCAATGAAAATCATTGCAGCACCATTAGAATGTGCAAATAGCCCACTCAGGATGGTTAGTGGTACCAAGAGTGAAATGTAAACGAACCACAGGGACAATTTGGCCCCACGAAAATATTTCAGAATTAAGCGTCATAGTTATAGATAACCTATAAATAAAGTCCATTGCTTAAAGTTATATTTTTATCCTTTGTTATACTCTGAAATGCGAACATTTTGACTTGTATCTATTCATTCTTCCGAGATCAGCGTTATGCTAAAATTGTCACTAGACAACTTGAACAGACAAACGCCACAAGCAGGAAAATAGTTCACAAGTTTGCTCAAAGTTTTTTATTTTTCTTCTTCACAAATAATGTATAAACTAAACGTTTACAGTACAGCATTAAAGGTTTAACGAGAACAGTTAACTGGTGGCGTGCGGCTCTTATGTCTCAGGCACGCAAGTAATCACTTGGGGAAAAAATTAGAGTTTTGTCCACATGAGCCTTTGTGCAGCAGTGAACAAAGATGGTCGCCACCAACGATAGTTTATATCACGTGGTTGCCTTGCCCATCAAAAATGTGCTGGGAAAGGTAGTAAATTGTTCTCGTTGTCAGTGATTTATACTCTGCAGTGCCCTATATGTGGATGGAATAAAAATGAAAATCAGGCTGCTGCGACTTATGGAACGGCGCAACTGCAGTCGCAAAATGCGGTACTTTGAAATCATGGTGCCTTGTGAAGAGGCCATTGCAGTTAAACACAGGTAAAACTAATTTGCTGTTCCTAATTTCCAATTGCTAAACACCAAACCATATGTAAATATATGGTCACACCATGTAGTGGAAAATTTAGCAGATTACCATGCAAAGCTTTCAAATTTGATGAACACCTTTCTGAAAGGCCCATCTAATATTTTTTCATGATCGCATTTGTTATTCGTGACCATGTTATACAGCTTCTGAAAAAGGTTTACTGCTTACGTTAACAATAAGAAGGAGTCGACGGCATATACAGCACTCGGTATAATCTGGAAAAGCCATGTCTTGAACAAGTGTGGAAGGATGGCCAGATTCTCTGAAATGTTCGAAACAAAATACTCTTAGCTGTCTATGTTCAAAACACAGGAAAATTTTGAACTCAAACAACTGGTGCAATTTTGTATAAAGGACTTGTCACATGCAAATGAACAAAAATTCTTGCCACGCGAAAATGAATGAATAAACGGTTGCATGAATTAAGTAGCTAAATAAGATCAATGTGCCCTGCTTATTGATTCTGGCACAAGTTACATAGACTATAGCACCTTACCAAATTTTAGGCTTTATTTTGCAAGCTTCAAAGCGACTCGAATATGCGATATTGCAACACAATGCATTAAGTCAAAACTTCTCGGCTCGTTTAAAGTAACCTCGGCCACAATGATCGGTATGCCCCAACCATGCAGGGCGTAGTATATCCTGTATCATTATATTTAAAAACTGTTGTTAGAGCCATTTGCATGGAGGGGTTTTCATGGACAGAGCCGTGCAAATGTGACGGCGGATCAGAGTTGGTTCGATGACACTCACCTATATAAACAAACTAGCTAAAACCAAATATGTTGCAAAGCAACACATTTTCCCTCATCTGAGAGCTGACGGCAAAGTTGCATGGAACTACAGTTTGATAATGTAATTTGAGGTCCGAAAAGATGACAGGCCAAAAGGCGGAGTCAAAGGTCAGCGGTCTAGGTCACAGTGACTTATCTTTGCTGCACGACAGATTTCTATAGCAAGAAGTATCCACACATAAGGTATGGTTTCTGTACGCATTATGGCGCAGGATTTATAGCCCAAGTAAGCATTTTATGATGGGTCAAAGGCTAGCAGTCAAGATTATAGTGCCCAAATCTTGGTGCGTGACACACCCCTATCTTATGAATTGTCCTCACGGTAACAAATGCGGTAGATTTGGGTGTACCGGTATAGCAAACATGGCGCCGACAAGCCTTGCCAGAAGGACGGAAGGACAAGTTGCAGTCGGGGGAGGGGGGGGAATAATAAATGATATGCCCTGTATCTGCTCGAACGGTTTCATATTTAAATGTCTGTACATGCACTGCAATATTTTTGGAAATTCAAAAATTAACATAATCCAAATGTGTCTTTGTTGATCGTATGAAAAGTGTCCTAAACAATGTATACTACTATGCCTCGTCACCCCCCTCCCCGAGAAATTGCTTATGATTAGAAGGGTCATCCTTTTATGAAACCTGTCCCTATAAGTTGGAGTGGTTATGAGTTTTGGCACACCTGTCAAAAACAACAACAACCGGTATATATAATGTGACACACGCTCTTCTTTTCACAGCACTTTCCATCTGGAGGTCTGAAAGGAAGTATGTACCTGCCTTTCGGTCAAGACAATGCAGACCAAATCAACATCATAAATGAACATGCTATGGTTGATTTACAGTGTGCTTCGTAGAGCAGTTGATCATGTTACAAACGTAGGCGCTTGCAACGCTATCTGGGCTCGACCTATCACGAAGCACGTCAGGTATCAATATACAATGTAGAAAACGCTTAATGTTAACGAAATTATACGCAATATACGCTGTTCTCCTTTCGACCTATCTCCTTTTTTTCAAGCAAATGTGATGCTCGAAAAGGTATAGAGACACACAATTAAGACAACCACCTGTTGGCTTTCAGGACGAGTTTCTTAGAGAGCATGACCTGACCACGAGAGGTCAATTAAATTAATATTCATGCAATCACCTGAACGCAGCGTATCATAGCATGACACGTGTGGCCGACATGCTCAGCAACATGTCGACAGCAACAGACGCGCAAGCTGGCTTTATACGAAGCGTTCGGTGGCAAGAGCAATGACAGACATATAATTACACCGTTCAAACGAAGTGCTGGTAATTGAAGGCACTCTTCAAGTCATTGCGCTGGAACTCCACTGAATTATTGACTTCGTCATGACATTCTTGTCATTTGGAAAACAATATGGTAGAGCAATAACTGCGTTCTCTCATTGACCGCCATGTGGCGCTGCGGACAGCTTTTATCCGGGTATTCAATAGCGGGTCAACCTGAGTAGCGTCGCATACTATGATGTGTAAACGCATGGTGCAAACTGAGCATTTTTCTTGGCGAATGAAATAACCAAGTGTAACTAATGTTATCGTTAATAAATACTTTTTTGTAAAAAGTAATGCAATCAAGGAATCAGCCCAGTAAACATTGTTGTGTAGTTAATCACATTTGATTTTAACTTTAATTTAACTTTTAACGCTACCTGCCGACCCACCCACACACATACAGTAACACTGTAAAACTTGGGAATTCATCTACAATAACATATTCTGATGAGGTTGTCTACTTGTCTTTATTTTTGACACAATGACAACACACCCGGCAAGGAAAATACAATCGACTTCTTTAATCTTAAAACGCGATGACCAATGTTGTTTTATCCTACTCGATCCTCCATTATCGTTCGCGATGAACGGGGTCACATGGAATCCTCGGAACAGGAGTCTTACGAAATCCTCATGCTGTTGAGATCATATTATGTGCTATGTCGATAATTTGTTACATGTGACCATTGCATTATCTTAACAACTGTTGAAGAATATTCTTTATTACTGCATTTCCTTCAACCATTCACATAGTCGAGTGGCGCTACGCAGGAATGTAACAAGCAGAATGCGGTTCCCGGTCACCGCGGTTCAAAAAAGAATGGATTTTTCACTTTTTAACACAACATACGAAGAAATGCATTCATGCTCTGCTATAATACAATCTTATCTTTCGTGTTTTAAAAATTTAGTAGCAGATATTACGTGAAAAGGAACATTTTTGGCACTTTGATTGCCGATATGTACAATGTTATCACAGTGTTTGCAAATCCGCCGAGACCAATGTTCACCAGCAGACGAGTACCCGGATGAAAGCGATGACTCGCGCCATGTAGTGGAGGTTTCTGGAAACTTAAGAAACTGCCCTTCCCTATTGCAAACATGAACAAGCACACGTGTGTAATGACCTCCATTTGATCTGGATCGTGGCCAGGCTATGCTACATATTCATTCCCCATGCATTGCCTACTTTAAAGTACCTACAAACATAACATAGTGAACAGATAGCGTAGCAAGCGCCCATGGTTGTGAAGCATCGTGATGACGGGCCAATTACTTACGGACAAAAACTGGGAACGTAAACATGTAAGTGTGGCCCAAGATAATCCACCACATGCTAAGAACCCGGATGCCATGTAAGCACTGCAGTGGTCCCTGCCGTTTCTCTACCGTGAAGATCTGATTAAAGTTAGTCCGAATTGAGAAAATTAACAACAGGCGGCCAAATATTCCTGAAATGTAAAAAAATAGAGGCCTACTAATATTATACAGCAAACTTATTGAATGCTATGTAAGCAATGTAAGCAAACCACTTAGTGTTGAATACGCCAATACCGTCCGGATGTACGTCCAAGCCGATGAAATAGACACAAGGATGTCCAAACACGAATACTAGCTTTTCTTTATGTGGGTATTCCATGCCTTTTGTTGGTATGTGTGATAGTGTGTAACATGCGCTGCTGCGTGTGTGAGTTACTGAAATACAGCGGCCCACAAATGCGTCACTTAATATCGCCAAACGGGAAAAAATGCATTTAAAACGTGTCACTGTTTGTGATACCAAATGCCGGGAAACAATTTTTGATCGTGACATATATATTTCTGCATGCACTAGCAATCTGAAGTTGCCGATTTTGTGTAGGATAGGCCAGTGAAAGATGAACAGGCCCTTTACAAGTTATAGACAGTGACCACTCTTTTAAGCAAACATCCCCCACAGTAACCCCAACGTGGTTCCTCAAATGAAAAGAAAAAAGACACTGCAGGATGAAATTGTGGCAGTGAAGTGCTTCCAGTGGCAGAACCCCAAAATGTGCACAAATTTTTTGCCAATGTTGAAGTACACCCTGTGGCTTTTCTTTTTCCATTTTTCATTTCCAAAACAGGACATATACAGTTTACATCAAAATTGATATATTTGATACAATGTATATTCTTATCTCAATTAGTACCGATTTATACCATATATATTTCTAACATTCCATATAAAGACCCCTATAACATAAAACTAGATATACAGAACCAGAAAAGTAAGGTGTTTCCAAATCCTATGTTAATAAAGCTTCAAAAAGTGAACTTAAATTTATCCCACTTTCTTTGATGGTTGGATACTTTTCCTTTAGTTAAAGCAATATTTTCTTCAATTTGTTGAATATTTTCAACATAAAAATCAAAACTTTGAACATTAGGAACAACTTTTTTGTATTTACAAGAATACAATTTTTTTTCCTAATACAAATATCAAGTTAAAAAACGGTGGTAAGCTGTTATTACCAAAAAGCACTTTTTTTCACAGAAAAAGATCTTATATTCACCATGTTATTACTACATCGTCTTAAAACTTGGTTCCAAAATTTTTTACTAAATTCACACTCCCAGGAAAAATGTTTGAAGGTTTCTGTATGTGTTTTACAAAATACACATTTGTCAGAATCAACTAATTTCCACTCAAACAATCTATTATTCATATAGATACACCTGTGTAAAAACTTAAACTGAATTTCTCTTATTTGACTTGATATGGATGCTTTATACAAGATATTAAAAATTCAACCATTTTTCTTCTTCTTCAATATCAATGTTTGATTCATTTTGCCATTTAATAATTACTCGTGTCTGGCTTTCAATCTTTTTCTTCAATAAAATGGGATATACATATTTTGGAACTTGAACCTGTTTAGTTACTCTCTTTAAATTACTTTCTAAAATTTCATTTGTCACTTCATCAGTTATAACAGTGTTCAGTATTTGTTTCCATCCGTCTGGAATGGCTGATAGAATACCATAGTACATAAAAAAATTAGCATTCAATCCATATTTTCTATTAAAGTCTTCAACTGATAATAAACTGCCATCTTGTCCTAACAGATCATGAATATATTTAACTCCTTTTTAATACCAAATTTTATAATAAACTACTTTATCTTCCATCTTGATATGAGAATTCATCCAAATTGTTTGTTTTAGAATCTCCTTTCTTTTATTTGGAAGATGACAATTATATTGGCACCAGCTTTCAATAACTGCTTTCCAAAAATCATTTTTGAGTTTCTTAAAAACATTAGGCAGGTTGTTTATATTTAAATTACAGTGCCACATATATGTATCTTGACATGGTAAATATGAAAGTACCAGTTGTTTCCATAAAGCTGGTGAGCCCGAAAGGAATCTTTTTATCCATGCACATTTTAAAGCAGTAAACTGATTTTTTATATCTGGGAAAACTAATCCTCCATCTATTGTTTGTGCTGTTATATATTTACGTTTAATCAAGTCAGGTTTATTATTTCACAGATATTTTAAAGGTATGTTTTCCAATTCTTTTCGTATTTTGTCATTTGGATTAGGTATGATAGAAACCAAATAGAGTAACTGTGACATTGCTAAAGATTTTACAACTAATGTTTTTACTATTAAAGACAAATATCTCTAATTCTAAGAATTTAACACTATAATTATTTTTTTCAATTTTTGGTATGTAGTTCATATTTTCCATTTCATCTTTATCTGTAGTGATTTGAACCCCTAGAACTGTTACATTATCAGATTTCCATCTAAATTTTAAGTACCCTGCAACCTTAAATTCTGTTTTCTTTGAACTTCCTAATTTTAATATCTCAGTTTTATTCATATTGATATTTTACACAAAAATAATTTGAAAATTTTAAATACACTAATGGCTGAAGTAAGATTATTTTTGATGCAAACAGAGTAAGTGATGTATCATCAGCATACTGGGAAATTTTGAATTCATGTGAATCAATTTTTATGCCTTCTATATTTGAATCATTTCTTATAAAATAGATAACATCTCAATACTTAAAACAAAGAGGTACGGGGCAAGAGGACATCCTTGACGAACTCCTCTAGAGGGACTTAAAGCTTCTGAGGTTCAACCATTATTTATAACGCACCTTTGGATATCAGTGTATAGAGTATCTATCCATTTCATCAAAGAAGGACCAAAATTGAAATACTGTAAAGCTTTCCGAATAAAATTCCATTCTAAAGAGTCAAACGCCTTTTCAAAATCAATTAATACAACTAAAGCAGGAATATCTTGTTCATCAGTATAATCTATTAAATTCATAATTCTATTGATATTCTACCCAATGTACCTATCCTTAATATACCCGGTTTGATCTTCATGAATAATATCTGGGAGAATCTTTTTAATCCTATAGGCAATACATTTAGAAACTAATCTATAATCTTGATTGAGTAATGATATGGATCTCCAATTACCTATTTCGAAAATATTTTTATCTAACTTTGGCCACAACGATATTACCCCATGTCTTTGACTTTTTGATAATATGCCAGTTTGGTATGCCATATTTATAGCTTTCAATATAAAAGTTTTAATATAATTCCAGAATACTTTATAAAACTCAGCCGGAAAACCGTCAGAACCGGGAGATTTATTATTTTTTTGATACATTCAACATTTCTGTTTCAGTTATTTCCCCTTCACAGCTTCCCTTCTGTTTTCCTGTAACTTTCTGAACACTTTTATTTTCAGTTTAGAACACCTCACAATTTTGCAAAATCAGAATCAGTTTTACTTGTATATAAATTATGATAGAAATGTTTTATATCTTCTTAAATCTCAGCAGAATTTGTAATCATTTTGTTTTGCACCTATAATTCATTAATCACTTTATTATTATAGTTTTTCCTTTCTAAATTGAAAAAAAAACATATTTTGTTGGTTTTTCTCCTTCTTCATACCATCGTATTTTTGAACGTAATTTTGATCCATCTACTGCATATTTCAATTCTGTTTCTACTTAAATTTTTATATTATTAATTTCCATCTGTATGTGCAAAGATTTATATGCGTCATTTTCCTCTAAACTTTTTAATCTTTCCTCTAGATCTTCAATTTGCTTTTTCCTATCTCGTTTCTTTTTCCCTGAAATTTCCATTTTAATCATTTCCCAAATCATAATATCATTTTCATCTTTCGATTTTTCATAAATTTCTCCAATATATTGTTTTATTTTCTATACATAATCTAATTATCTTAAGTGAGAGCAGTTCAATTTCCAAAATCCAGGTCCACGTTGAATCTCTTTAAATCCAAATTCAGAACAGCTGCTGAATGGTTAGATTTATATCCAGGTAAAATATCTGTTCTACAAACAAAACCACTTTGACCAAAGGAGATCAAAAAGAAATTAAGACTACATTGAATGGGAGTTGGATTTTTCTTCTCCATGTTGATCTAAAAATATAAGGATTTTTTCACTCTCCATATATCTATCATATCTTACTCCTTCATCCAAACTTGAACTGGCTCTTGTGTTTTTATATGTGTTACCAGATCTCCCTCTCTTTTATCTTTATCTACATTTAACACAAAATTATGGTCACCTCCTATGATTCCATTATCATTATTCATATTTTCTATTTGCTCTATAAATTTTGAATATATTTCAGGGGAACCAGTATTTTTTCCATAGATATTTGCCAAAGTTAATCTTTTTTCTTGAATAGTTATATCCAAAATAATATAGCGGCCTGAATAATCTTTAATTATTTTGTGTATGTCATGATCAAAGTTATTTTTGAATAAAAGACTAACTCCTCTAGCATCATTTGCCCCGTGGGAAAAATTTCTGTGTACCCCCATTCTGCATACCTTAATTTTTCGATGACCTCTGTCCCATGTTCCTCTTGTAATAAGAGAATAGAGTGGGTTTTTTTCGAAACCACATGAAAATTTCTTTTCTTTTTTGTGGGTATCTCAGACCTCTGACATTGAATGATAATATGTTTAAATTTTGCATTATTTTTCAAGAAATAGTTATGATTAATGCTAGTCCTGTTTTGGAAGTTATTATATATATGAAACATTTAAATTATACACACAAAAACTAGTTGTGGATAGGTGGAGGTCTACCACATACCAGACCTGCCCAGAGGATTAATTATAAATACCAAGCTCCTATCTAGGAACATCTTGACATTCAAAACGGAATACCCCAGGGGATCTTCCCTGTGAGTTGTGGTCATCTCTGTATGATCACATTTCTTGTAATAGAACTACATATATATATATGTATATATATATATATATATATATATATATATATATATATATATATATATTATATATATATATATATATATATGTATATATATAAAGAAAAAAGTACAGTATAAGTATTATTCAAATATAATACTTATTTGCAACATGTAAATGCACCTTTTGTAGCATGCAACAGGCATTGTTATGAATTCTATGTTAAAACCATGACTGTACAGATACCATACCTATAAAAATACACTTTATGATTCTGCATGTATGCGTACTGGTATATTTTCAGGCATATTTTATCTTTCTATGCTATCCATCTTGCATCTGAAAACATTGACTTTAGTAATACAGATATACATGTACGATTAAATTCAAGATAAATCACTGTTTTTCATTCTGCAGCAGCCACTCATAAGTTCTGGTTTGTTTGTTTTTTTTTTACTACACAGGTTTTGTCTGTACACGGTATAATGTTTGTACATGTATAGCTTTTTTCTCTGATTATTAGAATAATTTGTTAATTTTTTCTCCTTTGAATCAAAACAAATGTCCATGTCTGGATATTGACCTGTATCTTGGTAGCAATGTATTTATCCTCCAATTTGGGTAAAGAAAGTATAATATGATGTGATAGATTCTTTATTTTGATTTGGATATTCAGATTATACTTTGAAACGTATTCAAAGTTGAAATTTTGCCATATTTGGAAACATTTCATATATTACATAAATAACAAATGCACCTCAGTCTTGCCATTTCAGAAGCAGAAATAATGCTTTACCATATTTCATGTATTATACACAGGGGAAAGTTGTGCACATGTATATTAATTTGCATCAGAGTTCAGACTTGGTTTCCCAATGTACAATGTAGATATTGAAAAATGTGCGATAGGTGGCAGCACTGGCTCATGAATCTGCCCTGTTAATTTGGCTCGGGCAAGTCATGCTAAAAAATATACAAGTCATGCTATTAAAAAAAGTTTCCACTTTTGAACAACTTATTTTATGAAGTGTTAATTATACATATATATATATATATTTCCTAATTTGGGTGGAAAACTATACTCATACAGATTATTTACCTTGTTTTGAAGATTTAGATTATGTTTTGAAAGCTGTTCTAAGTCTGAAATTTTGCAATTTAGACTATTTGGAAACATATCCAAAGTTTGAAAATGTATTATAACTGTAAGAATGCTTCACCAAAGTCATTCTTTTTTTTTGGTTGCTGCCGGGTGCAGTATTATATATTTTTTGGTTCCTTTTTCCCAGGTGGAGACATCTACTATATGAAGACACAGATATCATATGACTTCTGTACTTGAGGCTCTTTTTCTTTCTATAATCCTTAAATTACTGTAATATAAAATATTCTATCTAGATATGTTATAATTTAAACAGGTATTATGAGTTACATACAGTATTGTTGAGTATTAAGGGCTTTTATGCTCCTGAAGTACAAATGGCGAGAACCTTTGATCATCAGATTGATAGTAATTTTTCTTTTTTCATTGAATATCATTTTAGAAACTATGATTTAGTTTCTCCTTTTGTGGTGTCCTGTATTTGTAAGAGATAAGATATCTGGACATGTAGGTACTCTATGAAGTATCTTAAAAGCATTACCCCCCCCCCCCGTAATACACAATTATAAACATGATGAAAGGGCCGGGTAAAGATTGTACCCTGCTTAATTTTCAATAATAGTCATAATTATTACGTTTTCTACAAGGAGTTCAGGTTAACTTTTATTGTTCTTTAAAAAAAAACGTTGCTAAATGTTCTTACATCAGTTCATTTATTTAGCACAGGGTGACTGTACGATTGATTAAAGGTTCAAGTGTTCATTGCATATTGCTACACCCTGTGGCTTTGAAAATATCATTAATGTATTTACAAGAATGCACTGTGCAGGGAACCATCATTATCGACAACATCAATGTTTGTCTGGGGTGCAAATGTCCAGATATAAACCAAAATCTCAAATAGATTATCTGACCTTGGAAACTAAGTCAAGGGTATACATTAACAGTTACAGCCTGGTGAGTATTCACGTCCCAGTTTAAATAGCACCCACTCCGTCACCTACAAACCCAATTTATCTCCGCTGCCATTCGATTTTGAGATTTGGTCAAGATCATACCTTTTCACAAGTTTAGAGCTAGTGGTCCGAAATATGTCACTGTATGACTTGTATGCACAATACTACGAGATACATCAAAACATTTTTCTAGCTCTTTCCCGTAAATGAAGAAACGCTTTTATACTTCAAAATACAGAAGCACCACCTCGGGAAGAATACTTGACAGGGATCTTTGCCACGTAGAACTGCTGCCAGTGTCAACATGACCAGTGCTTCTCCTCAAACTATGCAAAAATATTGCATTTGTTTCTTTTTGTCCAGAAGCACTCCCCGGTAGTCATTAGCCTACCTGTCACGGTCTAACCTATATACATATGAAAGTGCTATTGTCCATGTTACACACGTTGTTCTGTAGAATTTTGACATAGGCTGTATTAGCCCAAATAAATCAAAGGGTCTTCAGTCGGGCACTACTCAGAACCTGTTTCGGAGCCTGTGAGCCTGTGTGCCAAGACAACCCACATAATAACGAATAAATATGAACGTGGCAAATGATGGATTAGCTAAACAAGTAAGGTTTTGCTTATGAATGCAAAGCTTCATTATGAATAAAGAATACCTGTCAAACCAAACATTGCTTATATTCAGTTCCAGTGATTGTAAAATGATGATGCGTCTGCAGCAATGGAGTAGTTCTCAGCAAATTACATGCAAGCAAACGCTGATAAGTTTCAACTGATGCATATAGTCTATGACTCTGATCAAGGTATTCACCTTGATGGAATTATCTCATTCCACAGTCATCTGTTAAGCTGTTGGATGTCCGCCTGGACTCTCAGTTGCCATTCAGCAAACACATCAGTGAAATTTGTAAAAAGACAGCCTTTCAGCTTAAAAAGGTCATGCGCATGTCCAAAGTTCTCCCCAGTAAAGTCAAAATGTTCCTTTTCCGACGTGTTATTTTGAGTTATTTTCAGTACTGCTCCCTCGGCTCGTTAAACTGTAGTAAAAGTGACTGCCATAAACTGGAAAAACTTCAAGATCGTGCCCTTCGATATGTGTACAATGACTACAAGTCGGCCTTCTTCACCCTCCTTAAAACAGCAAATCTTCCAACCCCGGAAACAAGTCGCCTCAGATTCCTTGCTATTGAAGCTTTCAAAGCTCTAAATAAACTCTCTCCCCATGCATCCAACGATTTGTTCTCTCTACAGCAAGACAAATACAATCTTCGAGACGGCAGCCGACATGTAGTGCCAGCCTGTAATACCACTGAAAATGGTGTGCGTTTCATTTCGTATCAGGGGGACAAAGTATGGAATAGTCTCTCCTCCCCCCCCCCCCTCCCCCTCGACATGAAAAAGATCACTGACCTTAAATTATTAAAAAAGGTCACACAAAAATGAAATGGACCGAAACACAATTATTCATAATGTAAGTATCTCAGCCGAAACGCATTCTAAGAGCAAACTGTATTAACTTCACAGATGTTCATCAGAGCATACATTCTTATTTTCATACGTCATTCTGCTTTTAACTGTCACACATACACGTATATATAAATATATATATATATATATATATATACATGTCATATCCTTTCAGTGCTTCATTTTGTTTAAAGACTGTGTGATTATCTACTTATATCGGTGACTAGAGCTGGGTACACCTCATGTTCTGTGTTATAAAACTGACTCTAAATAAAGATTATCTATCTGTCAATAAATCTGTATAGTACAAGTTCAGATAAGAACAATTTGATTTACCACTGAACCAGAATATAACCTTTCTAGCTGGATAGCTTACTTAAGTTAAACCACCTGCCGGTGTATAACTGAAGAACTAACAAACTGGGACATTATATTCAGTCGCAGGGATAGTTAAAAAAAAAAAACAGTTGCAGCTAGACCACCTGCACAAACCAAGGGAAATCCTGACAAGTACTGCAACAACGAACCACCAACACCAGAAATGTATAGCATAATGGTTCTGGAGTGTTATTAACAATATTATATTCTTACATATGTTATCATCAGTCAAGGGGTGACAGTACGTAGACATATAGCTGATCAAGGTTCCCAATTGGAGTCTGATTGTGGAGACCCATGGAAGGGGAAAGTAAGCCTATTGAGTCATATAACCACAATGGCCAGGGTTTGTTTATGTGCCTCACAGAGGCTGTATACTAAGTGAGACTTTTCAACCACGCTTTTCAAAATAGAGGTTGGTTTTTCATGAAGCACCGAACACAGCATGTCAAATGATATGATATATCTAAACGTAAATTGTACATATGATAAATGATCCAGACAGATGACGGAAACGCGACGGTAATGAAACAAACAACTTTAACGTCAGCCAATCTGCAAATACAAAATATACCTCTGCGGGTTTCATGTTTTGCTATGTGTGAGTTGATGGTATCAGGTTCCTCCGAAATATCGGAGTTCGAGGTAGAATCAAACATCTGTCGTCCTGTCTCAGCCTGAAGAGACCCATAGTTCGTCTGATTCGTGGTCAAAAGTGAGAAACCCTGATATGTGCACATATCGTACACAGTTGCAACCGCCGCCAAAAGTACCAAGAGGCCACACAGTGATCTATGGAAAACAAGATTTCTTAAGTTAGTAAGTCGCGTCTTTTTAGTTTAAACGAATAAGTAACGGTTTTATGCATGTGCTCATCGTTCTCTTAGGCCTGCTCGGTTCAACTTCAGACGCAGTCAAATACTCAAAATTATCGCCAAAAAAGGCTGCTTATCTAGGTCATGTGCAATATGTATTATTCATATGTAATAAAATGTTAGCCGCAGAGCGGCCCTTGACCTCTTATTTGTTTGGCAACGGAACTGTATCTCCGCGATGAGGACGCACAACTGACCAGTGATATCATTTAAGCATCCAAAATTAACACTTTTTCTACCAAACAAATGGAATTATCTAAAGACATTGAGCATCTTGTATGTTTTAAAAGTTAGCAAATGACTTTTCCTAAGGTTTTGCTTTCTCAAGTTGTTACTTTTTTTGTGAATCTGGCCCCTTACTGCCACGTTCCTTGTTGCAGCTTAGATGGCAGCACAGGATCCCGTTTAATATGCTTACCTTCTATTTGTCTTATCTACAATTTCCAGCAAGTGTTTTGTGTGCTTTTCTTTGTGAAAATTGAATGAAAAAATTGAAGCAGACTATTCATGCCTGAATGCTTTGGTCGATTTGGGCACAAAAGGGTTAAATATATGGAAATTCAAGAGATTAGACCAGACACATGAATCAAAGGCAGTGTGTATTTGTGTCTTCTCGCCCAGAACCACTTCCTAGTAGTCATAACCCTATTTGCAGTCCCAACTCTTTACTCTTCAAAGGCTAACCTGTCCCTGTCTAACATATATACATATGGAATTACTATGATCGATATTGCACACGTTCCTCTATAAAATTTTGACATAGGCTGTATCAGCCCAAATAAATTAAAGGGTATTCAGCGTGTAACTACTCAACATGTTTCGGAGCCTTTTACCCGTGCATGTCTCTTGTCTAAGCTAAATACTCAGCAAAGACAACCCACATATTAATGAATAAATATGAACGAGGCAAATGATGAATTAGTTAAATACGTAAAGTTTTGCTTATAAATGCAGAGACTCAATATGAAAGAAGAATACCTGTCAAACAAACCATAATTACTAAATTTGTATAGTACAGGTTCAGATAAAAACAATTTTACTTACCCCTGACCCAATATGTACCCTTTCTAGCTGGAGAGCTTATCATAGTAAAACCACCCGCCAGTGTATAACTACAGTGGAAACAAGCTGGGGCATTATATTCAGTCCCAGTGATTGTAAAATAAACAATTGCAGCTAGACCACCTGTACAAACCAAGGGAACTCCTAATAAGGACTGCAACAATGGACATCCGGCACCAGAAATGTAAAACAAACTCCATGATGACACCTACCCCTCAAACAATTAAGCTCTATTTCGCGGCCAGCCCTGAGTCAATGTATCAACTTAATGTGTCAGGTTTGTGACATTTGAGAAAATACTATCAATTTTGAGTATTTTTTTTCTAATTGATTTAATGTATTTTTAGGCATGTCAGAAAATAATGAAAGTTATTAGCATTTATGCCAAAAACATGTTATTAAAATACTTTTTCTCAACATGATTTTAAATACAATTAGGCAAACATATAACTGTCGTAGGCCGCTGTCTGTTTCCAATAGCCCGGGGAGGGGGGTAACCTGACAGAACAAATGCAAGCCTAAAATATCTGAAATTGAATATTAAAACAGAAAGTGCCAAAATAGAAAGTTAAGTAGCATAACAGACAAGTATAAAAGCTGTAAATTATCATAGTCAAACTTTCTATTAATCTTTGGATAATCTAGGTCAGAAAAGAATGAAAGTCATTTCTATTTAAAGCAAGAGAATGCAATGAAAATATAATATTTGTTAACCAGATATCAAGTACAATTAGGCAAGCTTGTAACTGTCGTCAGTAGCTGCTTGCTACCTATAGCCCCTGGGGGTTTGCCTTAACAGAAAACAAGCTAGCCTAAAATGTATGAAAGGTGAACATTAAAACAGAATGATACCAAAAGATAAAGTTAAGTAGCAAAACGGGCAAGTCTAAAATCTCTAAAATTATTGAAACCAAACTTTGAAACCATCTCGGGATATTAACAGCAACATTTGTAGAAATATTTGAACAGAAGTATACTTTGAATCCTCTTGACT
Organism: Hermodice carunculata; assembly: GCA_964020975.1. NCBI lineage: Eukaryota > Metazoa > Annelida > Polychaeta > Eunicida > Amphinomidae > Hermodice > Hermodice carunculata. The sequence goes on along the minus strand of OZ026625.1, from coordinate 80,604,318 downwards.
CAAGTTATTGGTAAATAAATTTGGTTCTAGATGCAAAGTCCTGAAATTTAGGACAAATACGAACAAATCTCAAAACCTGTAACAAAAACGTGTTACATCCGATAGTTTCCGAAATATTACTGTCCAGGAAAGGATGGTTAACTATTTCAAAGTTAAACTCGTCTATTTGGTGATAAACTTTGATACAGAACCTGTCACTAGTGACCTGGACGTCAAAGTCCAAAAACATACCTCTGAAACCATCTGAATTGTTACCCTCCAAAGGGATATCTTTTGGGTAAACTTCTTTAGCAATTTCACTGAAATTTTGTAGATTTACGCAAGCAATGTTATCAATATATCTTGCGTTGTTTGATAATTTTGTAGCCATTTGAAAGTCCCTTTTCATCAATTTATCCATATACTTAAATTCAAGCCAGGTTAAATATACATCTGAAATAATTTCTTGGCTATTTTCCTGAAACAGCCAACAAAGCAAAGGCCCCTATTTACATCTCAATGTAAGAAAGTATATCGAAACTGAACATAGCCATATATCAATATATCGCAGACTTAATGAGGGTAGAGTATTATGATTAAATTACACTAGATAGTCATTTATTTTTCATTCATTACATTACTTTTGGGGTGGTATGAAATTAATTACCATCACAACGACCATACTTTTCATTTTGTATATATATATATATTTATATACTCACATATATATATATATATATAAAAATATACTCACAGAGCCACATAGGAACCTGCAGAATAAGAGGGCTTCCCTGAACAAAGCGCCGTCTTGATTTCTACTTCGCCAAGGTGTAATAGCCTTAGACCTGCAAGATAAAAAAAATCATTCGCATCAAAAGTAACTAATATCCCCCCAAATCTATGAAATATTTACACATTTAACAGCTCCGTGTATCAATCTGTAATTTCAAGTACTATTAAATATTACCTGTTTCGTTCCTTTCGTTTGAAATTGAAGTTTCAAAGAAATTTTTGAAGGAAAGTTTGGGAAGAAGCTCCGGGTGTTATTATGTTTGTAATCTAAAGCTTTAGCCAGTCTTTTCTGGTAAAGCTGTTGACCGAGTCTTCCGGCATTAGCATGTCAGGTTAAACCCTTTTAGTGCCAACTGCGACTGGATAATGCTTGTAAAAAGACCTTTCATTAAAATACCAGTATGTCTGTCGTAAAAAAAAAATATCCATGGTCATTAAATTTCCTCGGAGCACTTTGGGCACAATTGGCCCAAAGCGTGACAAGGAAAGCTGCTGAATTAATTCACTTTTGGCACGTTAATAAGTAAAAAGTAACGACGTTAATAGCATGCGAAATTGATAGTGCTAATTGGTATACGCGTCGTCATATTGAAAATAATACCTTTGACTCAAAGTGATTTTAATTACACATTATTGGAGTGTATAGCAAAAGGAAACACAAAGCTACATGCTATTATACATACATGTGAATATGCAATACTTGCTTGTAGTATGTAGAGAGATAACAGTAAACTTTATTTCTTGGATCCATACATAAACCATTTTGATTCCTTTTTACTCCGCATTTAATCCTCTATTTCTTGAATAAGATTATTTATTATTTTTAATCATGACGATACATTAATCTCCCAAAACATGCGACACCAGAAGGGTTCACTGTTGCTTTTTCCGTTGAAATATCAATTGATTTCAACCTATGGATACTTTTGTAGACACAAACACTGTACGTCATGACTGATTGTATAAATAGCTAATACACTTTGTAGCTTAGGCCACAATAAGATTATTTCATGCTCTTGTAATAATGCATTCAAGTACCTCGCAGACACCGACCAAAAGCATGTTAGCATGTTCAAAGGTAAATTACACAAAAAAGTCAAACAGTGGCACATAAGTTTTTTCTTGGTCGGGGGGACACGCACAAAAAAATTCACATTTTTAAGGGATGAAAATCTTCCATCCATATTTCTTCCCCTCCATCCCTACTCCATCTATTTTTCGTTTTATTCTTTCTTTTCCGTACCACTACCCCTTTCCTCTCTTGTAAGCTGTAGCTCAAATCTTTACATATCTCCATAAGATTTGTGTGGTCTCATGTTCTGTCGACACCTGGCAAATTGCGTGCGGGCATGGGCACGCGCGTGTGTGTATGTATGTCTGTCTAATGTCCCTCATTTATGTTTTGTCCTTCTCAAACCTCAAAATCATAAACCAGGTTGATAAAGAAAAAAACTGCTGTTGTTTTATCATTCACCGCCATGATACTTTTCTAACCATTTCCATATTTATTACACCGTTCTTGGATATATAACTGGCATATAGCTTACATTAAATAAGACGTAAATTCATCTTACTAAATGCAACATTGCATGATTTGCTGCTCTAAATGTTAACAAATAATTCTAATAATTCCTTCACGTAATCATGATAGGGTCACCCGAAGCAAAACAGAAAAAAGAAAGAAACACTGTTTAAATCAGGTTCCAAGTATATCAGACAAGAGTTTCAACAACTGCCTGATACCTAGCGCCGGAAGAGGCTTTCCCCACGGAACTATTTATCATCAAATATCTCGCTCTTGAAGGCAAGCACTTCAGGCAAAAATCCCTCGTTCCATCGAATACCTAGCCCTCGTAGGAAAAGGTCGCTTGTTCATTCATTTTGCTCATTATTGTTCTACTACTCATAATTTATCAGCACTTACCGCTTTTAATAAGAGTAGCTATGTCGAAAGTCGTACAAGAGTCTGGCACGCAAAGGCATTCCAGTATCCCGTATCCGGAAGTCAGGTTTGCCTGAAATACACCGTTAACAGATTTCATGAGTCAGTTGGGGGTAAAAGAATAGTTTATCTTGAATTGCGTTGGCTGTAACCTCAATGATCGATGCCAAATTATGCTATTTGTATGTCTGTTGTGGCACGGCTTGAACAGCAACATCTATGGCTACTGTGATCCTTTGTGTCTCTCCAACCCCACAAAATATAGCTCGGTTCCTAGCAAGAAGACTCTCGGGTACACGACACAGCCCCTGTCTCTGGTACATTGTCATCATTATGCTACAGGCGCATAACTGAGGTATGGGGATTCCCATCCTACGCGGACGTAACTAAGGTTAGGTGACTCTCACGCTATAGGAGCGTGACTGAGATTAGCAGTATTCCACACAACATGGACGTACCTTGGCTTAGGTGAATTTCATGTTACAGGGACGAAACTGAGACCAGGTGATTCGCATCGCACATGGGCGTTTTTGAGATTGGGTGTTTCTACTGGTATAGGGGCGTACCTGGCATTAGGCGACACTCATTCCAAAAGGAATTGTAGGTCCACTGTCCATCTAATTTGCACGAATGATTGTTCAAATGAATACCCAACATTTTTTAGCAGAGTTGATTAAGCGCAAGGTATCTCGCTTTTGCAAGACACGCACTCTCTGCCGAAGCAACAAACAGCAGAGGCAGGAAAAGATAACATGAATTACCTGCAAGCAAAGCAGGTCAAATGGGTATCGTGATTCCGCCTGAGCAAGTAGATACGACACGACGTGCTAGGTGATCTTGCTGAACCAGTGGTGACTTTTATCGATTCAAGACTCGTCGGTTTATCGTATGGGCAATGTTTTAAGTAAATATATATGGATGTTTAACTTTCTAACCATTCACTTGTCTTTATCATGCCGTTTACATGTAAGCAAAATATCTTTGATGCACATTGGCACCTGAAACGGTGGCATAAGAACTCACCAGTGCAGGAGTTAAAATTTGAAATCCACAGTACTGCCCCGAAAACAGTTTAGTGCCATTGCTGACTGCTCGCACTTTCTTGCACTCGTCATATGCTCCCATCCAGATCAGCTGCCCCAGCATCAAACCGCTAGGTGGCTTCCCAGCTGCATCAAGCACTGGAAAAACGGGGGACAATGTCAAGAACTTCTACTTAAAGCCATGGCTACCTGATAACAACCAGAACAGCATTGTAAAAGCTCGTCAGAATCCATCCATTCCAACCACAAATTGAAAGGTTCTGCCACATCAAGTGTTTAAAGCTCACCAACATGACGTCCGTTTACCCTGATCTCATCAAATAATAAAACACAAAAAACAACCAAAAACAAAGAACCCCCCCCCCCCCCACACACACACACAAACACAAAAAATGGGCAAATTTTATTTGGGACAATTCTAATTTCTAAATACTGAATGTCAAAAAATATTCAAAATATTAAAACAGGGTTGACCATTATGAACATCTGTTCCATTTCTGGACATGTTTTAATTGCCATATCTGGAGCGCCTTTTGTTACAAAACACACACAAACTTATATCTATATTATCTTTAATGTTATTAGGCCTATGCATACAAAATGTACAATATAACAAAAAGTAAACTTTCATTACATGCTCTGCTAAACATCTGATCTGGTTGCAAATTAAATAAAAAGGACACTATAATTTTGATATACATGCATGATGTACGGTGAAGTATCACTGTGCAATGATGGTGGTCAGAGTCGGCAACTGGATTTCAGTAGGTCTGTATTAATATCAAAGTCATTTTAGTCGATCATTTCTTAAAGCTCAAAATGTGTGAATTTTCAACTGGATACAAACGGGTAAAGCTTGTCACGTCCCAACCGAAAAAGAGAACGAAAGATAATTTACATTGTACGAAAATGTGCCTTTACATTTCAAGCTCACTCGACAAACAGACAGGAAGACCATGATGATCGCCTATGATCCGGGACTGGAATCTGCTGTTTGTGCAAGTGGAGCCTTGACGGCACTGTGCTTGAACTTTTCTTATGTTAGAAATAGTTGACTAACAGTTCAATATTACGTGCCAGGGTGTGACCCAGCAACTCCGTTTTTCTCTGAATGTCATGCAAAGTCAGTTTTAAAAAAGACCATTAAAAATCCTATGGAGACTTTTCTCTAATGTTTGATGGTAAACGTGGGCCTAAGATTCACCATTACCACAATTTAAGCTGATATGCCAGTTTGGCCTTTAAAGACCACTCAAGGTCAAAATTAAGAACACCAGAAGAAAACCGCATACGTAGTTTCCTACCAATGTTTAATTGTAATCATGGGCCTACGACCCACCATTACCAAGATATAAGTCGAAAACAAGAAGTCGAATTTGCTGAGCCTGAAGCTTTTATAGGTATCCCTTGTTAGATGATGCATAACAATTGCATCATCATATCTGTAACAAATTTGGAGAGGACAGGCTGGCCACATCTATATTTAAAACCGGAGTATTCTACGCAACTCTAATTACAATAAACCTTGCAGACTAACACGCCAGCAGACCAAAAATGCAGATACTTCTGCTGTTGTGCTGCGTGCTCAAATAGGAGTATTTGTCTGCAATTATACCAAGAACAACTTATTGACCTAAAATATTACGAGGTTATTGGCGTCATAAATTTGTTTCTTGCTGTACCACAATGGAGTTTCAGATATTTGTTTCCACTCCATTTCCGTCCCAAGTTGTTAAGCATTTGACACTGAACTGGAGACTGAGTCATCAGTTTACCTCAGTGAACTTGCATGCCGAAAACAGCTACCTTTAAACACTGTCCAGTAAGTGAAGGTTCCTTTTGTGAACTTCTTATCTCATATTAATAGTTATTGTAAACACTGATTGATTGAAAACGTCCCTCCCATAGTGACAAAAAAATAAACTACTTTCTCTTCAGGATAAAATCAAATTACCAGCAAGCACACCCGGGGCTAACTACTCGCCTTATCAGATAAATTAGGAAAAACAAACACTTAGGAAAACATCTCAGATTTTACCCAGCCCTGGATTTTCCCTCAAATCCCGGGTTGAAACCTAGTCAATGTTTCAAGCATGAAAAATTCGTCATCTGTGGAAAAGAGCGTGGTAAGGACAGCTGTGGACCTCCTGAGCGGTTCGCCTTCTTTACGTCCCCACACTTCCAATGCACTTACGTGTGCTTCACAGTGTGAATATATGTGCGTTTTCCAGCTTGTATTTTTCATTATAATTTTTTCTTTCAGCGCGGGAACCTCGTCTTATAGAGCCACTGTTAAATTCACGGTGTATATAAGTATTCAACACATGTGAACAATGTAGTTTAATTGTTTCAGAGATGGGCTGCAACAGCGTAGGTGCTCTCAAGAGGGAATGACAACCCTTATCACATAATTTGCATAAGTAAATAATTGAGAATAGACCACTGATGTTATCTATCCCCAAGTGCTTCTTCAAAGTCCTCCTAGTGAGCCTTGTAGAATAAATAAATATGTGATATCAACATGTGCAGTATTTTAATAATGATGTGCAGATCTACATGTATCTCACTACTGTTAATACATGTTGCTATTATAAGTAGCCAAGAAAAACTTTCTCCAAATAAAATCTGTCTCTGTGTTTTTCAAAGACGTTAATATCAAATGCTACAACTTTTACCCTTTGGTACTTCACATTCCATTATGCTTATGGCTGGATGAAAATTTCAAAGTCCAAAATGAACTTGACCTTTAGAGGTCACATGTATATTACAAAAATATACAATGTTAAAATACATACAATGTAAGCCCAACATAAACAAAATCAGATCAGAATTGACCAAGTGATGGCTAGATGAAAGGTTCAAAGGTCAAAACAACATTACAAAAATGTGCAGTTTTACAATGGCTACCATTTAAGCCCTACATGATCAAAATTGGAAATATATTGATCGAGCTATGGCTAGATGAAATTCAAAGTTTAAGTACATTTGTTATAGATTATTAGATGCTGAGTTTTAAAACTTCAATTTGCCCTTTTTTGAATAATTGTGAACATGATGACCCCTCTCTAAGATAGGTGTTAAATGTAACGATGGATTTATGGTTAATTTCTGACAATGTGTGCATTGGACAGCCACCATCGAAAGTGGTCTTTGACCTTGAAATGATCTTTGGCCTTGAGATGACCTCTACCTGAGTTAAATTGGACCTAAAAATGACATTTTCACCTAAACTTGACCTTAAACCTTGACATGACCTTTGACCTTGAAAAAGCCTTGACATTTCAGTGGACCTTTGCCTTGCTATGATCGAGTTATTATGCACTTGGAACCATATCTACTATGGTCTATAAGATATTGAAGATTTACAACTTTAATTTCCCTCATTTGCATAACTTGAAGATCACGACCTCTCATTATAAAAAGGCAAAAATTCATCATTAGAAGTATAAGTGTGCCAAGTTTGGAGTTTCTATCTATAATAGTCTCCGAGAAAAACGGCGGACAAATTTGCTGAAGAAAGAAAGAAAGAAAGAAAGAAAGAAAGAAAGAAAGAAAGAAAGAAAGAAAGAAAGAGAGAAAGAAAGAAAAATAGGCAGACCGACAGACAGAAAGAAAGAATTACTTGGAAAACGGTATGTCTATGTCGGCACACAGACATAATCATAATTTTACAGATGAAACCAATGGGGAGACACGTACTTTCCTTCGCATAAAGTTTTCCGTCAAAAAGGTCTTGTATTGATCTCCAAATGTGGTTTCTGCATGTACCATTGACCTGTCGAGTTGACCGAGGATTCTTGGTTCGCCCATAGTTCAGCCAAGTTGTGTGCAACTGACTAACCAACTCTCCGGTGCGTTCCGTACCAAACAGTGCTTTGCCGTCCTTGTGTCGCATATTATCACCGAAGATCCGCTTCGCAATGCAACCAAAGAGTCCCATTTCTGAATGTTGACCACAACTAGTAAAAAAAGAATCTGACATCATATCTGTCCTCTCATTTTCGGTAGGATTCTTCAGAATGACCTTCCTTCGAGTTACGATCTTCTCCGCGGAATATATCTCAGGATAAATCAGCAGAGCGATGGCAAGTAAGAAGCGACGTTTGCTATACCTGCTCTCCATTGTGAAGTGAGGGATCTGTCGCGACAGTGTTTCATTTCCTGGCGGTGGGGTTTTTTCCAGCGGAAAGAGGTCAGACTAAAACTCCACTTAACTGTGCTGTATGTGACTGGCGGAGCGTTTCATAGAAACATGGTTGAATTGCAATACCACTTCCTTGGCAATCATGCGAAACTGGCTATTGCAGCTATACTAAGCGTTTTCCCATAGATTTGCGTTATAGCCTTTTAAACAGATTTCAATGATATTTAAAAATTGCAAAAGTTAATTACATTGCTTGGTATAGCAGATATATAAAAGATTCACGTTACATGAAAAAATTACTAGATATCTACTTCGTCGATTTTTTTACAGTGGTGCATTTAAGATGAGACCGTAAGAATGGATGTTCACGAGGACGGCATTTAAATGATCAAAAATGAACCCATCAATTGTTTATTAAATGTCAAAACTTTACGAAACAATACCTTGCAGTATACTCTTTATGAGTATTAACAGATCGAAATTTTGGCGATGTCTGTCGTCAAAATCTTATGTAACGGGTGGGCCGCTTTTTCTCGAAACCTTTTCCAATCTTGAACAACGTAACGTTGACTGAACGCATTAGTTCAACATGCCTTTAAATTTTGTATTTTTGTTATTTTTAGAACAATATAGTTTGTCTTCAAAACAAAGTTCTTACCATTATACTCTTCAGCGCCCAAGTTCTATTGTTTTCAGCGGAGTCTAATTTTCATAGAGCTCCTCTCCTCCTAGGAGTCTAATTGAATAAGATCCGCTGAAGTGCAAGTGACCTCATGACGGGACTTTGCAATGGAACTTCGACAATTTTTGTCTACACTTTTTAATAAAAAAAAATTTTGTCCCTGGCAGGGCTCAAACAAGGAATTCTGTGATCCACGGCTGAGCGTGCTGTCCATTACGCTAAACAGCTGAGACGATTTTTCACTGAAGTAACATAATATTTATTCCAGGGTGTCTATTGTTGACCAACATTGAATAGCGTCAGGGAGCGTGACAGGTCAAGTGTCAAAGGTCGTTACATTATGTACTCTTACTTGTCGCTTTTCTCTTCGAAATCAAGTCTTTTAACTTTGTTTCAAGTAGGAAATACTTTTATAATACCCATCTTTTGGAGTATAAGTATGTCAGACGCCTCGTAGAGTTTTCCAATTAAATTAAAAGACTCGCGCTGCGCGCTCGTCTTCTAATTCAATTGGAAAACTCAACTCGGTGTCTAACCTATACGTAGTCCAGCATATTTGTGCGCGTGCGTGTGTGTGTGTGTGTGTGTGTGTGTGTGTGTGTGTGTGAACATAAGGTGGCCTACTTGCGGTGACGTGCCCACGCATGATTTTAACTGCAGCGGCACCAGGAGATTTGTTGATCAGTACTTTGTATAGCAGAACTGTTGGTGAAGGATGCGGGAGCCTCTGAAGTATTCCAACAGTATGCACAGAGGTCTTTCAACTTTTTCCTGCTTAGACCCTATCTGTGCACACGATATTTCAACATTGTTTACCATGGTCTGAGCTAAACATCACCCGGAAGCTAATGTGGCATGAGCCAGAAGTTATTTATTACTTATTTACACAGGGATTGCCCCATTTACACAGGGGCACACGTTATCAGGGCAATAACAATGGTGTATCCAACAGGATCATATATTTTCAATAAAATGCAGTTACATGTGACTAGTCTAAAATCAAAGAAAGGTATTCACGATATTAATGTTTGCGTGCCAACACAGACATGTTGTTTTTCTAGGAATTCTTTCTTTCTTTCTTCACCGGTAAATTTGTCCGACATTTCATTTAAAAAGTATTACATGTAGAAACAGCAAACTTGGCACAATTATACTTCTATAGATGAAGTCTCGCATTTTTATAATGAGAGGTCATGCTTTTCAAATTATGCAAGGGGGGCTTATTAAAGTTTTAAATCTTCAATATCTTATATACTATAGTAGATGTAGCTCAGAGTGTAAAGGAGTTTGATCATAGCAAGGCAAAGCTCATCTAAATTTCAAGGTCATGTCAAGGTCAAAAGTCAATTTTAGGTCAAAATGTCACTTTAAAAGTCAAGGTTCACTTCAGATAGAGGTCATCTCAAAGTCAAAGGTCATATCATGGTCAAAGGCCACTTTCGATGAGGGCTTTCCTCTAACCGTAACTTGGCCAATTTTTATCCAATTTGGATCATGCTGGACTTAACTTGTAGCTATTGTAACACTGCACATTTTTGTAAGGTATATGTGACCCCTAAAGGTCAAAGGTCAAGGTCATTTGGACTGTTGAAATTTTCATCCAGGCATAACTCAGCCAATTTCTATCCAATTTTATTAACCATGGACTCAAATTGTATGTATTCCATTACTGCACATCTTTGTAAGAACATGTAACCTCTAAAGGGCAAAGGTCAAGGTCACTTGGCCCTTTGAAAGGTTCATCGTGCCATAACTTGGTCAATTTTCATCTGATTCGATTCATGTTGGGCTTAAATTGCTGGTATTGTAGCACTGTGCATTTTTGCAGTTTACATGTGACATGTGAGGGTCAAAGGTCAAGGTCATTTGGACTTTGAAATTTTCAGCCTTTCAGCCATAAGCTTTATAAAATGTGAAGTATCAAAGCGCAACAATTTTATATTAACAACTTTTGAAGGCACAAACAGAGATTTGCTTTGAAGCAAATATTCTGTTCTAGTTATAAATGAAATCGATCATTGAATGTCACAATTGTGCTAAGGAAGTCCAGGAATATATTCTTGATGAACATTGGACAATCGCGGTTTGATCTCATCACAATTTTATCCGAACAGTGAACAGCTATGCATTAATATCGTATTCAACTTTGAGCAACCTGATCGTGATAGGCCGAATTGGTGTGTAACTATAATTTATTTTGAGTGTCGGAAACAATATACAAGAGAAACTGGAGCACATGCCCAGAAATACAGTGTTTTCAAAATGTGCAATGCATTATGGTAGTTGTTACAAGGCTATTCTTCAATCATTTGGTGGGTATTAGTTTAAAAACAATTTTAGGACATAGAAAAGGCATATGCTCATGCATTAAGATTTTACATTTAATCCCGCGAAAACACAATCATATTAAACCAACAAATACTAATGATGCATTGTGCAGGGCCATCTTCACCCGCTTACTCTCTAAACAAAGCCATAAAATGTCCGCGTTGTAAATCTCCGCGATGTCCGTGATGAAGACATCCAGGACATTTTGAGATTGTACCTTTTGCGTGTTTTTTTATTTCTTGCGCGGATCAAGTACTGGCGGAATTGACTTGTTCAGAAGTATAAGTATTTGTTCCGCAGAACAAATCAGACAGGGAGCGTCAATTCAATCAGGTTGGGGGTTATTTGATGTTGTGATCAAATCGACTTGATCAGAAGAACAATTCGATTTATTCAGATGATCTAATAACATCAATTTATTCTTCTGGCAAAATCGATTAAATCATCTGAACAAATATATTTGTTCATGTGATCAAATAAAAGTTTATTTGTTCCTCTGATTAAATCGATTTGTTCAGAAGAACAAATCGATTTAATCAGAAGATTAAATGAATTTATTCAGAGGAAAAAATAGACTATATTTAATCACATGAACAAATGCATTTGTTTACCTCATGAAATTGATTTGTTCTTCTGCTCAAATACTGAATAAAACAAGAAACGGCGTTCCATTATATATATAAAGGCATGAAATATTAACAAAGCGACATACTGATGAAAAGACAAACTTGACAGAAAATGGATAGGTTAGGCCCTTTTTGAGAGCAAGGGGGAGGGAGGGTAGCAAAATTATCACATGAAACAAAATGCAAATTCTCTCCGTTTAAGCTGATCGGTTGGAACTGTGTGCGTTTATTTGGCAATATGTATAGTTGTTTTTTTTATTATTATTATTATTATTATTATTATTATTATTATTATTATTATTATTATTATTATTATTATTATTATTATTATTATTATTATTATTATTATTATTATTGTTTTTTTTTTCTCTTGCTCGCAAAATAGTTTTTCAGGACGGCGGGAGGTATGACCAGACTGTCATTGTGTTGTCTGTATTTTTATGGTTTCCGGTTTAAAAGCATGAGTAGCGATCATGGGGAAATGCTTGGGGAACCCCCCACATATTGTCCCACAATTTATGGGAATGCGAAAGCGAAGGGTGTCTCTGTCCGGGCTGGCGCCAGGAAACTTCCTCATGCCACGCTGCTTGGATTGGATGATTAAAGTAGCTGCATGAACGATGACGGGCGAAACATGAGCAAAACATCCTTGAGAGTACTTTCGTCCACGTGAGCGCCACATGCTTATTATTAGGTAACCTTGGGTACTTAACATTCCATTAAGCGTATAGCTGGGTGAAAATTTCAAAAGACCTTGACCTTTGACTTTCAGATGTCACATGTAAATTTTACAAATGTACAATGTTACAATACCTACAATTTAAGGCCAACATAAACCAAATCAGACGAAACTTAACTGAGTTGTGGCTAGACGGCACTCTCAAAGGGCTCAATGACCTTGATCTTTGACCTCTAGAGGCTACAAGTTAGTTACAAAAATGTGACGTCTTGCAATACCTACAATTTAAGTCCAACATGATTAGAATTGAATGGAAATTGGTTAGGTTATGACCGGATGAAAATTTCTAAAGTCCAAATGACATTGACCTTTGACCTTTAGATGTTACAGTTATGTATCAAAAATGTGCAGTGTTACAATAGCTACAATTTGAGTTCAGCATGATCAAAATTTGGAAAAAAATGACCAATTTTTGGCCGAATGAAAATTTTAAAGATCCAAATGACCTTGACTTTGACCTTTGACCTTTAGAGGTCACGTATTCATGACAAAAATTAGCAGTGTTGCAATACCTGCCATTTAAGTCCACCATGATACGAATGGGATGGAAATTGCTTCAGTTATGACTTGGTGAAAATTTGAAACGTCCAAATGATTTTGACCTTTGACCTTTCGGGGTCACATATAAGTTACAAAAATGTGCAGTGTTCCAATAGCTACAATTTGAGTCCAGCATGATCTAAATTGGGAGAAAAATGGACCAAATTCTCGCCAGATAGAAATTTCAAAAGTCCAAATGACCTTGATCTTTGATCTTTAGAGGTCGCATATACATTACTTAAATGTACAAATTTACAAAAGCTACAATTTGAGCCAACATGGTCAAAATTGGATAAAAATTGACCGATTTATGGTTGGATGAAAATTCCAAAAGTCCAAATGACCTTGATCTTTGACCTTTAGATGTCACATATTCATGACAAAAAATGTGCAGTGGTGCAAGACCTATAATTTAAATCCAACATTTATATTGGACGGAAATTGGCTGAGTTATGAATGGATGAAAATCTCAAATATCACATGATATTGACCTTTGACCTTTAGAGGTCACATATACTTTACTGAAATGTGAAGTTACAATAGCTACAATCTGAACTCAACATGGAAAAAACTGGACACAAATTGACCGAGTTAAGCCCAGACGAAAATTCCAAAGGTCCAAATGGCCTTGATCTTTGACATTAAGAGGTCATATATTCATGACAAAAATGTGTAGTGTTGCAATAGCTATAATTTGAGTCCAGCATGATCAAAACTGGAGAAAAGTGACCAATTTCTGGCCAGATGAAAATATCAAACATGCAAATAACTTTGATCTTGAGAGGTCACTGTAAATTACAAAAATGTGCAATGTTATAATAGCTGCAGTTTGTGCCCAACCTGATCAAAATTGGATACAAATTGACCGAGTTGTGGCTAGATAAAAATTTCAAAGGTCCAAATGTCCTTGATTTTTTACCTTTCAATGTCACATGTAAATTACAAAAATGTTCAGTGTTACAAACATATTATTTGATGTTGGATTGGTTACCTCTTCCTATAATAGTTTTGGAGATATTCAAAATTTTAATATTCAAATGGCCTTATTCGCAATTTTTCAAAACCGTTGAACTTCTTTACAAAACATCAAGACTTCATGTATGGAAGTTTAATCATGCCAAGTTTAGATTTTTCTAATCATGCCAAGTTTGGAGTTTCTACGTTTTAAATTTTTCAAATGAAATGTCGGACACATGTACCTGTAAAGACAGAAAGAAAGAAAGGGAGAGAGAGAGAGAGAGAGAGAGAGAGAGAGAGAAGAAAGAAAGAAAGAAAGAAAGAAAGAAAGAAAGAAAGAAAGAAAGAAAGAAAGAAAGAAAGAAAGAAAGAAAGAAAAAACAAACAAACAAACAAATAAAAAAGAAAAACAATATGTCTGTGTTGGCACACAGACATACGTGGAAAGCAAAAGCGTCACTTAGGAGGAAAAAACTGGTTTTATGACTGGTGGCATTTCTCAAGTTCTAAAGCATGTACTGTTTCGTCTTATCCTCCGTACAACCATAAAAAATCACAACCATCATTAGTTAGCTAGAGATTAGGGGATGAAAATTAAATGATTTATTAGTTCCTACATGCTTCATTGCCTGAAATTGAAACTTTCCTCAGATACATACATACATACATACATACATACATACATACATACATACATACATACATACATACATACATACATACATACATACATACATACACACACACATATACATACATACATACATACATACATACATACATACATACATACATACATACATACACACAGAATGGACAGACAGACAGGCAGTCAAGCAGACAGACAGGCAGAGATTCAGATTCAGATTCAGATTCAGATTCTTTTATTCGACAATAAATTCAGTACATTTCAATTGTTAGGTGAAAATGACAGAAATGTATATATACAAATGCAAAACAAAAAAAGGAGAAATAGTACATTAGAACATTATTACCAGAGAGAACAGATAGTCAGGATGACCCGGCTAAGGGTGAAAACATCCGCTCTCGCATGGGCCAGCCAAATAAATTTACTTGGTAAGTTAACACCTTACTTCAGAACAAAGCACCATATGTGTGTTAGGTCAGTTGAACTGACTGAGACATAGATAACATAATTACATACAAATATACTTTATAAATCTTCATTACAAACAAAGCATTTTCGAATAGTACAGGTTTCAGAGTATTGGTCTATGTAGAATCTTTTAACATATTGAGAAAAACCATTGTAAGAGGGTGTATGAATTTTGTCTTTAACATTTCCAGGAGTACCAAGGAGCAATTTGGGAATAGAATAACGCATGCACTTTTCAGTAGATATATGTCAGGGGGTAGCATAGCGGGGAATATAACGATACCTGGTAGGATAATCATGAGTAACTGGTAAGATTGCGAAAGTATTATTAAAATGAGCAGGCAATTCGTTTTTACTGTATCGATAAAAAAATTTCAATGAATTATGTTTGAATAAATCAGGGACTATCACAGTTTTTAGTTCTTTAAATAATGGGTCTGTTTCGGCGTTATAACGTGCGGAGCAAGTCAAACGAATGGCCGATTTTTGTAATTTGAAGATACGGTCACCAGCATAACCCCATGCAAGTATTCCATAGTTGACATGCGGCAAAAACAGGGAATTATAAATCAACAATAAAGTGTATTTGGGGGAGATAATGACTTAATTTTTTTAAGATCCCAATCTTTCGGGACATTTTATTTGCAGTTTTATTTACATGAGAACTCCAATTTAGTTTTTCATTTAATATTACTCCCAGTAAATCAAATCAGTAGTCCTTTCCAATCTAATACCAGTTATTTTAAGATCGATATCTAAATGTAACTTGCGTTGTGGAAAGGAGAATAACATGAATTTTGATTTTGATATGTTTAGGGATAACTTGTTTGGTGCAAGCCAATTATACACTTTTTCGAGTTCGGAATTAATGTTCATTGAGGCATATTCATTGTTGACTTGAGGCCCGAAATTGAAAGTACAGAGTGAGTTGATCAAAGTTGTATCGTCAGCATACAAAATGGATTCAAAATTTGGAGCAGCAAGATAAAGATCAATAACATAAATTATAAACAGAAGTGGCCCAAGGATAGAGCCTTGGGGCACACCAGTTGTTACTGGTGATAGAGCAAAAGAGACATTATCAAATTTAACATATTGGTATCGATTTGTCAGATAAGTTTCAAACCATTATAAAGATATGCCAGAAATACCGTAATGTTTTAATTTATATATCAAAATTTCATGATCTAGTGTGTCAAATGCTTTTGACAAATCTAAAAATATTGTTAAAGGAATTTCACCCGAGTCAAACAGAGAGCGCGAGAGATAGATAGATAGTTAGATAGATAGATAGATAGATAGATAGATAGATAGATAGATAGCTGGATAGATAGATAGATAGATAGATAGATAAATAGATAGATAGATAGAAAGATAGATAGATAGATAGAAAGAAAGAAAGAAAGAAAGAAAGAAAGAATGAAAGAAAGAAAGAAAGAAAGAAAGAAAGAAAGAAAGAAAGAAAGAAAGAAAGAAAGAAAGAAAGAAAGAAAGAAAGAAAGAAAGAAAGAAAGAAAGAAAGAAAGAAAGAAAGAAAGAAAGACTTGCTGCAGAACAAAGCTGTCTGTGTGCCTTGAAAGTTAATAAAATTGTTCAGGTTTTAAAGTTTATTTGATTGTTATAAATAGTCTCTTGACAAAGACCTCTTGAACCAAAAAACCCCATTCGTCTGTAACAGGGTTAAATTTGTGAACATTAAAATCGACTTAGTGGGCCCAATTGGCACAATTTCAAATTGTACAACTTCCATCTTCATTTTCATTGGATGCAGCTATACCACTGACCAATTAATGTTGCTATTGACACCTTAATATGCGATACATTTTAGGATATTGGGCATTAAAATTTCGGAAGTATGCCTACTTTAGCATGAATTCTAATTTTACCACTTTACATTCATTTTACGGCTTGCATCTATAGCATAAACCTACAAAACGGATGCTGGACTGACACCTGTATGTGTAATACTTTATGAAAAAAAAATGTATATGCAAGTTATCATTCGTGGACAGAATGTACGCAATTGCTGTTACACATTCATGTAGACTCCAGTGAATAGTGGGACTATTTTGAACTTTAAATCTTGAATATCTTTAAACCTATAGCAGAATGGAGTGTAGTGGTACATTATTTATGATGCATCTGATGAAGAATGTAAACCAGCGGCATTGAAAATCATGTTAATTTAGAGGCAGTTCACATTTTGCAATTTGACTATCATGAAGATTTACAATCAGATATGCTCACTGTTCCAAGGTTTTTCATATACAGTGAAACCAATCAATAGAGCCTGCCTTCCCTCCATTTCCTCAAACTGTTGAAAACGCCCACTTTAGGGAGGTCCCCTCTCCAGAGATGATCAGTCCTTTAACCCTTAAAGTGCTGATTTAAGACTGAGTCAACAGCTTTCCTCTGGGCACTTTGCACGCATTGAGCACAAAGTGCCCAGAGGAAAGCTGTTGACTAAAACTATTTTCTGCTTTAGACTAGGCTTGCTGGTATTTGGATATGTTGATTGAAAGGTATCTTCATGAGGAATATGAGTCCTTTAACCATTATATCTTTAAGAGTAATGAGATAACAAATATAGCAGTGATTAGCACTTGAAGGGTTAATTATGCATCATTTATGTTCATATTGAAACACACACTATTTGAGCATGCGTTTATAGTGTAGCATATTATATAAAAACGAAATAACTAAATGTCTTTGTTCTTTTATCACATGGCAAAAAGAGTTAAAACACAGATACACAAACTGATGAGATACTAGAGTACCTATGAAAAACAGATTTCATCAGACAGGTTACAAGAAGGAAAAGAAATATCAAAAGTCTACCAGTGCGTGCTTCAGCAAATCACCTTGATACCACTGATCCACACATTTTATTGTTCTACACTCCATTTCTGTGGTTATGAATCACATATATTTGTCAAAAGAGTCAATGTGGACTGGAAGACTCTAGTGCTTTGAGTGGTCAAGCCAACTAGGCCACACCTCTATGAAGTCATGGTGAATGTCACAGATGTTTCTGCACAGAGATCCAGTGGTCTTTTGGGTTCAAGAGCTTTGGGCAGGTACAATGTTCTTGCTACTAAGTGTATAAATATAGCACTGAAGCTGATGGGGATCAGTCACTTGTTTGGGCTTCCGAGATATCAACATGGACAGTATGTGATTATCTGGCATTTGTGAAGCATCTGAGTTCTTACACAGTTGTTAGGAGCTTTTTTCTAATTTGCTGCAAGACTCAAGCCAGGTAGTCAATTGTCCCATGGATAGTAAGTTGCCTTGGTGATGGGAAATGATTGTGGAAGCAAATCTATAACGCATGCAAAATGGTTGCATCAGAGCATGAGAGGAATCAGATTATGAATGTTTTAGCAGACACGGGGATGCATTAGAAAAGTGTACAGGGTATTCTCAATTATATGGCATAAATAGAAATTCCTCAATTTTTGTTTGCATGTCCTAGAAGTTGCCCATTACACAATCCATAAATTAAACTGGGTAACAACGCATTCTAGAATAGTTTTATAAGAAACGGTGAATTTTCATTAAAATTTCAATTGCCTCCAATTTGCATAGTCTTAAATTTTTAATAATTATTCTACGTCTACAGCTAGAGCCATGAAACAGTTCGGATTTCTAGCAAAGCTATCTCTGCAAAAAGCTGTGAACAAGACGCAAGCAGCGAAGAGAAAAAACGATAAAGAGGAAAAGCATGTCTGTGTTGGCACACAAACATATTTTGATATTTCATAGACACACACCCCCCCCCCCCAAAAAAAAAAAGAAAAGAAAAGAAACTTCATAAATAAGTAAATGAAAAGGTAAAAAATACAGAAAGGAAGAATAAAGTATTTGAGAAAACAAACATTCTTAACAAATAACCCTAGCTTTTTCCTTAAGAACTATGAGGAAAAACATCAAGTGAATCAATTTTAGTCACACAAAATATTTCACAGTTCTTTCATTTCACACGTCAGTCTGAAGAGAAATCTTCAAGAACATGTTACCTTTTAGTTTACAGCTTAAACGTATTTCGTTTCATGCAAAATGGATAAGAGAAAAGTGATAGATGCTGAATCGAACTCCTCTTCAGTGCATACACATATCTGGTAAGTCACAGCTGAATGCACATGATGGCTCAATAGCTTAATAAATAACCTGTTACACATTGTCATTACAAAGAGAATAAGAAAGAATGAAGTTTGGTATACATCCCTGCAATACAAAATTACCAATACTAAGAGATAACTCTTGGCATTTGAAAAGAATATTTAAGGGTACGAAAAAATAATTCTGCTGTTTAAAATAGAAGACGTTGACACTGCATGTCGACTTAACCTACACTCAAAATCGTTTTGTATGAATTATGTAGTTTTTTTAATTACATTGAAAAATTTAAAATGTTGTTCTGTTTCAGGAATATTGCGGAAAAGAATAGTCGAAGGTGATCTAGTCACTCTTTCAATTTAGACAATGTTTCGGGGTTTCTTGTTTTGAATTTCTAAGTTATTCCAAAGGTCTATTGAAGAGAGAAATCAAGATTTCTGTTTTTTAAACATATTTTATTAGCAATATGAAAGCAAGGCAGAGCCCTATATAAATTTTTCATGCGAAATACAGACAAAGGACAGGACTGACAAAACATCACAATTCATGACATTTTTTATAATGCCAGGACACACAAGTCAAGAATGAGACAAAGGACAGCACAACACAGATAGAGGGGCAAATATTAACCTAGGAACAAGTAAGCTAGTTGACAGAAGACGTTATGTATCCCGAAGGCGAAATCTATCAATTTTTTCAATAAGATTATGGACAGACAGAAATATTTATTTATTACTTCCTAAATTGCAATGTTCGGAACCATATAAGACGGTATGTACATTGAAAGGTGCATGGTTTAAAATAATTGTATGTAAACGATTTTGATCGGTAATGAATAATGGGCAAGAGAAGATTAAGTGCCAAACGTCTTCTACTCCCATTTAGATTTCATGACATGCGCCTCAAACAATCAAATTTTCTCTTGGCTTTGATATAAATTGTATCTATATGATCAGTCAATGTCCCTTTGCTATTTAAAGTTAATTCCAGTTGTTTATGAAAACAAGTTTTTGAAATTCATTGCCCTTTTAGGACACTGGGTACTGTTGGGAATTCCTGCTACTGATTCTCATTTTAAATGCCTTGGACTCAGTTAGTGTTATAAACCATTTTCATGCTGAAATAGCTGCTTAGTCACCATTCAATGTTACTGCTGCTATATCGCGATTGTCAGGTTTTGTTATTACAAATAATAATGTGTCTGGGCAAAAAGTCTAAAGTTAAATTGAATAGTCTCCGCAATGTCATTTATATGTATTAAAAACAGCAAACGGTCCAGAATGCGCCCTAGTGGAACTTTAGCCGCAATGCTAAATCATCATCCTTGGTGATGCATTACCACTTATTACAACCTTCTGCCTTCTCCCAACCAGATAATCTTTAAACAATCCGAGAAGGGGTCCCATGACTACTATTGTCTGTAATTTGTGTTGAAGGCCTGCATGCCACACTCGATCGAGAGCACTGCTGAAATCAAGGAAAGGAAAAGCTAAATCTTTGTTTTTATGTAATGCTTCAATCACAAGATTGTATATTTCTTATTCTTGACAAACAATCGCCGGGAGAATAAAAGAATTGCCTCCGTGAAAAAAATTCATGTTGTTTGGAATAATTAAAATGTGCCTTAAATATGCATATTTGAAGCTTTAGCCACGCTGCTGAGAAGAGATATTGGTCGAAAGTTTTGGCAGTGTTACCTACAATTGCTTTGGTGCACTGGGGTGAGGTTAGCCTCTTTCCGGGTTGCTGGAAAAGATGACTTGAGCAAAAATTTCGGAAGAGTAAGTGCGTATGTTATTTCGTCGGGCGCTATCTTCAGGACTCTGGGGCAAAGCTGGTATGGACCTGATGCTTTACTTGGGTCTGGCGATTTCAATACATCATTTACAGAGATTTCAGTTATATCTGCATCTGAAGTACGAGATTTGGTGGAAAAAAAGGCTCAGGCAGAGTATCATCATGGGTTCCACTCTTACATTGTGCAGCAAAGTATTCATTAAAGGCACAAGCTTTTCCTTCACTGTCAGGCAATGTTATTTTGAACTAACATGCCTGGTAATGTTATCGACTTGTTACCATTTTTTTTTTTAATTTCTCCTATAAATTCCTCCATACCTTTGCATTTGCTCCTGATTCGTTAATTGTAGTTATAAGATTTCTTCTATGCCCTTTTTGGTGAGCCTTGCATCATTGGTAACTTTAAGACACACAGTTCTTAGGTGCTCTCCAAATACTATATTTCCATAAGCATGTTTAGTCCTGAACTTTTTACATTTGTATACAATCAATTACGCTTCCGCAACAATCCTCTGAGTTCAGAGGTCATCCACGGAAGGACGTTGGGTCTACCAGTGACAATTAGATTGAGAATACATCCACCAGCTCTTTCCGTAAGTGTCTTTGACCACACATTAAAAACAGTCATTTACACTCAACAGTTGTATACCTATCCGAAACCTATTGAAGCAGAGTTCAAACCTTCGATGTTACTAAGATCGTATCAGCAGACCTTCCTTTTGGAACACTTATCTGTTTAATATTTGAAGTTCAACTGACAAAAGACTACATGATGGTCACTGTAAGCAACATTATGGGTACCAGCTAAGGACATAGACTCAGGTCCATTTGCAATGCATATAGCTGAAGATTTTGTCATACGGGTAGGCGTTTTTACCAGCTGAGTAAAATTATATGATAATGAAGAATTTTCAAAAGTCGTTTTGTCTGGGCGGTCTGTACAATATTCCCACAAATTATTAACGATTTTTCTCTTTTCTCACTTCTGCCAAGCGATTCAATGTGTTTATTTGAAGGTCATAGCTTCTAATTACTGTAGTGTTGTTTGCAGTGCATAAACACATGCCCAACCTTCACCTTGTCCTGTTGTCCGGTCACATCGAAGTGGGTTTTGAGCCTTCATTAGTGACATATGTTTAATGGTCCGTATAGCATGAAAAACTTTTGCACAGCTCCAACATCTTAAAATATTGGGCTCTATTTTAATAGCTATTCAAGATACTCGAAGCCAAATCCCACTGGTATAACATGGCCTGCTCTCGATATTAGTTTGCACAAAAAAATGAGTGTCACTTGGACTGTTATGTAACTTGACAGGGTAGCTAATAGTAGGCCTGAACAATCACACAAAATAAAATGTCCCAGAAATGAGATGGGTGCGAAAAGTGTCTATGGTTATGGGGTGCTTGTGGGCTTAATAATGGGTCATTGGCAACACAGGGATCAATGTGATTCCATAATGCTGCAGGGTACGGGTTACTCACAGCTCTGCAAATTCAACAGATGCAGGATCATTTGTATTTTGGAGGCAGGTGTTTCCCAGAGTGAGGTGGCCAGCAGAACAGGGTGCTCCAGGACAGCGAGATAGAGATATAGGATGGTTTTTAACGAACAACAGGAAAGCTGGATCTGGAATACCAAGACTTTCAGGTGGGAGTTATCACCGGTATCTGGTGCACTACGTAAAGACGCACAGGTTCTTTTTGATGGAGAGGTTCCGTAAGAGTGGCGTCAGGCATGCAACATGCAGCATAATGGGGTACAATTAACAGAAAACTGGTGGCGGCCAAGCTGAGGTCATACCGCCTTGCCATCTGCATCCCTCTCGGTCCTTCACACAAGACTGCACAGACGCAGTGGCGTCAGAACACACTAACTGGACCAAAAATGAGTAAAGGAGTCTGATGTGGTCAGACCAGTCACGATTTTGTCTTGATTTCCATGATGAAAGAAAAGGGGTAAAAAGTGTGCCTTCAGAGAGATTTCTAGATTGATGTATGGTGGAACGAGACCGCCATGGAGGAGGCAGCGCCATGAGGTGGGAGGATGGAATTTCGGTGGCAGGATGAACCAAACTCATCAGGCTAAAATGGGTCTCTTAACAAGCCAGTGCTATGTGAATGATATCCTGCCAACAGTTGCCGAATGGTTCCAACAACATCCTAGGTGACTGTTCCAGCTAGACCATGTAGACAATGCATGACCACACGCTACACGAGTCGGCATACAGAATCTTCAGCAGCACAAATATTACCATGGCCAGCCCTATCTGATCTTTTTCCCCATTAAACATTAATAGGATGTACTCGGGCGACAAGGCAGGGACGAAACCGATGAACCTGCGACCACTCATGACCACCTGGCACAGTAACTCACAGATCCAGCAGAACCAAATTTCCCAGGCCAAGATAGCCAAACTTACCAGCAGCATGTCAAAGAGAGTCCAGACTTGCTTGCAGAAACCTGGTAGTTACACTCGCTACCGATGCGTGTCGCCTTCAAACAAACAAAAAGGTCCTTTTCAGGACCACCACATCCTGCCAAAAGAGGTAATAAAAGCGCTGATACAATAAATTATTCACTCTCTCCGCACACATCCTCACACACATACCCAGTGTTGACAAAGGGGGTGCCCCTTTAGAGTTCATTACCGGAATATAGCAGAAATATTTGACTTAAACACAATGATTCCGTTTATATATCTTTTGCCATGCCTCTTTCCTTTCATTGTGATTTTCATGGCAAAAATAGCAGATTTCTTTCTTTCTTTGTTCATACTAAGAAGGTGTTGTCATACTTGTTATGCCTTGATTTTTTTCTGCAATTTCAATTTATCATTATCTGTAAAAGTACCACAAAATGCTTCCAGCATAGTTATATCGTGTAACAGTGCTTCAATTACATTTCATGACCTATGATCTCATCAGTTGTAATCCATACCTCCGATGGTACAGTCTTGGCAAACTTGCCAACAGATCAAAATTTTGAAGAGGAATTCAAAAACAAATAGAAAAAACCTCACTGCTGCAGCACGACATGATCTTTGTGTACACATCCTGCGTTTCATTGTGAGCTACAGTTAAGTTGATAAATCCCGTTCAAAGCGTTTGGACATTTATGTCACGAAACAACATTTCAATACGTATTCGCCTAGCTACTTGTCTACTTAGCCTGTCGTGGTCCTGTTTTTCTATCTTTTATTCCATGGGGGACTCTAATTTGATAGCTCCGCTTTATGTTATTGTGGAGGTACGGGAAAAGGACCACGACATTTATAGCTTATATATAACAGTATATGGAAAGCAGCTGTAACGTTTTATTTCAACGATGGAATAATATATGGAACCAATCACCCGAGGTCTTCACACCTAAGAACACACAAACATTCATACGCCACAGATAGGCTATCTCCTGTGGGATGCGCAACCAGCCAATCACAACTGTGGTCTGTGACCTAATTTTAAATTGTCTTAATTTTGTGATGATGTAAGTAAGGTACATCTGAACTGGCATGCAGGTACGGTTCCATGTCCAGAAGGGTTACCTGGGTATATTTTTTCTGCTCATTCATGTAGTTGCTTGTATCCAGATCCATACATGTATGAAAATATACATAACTATCTAAAGAAATGCAGATGGGTCAGAAATGAGGTACTTATTATCAAAGAATGAAGAGAAGTTCAAAGAATTCGTGGAAATTCAGCAAAACAAATTATTTTAACACTGACGTAGAATGAACCCAGACTCAAGCCAAGATAACGTAAGCTGAGCTTGAGCACAACCTGTGCAAACCAGCTGGTCCTATAAAAACCAGGAATTATCCCAGGATAAACCCGAGATATGACAAGCCTGACTTTGTGAATCAAACTCCAGCTTGAGCCTTGGCTTAATCTATACGTGCGTAACTGGCCAAGAGGATGAAATGAAAGTGATTTGTTCCGATATCATTTGAAACTAAACAAAACCTGGCGACATGATTGGTTTGAATGAATAATATAATAACCTCCGCAAAAGTCAATATGTATTGCGTTTTTGCGTCTTGATAAAAAATGGGTTCCGTCAAATGATCAATAAAACGAGCAAAACTAGTAGCCATTCCTTCATGCACAGGTCAATTTCATACTCTCGATGAAACTTACATAAATTTTATGACAGATATCCCCTTTCTTTTTAAAAGTGACCTGTACTAAGACACCATGATTGACGCGATGATCTCGACATTTCTAACTCTGTGATATGTGGTGTATTCCTGTGCTATGACAGTCCTATGATGTGGCTACATGTATGTCTATGCGTCACCGTGTCACCGCAGACTCAATTCGGCCTCGTATTTTTCTTCTTTATATGTGCAACTTTCTCTTCTTTCCTCCATGGTGGAAACTACGACCTGCGTTTGTATTATGTGAAAAAAAATGAATAAAAGAACAAATACAAGCCAAAATTTCCTGAGGCTGAACTGTTAATCAAGCCACGTAAAGCTTGTTGACTCGTTCATGTTCTCTTAAACCGTTCGTTCTTGCAAAAAGCACATTGTGATGGAGTCTTTCAGATACGAACACTATATTTGCACGCCCCCTGGTACCAGGCAACTGAAATAATTTACTGTGGACGCATACGCTGATGCAATGTGCTGCCGGCGGGCTTAATTGTGGGGCGGCAGTGGTAGGAGCTTACCAATCACATTGTCACACAAAATTCAGAACCCAATATGCCGCATGCATATTAATTTCCCACCACAAGGCATGGATTTGACGCCTGGCGATCATGGTTGCCGTGCGGGTCACATCACTGTCATATATCACGGCGCCACATTCAAGACAAAAATTCCATCTCTCCACAATAAGTATTCTTTATTTCCACAAAATTACTCTTATCCCGCTTGTCCACACAGGTACCGACCCGTATCTCGTCATATCTCGCCAAGCGATACAAAGCAATTACATATGCAGTAGTGTCGGGAAATTAAAATGCATTTCTCGTATTCTACATCAGGCAAAATACAATTTTGAGCAAGATAAACCGCTTGAGTTGAAAATTCCAGTTAGGCGTCAGTGAGCTTTTTGTCGCACATTCAACGAGAAAGAAGGGCTAGCCATTCGTTTAATGGAATACTCCCAACAACACTCAGTGCCTGGAATTCCATCGCCAGGAACAATAGTTTACTTGATTCATACACCTCGACCTCATCACCCTGGCCTCATTAGAATTAATTTTTTTCGGATATCCTTTTTGGAAAAGAAAATAGAAGGAAATATTGAGCTAATTCAGATATTGACCATCACTTTTTAAAATTTTAAAACGAAATTAGCTATATTTGGGAGTTATAACCATGCATTAAGTATACCTGATAATTACTAAGTAAACAACACTTAAGCAGAATTAACAAATAACACTGATCCATATCTGAACTTGCATATTGCACCGTCAAATTCAGGGACTTGTGGAATTTTCCATCCCTTACTTCGGCTGACTGGTTTAAAGAAAATCTATCCCTTACTTTAGCCGACTGGTTTTTAAAAAACAAAAACAAAAAAATTGTTTATTTGTGATTTATCCTGATGACTGGACAACAAATTTCAAATTCAATTGAGCAATCAAGAAGTGAAAAATCGTCCATAATTCAATAACTTGGCTTGTTCACTTTCCTGTCAAGTCACAAGACAATACTGTTCCCTTCAACATTTACTGTAACTCGTAATATTAACAAGCAAAATCCCTGTTGTGGCGTTTGACTAGTGCTGGAAATAAAACAAACAGAAATGTCGCATTCCTGTGACAAAGAGACAGGAATATGGAATGCGATTAATCAGGTAAAGAAGGCATCAACTGAAAGGTTTAAGGATGAACATCTGGTTCAGTGCTATTTTGAGGGTGCTTGTAAAGATTCTATCACAAAGTAATCAAAATGCATAAAAACTGCCACAAACTATACAGTTTTGGAAAGCTAACAAACTACTGATTTATTTTATTCCATTGCCCTGTGCGTTTGTTGTCCTATGTTCATACAACAATCATACCAAGTGCCGCCGCCTTCTTCAAAGAACCTTGAAGAAACTTGGATTCAACTTTTTTTCTGATGTAAGGACATTATATTTGTGGCAAACTGTTCGTAACAATGTAAACTGAAAAAGCCTGTCTCATTTTGTGTGATTTATGTTTTATTACGGTGCTATTCACGTTTGGAGTCCCATTGATGACACTCACTCAATACATCAAAGGCACCAGACTCTGACTCATTCTGCTGACAAAACTACACTTGTTATTGAAAATCTGTGACATGCTTTCTATAGCCTACTTCCTTCACGAAGGCATACGATGGAGCTTCTGCTTTTTTGTCAATCGTTATTTGGCTGTGTAGAGTTACTGCGTTTTTCTGCATTTTAATTCAAATCAATTATTATTGACTGCAAATTATTATCTTGTTATGGTACTTTGTTTTTAACTATGTTTGCTAACATCTCAATAAACCTCACTTTTAAAAACCACGAGTGTCCGAAGGGACTTTCGATATAATACCACTTATTGTATTGATTCAGTGAGTTTCTTGAACTTTATTTCCACCTGGTTCTGATTCAAGGGCGATTAATGATTTTATTGGTCTTGAAACATGTGCTAACGACCCCATCTGATGCCAAGTCAACTGGCCCCGCCCCCTTTATGCTTACCATTGGCGGGTACATTTCAATTTGAAGTAATATCGTGCCATTACTAAATCACGAGTACGTTATAATGTGTGTGTCTGTGGGCGGCATCTCATGTTTATTTGTATTTTCACAAGGCATTATTTTCAACGCATGAACACACATCGTGCACAAATGTGGATGATTGACGGTTGGCACTATATTGACTACACATGTTCACGGCAGAACATGCTTTCTAGGTGCCTCTAACATATCACTTGCTTATTTAAGCACTTTAGCTCCCATCGGTGTATGCGGTATTTCCATTTTTCTTTCCACTTCTTGCACTTTGCATCACGGCGGGTGCGGTGTCAAGAACACTATAGGACAACACGCTGCACTTCACCACCCGTTACCTTTGCAACGGCATGTTGGAGAATTTTGTGTCATGTGTTTTATGTTTGTATACCTCTCTACTCGTTTTCGGGCGTTCAGATATGAATTATTTGATGTGTTCCTTCTACTAAAAAAAACCACTCCGTTTCCGTTGACCGTCAGACTATTGAATAATGCTCCCCTTGACATTCTAAATTTTCCTTCAATTCCAAAATATAAATCGAACAAAGCCCCAATAGTCGTCCGCCCTACACAACGTCCAAAACGTTACGATTATGGCATCAGATTTATTTCAACTAAGCATACATGTCTTCGACTTGACACGAGCCCGTTGAATTAATCCCTATTATAGATTGGACTTAAAAACACCAATGGATGTTCCTGTTTTTCACCCAGTAAAGGTACATGACATTTTTTTCTTCACCTGTTCCTCATATGCCGCCCAATGATCAATTTTGAATACCACAGTCTCTTGTATTGCTCCGTTTATGCTAGAAAACGATGCTGTGTGGCTTCGCACAAGGATCTCTTGAGCAAAATATTCACATTTTTCAGCCGTTGAGAAATTTATAACTTCAACAAAGAGCTCTCATAGAAAATGGTATTGACTAATCCCGGTAAATATTCTTGAAAGCCCATCTGGTAAATGTGTAATTGAGATATAGTTCATTGAAAGTTTCTTTTTACGGACACACAGGTTCTTGGCAGTCAATGTCTTCAAGGATTCAGGGATTCTCGTCTGTAAGGAGAGCTCCTGATTGCCTTTTCAAGTCTAGCGGTGGGTGCAAGTAGTTTGTTTCATATGTGCATTATTATTCTGAATGCCATTATGTTTCCATTATTAATAATTATACGGGGTATAATTTCCTATCCCCACCACCCATCTCGTCGAAGTCGCTATCATAGTATATATGTTTCAATGTATCCAGAGAGCAAGACTCATTCCAACTGTAGCAAAACTCAAAATTCACTAAAACTAGTACCCCCGACGGTCTTCCAAATAAAGGTCTGCTTGTGTACGTTCAACACATGTATTCTCCACTCACTCTAATTTGGGTTTGTCGATAACTTATGTTAATATTCATTGTCTGCAAACACAGATTTGTAATTTCAACGTATTTCGATTCTTTTTCCCATTTTTATGTGTTTTCCCTTTTTCTGTCTGGCTGTGTCAGGCTGCAGTATTTGACTTATATTGACACTACTGGGCAAAGCCCCATGGTCCAGTAATATCAGCCCAAGAGTTAAGGTTTGACAACTAGAGCAGCTTTTATTTGTTCAGTATTCAAATAAGCAATGTACATGGCATTTACACTGACCAAACCAATTGCTGCCGCTGGCAAATTTTCCTTATACCACGTGATCAATATTGCTCCCTAGTACTTCATTGGTTACTGTTTGCTCATCACCAACGCCAAATTCACATATCACATATGCCAGGTGATTTGAGGTATATGCCTCGGGTCAGGTTTGCATCGCAGGGCAACAGGAAGGGAGGCTGTTTTTTTTTTTCAAAAATACCTGTCACAGTGATGGGTATAGAAGATAATACACATGTACACATGTACACATAATAGGTGCAGCTGCCTTTATCAGAGAGACAGACAGTCAGAATACAAGTAGCCTGCAAAACAGGCCAAGCTCCATATACTCTCCACCCCGTCGAGCAGTTGCGAAATTACGGGGCTCTACTCGTGCAGTAGAGAAGACAGGCTCATTTCTACAAAATTTAGAGCTAAGGGCACACGCAAAACAACCATTGTGGATAATAGACAGCAAAATGTGCGACTTGGCTTAAACGTTTGTATCAAATTAACGATAGGTAAGACGCAACTGTTGCAGTCGAGAACAACCATTGGTTGAAATGAGCCACAACGCCAGGAATATATGCTGCCGTCCCATTTTTTCGAAATAAAATTTGTCCTGTAGACTTAAGCACAAAAAATAACAAAAAGTAGAACAAACTTACACTACTTTATGGAGGGTAAAGTTAAGATGTAAAACACTAACAAGTTAAATGCAGCATGTTTTCTAAAATCGACCCAGCAATTCCAGTGCAAAATGGGATATTGTGGAATTACTAAATGAGAACTGCTCTAAATTATAATAGTGGTGCTGGATACATGTTCCTGGTAAAAAGAAAAAAAAAAAAAAAAAAAAACTTTTATTCCCGTGCCAGCATGCCTGTAGTCGCAAAGAATTTAAGAATCCAGAACAACAGCTGTTGACAAAGTCCAAAATGTGGCACTAAAAGAGTTGAAACTAATGAATTAAAATCCAGCTGAACAGCGCGTTTTAACAGTGTACCAAATATGTTGCAGCAGCCACGACACCACAACCAGGAGAATGATCAATTTGAAAACACTAATTGCCATGTGTTAACGCAAGGAAATTAAACAACGATTACTCTAGTTGACGTTTGAAGTACCAGTATGAGCAAGTTATGTAAACACAAGAGAATTGAACAGACAGATTTGCATAAAGTAAATCTTTTCAAGGTTTCATGTGTTATTTTGTGTGCAGCTGTGTACTCAGTCTGAAATAAGCACGGACAATTGAAGGCGTTGAGGCGTAAACTATCCCTGCATCGCCAGCCTTCGTGTCTGAGCATTTACCTCCTTTGTTTTGCGTTAGGATGTTAACATCTTATTATATTACCTTATTGTTAACTATGCCTGCTAACATCTCCGTTCTTTCTGGACGAACACATGCATAGGATGGAGCTTTCACTTTGTTGCCAATAGTTCTTTGGCTTTGTCGATCCATTGCATGTTCCTGAATTTGAACTCCACTTGGTTTTGATTGATTGCAAATTAGTATCTTTTATGGTAGTTCATATCTCTCTGCATTTGCTAACTTCTCAATTTAGCCTACTTTCGACCACACCACGTATTCAATGGATCTGTTGCTGTAATACTAATTAGTATCCGGCCGTATTGTTTCAGTTCGTTTCTTGAACTTTATTTCCACATGATATATGATTGAGCGGAGTTTAATGATTTTATTGATCCTGAAACTGTGCTTTTGGCGCCCTCTAATGCCAAGCGGGTACGTGTAATTTGAATTAACGTCCTATCATAAAAAAAAAAATCACGACCAAGTTATAAGATGTGTGACTATGGACGGCATGTGTTTGTAAATATTCTTACAATGCAGTATTCTTTTGCATGAACACTCATTGTGCAAATAATTGCCTGGTTGCTTGAAAGCATTGTATTTCCTATGCATATTTATGACAAAACTTGCTTTCTCCATGTCTTTGACATATCACTTGCTTATTTGAGAAATGTTTTTCGTCACTTTATACAGCATTTTCATTTTACTTTCTCTTTTTTCTGCGTTGCACGCCCTTGCGTGTGGTTTCATGAATAAGGTAAATTAGATAAGTTGTACCTTGCGCCGTTCTCTTTGCAATAGGCTGTTATAGAGAATTTAATGTCATGCGTTTTATGTTTGTGTACATCTTAAGTTGTTTTGGCGCGTTAACACTTGTATTATTTGCTTTGTTTTCATAAAAAAAGTTCACGCTCGCTGGGACGCGTTTGTTTAGTTATACTTAATTTATCTCTAATTTTTTGTAGATGTAGACACTTCAGATGTTCTACAGGCGACGACATTTAAGTGTATCATATGTGACTCCTATGTATTCTACCATATGCTTTACACAAGGAGTCATCAGAGTACTCTTCTTTTGATGCATTTTTCTCCACTACTTTGATTTATTTGCGCTATGTGCTTATGTCACTACTCCACGTATCATGGATATGATTACTCTAAAGGCACTGAATTTCTGTTCGCAATGTTGCATACATTTTATAAACTTATGAATAGGTGCGTCGACTATACATATCCCAGTAACTATCTCTGCTATATATTGTATACACGGCGTTTGTATTGAGAACGATTGCATTAACGCGACAAATAACACTGTCGTTGACACTTTTTTCTGTATTATAGATTACAGTTAATTGCTGGCGTGGCGTTATTATACTTTATCCTGCCCGAGTCTACGTGGATACTGATCAAAATGAATATTGTACTGAGCTTCACTTACAAAGCATCATATAGGTCATGATGTATTATATATATTTTGGGGTGTTGTTTTTGTTTTATGTTTGGGGGGTTTGGGGGGGGGTTTGTTTGTTTGTTTGTTTGTTTGTTTTGTGTGTTTTTTTTTGTTTTTTTTTTGTTTTTTTTTTTTTTGTTTGTTTTTGGGGGGGGGGTGTTTTTGGGGGTTTTTTTTGTTTTGTTTTGTTCTTTTGTTGTTTTTTTTTTTGTTTTGTTTTTTTATTTTTTGGTCTTTTGGTTTTTTGTTGTTTTTTGTTTGTTTTTGTTTTTGGTTTTTTTTTTTTTTGTTCTTTTTTATTTTTTTGTATACTAAATCCGTACTGTTCAAGCGATTTGCTCCGCCTGCATACCTTATTCTTATATGGTAAACTATAGTGATCTCTTCTTAATCACTTTTCAAGGTCCCTGCTTCCTTTTTACATTTTCACAACGGCCCCAATTCAAATTCGAATACCTATTTTGTTAATTTTTGCATCTATGTAAAGTAGATTCTATATCAGCTACTTGACCCGGAAATACCGAGTCTCCAGACTTCACTTTTGACCAGCTGATTATATTAAAAAACCAAGTTCTTGGAATACTGTTAAGTCTGGATACATCTGAAGCTTCCGACCCTAATGGTATCAGAGCAAAGCTGCTTAAAGTAGCTTCTCCCAATGTCTCTTGATCACTCATGAATTTACTCAATCTTTCACCAACCACTAAGTATAAAATTTACATCAGCCTGGAAAAGAGCAAAGTTTATTCACTTTATAAAATATGAAGAAGGTAATATTGGTAACAATTATAGACCAGTCTCATTACTTAACTGTGCTGGGAAAGTGTTTGAAAAAATGTTTTTAAGCCTGTATTTAAGGACAGTTAAATCACAAAAAACCTTTGCATTGCTGATTTTATACTTTTAACGGTTTTTACAAGATGGATGTCCTTACTATTAGTTGTCAAAATTTCAAGCTTTTAACTGAAGTAGAAATATGAGAAAAACGCCAAAAACCAAACAGGCATGTGGACATCCGAACGTCCATGTGTCATTCTTTTGGTTTTCAGCCGCCAAACGGAACAATGCCACCCACGTCAATCATGCTTAACAGCCTGTCACGTGGCTGCAGGTAGCAACGGCCCATGGCAAAAGGAGAGTGGTATGAGGGCGGCAATGCGAAATAAGGCAGCATGCCGAAAGTATGTTTGTGGGCATGGAAAAGATGCTAACATGCTAACATATCATAGCCTTAGTGGTTTACTTTATAGTTATCTTGCTTGTTTTGCGTTCTAATGAAGGGAGACTTTAAATGTTCAAGAGGAGCGGGAATCGTCAGACGATGTCCCTTCAAACTTCAAGGGCCGTGCCGCAATGGATTAACCCAGTGGTCCTTCACACCAAAGACAGGCGGGGAAAAAACTGGCACCTTAATCAACAATACCCACGTACATAATAATATTTTATCGAAACCCAGGGATGAGGAAATAAAAGTACAAATAAACATATCGAAATAAGCATAAACGTGAACAGCAGAGGAAACACACACAATTGCGTTACAAAGCTCAGGTTGGAAAGAGAAATGAAACTCATTGAGAAAATAACTACAAAATATTGACAAGCTAACTAAGTTAAGTGTACAGACAAGTCTAACAAGCTAACTACACAAAGTATACAGACAGGAGTAAATAGAATAAAATACTATCCCTAAAAACGGGATGAAGAGGTAGGGGGCGGAAGACCAAACCCGCCATCCGTCCATTGACCACGAGCGTCCATTGACCACGAGCGGCCGTAGGCCGCCCCACCCAAGCAAGGCAACACAACTTTCGTTGCCAGGCTTGAGGTCAAGGGGCCCGAAGGGCCGCCTCCATGACGTCACACTTTGAAACCAGACTGTCGCTGTCGCCGTTTGACAGATCGCTGAATAATGTTTTCCGTACTTCAAAGGCTCTTTTATTCATGTGATTGGCCAACAATTGATTGACAACCTCACCAAATGTTAAGGGAAGATGTTTACTACGCTGTGTACAAATATCAGCTCAACTTAAGCAAATGGTATCGTTTCAGAGGCAAATGATCAACATCAAAGGCCTTTGAAGCTTGTTTTCTCAGAAAGGATAATAGGACGAGAACCCCACCTAAGAATGGTTATTCCAAGAAAACGGCTTGGCGAAATTTAATCCAATTAACGGCTTTTGATTCTTTGAAGTCTGAACTGCAAAAAGTATTCAGCGATTTTTTAAATTTTGCTTCGTTCTTTTTCTATGAAATGAAGAAAATGAACATTCTGAAAATCAAAGGGAACATTGAAGCGTCAAACTTTGAGGATGGATAACAGAAAAACAAAACCAAACGCAAAAAATCGCAGGATCGTTTTTTTGTTGCCAATATGTCATGATTAAGATCCAAGTGTAATTATGATTTTATAACAAATAATTAGTGACTTATATAGACATTTATGGGGTGGATGCTTTGCGGTCAACTTTTAATTGTTTATTCAACAATTAACATCACAGACACCCATTTTTTTTTTATTTTAAACATATTCATTTCACTTGGATTGCCAAATAGTACAATGATACTAAAGGAATGGCTCTCCAGACACAGAGAGACACACAAACATATGTACAAAACACACAGGACAAAACGACATCCGAGGACAAATAAATTGGTCAGTATACTAACATAATATTCATCTCGTACCAACTCAAGGTATGAACCGTGCTGTATCTATAATAAGGTTACAGACCACAGTTGTGATTGGCTGGTTGCGCATTCCAACGGAGATAGTCCGTAATTGTAAAAATAATTGTGTTTTCAGCATGCTGTAGCTTCTGTTTAAATTAAGTAAGCTAAGTCAGGTTTGCTGCATCACAGAGTTGCTTCATTGGTGGTCATATAGGTGCACTGTCTTCCAGGCCAGGTGGGGAAGGACAAAGATGTGACCCTGGCAAGAGCACAGTTCATACACCTATATAAAGCTGATATCCAGGTGTTGTTTCGCATTTCAATTATCACAAATTAACCAGCTGGAAATTGTATGACAAAGTTCCATCCATGTTTTTCTGACATTTTTATCCGTTAACAGCCGTTCACGGAATTTTAAAATACCAAAATGCTGATTTTTTAGACTGAAAAATGCTAATATGAAAAATAGAAGGATTTATAACTGTAGTCTGTGGCCATAAAGTTTTGGACAGAATCAAAAATATCTAAGTGTCGCTTGGCGAAAGATTGTCATTACCATTTGTCAGATACATGTAGGTAAGCACTATATCACCTGTTAACGTTTGCATTGACTCCCGGTGCTAAAATATTGCATACCGTTCGCAACAAAGATACTCTATGGTATGAAAACAGGGGGCATTCGAGGAGGAAAAATGGTATGTACTCTCATTGGGATATGAGCAGTTACATGCAGCAGACGGAAGAATATTTAGTCTATGAAGATGAGAATTAAGACGACAACAATCCAAACGTAGTTGTGTATGAATAATATTAGGAAATCTTTTGCCGTGCGAGTAGCGACCTGGGACAGAATCAATGGACAAAAGAGTACTTTTAATTTAGCTTTGAATTGAGCAAGTGAAGTAGATTACCTTATATCGTCCGGAAGGGCGTTCCAAAGTTTAATAGCAGAGGGAATGAATGAATTACACAAACAGTTGGATGTAAACTTTATTTGTCTCAAACTCCGGCGGTTGCGAAGATGGAAGGTTGGATGAACGGCATCAAGTGGGACCAGATCCGAAAGATAAGCGGGGGTCAGCCTGTTAACCATTTTGTAAAGCAGAATCAGTTTATAGTATTGGCGCCTTCTGGCCAAAGTTGGCCAACCTAATTCATTAAGAAGTAAATGACGAGGAGTACGTTTAAGTGCACCCAAACAGATGCGTGCCGCTTTATACGGAACAGATTCAAGTAAATTTGTCAGGTCCATCGTGCAATTATAAAATATGACGCATCGATGTTCCAGGATAGGGCGTATCATGGCGTATAGTCTGGCTAAGGTGTTATGCGATAATCTGTATTTAAGTCTAAAAAATAAAGTTAGGCGTTTCCTCGCTTTGTCAATGATTCTAGTAATGTGAGCATTCCATTTCAAATTATGAGAAAGGGTAAGTCCCAGATGGGTATGATTTAAACCTTCCGGGATTCTAGATTCGCCAAGAAGTAAAGGTGGATGATCAGGTTTGTTGTGTTTAGCTGAAAACAAGAGGGCTAGAGACTTAGTTGCATTAAATGTAACTTTCCACTGTTTGCCCCGAACAAAGATTCTTTTAAGGTCAGTATTTATACGCCTACCAGAAGTGACAGGGTCGAATATGATCTCTAATATGCTGGTGTCATCAGCGAACAGTTTGATGTCACAAGAGATGCCATCAGTAATATCATTTATGAAAACTAGGAACATTAGGGGCCCCAGGATAGAACCCTGGGGCACCCCTGCCTCGATAGGAAGCATAGATGACGTTTGGCCCCGAATCGCTACACACTGGTGACGATTGGTTAGATAGCTACTGATAAGTTTCAGGAGCGGCTCCTCGATACCGAGCTGCCTTAATTTAAAAAGTATACCTACTTGCCAGACACGGTTGAACGAAAATACGGGACATATAAATGCTTTGGAGTATGACGAATACACACATATATGATATGTTATGCTAACGCAAATACATTTTGAGCTAGAATTGACTAAAGTGGGATTTATTTTTGGTGTCTTACCTGTCCTTAAAATTTTGCGACAACATGGTGATACCTGCTCATTAATCCGGTTTCATAGAGCAGCTGATACTATCAACTCAGATCTTACAAATATTCATCAGTGGCACAAAGACCGGCTTGTGTCATTCAATGCCAATAAAACACACTTTATGCTCATCGCTCGGAAATTTAATCCAATGACTAATCCCTCTAACGTTTGTCAAGGCCATGTGTTGCAAGATGTTGACCAACACAAGCATCTTGGACTTGCGGTACATTAAGCTTCAAGATGATCGGGTCATATTTCAGAAATGTTTAACAAATCTAGTAAATTGATATATCTTGAAAAGCTTAAAATTTGTATTTGATAGACGTACTTGGAAATATAATTATACATCATTAATTAAAACATTACTAGAATATGCTATCCCAGTATGAAGCGGGTGGACTGTAATAGATGCAGATATACTCGAGAGTATACAATTAAATGCCACTCGTATCGTCACTGATGGGATGTACGGGCAAGCATTCGAAAGTTCTAGGACGAAACAGCATGGGTGAATTTGGCTAAACTAAGAGAAATAAGTAAATTGACTTCAATGTACATATTTGCAAACAAGATAGCTCTTGTAGGTCTTAGACCAGTAACCTAGGCCTATTGCATTTACATGTTAAAATAGCGACATTCGCTGGCTTATTTGTCCTATTTGAAACGTAAAACCACAACTTCCTTTGCATTCTACTTCAAGTTTATACCGGTAGCAGCAAGTTAAAACCAAGAAAATGGGGGGGGGGGGGGTCATGTGATTAGATTTTTTTACAGGAGCATTTGTGTACCTTACCTCCATGATTGACCGTTCCGGGCCAAATATGTTCACAAAAATACACAAAGTTATCAAATGATTAAAAATATTTCTAGAGTAGCAGTGCCTTTCTAAAACCCACAGTTGATAAGTATTTTCCTCTCCAAAATTATGATGGGACTTAATTTGGGATGCTCTGTTCCTGTGATATTAACATCTAATAGACACAGCAACAGTATGCAGTACTCGATCAAAAGTTGTGGATCAGTTGACCCGACCTTGAGGGGTCACTGGTCCAAGACCTGTATCAGTTTGCTCAATTAGTTACAGTGCTACTACGCAAGTCACCCACAACTTTGATATCTCTCAGCAACTGGATCTTTTCCATTTCTGTGCTCGGACTGATCTTTTCGATAGAGCTTTCCTTTGACCGGCAGACTATGGAATTATGTTTGGAATGTCCATTCAATTCCCACATTCAAATCAAAGGTAACGCAACAGTCGTCCGCCCTATAAAATTTCCAGCACTTTACAATCACGGCAATAGATTTATTTCAGTTCAGCATATACGTCCTAGTCAGCATGCTGCTCATTGGACGATAATCTTATGCGCACAAGGACAACTACATGGACCCCATTTTTTTATTTTGCGCCACAATGGGTACATGACGATTGTTTTTCATTTCCACAAGAAGTTAAGGTGAAACCTATCAGAACATTGAAAATATTTTCTGTCATAACAAGACCTATTCCAGTTGTGGTTAAATTGAAAAACCACTAACAGTAGCACCCCTGGCGGTTTCTCATATAAAGGTCTGCCTGTGTGCCCTCCACACATGTATGCTCTACTTACTCCTATTTCGATTAGCCATTAACTTATGTTCATAATCATTGTCTTCAAACGTAGATTTGTTTGTGTAATGTATTTCCTTTCTTTTTCCCATGCATTTATGCCTTCGCTTTAGACTTCCTGTCTGTATGATGCTGCAGTATTTGATTTATTTCGACACTTAATGGTGAGAGCCACATGGTCCAATAATGCCATCCCACGGGTCAAAGGCTGCACATCACAAGCAGTTTGGAATTGATCAGTATGAAAGAAAAACAATGTACATGACATTTACACTACCAAAATAAATTGCCGCCCCTGGAAAATATGCTTTACGCCATATGATATATATTGTTTCCTGGCAATTCATTAGTAACCGTATGAACAGCACCAACGCCAAATTAACATGACACATATGCCAGTTGGCTTAAGTTATATGTCTCGAGTTAGGTTTGCATCACAGGGCAACAGGAAGGGAGGCTGATTAAAAAAAGTTGACACATTGATGGGTGTAGAAGGGAATACAGACAGCTTCTTTGGTGCACATATACACACAATATATGCAACTGCCTTTATCAGAGAGAGAATTTAAGCAACCTGCAGTCAATGGTCTTGCTTGCTAAACATGCCAAATTACATATATTCTCCACTCCACCCCACTCCACTCTAGCACTAGAGAAAATACGGGGCTCCACTCGTGCAGTTGAAAAAACAAGGCTTTCTCTACAATATTTACAGCTGATGGCAAACGAAAAACAAACATTGTGGATGTTAATATGGACCTGAATTTTCTACTCGGGGTGAATGTTTCTGGCATACTAACTGAACAACGATTACCCAGTGGGGGGGGGGGGGTGGAAGTACCAGGCATATGTAAACACAAGAGAATTGAACAAACATCACCCCAGTTGGCGTTTGAAACACCAGGAATGAGACTTGAACGATTTTCATACATGCTAGTACTACCGTGTGCTAGCACGGTGAATAGAAGGAATAAACAGGAAAATTCCGACGACAAATCACGTCATTATTATGTCAGAGGGATAACATTCGTGTCGGATGATCAACGTGTCTCCGACATGCGCCACAGGAGTAAATACCAAAGGAAACGTAGAATAACCCAATAATGAAAGAGCTGCGCAACAGATCACTTGGTTACTTTGCCAGACCTGGCTGGTAAAAAGATGCCAGATAACCCTTGGTGACCGGATATATCTGATATGTATAATTTGACCTGACTTACGGTATATAGGAAGGATCTCCCGAGACTTGTCAGTGTTAATTTTCTTGATTTTGTATACGAACTTTTAACTTTCTTAAGTAGACATGGCGTCAACTATTGAATTCAGGTCTTTCAATGCTAGAGGATTGGCACACAGTCAAAAAACAAAAATAAAAAAAAATAAAAATAAAAAAAACAGAGAGAGCTACTTCATTATTTGCACAAAAGAGGAGCAGGCATCATTTTGATTCAAGAAGCTCACTGCAAAAAAAAAAAAAAAAGATCGAAAACCTTTGGAGAGCAGAATTGGGTTACACTTTCTTATTTTCACATGGACCTAGTGACGCCAAAGACGTATGCATTTTTTAAACCTATGTGACACCTGAAATTTCATGAGCGTTACTCTGATAAAAAAGGGATATATTTTATTGTGGATGTAACGATTGGTAACATGCAATTAACATTCACCGACGTAGATGCTTCTTCTGCTGATCAACCAAAATATTTTGATAACATTATAAACATCATAGAGTTTCCTTGATTATAGTAGAGTTATTGGCGGAGACTTTAATTTGGTATCAAACTTACATTTGGACAAAAGGTGGTCGGCAACATTTACATAGTTAGTCGTTCAAAGTTGTTCAGACCTGGATGGAAGATGCAGATGCTACTGACGAATGGAGAGGAATGAACCCGAATCTCTCACGTTCGTCTGTCATAAAAATACTCCAAACCGTGTTTTTTTGTAGGCTTGACTTTTTTAATCTCATTTTGAATATTTCAAGTTTATTTATTTCAAGTTTGTTTAAACCTGTGACATACGGCCTGACATTCCGTCTGACTACTTTATGGTAACATTGCCACATTTAACAGAAAATGTACCGTATGCTCCGCGATATTTGAAATTAAGTTGTTTTTTATTAAGTGACCTAGACCTATGTAAATATTATTAAAACAACAATACTAGCAACACAAAGGAACTAATTCCCCCCACTTGAACCTCTCCCTCCTATGGGGCACCTTTAGATGTCGATTCCGAGGTGAGACAATTAAATATGCCCCTGGTCGAAAAAAAAACAAACGAAGATTAAGTAAAATAAAAGAATTAGAACAAAAACTGTATATTTCTGAACATGAAATGTAAGGGAATAATATTCAAAGAGATGGTCATTTAAACAGAAAATAGAAGAAGATAGAGACAATTTGAATAACAATATTGAATATAAAACTGACATTGGACGAATACGATGTACGGTAAAGTGGTACAAGGAAGGTGAGATATCCACCAAATACATTAAATGTATTAAAATTAAAAGCTCTGATCAGTTTAAAAAATAAGTTCCACTGGGAAATGAGATAATCAGACATGCTGATAAACAGGTGAGTGGGGCAAAAAAGCATTGTTGATGGCCCCTGGACCTGGTCAGGGCAGCAAGTGAGATGAGGGGAGGGACAGCATATGGACCAGTGATAGATGGGTGAATGTAAATGTGGACCTGTTGACAAGAATAGGTCCATGGTGTAAAATGTGGTTAATTTGGCTTGTTGATATCTGGTCTGAAGGCAGGTCCATGATCATGTTCAATAGCATCTCCCTTAAATAATTGGTTGAAGCATATTTTATTGAAAAACAATAATGAAATAGAATAAAAGCAAATGCAATTGGTCATTTATCACACTTTGTCTAATTATAATTATGTGCTTTGCTAAGCTGTTGTCTGCTTCAGAGACCTAGGACCTTTGACTGGTGGACTGGGTCACTCATGCCCTCACAGGCCACCAGCCAGATAAAAAAAATACCCTGATATCCAGTGAGCTAATTATAACTATAAGCAGGTAAGCTTCAGGAGGCAAGCAAAGCTGTGACAATAAAAACACAGCTGCATGCATATACAGCCATTTTGCCATGAGACTCATGCAGCATTCATGGTTTCACTTTAAAAAAAATAATGATCATTTGGAATTTTCAACATACAGTGGTACCTGCTATTTAAGACCACCTCTATAGCCAACAAAAAGTGGTCTCATACTGCAGGTGGTCTTAAATTGAAGGTATATTTAACATGTAAATACAGCAGAGGGTCTTGAAAGAGTGGTCTTAAAAAGACATGCAGTCTTAAATTGGAGGTGGTCTTTAGAGCAGGTACCACTGTATATATGTAATTTTGACTACAACCCAGGACTACAACAGGAGTGGACATTATTTTTTTCTCACCTGTTTGACAGGGCACAAAGGGGTTAAGTTTCACCTGTCCAAATTTGGTTTTACCTGTCCCCTGCAAAAGTCTGCAGGTTGTGAAGTGGAATAGTTGTCTTTCACTAAGTGACTCTATGTCACTCCGTTACAAGTAAATACCACACAAAACATGCCATTTAGAATTGTGTCTCACTCAAGTTAATGTTTGAATCTTGGACTTACTCAATGAAGGCCTTTGAAATATTTTAAAGATATGATCCTGTGTGTGAAATTACAATGTAGGCCTATGGGAAACCCAGTACATGTAGTGGAGTGCAACCATGGTGCAACATACTTTTCCCTTGTAATGTTTTTAGGGAGCACCCCTTCTGCCAGCCTAAAGTGGTCACATATACATGTGACAGGTGGTCTTAAATTACAGGTAAATCTACAAAGAAGTTAGACTGTTGTGCTATCAGAAATGTAGTTACAATACAAGTCAGGTGGTCCCTCACAACAGTGGTCTTAAATTGCAGGTGCAATACATGCATGTGCAGAATGTAAATCAAAGTTCAAACCAGAAAAATATGCAGTCTCAGATTTTGTTTGTCAAGAAAGTGTTGATAGTCTTGGTCTCTGACCAGGATGTATCAGTTACAACATAAGTGCTGATAATTGAGACAGTAATTTGTATAGGGTTGTTTTGATGACTCCATCCACACCTCATCCCACCATGGAGGAATAAACTAGTTTATTCGTCCATGATCCCACATGGTTTTCAATTTTGTCTATGATTATGAATAGTATACCATCCCCTACTAGCTGCATTGGCCCCCCATTACCAGGTTGAGGCAGCTTTTGACCAGCTGTGTCAACACAATAGAACAACACAACCAATGAC
The DNA here is from genome assembly GCA_964020975.1 of Hermodice carunculata. Taxonomy (NCBI): domain Eukaryota; kingdom Metazoa; phylum Annelida; class Polychaeta; order Eunicida; family Amphinomidae; genus Hermodice; species Hermodice carunculata. The sequence continues at coordinate 80,561,814 of OZ026625.1, read as the reverse complement.
CCAATTTACCATTTACACCTCCATGCAATCAACAGTGGTTGGCCTGTTTGTGCAGTGGCCCAACTTGAATTAAAAGATCACAAGTGGGACTCAGATATACTGGAGATACTGAACCCAGGAAAAGGGAGGAGGAGGATGTCCCAGTAGAGGAAATAATTTTGCCATATCAAAGTACAGAAAATAGGAATATTCCAACATAATGGTCAGTATGAACATATATGATGATAAGAAATACAGAACAAAGAGGGCCTCCAGTTCGCTGGTATGGGAAACACATTACCCCAGTGTGCTAGCATGGTGCTAGTAAGGAAATACCCTTATTCCCCCCCCCACCCCCCACCCCCCAACACACACATGTTGTTCTGCCTCTTAGCAGCCGTCACACATGACTACCTCTATGCATGCAAGAAGGAACTTTGCAATACATCCATTCAAACTCCCTCTCAGAGTTCATAGATGTACTTAATGAGTGAGGATATCTGGGTGATGGACAGTTGATCACTCTTTCATTACATCTATGACATCTTTTTTTTTCAATCATGACCATAATAACAGTTCTAGAACTTAATATGTGCAGTTTGGTTAAATCATGGAAGTTTGTTTTTCCAATTTCTTTCTTTCTTTCTTTCTTTTTTTCTTTCTTTCTTTCTTTCTTTTTCTTTCTTTTTTCTTTCTTTCTGTCTGTCTGTCTGTCTCTCTCTCACTCTCATCCTCTCTCTATCTCTTTGTTGCCTTACAACCAAATTTGTCTGTAGTTTTTATCAGACACTATTAATCTGAAAACCACCAAGCTGGCATGGTGACTGACCTATCGGTGAAATTGTGTATATCTTTTGGAATAGTCATAATGTTTATAATTATGCAAATTCAGGGCTATCAAAATTATAAAAGCTCCATATCTTTCAAACTATGGCAGATAGAATCAGAATTCCAATGCGCATCTGTAGGTTAGTGACAGCTGCCAAAATTATGGACAGAAAATGAAAGATGGAGAATTTTAAATTATGCTAATTAGGACTATGGAAAATTTAAAAGTTGAATATCTTCTCCACTATTACACATGTACATACTAATGTCATTCCAGCTTCAAATTATATGTTTGTGGCAAAGTCACATCCTATGAACCATAGACCAAAGTTGTAGGATTTTAATTTATGCAAATTAGGTGAATGTGTAAAACTTAAATCTTGATTAGCTTCAAAACTAAGGGGCACTTACAGGCTACCAGCCACAAAAATGACCTCAGAGTCAGCTAAGCAGGCACCCATATAAAAAGTTGCCTGTTGACTAATATTACAGTGCATAGTACCTGCTGTTTAGACCACCCTATCAGGCAACCAAAAGTGGTCACAAATACATGTAACAGGTGGTCTTAAATTGCAGGTAAATCTACAAAGAAGTTAGACTGTTGTGCCATCAGAAATGTGGTCACACAACAGTGGTCTTAAATTGCATGTAAACTGTATCTCTGAGACCAGGACTTGCACAGTCTTTGCCCCAGTTGAACTTGGGAGGGGGTTTGCAGGGTGTTCAAAATGTTTTAAAGTGCCTGGCACTAACTACAAAATTGTGGGCACCCCAAAGTTAACCCAGGTGAGCAATATAAATCACTGCATCACATCATGGACATATAAACGAGGTCATTCACATGTCATGATCACATCTTGTACAGAGTACAAGACTGAGTAGCCAGCACCGACCCTAGAAGCAGAGGGTAAAATGTGCTGGGTGCCAGCTCATTTGAACACCCTGAGTTAAGTCTGTTTTAGGGCAAAACATGAATGTGCAGCATGTACATCAAACCAGAAAAAATATGTGGTCTTGGATTTTTTTACCATCCCCTACTAGCTGCATTGACCCCCCACAACCAGGTTGAGGCAGCTTTTGACCAGCTGTGTCAACACAATAGAACAACACAACCAATGACCCAATTTACCATTTACACCTCCATGCAATTAACAGTGGTGGGCCTGTTTATGCAGTGGCCCAACTTGTAGTAAAAGATCACAAGTGGGACTGAGATATACTGGAGATACTGTACCCAGGGAATGGGAGGAGGCAGGGGGATATCACAGTACACCAGCACAGGAAATAATTTTGCCATAACAAAGTACAGAAAAATAGGAATGTTCCAACATAATGACCAGTATGAACATATGTGATGATCAGAAATACAAAAAAAAAAGAGGGCCTCCAGTTCACTGGCACGGGAAACACATTACCTCTGTATGCCGGCACCAGTAAGGAAATACCCTTACCCCCCCCCCCAACACACACACTTAATGACATGCAGCTCTGCCTCTCAGCAGCCTGTTTTCATGCCTACCTCTAAGCATACAAGAAGGAACTTTGCAATATATCCATTCAAACTCCCTTTAAGTGGTCATGGATGTACTTAATGAGTGAAGATATCTATCTATCATCACTCTTTCATTACATCTATGACATATTTTTTTTTCAATCATGATAATAATTACAGTTCTAGAGGTTCAACGTGTTCACTATGACTAAATCATAGAATTTTGCTTTTCCAATCTCTCTCTCTCTCTCTCTCTCTCTCTCTCTCTCTCTCTCTCTCTCTCTCTCTCTCTCTCTCTCTCTCTCTCTCTCTCTCTCTCTCTCTCTCTCTCTCTCTCTCTCTCTCTCTCTCTCTCTCTCTCTCTCTCTCTCTCTCTCTCTCTCTCTCTCTCTCTCTCTCTCTCTCTCAACCATATTTGTCTGGAGTTTCTCTCAAACACTATTACTCCAAAAAGCACTAAACTTGTCATGGCGACTGACCTCCTGCTCAACTGATTGATTGTGATTGGCCAAGTGGCCTTGTGTACAATATTAAAAACAAAAAACAAAAAACCAAAAAAAAAAAAAAACAAAAAAAAAAAAAAAAAAACAAACAAAAAAAAAAACAAAACAAAAAATGACAACTCGCCCCCCCCCCCTCGAAAAAAGCAGCCAGCAGTGAGTTGCAAAAAGTTGGTTAAATTGGAAATATTACCTACACGTTTTCATTGGGGGGGGGGGGGAGTCTGGACGCTGGTACAAAATAAAAATTTTGCCCTAGTGGACCCTACAAGGTACAGAAAATGAGAAAATGTACAAGTAATGGTTGCTACGAAGTACATAAAATCAAATGGATTCCAGTTTGTGCGCTTACGCGAATAAAAATGCCAAGTACGCTAGTACGGGGAGCCCTCTACCTCCCGCCCCCACCCCTTTCAAGTACTCGGGAAGAGAACCTCGGGCAATGTCATAATTTCACCACTATTTTGCTCATCTAATCTACATGTAGGCCACTTGTTTCCAAATGACCTCTCACTTTTGCCTACAGGGATATTTCGTGATTTGGAATGGTTTAAATGTGAATCCCCGTGTCTAACCGATGAGGCTAATAAAACATAGGCTCCTTGGTCTAACCATGGAGGACAGAGACTCGAGAGGAGGGAAGTCTCTGGGTTTCAAACAACTTTGTTTGGAATAAAAAGTGTCATAATCCAATTAATTGGTGTTTTTTTGCTTTGATCTTACTTGATTGGTCGAGTTATTACTGAGATCGTTATCAGCGGCCGACTCGGCCCTCCTTGGCCTCACTGTTGCAGTTTTCTCTGCCTCGCTCATCTTGTAATGTATGGGTCAATGGATTTGATCAGTGGACGGCAACATGTCGGCTTTGGTGACTGTAGCCGTGGCGACGCTGCTACGTGTGTTCTGATTGGCCAAAAGTAAAGGCACCTGGCTGGTTGCATCAACAATGCAGACAGCCCTTCCCATGATTCATGACTCAACGAATAGGCCTACCGGATAGTGTTTCCTCAATCAGGTTATTATTTGATCTAAAGATCCAGTGGACGTTTAATCAGAATGAATTTCCAAAGAATTTGAGCAAACATTGGAACTGAGAGCAGAGTAAATAAGGAAAGAGGTAGGCAGGCATAGGCTAGTTTAGCCAAGCTGTTTACAGTCATAAGTAAGCATATGAGATGAAATGACTGACGCCGGGATAAAACAAATCCACATAATAGCGGTACAGACAGGAATCACACAAACTATTATTATTATAATATTATTATTATTATTATTATTATTATTATTATTATTATTATTATTATTATTATTATTATTATTATTATTATTATTATGAAATTAATAAATTAATAGATGTACCAAGGGTATATAGTTGATGTACCTATACTCGATATGTTCCAATTCAGACTCAGAAATCCTTTATACGACCATAATGTTTTGAACAAAATACAAATTAGGCCTATTGTTGACAGGGTGGGCAAGAACACTGTTACTATCACTTGCTAATCTTTCTTTATATGGGATGTCTCATGAGTTGCCGGTCTCTGAACCGTGAAATTTGTCTGCAACGATGTCTAGCTCCCTTCCCTGCGTCTCTGTTACTAAGATAAACTGATATATTTGGGTTCTTTATGCTAAGCAGAAAGCAGACTTTTCAGATAACGCGCACTATTTTAATAATCGCAGAGACCCTAGCTTTTTAGATTTTCAAAAACTGATTTCATGTTTTTAATACTTACACACACACACACACACACACACACACACACACACACACAAAGTTTGCCCCACTGACCCCGCTCCAAACTTGATAAATATCAATGAGGAGCTTTCAGTCGCTATAAACGAGAAGAGGCCTAGGTACACGGTTTTTACAAGATCGTAGGTAGGGTTGAAGTGACATGGCTTGCGCAGACTACCTCCGCTCGTCAAGAAAAGACAATTTTTTTCCCAGTTTCACCATGGAAGTACAGTTTAAAACCAGAAGTTTCTGATTTAAAGCAATTACTTACCTATCTGTGGTCAGTGATGTATTGTGCTGCATTTCACAAACCGCACGGCTCAGCTTATAGGGAACTGGTACATCGTGTACACATCAAAAGCTGTATGTATAGGCCTTGTTACCAATATTTTACAAATGTTGAATCACTATGCATGGCACCCACTTTTGTTATCACCTGGGAAAAAACATAGCTCGGCCATATAGGCTTCGACCTAGGTCCATATGTATGAGACATCTTTCCTTTAATCCCGGAGTTTAGGACCCACGTACCCTTTTTTGAGGCTGCATTTTGACGAGAGTTTGAGGTGTGTGTGTGGGGGGGGGGGGGGGGGAGGGGGGAGGGCGAGAGAGGGAAGGGAACATACGCTCTGTGTAGACCTAGGCCTACAATCTAGGATAGTAAAGCGGGACCTCTGTTTCATTTTCATATAAATTTTCAGTTTCCATTTTGGTCATGCATGGCTGTCCTATAATGGATGTACAGCCTAGGCCTCCCAAAGGTTCCTCTGTATAGCTTTATGAACTCCAAAACAATCCATGAGTATGCTCAGAGGAAGGGGGGGGGGATGGGGTATTGATGATAACCTAGGCACCAAATACAGGTCACAATTTGGCGAGGTTTTTTTCTTTCTTTTTTGTATTTTTGTTTGTTTGTTTTTTTTGTTTGTTTTTTGTTTTTTTGTTTTTTTCTTCTTGTTTTCAAGACAGGGTTCGATAAAGTTGGTTTAGCGTAGACTGATAGTCTAATTTTGCGCAAAATCTAGCAAAGGAAAATTTGTGGGATGTGAATTTGATCTGAAGAAACATTGGAGTTATGCTTACCGCATGTACGCATGCACTCCTCATACGTACGTTACCTGTTATCTTAAAGTTCCTGGGATTCTGAGTATGGTTCCCAGGAACTTTAGTCTCAATTCCTGGGACTTAAGTTACATTCCTGGGAATTTAAAATTATATTCCCAGGACTTTAAATATATTCCTGGGAACTTGCCACAATGTTCCCAGGAACTTGCCACTATGTTCCTGGGAGCTTACCACAATGTTCCTGGGACTTCGCTGCATTCCCAGGACCGGCCCTTATGTTCCCAGGAACTCGGCTTATATTCCCAGGAAATTGCCTAAATTCCCAGGATATTGCCTAAAAACCCCAGGAAATTGCCTAAATTCCTGAGAATTTATTAATATTCATAATGCCATAACTCAATTATGAGTGTAGTAATATTATTAAAATTGTGCCAATTTACTACAAGAACCCATTTTTACACACTGTCCAAATTTGGTGCTTCTACCATGAGTAGAACTGGAGATATAATGATTGGGCAAAATTGTCCGAATGGAATGGACAATTTATTTTGGAATGACTTATTTTTAATTTAAAAAAAAACTATAACGATAAAACTATTAGACAGTTAAAAATTAGCAAAAGATCTTCTAGCAGATGATAAAGAACAAATTTAGAAAGAGGAAGCATTATCATAAAACTTTATACTTAAGTTGAAACCACCTGATATAAATATAACAGAGTTTATACAGGATGCCTGTAAGGTTATAAAATAGAATAAGAAAAGAGTTTGGTTAATATTATTAGCACTGATCAGACTGGTTTCATGAAATTTTGGGGTACACAGGTTAGAATATTATGAGACTGCTCGAGTTGGAATATACAGATCTTGAAGATATAGAAACATTGGCAATTTCTATAAATTTTGAAAAGATTTATTGGAATCGTTTGTGAAATCAGCCTATTGCTCTTTCAATTTTGGGGAATCTTTTAGTCAATGGATATGAATAATGGATGGGTAACGGAGTCTTTTTCGTTATCAAGAGAGGTGCATCCAGTGACTGTTCCTCTCTCTTATATTATGTAAAGAAATACCATTTATCAGTACTGGACAGAATGTTTCTATAAAAAGCATTACTGTTGGTGAAAATGAATATATAATAAGCTAATATGCAGATGATACCCGCTAAACCATAGTTGCAACAAAAGTATGGCTTGATGCAGTGATTAAAAATTTGAATGGATCCAGGATTTGTCAATAGTATGATTTGTTCTTTGATTTGTATACTAAGAAAAAATTGTATAGTTGCTGGACACTGCGAACTATATAGAGAAAACTCTAACGTACGTGTTGTACCAAGTGCATGAAATGACACCAGAATGTGGCCGCTGCCCTAATTTATCACGTTACGACAGATGTCGTTACAGTACAATGAAATAATTACAGTCGGAGTTCAGTCAACAGATATTTCTTGAGCATAACGTCATATATAGTCACGGAGAGATTGAAGGTCTGTAGGACCATGAACTGACCACGCTCAAAGATTAAAGTCACAAAAAAATGATACACAGTTTTCCCAAACCACGAAATTTTAAAATTAGATTCCTTCAAGCTATATAATGTTGTGATGAGTTTGTGGCTGTAGGAATAAACTGGACGCAACTGACCTTTTCCGCAGATACACTTTCTATACATATTGTGTGCATGCGATAAACACTGCTAATCGCTATACACAGTGTGGCATATATAACCACAACTCAAAGTAAATGACATATGATATACATAGCTGTTATCTGTTTCCTGATAACGGTATGTCATTATGACAGTCGTGGCATCAAATTAGCCTTGTTATCATCCGAACAAATAGCTCTCAAAATCTACAGAGTCACGAAACCAGACAGTTGAACATCATCTCCCAGATGCACGTGCTGAGGTTCAACAAATATGAAGCTGAAGTATGTTAACTGCAAGTTCAAGCAAAGGACTATACCATACATAAACTCCCCAAACGATAAGTTAAAATGGAAATGAAAAAGGACATTCAGAAAACAGTATTATACCTTTTGTTACACTTGCCCATACAGCCCCCCCCCCCCCATAAAAATACAAAAGCAGTGTTGTAATGCTGAAAATATAATTTTGAGTGTCACATTCGGAAAACTCACCGGGAATAATATGATGGAAGTACTGAACATTTACAGGACGATACTAATGGTTTAGAATGTGGTGAGCCTGTGACAGTGTTACACAATAGATCACAAACTGAGGCAAGAGTGGTGCCCTGCGCCCTTGGCGGCACTGAGCACTCAGCAAATTCTGTTAACCATTAACATAAACACCGGATGCCTAATTCATACTTTCAATTCATAATTTCTGATTAAAATGCCACATTAGGGAAAAACTGAAAAGCGGACGACAGTTCAAATTCTGTGTTGCTGTCAACCTGGTTATATTGTTAATCGATGATAGAACAAACCTATCGCTGATCGCTGGGGTCACGCTACAGATGGTGCACAGAAAGGATACGCACGGGTATGTATGATCGTGCGTTCTAATTGAAGAAGGGTCATTTTATATGCCTTTTGGTCATGCGGGTGGACACAATTTGCTGCATTGCCAAACGATTTTTAAATACAACCAAATGACATATGAACTGAACATACAGTCGACCAACCTACGGATGATGCAAATTGGAACGTGATGGACAATAGCTGGTAAGTTCCTAAAATATTGTATGGCTTGCAGCAGTTTCAACTATGCTTCAGTTATATCCGGCAGAACGTCATATACCTCAGGACATTTGATCTGAAAACATTACCCTTCGTGTGTGTTCATGTGCGTGCTCACGCGTGTGTATGTATGTACATATGTAGGTAGGTAGGTATATATGTATGCATGTATGGACATAATATGTGCATGTTTGTACATATGTATATGCAGTTCTATATTTCATCCATCCTCTGGAGATATACATGTATGGTCAAGATGAATCTCTGCATGCACATATCAAAATACCAGTTTATAAGGATCATAATAATATACATAAATTATCAGTAAGGAAAAACATCAAATCATTACATAGGAACCCTTTCCCCCCTCAAATCGCCCAAGAGTATCCATTTATAGTTTGTCGTCTGTTTTTATGTCTTTACTTAAATTTCATGTTAATAGAACACATTTTGGTATAACCAGGTAGCTTTTTGAATATTTGAAGAGATGTCAAATGCATTGCTGCTATGAGAACATGTATATGCATTTTCGATATTTTCTTTTCGATATAATTCAACCCAGTTCTCACCAGATGAGACTGCTTGCAATCGTTCTGTAGAATTCTAGCCTCTCGATCATGTACCAATCGTTGATTTACTTCTGTTTGAAGTAACCATACTAAGGGTTTTTCAAAAATGAGGACGTCCTCATTTTTGAAAATCCCTTAGTATGGTTTTCCTGCATTTCGTTAAAGTTTTTCATTTTGTCGCAAATATAAATCTTCTTGATTCTCTTACACAAACATACAGATTACTTCAAAGGTTTTATTTGCCAGCATATAATTTGTGCCACAGATTTGTCTTATGTCTGCGTGTTTCTCTACAAGATGGTATAAGAAAGGGAAGAAGTGCTTATATTACATATTTTTGGACAATAATGGATTCCGCAAATATTTGGTTGTTATGTATAAATTTACCGTACTGTCGGAAACTTGTTTTTTTAGGCGAGGAGGTGGGGTGTCGAGGGAGGGGGTGTGCCCTTAGCGTCTTTAATCCGTGGTCTTTTGCTCTTCATACATGCCACACAACAGGTAGCTTTTCGATATTTTCTTTTCGATATAATTCAATCCAGTTCTCACCAGATAAGACTTCTTGCAATCGTTCTGTAGAATTCTAGTTTCTCGATCATGCAGCAATCGTTGATTTACTTCTGTTTGAATGATCAATGCTGGATGTAGAAGTATTAGAAAAAAGGTCTGAGACAGAGACATTCTTATGCAGTGTAGCCGTCTTAAAATATTAATCATACCCGTATGTGTTCGTGTTTGCCAAAATATTAATCTCTTCTTATATCATATCTCACCTTTTAACTTTTCATCAGATTTTAAAAGACTACAAAGTTTGCCATAACAAAATCGTCAGGCACATTAATTTTTCCGTTCACAATTCACATATTGCTCCAGTATTTTATAGATTATTTGCAAAGTTACATGTGTTTACACCATTAGAGAACAGGTGCTTTTTGTGCAGGGATAGTGTGTATGTGTAAGTTTTAATGTTGGGTCGTTATTGCGTCTTTGCTCTAATATAAAATGCACTGATGCTTTTTTCAGTTGGTCCAATAAAACAATTTTGATCTAAACGTATCTCATCCATACTTTTTCAAACTGTATTGGGTATATTTTGGTACATTTTGTTTACGTTTTCATGGCAGCAAATCATGGAAAACATTGTCTTCTTGAGAATTCGTTATGCCGACAACTTTAATAATTTTAAAATTTTACTAAATCATTATCACTGCATATCCCCAATATATGCATCGCCTTCAAAGGACCAATAGATCTGATCAACCAATCCGCAGCTCCGTTCTATCTTTCTACGCTAGTTATATGAAGGTGCACTCAACAACATACCCATTATGAATCGTTAGACAGGTCGCTTAATTTCTGTACATTTCTGTGGATCTTCGAATCGTCTTACTACTTGCATATATATATATATATATATATATATATATATATATATATATATATATATATATATATATATATATATATATATATATATATGAATGAGATGGACTGATGCAACTTGAACATGACCCCACATACCTCTATTCACCAACCTTGAGCATTGTCGTTGCGTGGCTAGGTGGACGCTTTATAAAAAAATATCTGCAATAAATGGAACCAATGCAAAACGTAGATTATTTAATACTATTTTATTCAATGATTAACAAGGGACAAAAAAATCCACATTTGACTTTTTTCTTGAATACCTTAACTATATCGCAAACATGTTGTTTCTCCTATTGCTGTAATAGACAAAATTACGACAGATATTGACCCCCTAACTGTTGTTATGAGGCCCACCTTCTGAATATTCTAGATCGTAGCAGAACTCAACAAAGAATGACAAAGATCTTTAAAAATAACAGTACATTATCAATCAAAATCAGTCCAAAGTAGGTAAATGAAATTTTACACTTAGCTACACTGGTGTTCCAATTAGTAAATCAGTCTGTAGGTAAATCGAAAGAGTATCTACAAGTACTGTCCCACAGTTTCCCAAGTCCTATGGAAGGTACCAAATAGTATAGTTCAAATCCCACAGAGGTACGGTTTGGTGCCAATGTGGTACTCGAAGTCGCGGTGCTGATCAAAATCCTAAAGAGGTCCATTTTGGTTCCAGTGTGGTACAATTAGCACCAACTATATCAGTCCACTCCAAGGCACTGTCCACACTCCACAGGTATAATGTATAAATGAGTACCTCCTTGGCTATAGCAATGGCTCACAGTCCCACTGGCTTGAAGTCACGCAGCTCCTGGCAGATCTCAGAATTATTCTCTCTCTCTCTCTCTCTCTCTCTCTCTCTCTCTCTCTCTCTCTCTCTCTCTCTCTCTCTCTCTCTCTCTCTCTCTCTCTCTCCCCATTTATGAAATGCTTTATATATCTAGATTCAGAACGCTCACCAATATTCCAGAGTTTCCCAATTAGTCACACAACTCAATTAACTGAGACCTGTATAAGGACTTTCCACAATGAATCTATGTCACCATTCCAATTGTTTAAAAATTACATGACAGTCACCCAAACAGAGCAGGCCAACTCAGTGACTCAATAAGTACAGATCAAAACAAGAATTATTTTCACATCCATAACAATTGTAAACACGATTATACTTGCCATGTAATAACTCTAACATCACCCGGACATCTACTATCGGTGAGAGGCTTCTACAAGTCTAAGACAACCCACATACTTGTACTGCCCTGGTTGGCATAGATATAGTACCTTACATGTCACATAGTTTGTTTTATATTCACAAACATAATCATGAGTAAAAATGTAATAATTTGTAAAGCTGAAACTTATATTTATTTCATCACATTTTATCTCTGTTTTTGTTTTTTACATATTTCTGTTTGGATCGCCAATATTGAATGTGCCGTGAAAGTACAAACAGCCATGTGCTGTAATATGTTTCCGGGTGATACCTTTTTTATTTGATTTTACTGCATTCTACTGAAAGAAAGCAGAAAGAAGCAAAGAATTTATTTCGTAGCGAATTTGCACTTGTATCACTCCAATGCAGTGGCAATATTCAACTTTTGTTCCTTTGGACCTTTATCCCGCCCTACTGGTTTGTTGCCTTTCCATATATGCCACATGAACCACGTCAATTATCCTTATATGGTTCATGTGCTTGGTCAGTTATATCCACATGGCAAATAACACGCCACTTATCCAAGGCTTCGACTGCAACTATCGTAATGATTCCAGAATCAACTTATGCATCAAACATTATTGCATAATCGAATTTATTGCTTTTTTTCTCGTTTGAGGGTTTTTTTTTTTTTTGTTTTTTTTTTTTTTTTTTGTTTTTGTTTTTTTGTTTTTTTGTTTATAGTTGTTTGTTTTTTGTTTTTGTTTTATTTTATGTGCGTGTGTGTGTGTGTCTGTGTGTGTGTGTGTGTGTGTGTGTGTGTGTGTGTGTGTGTGTGTGTGTATCTGTGTGTGTTTGGGGGGATTAAACTTGGGGTATACAGGGTATCCCGTCCCGTAACTGTATAAGGCTTGGAGATGAGAGTCTCAAGTTGCATTTTAGCAATACAGTTCTCGGATTTCGGCGTCACAATGTGTCGTTGAAATACAACTTAGTTGTGTAGACAGTATGAAGTTATCGAATGATGTTCTCTATTCACATGTCTAACATCCTTTGTGACAAGAAAGTCCACATACAACTACTAACGATGTCAAACGAGACAAAGTAACGAGCGAGACACTATTACCGTCTTTTTAGTGATAAATTGATCATTTATGGAATTGACAAAAACGTTGAGGACTGAAAAAAAACTCATAAATGAGATAAATTGATTATTGAATGAGCAAACATGAGCTTATTGAAAGGATACATTGTCTTGATTAATATTCGATGTAGACTGGTACTTTGTCGGTACGTTTCAATAAGATCAACTAATTTTTTCCTCCTCCCAAACTCAACTCAAAAAAACGGTCGTTGGTTTAATAGCTGAAGGTTATATTTTGCTTCAGGAGTACCGTGAAAATTACTTGTTACATTCATACTTCAAGGGTAACACAGATAAAGACACAAAGGGTTTGGTGTTGGCAAAGGATACGTACACTTTTAACCGTTGCCGCGCATGTATAGCCAGACGGAGTTCAGACAAGCACAAGTAATTATGCATGCTTAATGTCGCTCATACACAGAACGCTCATTGTGAGTAGACCTTCGAACGCGTGCATGATCACTAACACATCCGTTTTGCGCTCAGACCTGTTATTCTAATCATTCTCTTCCGATTGAAGTATATTTACTTGCAAACACGCTGCATCTAAATCAGTGAATTAAATAAATCATTGTGTTTCAAAATCTATTTGTACCAATATGGGTACACATATGCATCGCTGAAAAGTTAATGTGTATCATATAGAATATTTACACATTATTTGACTTCATAGAGAAAATAAGGAATGATTTTGTTTATCAGGTGGCGAAGCAGCATGATTCACTTTTTGATCTGTTGTTTTTAGTCAGCTGAACTCATCTGTTGCCGGTGGACCATCGTTTAGCTCTTAACAATTTTTATTTTCGACTTACTGAGAAGTGTTGCCGCGTCCTTTTCAAAATTTCTGAGGATCTACCATGACGGATGGACAATTAGCAAGTTTGTCTAGCAATTCCGGTTTAATTTTCTTCTAAAAATTTTCTTTGTTTGTCTTTCTTTTTTTTTTTTTTTTTCATTTTTGGTTGACAACTGGAATCATGTTGTGCTGTAAAACTGCCAACCCAACTGCTTCCAAATTGTGCAGGGAAACTTATGAGTATCCATGGACCTTAGAGTACTGGAGATCTGGCCATGTAATTTTTTAACATACCTTTCGAAGATTTTTTTTTGGGGGGTGGATACTTTTAATTCCTATCAAATCGCTTTTTGGATTCTATCAAAACGTGACAGACAGTTCACTCTACTTCGTTTATACCAAATTTGCTCAACAAGTGACACTGCGACTATTTCTTGACTTTAACGAAAATGTGAATTCTTGTTATAAGTAATAACATGATTTTTTCGAGTGTATCACTTTTTCACTGGCCCTTCATCAATGATTGGCAGCCCTTCACTGTCATTAGCACTCTCGCTTCGCTCGGGCGCTAATGACAGTGTCGGGCTGCTAATCATTGATATCGGGCCAGGGAAAAGTGTAACGCCCTCCAAAATCATGTTATTGTTATATCAGCATAATATTTCTCCGAACTGGCTTGCGAGATCTTTTTTTAACTTGGTGGGTGATGTACTTTCAACTTGGCTGGTTCCTTGTCCTTTTTGTTGACTGGATCGCTCGAGGAAAGTTTTCATTTACTTTTATTTGTTCTTTTTCGTTTCAGTGGAAGACTTCAATTTTAGCAGTCTCCTCTGGTGGCACTTGGCAGTCATTGGCGATCAAATCAAATATGAGAACACGTCTGGTGTTGAACAGACAATAATAACGCGATTTGTTTGTGTTTTGCATGAACTCTAAGGTTTCTTACGTAATTTCTGATTTAATCTCCAAAACTTATGGTTGATATTTATCAGACTGGTTAGGAATATTTCTTTACTTCGTCTATAGCACATTTGCCCATTAAATAACAATCCTTTTATTTCTTGTTTGTTGACGCTTTTTCTAAACTGGTGATGATCGATAAATGTGCATGTTAGCATTTCCAGCTAAGGGATAGTTGTGTACATGCATGTTAATGCAGTTTTCTTCAGAATAGTTGACCGTGTCCTTCTCAGACTTCAAGGGGTAGTGCCTCGGACAGTTGCGCGTAAAATGTATTTATTATTATTATTATTATTATTATTATTATTATTATTATTATTATTATTATTATTATTATTATTATTATTATTATTATTATTATCATCATCATTATTATTATTATTATTATCATTATCATTATTATTATTATTATTATTATTATATTATTATTATTAACATTATTATTATTATCATTATTATTATTGTAATTTTAAATTATCATTTTCATTATTAATACTTTTATTAGTATTATTTCTATTATCATTATTATTATTATTATTATTATTATTATTATTATTATTATTATTATTATTATTATTATTATTTTCATTTTATTATAATTAATTCTTATTATTATTATAATTCTTTTCACCCCCAAAAACGAAAAATCATAGTGCCAAAAAAACACAGAGATTATATAATGCACACATTAAGATAAAATAATACACAGTCCAATGGTTCCACTGATAATCACATGCTCTGCACTTGAACGCTAAGACCGGGTTGCACACGAATGTAAAATGATGAAAGTATACCTTTCACATCCGGTATGCTCACGCAAAAAGTTGCACCAGTCGGAGCTCTATGGCAGATTAATTATAATTCGGATGGTGCACCAGGTACCGTAGAGGGTCAGTAAGTCCACAAGGGTTCTTCACTGTGTCTGGGGACATAGTGGTGACCGTCCTGAAAGATATATTTTCTGACGGGAAAATCAAAAGATAAAACACGACCTGCTAACGTATGATTTTTTTGTTGTACCCCTTAGAATCTACGTTTGGAGAAAATGAATATGTTTCCATAAGTCCAATTGAAATTCAAAGTAGGATCCATATGTGCTTTGATCCACTCGACCGTGTGAAAAACTCAAATGGATTGCTTCTTTGGCGAGAGCATAAAAGACCAATAATCAACTTAAAAAACCCCGACTTGAAAAGGAAAATTGTTTGTTTAATAATCTATACCATTGCTGACCGTAGCAATACATTCATTTCTCAGTTAAAAGCATGGAACCATGCAACAGTGGGGGGAAATAAGGGTGACAAGGGCAATTGATATTTTGGATACTTTTCATCAATTGGTAGTCGATATATACCGCGAGTATCTTAATGTTATTACATGCAGACTGGGTCGGCGTTATTTGCAACTAGGCATATGGAAATAGGTTTGAACCAGATAAGGTTTGCTTTTCAACAAATCTATGTGTGTATTCCAAGCTTGAATAAATTAAAAAGCTGTAACTATTGTTCGCTCTTCATTGGTTGTGCCTGTACCAATTGAAGATTCATCTCTTTTTGCATATGTTTGATGCTCAAACATTTCAAATTTTCTTACTTTACCCAAATAAGACAATAATAACTTTGGTTATAAACCTGGAATGGCAATTTAGGCTGGAATTCATGTCAGTGATGTTTGGTGCAATATTTATTGCCAGTGACAAACACGATTATTACGCTATTTGTAGTCATTCTGGGCAACTTTGACTTTGGCGTCTGACTTTCAAATTGACCTTTGACCTTGATAATGGCCTCCGACCCTGACAGTGACTTTTGATTTGACAGTGACTTCTGACCTGGACATTGACCTCTGATGTCAGTATTGACTTCTGACCTTAACATTGACCTATGAACGTGACAGTGACCTATAGCCATGGTATTGACCTCTGACTTTAACAGTGACTTCTGACCTTGACACTGACCTCGGACCGCGATCTTGATCTCTGACTTTGAGATTCACATATGTATATATATATATATATATATATATATATATATATATATATATATATATATATATATATGTATACCCACATATGTTCAATTATCTGTCGCTTATCAATTTTTTTCGGTCCTATGTGTCCTCCTCTCCAGTATTATGGCAGTTTGCCATCTTGTATTATATTGTGATCCCATGTGTTACGTATAACTGTGTATTTTTTCAGTATATGTTGTATCTTATTGTCTTTTACACTTTTTTTTCTCTTTACATTACTCTATGTACGGTTATATTTGTATATATTTTGTATTTACACGAGGAGAAGAATTTGCATTAGCCTTTGGCTACTTTTCTGGTCCTCTTTAAGGAAATAAAGTATATCAATCAAAACATCAGACCGTAATATGGACCTCTTACCTTACCTCAATACCCAATTCTCTCTGGGATGAAGCATCCATCATATTTACGGTACATTTTTATATCACCACAAAGGCCTAAAACTTTTGTTATGTCATTTTTCAAAGTTGAATATGCAATTGGTGCTGTACAGACACCTTTCATTGAAAACATGCAAGATAAAACAGCGAGTCTATAGATAGAACCAAAAGTTATACCTTTGTTTACCTGTCATAGCTGGGAAACGCGGGTTCCGAGCACGGTATACCAGCATTATATCACTGTGTATGAACATATGACTCGCCCTCTGTTTACAATCAATCAAGCAAATCAAATTGTTCATCCTTCGCATTAGAGCACACACAATTACATATAATATAAAAGATACAATGAAAGGGCAGACAAAAGGCATAGCCTTGTCCTGCTAAAAGACACGTACAACATGAACATACAACGATGATATTAAATTAGAATACAGGCAAATGGGACATGACAGAGTTATAAAACAGAACTAAATACAAACTGTTAGCACATGAGAGGGAAGAAAAAAACTTATATGAAACGAAACCATCACCCTAGGGTGATTTTAAGATCTGTGAACAAAAAACTGTTGTATTGATTTTGATATTAGTTTCAAATAACTTTTCATTTTAATACAGTTATCGATGGAGATTCTGAAACTGAAGAAAGCAACATATTCTGCGTTTTGGGTCCAACATGAAGAATACGCCGTTTCACATGTTCAGCTGTTCTGGTGATCATTAACATAAATGAGAAACAACAATGGCCCAAAAATAGAGCCCTGAAGCACACCAGGGTTTATCAGAGAACTGTCAGATAGGTTAACACCAAACTTAGTGTACTGTTTTCGTTCAGAATGTATAAATATATATATATATATATATATATATATATATATATATATATATATATATATATATATATACATGTGTGTGTGTGTGTGTGTGTGTGTGTGTGTATGGTGTGTGTGTGTGTTGGTGTGTGTTTACAAAGAGACAATTTCTTCAATTTATGTGACCAAGGAGGCTATCTACCCTCCTTGATGTGACAAATAAATAGGGAACTGTATGTACGTTGTGTGACAAAGAATTTGCCATCACGTGCTGTTGCACAGGCAAGTTACACATATATATATATATATATATATATATATATATATATATATATATATATATATATATATATATATATATATATATATATATATATATATATATATGATACTCTTGCTCTGATCAGGCCACACATTGCTTCCAAACCGTTACCAATGTTATTATGATCCTATCACTTGACGCCCATTTCGAAAGTTCAAATATCTGAACTGTTTATCACAATATAGAGACTAATTAGAGATTCTCCTTCGGATTTTATACAGGTTGACTCTTTCCGTGCCACAGTCTGGACTAAATCAAAAGCTTCTTTCGGCACCCTTTGAGCGCAGTAAACGCCCAAAGGTTGCCGAGGAAACGTGTTGACCTGGTCGATTTTCTTCTTTGTAACTACAGACATGCTGGTACTTGTAGAGGCGGATCCAGGATCAAGCTGAAGGTTGGCCGGGAGGAGGGGGCGCTTGGGCTCTCAACGGGGTCCAGGGCAGGGCCCTGGTCGGGGCAGAAGTGAGCAAAGCGCACAGTAGCTCATAGGTTTTATGCGTTTCCAGAGGCCAAAGCCAGAGCAATACATAGGTATATGTCACTTAACACATCTACTACCAAGTATAACCTGCTGTATCTGGCCATATATTTAGGGCCACAGGAGCAGTTTTTTTTTCTGTGGGTTCATGGCATAGGCTTGTCTGTCTCATCTGCTTACTTTCATGCAGCATAATTCCATCTTAAGTATTCTGTGTTGCTATTTATTTTCTGTTTATTTTTCTTCCATGGGGGGGGGGGGGCTGACTGCACGCTTCAGACGCCCCCACCTCCCGACTCGCGCCTGACTTGAATGAAGGCTCTTTTTACAAGGAAGCTGAATCTAGCATCTTTATGATTATTCAGAGCTGTTCGTTGTAAGTAATTTGACTAAAGTCGTAGTTGGCACTGAAAGAGTTAAATGAACACTCTTCATAAAAATGTTAAGTGCAAAAAATGAATACTTTGAAATCAGAAATACTGTTGGACCATTGAATTCTATAATTTAAGCCAGGATGTCTGTACTGGTGGCTACAGACAAGACTTTCCTCTGCGTGCCCCGGATGCACGTGCCCGAAGCAACTTATGGTTTACAATTCAGCAGTAAAAGAGGTAAAACAATTTTAACGTTGTGGTAGTGATTACTCTCACGGAAACCATTTTGCTAACCAATCAGGCACCAAAGTAATCATCATTCATTCTCTGTAATATATAGATGGCTATCAGATGATTTGTTGCCGGAGACAGCTCGATCCGTCTACTCACGATCCGGCCAACAATTACGGATGTCGATCATCTGCCACACACAAGTTCGATCGTAGAAACTTTGAGAATGTTTGACTGAAAGTTTAAGAAAGTATTCGCAAGCTTGAAGCTTTCAAACCCAAATGCTTTCCTGAGTGTATTCTGCACCCGAGAGGCCCACACGAAGCACGCAGAGTTAATCTAGATATCCATTACAAATGTTGTTTGTATAGCTGTATGGATGATAGTCTATCTCCTCTCAGGATCTCCTCCATTCCATCCCCACTCCAAAAAAAGGTTTGCATAAGATGTTCAATATCTGAAATCTTGAGTCGGTTTGTCAGCAAAAATGCAATCGACGAGTCAAAAATGTGCTGGCAGAGTTTGCACGCATTTGCTTGTGCATGCATGTTTTGTTTAGCCTGATGTTGAATGTAGGAAGTAAGTAAGAAATCATCGCCTGAATAAATTCAATTGTGTCGTGTTGTGTGTTCTCTATTCTCAAACCCAGGCCTGCAAAGTACACAGTAAATGTTGAAATCTGTGAAACACCTGTTCTAACACTTACTTTGGCCGTGTGTTAAAGTGGTAGCAAACAGTTCCTTAATTTGACCGATGTATTTATGTGCATACAAATTTTATGAGATACCCCTTCTAAATGTCCCTTCATTTATTGCATGTGAGGTGTTTTGGTGTTCGCAGCATATGTATGGTTCCGGACAAAAAGACACAAATACAATATAAATATATCGTATTCTTTCCAATTGTAGCACGCGTCCTAATGGAGCATGCGCCGAGCTTTCCCTTTGTGGACTCCATATATGATATCGATTTTTCGCTATATATATTTTTTTAAATATTGATCTTTGTTGAAAAAGCAGGCAGCATTGATGGTATGTTTAGCTTTTCAAGCTTGATATGCAGTGTAATGGCACTTCTTGTTTCAAGTTGAGAATTTAAAATATACAGTGTCAAAATCCACCGATTTGATCCAGAAATCTGTTTCATTGCCAATGCGTGCTATTCTTAGAATGAATACGGTATCTCCTAAATGCTCTCGCTCTGTGTGTAGCTTTTTCAAGTTTAGTGTGAAGCTGCCTTGTTGGCTATGCAAAAATCGATGTCCAGTGCTGTGTCCAAAGATACCGTGTCAGTACAACTACCTCTTATGACTGGGCTAGCTGCAAGAATCAGCGTGACATATTGCTCTCATATTGTATGGCTCCCATAGATGGTAATCATACAAATACGCATAAATAAAATGATAATGCTTGAATAATTCTTTGCATTATTAATATTTTAAAGTCATACATCGCATGAGGAACTCTATTATTATACAAACAGGAGCAACAGTGCCACATCTGCCGTGTAGTTCTCAACTCCAAAAAATCACAATCTAAACATTTTCTACGCTCCATAATCGAACCAGTCACTGTCTGTGTCTAAACCTATAAATTAATTAACATACTATCACGTTCGGTTCAAAATTGAGAAAATTCTGGGCTTCAACTCCGAGGCATCAACAGACAAGTGAATTTATAAACGGGTCATCAGAGAATAACCATCAAGCATGTTTTTTCAGGGTGGGTTTCCACTGCGTCCGATCCCACCCTATCCGATCCGTTGAGTGCATGGTCGCGCTTGGTTGTCCGTTTTCTTATGTGATTAGGAAAAAAGGTAAAACTCATTGAATTCGTTTTTCCGTGCGTTTTGGTATCTATTTTTCCTGGCGATTCAGGTTTAATACTATAAATATTAGACCATCTTAGTGGCACTGCTCTTTCTTATGGCTCGTTAGTTTGTCTCAATAATAGAAAATATGTAGCAGGGGCTGTGGGCATGGCAAGCGCAAAGTTACGACAATGGGATAGGGCTGTTGTTGTTTCTTTCGTTTATTTATTTATTTATTTATTTATTTATTTATTTATTTATTTATTTATTTATTTATTTATTTATTTATTTATTTATTTATTTATTTTTTGTACTAAAGGCCACCTGACTAGCTACTAAGCTAGTCAGGACCGAGGCAGAGAAGCGGAGTGCCACAGAATATTATTATTATTAGCACTCAATTGTATATATATATATATATATATATATATATATATATATATATATATATATATATATATATATATAAGTATATATATATATATATATATATATATATATATATATATATATATATATATATATGTATATATATATGATATACGAATATTGATATAAACGTTTACATTGAAGTGTATTTTTAAGTTTTCAAAAGGATTATACAGAAAGCCAATATTTATATTTAGCTGACCAGCTACAAATACATATACATATATATATATATACATTCGGAGTTTTTGTTAGCATTGAAAGAATATGGGCAAATTTTGTTTTCATCAGTCGATGGTAACATCATATACAGCACGGCAAGTGCCAGTGCCTACTTGCCCCTACGTAACAAGCGGCTGGCCATAGCTCCTCCCACTGATAAACAAAAAGTCCTTCGCAGTGGCTATCAAAACTTTTACGCACAAATATTCATGACAGATTTAATTCGAGTATTAATGTTAATATGAATATAAATATAAAAATTAAGTCTGTCTCTGCTGTTGTCATTGGCATGTAACAGCGCGGTAAGAACCGCGCTGTTACATGACAATGACAACAACAGAGACAGACTTAATTTTTATAATATATATATATATATATATATATATATATATATATATATATATATATATATATATATATATATATATATATATATATATATATATATATATACATATATATGTGTATATATATATATTGGGAAATGATATCCATAAATATTACATAACATCAATTAGAAAAAATACTATTTTATCGAATAATATTCATCTTACATGCTTCAAACCCTTGGTGGCTGGGACCCGGCGCCAACCCAATTCATAATAACCTCATACTCCACACAAAGGAAACCAAGGGTATATTTAGAAGAAAACGTATAATTTGAAAATGAAACATAACAATTCACTGGCATAGCAGCGTAAACTGTCCCGAATGTGGTATTTATTTGCTGACTACAATTGTCTATTTATTAATTACACAATACATAAAGACAAAGTTATCTGGTTCTTGCTATGGTACATAACACCACTTCAGTTTGACAGAGACTACAGCTGCGCCAGATATTCACTGATACTCTTGATTTTCAGTCACCGAGTGCAGATATTAAATCATAATCGGTCATAGGAAACCAGGACGTGAACGTGATCCAGAAACTCGATATAACATTATACGCATGCCTTCTAGAAAAGGGCTTTCTTTCTTCATGAACTTGGATTGTCTTCTTGCATTCAGTTTTCTATTATAGAAGTGACAATATCTCATGCAGAACATTTCTTTTATGATTCTGTAAAGAGCAGCTGCTGATTTTAATACGTATTACATTGAATTGTAGATTTATGCAAGCAGATTCCATTCACATTCAAAAGAATAATTGGAGGCATTTACATGAATTGCAGCCCTACAATGCTCTCCGATGTTGCAACCGAGCTATGCTCCCACCATGATGATGGCATACCAGCTAGTAGGGTATAATGGTTAAACTTCCAGAGTATAACACAGTTTCTACAATACAAACATAAATTTCTAAATATGAAATGTTCCCTGTATGTTTGAAAAATATGGGCTCTAATGATCACTGCCTTCTCATTGTGTTATTTTTTGCAAGAGGGACACTTTTGATCATGCTTGATATAATGATGGACCTATCCCCTTTTCTGGAAGTCTCTTCGACAGGTAGGGATGCACAATACAGCAGCACAATACAAATTCTAGATACCACGTTCTGTAAGACGTACTTTTCTTGATGACTTAATATTATGTACTGAGCATAAGCATTTATTTACAATTCTTAAGAATGCCCCACTGTCTGTCCGTGCCCAGCTGTGATGGTCTTCTTGACTTCATTCTGCCTCACAGCCGGTTGGCATGGACGAAGTCCAGCTTCCTGGCTGTGCAGCATTCGTGTGTCTGCAGTTGTCCTGTTTATTTCTCGTCCTTTTTTCCTACAAGAGGGATTTATATAGGGCTGCGCCCTTTTCCCAATCGAATGTAATGTGTTATGGACTATTGTATATTTGGAAGTAATAAAAATATGTTTAAACCAATACAGCAGCATTTAATATGAGTGTATGTTATTAAACACCATGAGAGCCGCCTGACCACAAGGTACACTCTACTTGTCATTCTCGTTACCAGTCTGCTTGATTAAGTAGGGCCTGAATTTAATAATGCAAGGCAGAGCATTTTTTCCATTTGGAACATGGAGCATTTACTCTATGCTTCTGATTTTACTTGTCTCTCCCTACAAAGAGTCCATCTGTAGCGTTTTTTCTCCTCCTCTTGTTGACAGCTAAAACATAGGCAATGTTGTCAAAGAAAAACGGAGAGGGAAATAGAAAATTTGCACGGATACCTATTTGGTCTCCCCCTCCAAAACTCGACTTATATAATGTAGGTAACGTTTGGCGTTATGGTGTGATGGACAGCTAGCACCAATGTTTAGCATATTCTTACCATAAGCGCGCAAGATGGAACACAATTTTACCAAAATATATACAGTGTGTAAAGGGTCAGTACACACAACGGTGGAGCATGTGCACCCCCTTCACACACAAACACACACACACCAAAAGAAAAAAAAACACGCACAAAGTTAACAAGGTATGGAAGCAGCCGCCGTCCGAGTAAATATATGTTACAAGGAAGTAATATGTAATAAAAAAAAATCTGAAATGACAATATGGTTAACGGACGCATATTATTAAATCAGAGCTTCTCTCTTTTTTTCTATTCTACATGTTGCAAGGCCCTCGATACCTGACTGAACCTAACAACATTATAACACAGAGACACCTAATCTGGCAACGTATGATATACAGTTACAGCTCCACCATGCGGGTGTTCTCTGTATGTACCAAACTGTAGATCTACAGGTTGGCGCTGCAAACACCCCCCCCCCCCGTCCCTCATTCGCTCTAATTAAGGCATTTATTATTTGAAATAGATTTCTATGAATGCATCATGTAGCACCACATGTTTAAAAATTCTATATAGTTCGTGTGTTCTAATATTTGATGATGTCATCAAATGGTTGATTCTGTGATCGAACACATTATTACATATTTGAACATACCATAAAATCGATTTGAACATATTATCGATTAAATCATATGATCAAATGCATTTAGTCATTTGACTGAATGAACTTTATCATACATTCAAATATGTTTATCATATAATCAAATATGTTTATCATATAATCAAATATGTTTATCATATAATCAAATATGTTTATCATATAATCAAATATGTTTATCATATAATCAAATATGTTTATCATACATTCAAATATGTTTATCATATAATCAAATACATTCATTTATTACATTAATGAATATGACTAAATATTTGAGTACGTGTCTAAACAATGAATAAAACGAGAAACGGTGCCCAATAATATATGTATATATATATATATATATGTGTGTGTGTGTGTGTGTGTGTGTGTGTGTGTGTGTGTGTGTGTGTGTGTGTGTGTGTGTGTGTGTGTATGTTATAGCAGGTGTTTTGAAGTATATAAAATGAAAGGTGTACTACTAAGGAAAATATTTTCAACTGCATTGTAAGCAGATTCAACTTTTGCAACACCAGACATATCGGCAATAGGAGAATTTTTCAAGTGTTACATTGCTATTATTGGGGGGAGGGAGGGTTATGAACTGAGCATCCCTGCTGAGAAATAATGAAACAGGTTGATCGTTGTCTGTCTCAGACTTTATTAATTTATTCTATTTTTTATATCATCACCTTTAATTTTATATGATTTATCTCATTTTCTATAGGAATGGCTACATGTTGCCCAGTTTGCTTAGCCTATCTGCAAAAGGCAGATCGTACACATATGCGCACGGTCGTATGAAAATATTTGAGTGCGATAGGATGGTTACTCTCACACTCAAAATATTTCTATATGCCTGTGTGGGAGTGTGGGGTGGGTGTGGGTGGATGGGTGTGTGTGTGGGAGTGATATATAGTTAAACTAGATCAGTAGGTCATGTACCTGTCAGTGGTATATCCATGAAGCTTTTATTCATCTCTGGGATATAACTTCCTTCTGCTTTGGTTGTTTTCATCCAACATTAAGCACACAGGAATGAAGACCAACATAGATACCATGGCTTTGTTTTGTTTTGTTTTGTTTTTTAAATATACGGCACTTGGTCAAGTATCTGGGTAACATTGATGCCCGTTTACTCTTCTATTTGACCTTTAGCGGTTTTTCCCCCTTTTCCATTTTGTTTATAATACCTTGCACCTAAGGTCAGTTCAGGCTGAAGTTGAAGCTGAAGCTTAACACAGCTGACATTGGGACTTATATTTGAGATGAATATTTTCTAGGTCAGTTGAGCTATGAATCAGCCTTCTTATTTATTAGCGCTAGTCATTCACTTCAAGACAGGCGTTCCACTATAATTAGATGGACCTGGCTAAACGTGGCACTTCTTCAAGTTCCTCAATTTACAGCTAACCGAGCCCTATTTTTTAATGTTACTGTAAAAAAAATCACGTATACTAATCCCGAAAATACAAATATTTTGTTATCCAGTTACTGATTCACGCCACCATGATCACTAGCACAAGGATACCTCATCAGTCACACACACATCCCTAAAATGAGTGTACACTTACTGTGAACATCCTCGGTGTCAAAGTGTATCCATACTGAGCCAGCCAATCAGCATCCAGAAAAATCCGATATGGCGGACACAAAGGCAACATATGCATCTTGCATGCCCCAGTCTTCTATGTTTGTATATAATCCGTAATTTACCAAATGAAAGCATAAACTATGAATGTCTGATGCTTTTTGAGAGTTGATGTGTTCATTTCATCCAAAAAATACCCATAGAGTCAGCCCATAGGCCCAATGACAGGCAGCTCAAACATTCACGTTTAAGGGGTACCCCCTAAAAATTTCACTGTGTCCTACTTTCAAATTAGCTAAACTTGCTGGAGACTTTCTTTGCAACCCGAATCCTTTAAAGATTTAGAGACCTAGATATCTACCGTGCCCATAAATAACATTCCCTTTGCACTCAGCCCACTTGTTAGCTTGATGAGCAGGGGAGTCTGAGATGACCTCATTTTCCCATATTTCTAAAGAGGGGTGGTCACTTTCTGGGGACAAACACCCCTCATAGATCTTGATATGGAATCACCAAGTATGGTATTTCTGTACTGGAAGACAAGTCTACTTTCATAAAATTGGGGTTAAAGGCCATTTTGGCCCACCCCTAAGGGGAGGCAACAAGAAATCCGACCCCACCCCCATTTCAACAGGGGACAGGCCCCCATCAGTGAAAATTAGCTAAAATCATAGGAAGACTGAAAATAAATGGCTCAGAAATATTTTAAAACATGGACCACAAACACATCTAACATATACGTAAGAGTCACTTGTGTGTGCTAACTCCAATTAAAGAAATTCGAGTTTAACCTACCCCCCTCCCCAACAGAAAATCTGGAAATTGAACTCTCCCTCATTCATCCTCTTCCAGGCCTATCCCCCTGGGTCCCATGGCCCAATGGTGCATATTTGTGGTCAGTAATTACATCCAGATGTGTAACTGACTCCCCAGTCACAGTCATGTTTCCATCCTGAATGAAAATCACACTGCAGACAGGCTTCCATGGGTCAGATTTAGCCTTACCCTGTGTTGGGGCCCAACTTTATTGCTGTAATCTTTACCTGTTAATGTCTGTAATCCTCAAAATTATATATCATCAACTCTGACCCTTAGATGAGAGCAATACAAGCAAAGAAATAATTGGTTTGCAGCAAAAATTAACAATAAAATATGTGATCTAAAAGTTGAAAGGGGGGGACCGTCACCTGACCCAAATCAGGCAATCTGATTGGCTTACATGGGCAACTGGTTCTTGGTGTCATGGATACTAGTAAACAGATGCCATCGTGCTGATGGTTCTTCATGGAAATTATGTGAGTGTTTTGATAATGTAATTGAGAAAACATTGTTTTGCTGGGTACAAAGCATCATGATATAATTCATCACATACCAACAGAGAAAAACCACCAAAAAGGTGTTGTCAGGTAAATAACCTTACACAAGCAAAAAAAGAAAAAAGAAAAGAAAAAAAGAAAAAGAAAGAAAAGAAAAGAAAAGAAAAGAAAAAAAAGAGAAAAAAATCCTTGCATATCTGTACATGTGTAGGTGTCCAAGCTTCCCTTGATTACACTATAACGAAATAAAACCAAGATATACCCCACCCCCATACAAATACATTGGTTCCCTGCCTTGAGAGACCACCTTCTTTGAAAGACCACATTTTCAATATACTTTAGTCAGTACTTTTCTTGTTATTTTTCCTCCTATGAGAGAGCACCTGTCTTGAGACACTACAATTGGTCATCCCTAGGGGTGGTCTTACAAGAGACGTTTCAAATGTGTTTTATTTCAATTTAGCAGCAAGCGAAATATGATATTCAGTGGCTTCCTGTATATCTCATTTCAGTGTTAAACTAAACAAATACTTCAGTGGTTGCAGTTCGTCCGTTTGCCCACACAGCATTAATCTCCTCACGCTTGAGACATTACCCTACTCCACTTGGCTTACCATACTATTAGTCGGGCCCAAATGCTTGTGCATGGTCACATGGGCACTCCCGATGCCAAACCGAGGCCCTGGTAAGAGCCCCTAAGACTAGATTGACCCAGAAACACGCATGTGTGCCTGACTGCATGGCACTTTGCGACATGTCGGATGGGACGGCAACTGAGTGGCTTATCGAGGGGGGGGGGGCGAGGCTACTACCTATATTTTAGGGTGGGTACGCTCCACTTACTGTATGAAACCCTGACCAAATTGGACCCAAATCAATAAGAAAATAGGGGGGATTTGAGAGCTGGTATTGATTAACTTACCAACTACCACAGGCAAAGAAGAGTACATCCCAAAAATGAAAAAGAGCCGTAAATGAGCTGGAGTATAATTTATGGAGGTCGGGGGGGGGGGGGGCGCTTTTAAAAACATGGGACCTTTATGTTTGAAAAGAGAGGTCTGTGAGAGCGACAAGTGGTCAAAAATGGGGGGTCTTTCCCACGAAGCTTACCCGTTATGCCAAGTAAAGGCAGTACCCCCCCCCCCCCATCATCACGCCGGCATAGATAACGAATGGGAATAGGGCACTGTGAAGACATATATACTCAAAACTACTGTATGTTAGCATCAATCAGAGGTCTGCATGCCTGTGTACACTTGCAAGGCACGCCGCTATTCTCCCCATGCAGGAAAATTCGTGTTTTTGGAGAAATATCAACGCATGTCAGGGTAACTTCCACAGCTTCCTGCATGTGTCGAACAACGCTAGGCCGGCATAGATAACGAATGAGAAAAGGGCACTGTGAAATATATAATATAATAATAATAAACTTTATTGACATGAACCATACATTTGTACAGTGTAGCCATTGACTAGATACAAATAAACTAAAGTCATATATATATACAAATTTTACAGTGTCGGGTGCTCCACAATGACATCTATTATACATATCATAGTATATATTGAACAATATACAGACATGACAAATTCAATAGTTACATGTGGCCCATTATCTGGGACCGTTTTTCAAATGCATGATTTACAAAGTTGAGTACTGGTTTGCATACAGATGCTTTGCCATATCCCATTGACATAATGAGCTTAAATTTCTCTGTGCGGGGGAGTTGCAAAAAATTGTCGTAATACTGTTCCAGATGATTGAATAGCTCATTTCTGATGTCTGTATACAAGTTGCAGTCTAGTATAAAGTGCAGTTCATCCTCTACTGCATCAGTGTGACAGAGCAGACACTTGCGTGATTCTACTGGTGTTTTTGGTCTTGTATACCTACCCACTTCGATTGCCAAAGTGTGGGCACTTACACGCAATTTAGTAAAATTATTCCTTTTATTGACTGGTATGTTACATTGCAGATAATTTCCCAGGTTAAAATCGTGTTTAAACATATAATATGTACGCAATTTTTGTGTACTAGTATCATTTCCATTAGTATGCTCTATCCATTTGGATTCGTACTTACTGTACAGGCAGTGCTTTAATTTATTAACAACAGTGTGTGGGGCTATACCTCCTACATTTGCCCATACTTCCTGCATTCCAGCATAATTAAGAATATCTTTCACACCATTAATCCAGCAACTCTTATTTTTTCTACATAGTTCATAATTTTCTAGCAAGCTTTTAAATTTCAGAGTTGTAGTATTACTGTTTTGTAAATGTATCCAATATTTCACAGCACCAGAAATTAGCTGAAATATATATATATACATATATATATATATATATATATATATATATATATATATATATATATATATATACTCGAAACTACTGTATGTTAGCATCAATCAGAGGTCTGCATGCCTGTGTACACTTGCAAGGCACGCAGCTATTCTCCCCATGCAGGAAAAGTCGTGGGTTTTTTGAGAAATATCAACGCATGTCAGGGTAACTTCCATAGCTTCCTGCACGTGTTGAACAACGCTATGCGAATCTATGTTGTTTGACCTGGCAGGAGTACAAGGGCACACCATAACTATGAACTAGTCATGTCCACGACCGTCGTGCTGATGTCGCCAAATTCGGTAGCTTGATTTTGAATGGTTCATATTCGCACATGTATGGCCAATACAGCAAAGAAATTATGTGTTGTTTGCAAAAAAAAATAGAGTAAAAAAGAAAGAAAGAAATAAGCAAAGAAAAAGGAAAGAAAGAACGTAAAAAAAAACAGAAAGTGAATGGCAATTATTGTTTTATATCTAAAGGATATAATGAATTATTATCAGTAATAGTCGGAATATTCAATCAAAGCAACCCGTGGGATAGGACAATTGTTATCATATTTTTTAGGGGGGGTGTCAAAATTCACAATGATTATGCATACAGGTTTCTCAAAATGAACTTTTTGTACTGCTGTACGTCTTTTGAAAAATGCCTTTATTCTTTATAGAAGTTAAACTCACACAATGGGGTAAAGACTTTTTGTATATTTCGACATGGACTGTTTTCGTTTCTTTTTTCAAGATTTCTATTGGACAGCCCACAGTTTTTTGGCCAACTTCATATAACCATCAGGACTTAAAGGGCACAAAAATATAGATAAAGTTCGATATGCATAAAACCGGCCCGGCTATAGATTACGTAATATGTGCGTCAAAATTTGAACATTTTGAGAATGGAGTTTCTTAGAATTTCTGATAATGCATCACGAAAACCTGATAGAAATGTCAATACAGCAACAACAAAAAAGAAGAAGCACACGCGTAAATGTGTTGAAAACACATTAAATTCAAAACTTTGAGAAAGAGAAAGAATAAGGCTTATGATACCAAATGTACCACAAAAGTGTATCATAAAAAAAA
Source organism: Hermodice carunculata (assembly GCA_964020975.1). Classification (NCBI taxonomy): domain Eukaryota; kingdom Metazoa; phylum Annelida; class Polychaeta; order Eunicida; family Amphinomidae; genus Hermodice; species Hermodice carunculata. Next base: position 80,531,202 of record OZ026625.1, on the reverse strand, counting down.
GTTTGACCTCGCATAATTGCATGACCTTGACCTTTCTGAAGGTCACATATAGATTCAATTTCAGGAAATGAATTTTCTGTGGTGGTGTCACATTCTTCCTGGCAGCCATCTTCCCATGCATCAACGTTCTTCAGGTCCGTCGGAAAGCATTTCTAGATTTCTTTCTGTTTATAAATTGTACCTCATGGCCCAATTTCCAAGCCAAAAAGCGCTGTCGAAAACTTACCGAAGCATTATAATCGACCATCCACAGTTCTTATATGTTTGTTATGGAGATTGTTTTGGTGTGTGTATTTTTTTATAAATCTAGAGATACACGTAGGATGTGGCATTGAGGCACCCGTTTCTTTATAAATATAAATATATATATTGCTGAAAAAGTCTTCGAAAGTGCCTTTAGAAGAAATGTGTTACATAAATACCCATTAGATTTTATTCGCCCATACTTCTGTATAGGCATACCCCGCCAGCAGCGAAGTATGCTTCATATCCTGGACCCCCGAAAAAAGGCAGGCAAACCAATAAAATATACATGTTTCAGGGACAGAGGTCATTTTGGACAGGAATTGACTTTTCCCCCAGTAAACTTGCTAAGTTACTCCTGACCGGAATCAAACTCCCCTTTTTATCACCTTTAAGGGCGAATTTTAGTGACCAAATTAAACAGTACAGCTGATTGATAATAAGAAACACAAGGACACCATTGATTAAACCAAGATTCCAGCCATAGCATTCTTGCCCTTATTTCAAGTTTGACCTTTGTACATTTCTATGCTCAGCGAGAAAAAATTATCCCTAATGTATTACGCTATAAATTCAACCTGAAAAATGGAAATAAACCAAGTTACGGTATGTACGTTCAAATGTAACTTATAAACCCAAGCATTGTCTTATGCCGAATTGTTTCATATAATATTCTGAATCATCTGACAACAAGAAAACCCAGTCATCATTGGGGAAATTTCAAGATATGGCCGTTCGCAACCGCCAAAGTACTGACAGCAGCGATGCTGAGTTGCGTGGCGAATCTGAGTGCTCATGTTGTAGCCTTGTGAATTGAGTCACTACACTGAGCATATATATTGAAAGGGCAAAGGATTACGAAGTGCAGTTGTTATTGACCTGTCAACAAAAACTGCACACTGTACCTGTCAGATTGGGAAAGAAATATCTTCTTGTGGTCAGAATATGTGAGAAACATCCCCTTGTGCCTGTATTATAGTCATTGTTATATGCACTTTGTAATCCTCCTAACCGGAAGTGGACTGAATTACCCACGAAATACCCTCATGACATGTGGCCCACATACAGGTTGGGTTTCATTGCGCATGTCCAGCTAGGATGTCTATATGGCTTTTCACATGTACAGGTTTCGTGGGTTACTTTCGGGGCACCCTTGTGTGCCAAGGGATATGAATGATAAGTATGGTAATTTCTCTGATGATTATTTTATGAACAATAACTGCTTGGATTAATTTGCATCAAAGAAGAAATTATATATAGGTGCAATTTTCATAATTGGAATCTGGTGACATGGTATGTCAAAATAGAGACTGTGTCAGCCTTTAATACCTGAAATTAATCACAGGTAGAATCTATTAAATATATAGAGAGATATATGATTCTACTGGTGGATGGTAGGACCCTTTACTTTTTTTCAAATGCTGTTTTTTTTTGTTTTTTTTTTTTTTTTTTTTTCATGTGCTACTTGCTGAAACTTGTCAATATTGTAGTTTTAATCTACATATTTGTACATGTAAAGGGACTTTAACTCAAATAGTATGAGGTCGACAGACATAAAGGTATTCAGGAAAAGCTGTTTACCTATAGATTGGAAAGTTTGACGCCAATGCATTGAAATATTGTGTATTTTATATTCATGCATTTTGCATTGCCATATGTCACCAGTAACATTTTCCGTCCGTGCAAGGAATTTATAAGTCAATATTACAATGTTTAACTCTTTCAGTGACGCATTTTGGACTGCGTCAACAACTTTCCTCAAGGCGCAATGGGCGCAACACGCCCAAAACCCTCTGATAAACTCTGCTTGTATACCCAAGTCAAATAAGACATTTCCCTGTTTGGCCCCGGTTAGCCATCCAGTTTTCACAAAAAGGTTAAGCACTAGTTATTTTTTGTACCAGTGACAATACAACTGAGTTGCATTTAACTGAATGCTCAACAGCTGCTTTATGATATCAGTGAGTTATTATTAGAGATGATTGTGGAACTTTTTCAGAATGATTTATTTCATGGATGGAATATTTTACTTAAGTTTAAATCGACAATTTTAGTTCAGTTTGAAATATCTTTTTCTGCAGGGCTGACTCATTTACGCTGTTGCGATGAGACTGAGTGACCATCATTGATGGGCGCCTCAGAATTATCTCGGAACCAGACTTTGTCTGAGCAGCCAAGAAATGTGTAGGTGGCACACTATCTATCCTATGTCACCCGCTGTAAATTGCCTGTGTTTGTACGTACCTGCCTGTGATACCTGCACGGTCAATACAGAGACATTTTCCATCATGGCTCAGGTTTTTAATCAGCATTTGGGGATCGGGGTATCTTATCCAACGAGTAAAGAATGCAAAAAAGATTGCTGTCGAATGCGTACATGTATGTATGTATGTATGTATGTATGTATGTATGTATGTATGTATGTATGTATGTATGTAGGTATGTAGGTAGGTAGGTAGGTAGGTAGGTAGGTAGTTAGGTATGTATGTATGTAGGTAGGTAGGTAGGTAGGTAGGTCGGAACGTACATACGTACGTATTTATGATTTTATGGATGGATGTATATGTGTATGTATGTGTGTGTATATATGTACGTATGTATATATAGATGAATGGATGGATATGTGTATACATGTGTGTATGTATGTACGTATGTATATGTGTATATATGTACATGTGTATGTATGTATGTACGAAAATATATATGTACGAATGTGTATATATATATATATATATATATATATATATATATATATATGGGGGGTGTAGGTGTGTACTAGGGCCATACTCTGTTTAAGTTTAGTTTTAGGTTTAGCTTTAAGTTTAACTATATTAATCAGAATACTATCAACTTATTGTCCACTGGTGATAGGAGGTTGTCACTGCGTCTCCGACATGTGCAGGTGCACATGCGCTATTCCTGCAACAAGTCGATAGACTGGTGCTTGGGAAAATATCGCCTCTACCATGTGTTTACTGAGTGGATTTCATCAACCTATGGTCAAAAGCTTTTTAAATGCTTCAAGATCTAAAGGACATTACCAAATAAAGTATTAGTCCAGACGTCGCTGCCCTTTTTGCCTTTTTCAAGTTCATAAGTTGGTAGACTGCACGGTGTCACCCATTACCTAAACCTATCAAGGTACATTGCATTGGTGTCTGTGATATGCTGTTCTTAATGGTGATTGGACGCGCTCTTGGATAAAACAGACACCATTTTATAGTGGACAATTGTCTGTCAAACTGAACAATGGCAGTGGACAAACAAGTAGTTGACCAACAAATACTTGTAATCAAAGTAGTTTGGATGTCAGCCTTGGTGAGTGTGGACAAAGTGGAAAACCCAAATGCAATGCGTGATGCCACCAACGGTAATCAGTTTGACAGTGATTCAACATTGTAATTGGAAAGCAAAATAAAAATGTTCTAAATGACTCTCCAACCAAACGCAGAATAAGAAATAACAGAAGTAAACCAAAGGGGTACTGCTGTGAATGAGACAGACGAAAATAGGAAGAGAACTTGCAAGAAAACTGCAAAAGTGTACATAGTGAGGTGCTGCATGTGGATGACATGGGAGAAGTCACCAGACAACGAGAGTGCTATTTGGACGTGCAGTCGCAGCTGGATCATGCCGACCGTCTCGGAGTCGGTCCAACAGCATTTGGCCAGCCTTATTTCTGCTAATACCGCGGTTGAACCAAAACTTAAATCTTTGATCAAACAGAACGAGCTTTTGGCTGTTGGGATCGCAGAACAAGTCAAAGAGTCAATGATTTGGCTTTAGTTTACAGGACCCACTCAAGAACCGTAACAATAGCCAATTGTCATCACTTGGAGCAAGAGCTTCTGACAAGTCAGAGGTTGATTCTGAGGTACCGTTATCATCATCTGAAGACGCGCGTCAACCTTCACGCACTACTGAAAACCTTAGATATAGAGTAGTGATAGATGTCTCCATATTAAGCGATACTAGCAAACATGTACATGAACATAATGTCATCAGTCTGAAAGACGTTCATACAAAAATTTGATCCCCATACAAGGTCAATACAAAATACAAAACCACCATTCTGCAAGCCGTGTCCTACAATTGCAAACTTTTCAAGGACACCGAATCGCTGGCTTCCACATGGACAAATATTAGTGTAGGCGTGCCCCAGGGATCCATCTTTGGTCCCTTGTTTTTAATTTACATAAATGATTTGACATCTATAGATGAATCTAATATTCGCATGTTTGCAGACGACACATCATTGTTCCTAACTGTTGATCATGGATATGAAGACATAGCCATAATGACCCTGAATGGTGATCTCGGAGCAGTAGCCACATGGGCCAATCAGTGGTTCATAAAAATTAATGAAAGTAAAACTGGCCTGCTGAAGATCAGTAAATCTAAACCAAATTATTTACCTGTGTATTTAAACAGCCACAAAATTGAGGAACTTGAGCATCACAGGCATTTAGGTGTAATTTTTAACAATTAAGGAACTTGGGGAAATCATATAAATTCGATTTATGTTTCACCGATGAAAAGAGTAGATTGTCTGCGTAAACTAAGTTACTTCTTAAACAGGAAAACACTTGAAAAATTGTATTTTACTTACATACGACCTGTCATGGAATATGCTGACGTCGTCTGGCACGGCTGCACTGACCAGCTGAGATCAATGTAAGAGCTTGTAAACCTGGCGGCCACAAAGGCAATGACTGGCGCAACACGTCACGCTTCAGGCAGACCTTTATATGAAGGGACTAAATGGGAGAGCTTAGCGCAATGAAGGGAAACACACAAATTGACATTTATACACAAAATTGTTAACGGTTTATCTCCATTATATCTAAGCGATCGCCCCCCCCCCCCCCACGAACACTCCAACAGCCTACAATTTGAGAAACGAAAATGATATTCTGGTACCTCTGTGTAGAACTACGACGAGACAAAAATGATTCTTTCTGGCCACAATAGCATTATGGAATTCTCTGGATATTAGTATAAGGAACGCAAGCAATATCAGTACCAATTTCAGACTAAGCTGAGCAATTCCACCTGTAAGGTTCCAAGTTACTTCTACTGCGGATCTCAAAGAGGTCAGGTACTGCACGTATGGCAAGCCAACAGGGCCATAACGCATTGGTCTTACGCGTTGCCGAGCCTCCACTACGCGTAGTCGAGCCAACCAATCAGATTTCAGTCTCTACTACGCGTTGCCGAGAATATGTTTTCCACTACGCGTAGTCGAGCTTGGGCTACGCGTAGTGGAGCAACTTATGGCACCTTTTGGCTGAAGAAAAGCAAACCAATCATTTACGGCCTTACAATCATTACTGATATTAAAATAGCCAATCAAATTAAAGTCTCTATAACGCGTAGCGGAAACATGTAATTCTCTACAACGTGTAGTCGAGACTTGAAATTCTCCACAACGCGTCGTCGAGGCAGCCAATCAAATTAAGGTCTCTTCGACGCATAGCCGAATGGTTGTAGGTCATATTTCAAAACGGAGGTTAACGGGTATCAAATTTTACTTTTCAAGACAGCACAGTGGCGTGTTGTTCAGTTCATGGAAAAGCATTTCTCAGGTTACGCATAGTAGAAAACCAATTTTTATTGGGTCCTACGCAATGCGTAGTGGAGAACCAAATTTAATTGGTTCCCTCGGCTACACGTCGTCGAGACCAGTAATTTCTCAATGCGTAGTCGAACAGGTCTAATTCAGTTTACAAGAGCATCAGTGATTGGAGAATTTGGCTACACGCTAAGGGAGGCATAGTTTCTCCACTACGCGTCGCCGAGGCTCGGCGACGCGTTCTAGAAGAACATTTTCTCGGCAACGCGTAGTGGAGACTGTAATCTTATTGGTTAGCTCGACTACGCGTTGCCGAGCCTCGACTACGCGTAGTGGAGACTGTGATCTTATTGGTTGGCTCGACTACGCGTTGCCGAGACTCTACTACGCGTAGTGGAAACTGTAATCTTATTTGTTGGCTTGACTACGCGTTGCCGAGCCTCGACTACGCGTAGTAGAGGCTGCAATCTGATTGGTTTACTCGACTTAGCGTTGCCGAGCCTCGACTACGTGTAGTGGAGGCTTGGCTACCCGTAAGACCTATGCGTTATGGCCCTGTTGGCTTGCCATACACGTCCTCTAATTCATTGAACAACCATCTCTTCAGACACAATTCAATAGACTATCCCCGGTGTTCCTGTGGTTATGCCAGAGAAACCACAACGGATTATCTTCTTGAATACAACCGTTATTGTCGTGCTCGAGCAACACCAGTCAGTCAATTACCTTACCACATCAACCTCAACATCAATAATCTACTATATGGCGACCCCAGCCAACCAGAGAGTGTAAACATTCACTTATTTACAATATTCCATAATTTGCTTTTTCAGACTTAGCATTTCTAACTTGCCCGTGTGTTTGTGAATAGTTTCATCTCACCTGTTGTATAAATGTATTCTTCTGTGAAACCATTGCATTAATGCCATAAAGTAGCATTATTGTATATGACAATGTATATAGTGTATATATTATCCACCATCTTGTTGATGAAATTGTGAAATTCATTTGATGTACACGGAGAGGAGTTCATGTTAGTGCTCTGCATTTTTTCTCCAATCCTTTTCACTTGGTGAAATAAAATATGTTTAAACCAAACCAATCGCTGGCTGCTGAATGCAAATTACTAATAAAAGGTTTCACTCAGCTCACCAACGGCGGTCGGGTCACTTTTGAGAGGACCAGAGGTCACAACGAAAAGGGTTCGACTTGTCTGTGACAAAGAAAAATGTGCCTTCATTGACAAGAGCCTGGCCTTTACATTCCGCCATGGATTTTTGATGGGAGGTTCTGGATGCCTGATAATGTTCATCTCATTGATGAACATTGTCTTTAGCAGAAAAACAGAAAAAAAAGACAAAGGTTTCGCCAATAAAGGGCAAATCTACGCTCCAGGTACCACACCTTAATATTCGCAGGCTCTACCAGAAAGGTTGCCTGCGAAGCAGACTCTGGGGTTTTCTTTTGAGGGGGGGGGGTATTTTGTTTTCTGATGTTCATGTACAGACAGGCAGAAGGCCTGCTTCGCAGACAACCAGAAAGTTAACCTGGTTGAGAAATTGATTCATAATAATTCTCATTACATACTCTGCCTTATGTACGTGACAAAATTATAGTTAATTCCGATAATAAACAATGCTCAGGTGATATAGTTGAGGCATGCTGGGTAGAAATCACTCGACCTGCAGTATGTCCGTTCTTAATATGTGCTTTATATTGCCCACTGAATGCTAGTAGCGACTGTTACGAAAGGACTATTGACAGTACCATTGAACGCCTCTACGTTGGAAATAGAAATTATACTACTGGCTGATTTAAATATTAACTACAAATGGGATGAATCATGACATTAAAATCCCTTTTACTGTATTAACCATTAGAGTGTTTCCGTTCAGGCAGATAAACATAAACCTTTACATAATTAAATACCAAGCCAATGACAACGTTTGGGCACAGCTAGCCAAATTTATTAACATTCACATAATAATAAAATGGGACTACTTAGGGCTCCCCCTGTCTGCACTTCCCAATGGGCAGCGGAACCAGTAATGTAAGCTTATCTTGCAGCCCATCATTCCACTTATCTGCGATTGGTCTGTGGAGACAAGGAGCAACCCTACATACAAGTTGCCACATCACTACTAACTGCCCACCCCACCCCACCCCCACCCCATACAATGGAGCAGGCACGGGCTCCCTGTCTGGCACATATAACAGTATGACTGCCCCAATATACTGTTTAAATGACAACATGGTGTCCGTTGTTGGTGAGGTTCCAGCTGCACGCTGAAGTGGCACCAAACTACCATGTGGTGGCGTATACAGAACAGTGTAGGCCATATGCCCAGAGCAGCACAGAGGGATCGATTTAAGTCCAGGCCCATGAGTGTCCGCGCACTACCCCTGTTCAATCAGGGAGGCTTCTTGTCAGCACCATACATCCAGTGTGTACACTACGCCAGAGAATCTGAGAGGCTCACTGTAACTAATCATTGACAACAAGCTTTAATAGCTGCGCGGTCCATGAATTGTCTCATTGTGTATCCTGAGTACCAGGAATGAGTCGGTCCGAACAGGCTACCTACCATACATACCCGTGTTCATATTACTCTGCATACGACATGAGAATCAATAAGTACTCCATTTTACATGTGGCTGTACACACATGAACGCAAGGAATGTCATATCCATACCCCATGTGGCTTTCTCTTGCCAGTGTCTGTGACACGTACTTACATCCCCAGATTAAGGTGCCCGTGATTTACAATCTGCACAAGGGTGGGTGGGTGGGTTCGCAGGAAACTCCGGTAATTATGATCACCACTTTTATCTATGATTGTAACAAATCTGCTGTCCGTGGAAAACAATCAGCTCATAATGAAAACCCCGCCAAAGAGAGGATGTATGGACACGTGACCTTACCGTCCATTCCCCCCTCACGTGTCTTCTCCCGACCTATAGGGAGAATTGCTCCCGCCCACGCACTATACCACAAGGCCACTTTAATTAACATTAATGAATCAATGTGTCTCTGAACCTAGACTTGTTACATTACTTTTATCCACATCAATGTTATAGTTACCAGCATGCCAGATAAACAGTTGAGCATCTTATCTGCCAGGCTTGATGCCAGATATTAGTTTAGAAAATTCAAAACAAAAAAAAACAAACAAACAAACAAACAAACAAACAAACAAAGCTATTTCTATAAATCACGGAATAAGCTATTGCCAGAACAGTTGGCCTGTAAATCTATTCTGTCATTTTGCACTTTGTACCAGATGCCTCTTTAATCTTGTTCAAGGCATTTGGCGGTCCATCATATACACGGGCCAATACTATTAGGGCCTCCCGCTAATAGACCTACTTTGTCAGTCACGTATAGTTTGAACGTGTACACACACTTATCTCTGGATGGTGAAAAATAAAGGAATTATATTGGTTAGTCGGACTTTGCGTGTGTCCCCGTGGAGCTGGCTTCACCAGGGTGTATTTTCTGTAGCCCCGGGAATATTCATAGGACTCGGGTCCATTCGGTTCACTTCGGGAAGTGCACCGTGCTATGTTTACATTTTGTGCTCGTCCACGCTGGCCGGATTGCACGTGGAAGCATAAGAAAGTAAAACACAGGATGTGCTTGGATTGAACGAAAAATCAAACCGTCAGCAAACTATAAATGCACGTTTCACCACTGATGGGACATTTTAGGTGAAAGATTTTGCACTGTTCAGCAGAATTCATGCTGTAATCACTAGCGTAAGCCGTGGCACCCGTTTTAAGCAAATGACGGCAAGGAGCCGACTCGGCTACTTGTCATTGGACAATCCGGCCAGCAATGGAATGCATAATTAATTACGATCCGGAAAAGTTCGGTACAACTCGGTATGAACAGGTCTATTCGTTGTGACGCCATTTTATCTCTCAATGGTAAAAAATATAGGAATGTCATTAGTGAATCGGCCCTTGTATGTCATTCCATAGAGCCGGCTTCACCAGGGTCTGTCACCTGTAGCACCCAGGGGAATTCCTTGTCAAATCATTTTAGAGCCTCGTTTTACTTTCGGCCAAGAGAAAAAAAAAGAAAGACCAGAAAAATGAGAAATGAAGCGATTTGAAATTCCTTTATTTTTCACCATCCGGAGATAAAATTGTCACATTGGCGTTGAGCCTGTGATACGATAATATGGATCACCCTGATGAAAGTGTAGACCCTTTAGCCAAGCCATCCAAGGAGAATGTAGGCCGTTCACTCTCGCTTTTAGGGCTTATATTTCCTTGGTTGGTTTGTCTTTAGGGTCTACACTTTCATTAGGGTGCCCTATGTTGCCGTATTACCGGCTCAACCCCAGTGTAACTGACAATATCATTTGGCAAGTTTTAGTGCATAGATCCAAGTAACTGGTAGTTTTGATAAAACTTGGGAAGGGGGGCGGGGGGTCTGGGATGGAGTTACAAAATAAATACATGGGATGCTAGCCCAGCGTAACGCAGTGTTACAAGGGTAGGGGGTGTAAAAAAGGATAGTACCAAAAAGCGCTACGTAATTCGTGAACGGCCTCTTAATGACATAAAGATCACCCTTTCACTCCTTTACGTTCTTCATTATTTTACTAACTGATACCGACACTGACTGATCTTTATGTATCATATATGGTATTAAAATAATTGTTCCATACACATAACCCAGATTCTACAGTCATTGTAAAAAAACAATCTATGAACCCACCATTTTACGACAATGCGGTGCTCTCGTGCGCTGTAGATCACATTACAATACCGCTAGTTCACGTGAAAATTGTGCTAAATACAATCTTATTCCCCACCTCACATGTTCCGCATCCCTCCAAATTATAACTTTGTCACCATAGTATTGTGAATTTTTGTTATTTAAGTACAAGTTGTACAAAAGACGTGTGCTCATCATATTATAACTCGCTATAATGGGTTGTTTATATATATATATATATATATATATATATATATATATATATATCCAAACGGTCAGCTGTAAAAGCTCTGCGAGCTACTCACCAATACAGGACAGCAACTGGGTTATTCCGCAAATTGAGTAAAATGCTTTATAAGATTGTCTTCTTTTGCGAATTCATTATTCAGGTAAGGCCGCCTCTTCTTTGCCATATAATTATCTGTGGCATTCTTTTGACGCTCATCTAAATTGGCCTGTGCTACTTAACACTGCTTTTGCGTAAGCATCTCTCTTCTGCCTTTGATATCTATCCAAACCCTGGCCCAACAGACGCAAGCAAACCCATGAAATTATGCCACGCAAAAGCGTAAGGAGTTTCAAAGGTGATGGCAAATTAGATAATGTCCAAAAATATTGTCATGATAACGTTATCTGAAACATGGTTGGACGAAAGTTTCCCTAACCAACTGTTACACCTTGATGAACTTCAACTTCTCTTGAGGACGTATAGAAGAAGTGGTCTTGGAGGAGGCATAGCTGTATTTGTACCCAATACACTTCCGTGCACCAGACGTATAGGTCTTAAGGATTCTAGCTCAGAATCCTTATTGTTTTAGATCGTCCCCGAGAGAGGATTGATCTTGACAGATACCTACTGCCGCCACCCAGATCAATCAGCTAAACTCCGGAATTATTTTCTAACCACCTTTTGTGACTCTGTTAAATTCGCCTTGGAATACAATCCACAAATTCTTAAAATCACTGGTGACTTTAAAGACCGTTGTCCGGAATGGAATTCCGACCATAGTGATGGTGAACTCGTCCTTGGTAACGTTTCTCACAAAATAACCTCTTCCAACTCATATCTGAACCCACATGGATCGCTGAATATACCAGCAGCCTTCTTGATTTACTAATTACCGACTCCCTGGCCTAATCCTGGACAGGGTAATCTTCCTCCTGTTTCAAATTCTGATCATTCCGCCAGATTCTGTAATTTATCACTTTGTCATATATCAGACTGCATTTCGAACGGGGTGTCTGTTCATACAATAGAGCAAACTTTGTCGACCTAAATGAAGCTTTTCTGTCGGCCCCATGGGATTCTGGGACTACTGCGCTTGATGATGTGGAAGAATTTGTTCATTGCTGGTCTAATCTCTTCCTAGACACAGCCAAACAATTCATAACTTTCGCAAATTACTTTTCAAAATGAAGGACAAGCCATGGATAAACTCATTTATGAAAAGATTGAGGCGCAAGCCAAGCAGGGCATGGAAACGTCTTAAGTGATCACACCAAAAACCTCGTCCCTTTTCCCTGGAAGATTATCTGACTCACGACCGGGCATTTTTTAATATTTTAAAAAAATACGTGATGAGGTTCTTAGTGCTATCAAACTTTTTATGCCACCCTATATAATGACCCAGGCAGTAAACAAATAAACCCTAAAACGTGGTGGAGTTTATCCAAGTCCATTCTAGGATGTAAAATTCACGAACAAATCCCTCCACTCCTACATGATGGTTTGATAATATCTGATAATGCTGCAAAATGTGAATTTTAGATGTGTATTTCTCCAGTCATCGCAAAATAGTCCCAAGTAACAATCATCATCTTTTGTCAAACTTTGCTTTCCAAACTGACTTTCGTTTAGATTCGATGGCGGTTCATTACGATGATGTCAGAAAAATATCACTATATCTGCACACTTCTGCTACTGGGCAAGATGGAATTCATATTAAAACACAAGACAAACAGCATATGTGAGCCTCTCATCAAGGTCTCTGAACTTGCAATACAAACAGATATTTTCCGTGAATCATAGATGAATGTAACCTTTGTCTAGTTTTCAAAAACTCGTATAGACAAATCAAATTATCTTCTTTCTTTTATGCAATGTTTCCAAAGTCCTTGAAAGACATGGGGTTCAAAAAACTTTACGAGTATTTCACAATTCATGGCCTTCCTACCAACGAAGATCCCGGCTTTAAAGCAAATGACTCTACTGTAAACCAACTCATAAGAATCGTGGATCATATTTATAATGGCCTCAAGTCTGGTAAGAAAACAAGAAATATTTTCCTTGACGTTCCCACGGCCTTCGATAAAGTTTGGCATCAAGGACGGCTTTTTAAATTACGCCAGCTAGGGCTTTCTGATCCTCTCATCAAATTAACAAAAAGCTACCTTCCAAACAGAGTCCAAAGAGTCGTTATTAATGATGTCAATAGCCAAAATTTTATCCTGGTTACCCGTTGAAGCTAGGCTGTATCCTGGGTTCTCTGCTTTTCCTTGTTTACGTCAACAACATTGTTGACGTAAACGTCCTGTGTGATATGAAATTGTTTACCAATGGTACTGGTGTTCTCGAAACTATACAAAATCCAGAAGTCCCCGGAAACAGAATGAATAGTGATCTGGTCATTAATCACTTTGGTAATCTTTGACATGTTATATTCAATGCTGCAAAATCTATTTCAGTTCTATTTTCTAAACTGCGAATCAACTCATCCTCCCTTGTACATGGGTAACACATCTATCCCCGAAGCTACCAGCCTTTTCTGTGATATGTCTTGGAACAAACATATCAGGCGCATGGTTTGTAAGGCCAGTAAACACATTGCCTCAATAAAAAGATTGAAATTCAAACTATCCAGAAAAGTACTGATCAAATTACAGTAGAACCTGACTATTAGGCCACTTAAGGACTAATTTCAATGTCCCCATTACCATATTATAGTTTAATTTTACCTGCCTTAAGAGACCACTTGTCGGAAAGGGCCATTTTTGCAAGTACAGTGGGTGGTCCCTTACGACAGGTTGCACTGTACATATTAAAATGGGTCGCCCTATTCTAGATTATGGCAGCGTAATTTTTTGACAACTGTAGTTTGAAAATGTCTGATTTACTTGAATCTATTCAATTTGAGGTTGCTAAAGTGTGCACTGGTGCACTAAGGTATACTTGGGCTGATACGGCCTATGTCAAAATTCTACAGAGGAACGTGTGCAATATGGACAATAGTAATTCCATATGTATATAGGTTAGACAGGGACAGGTTAGCTTATGGAGAGTAAAGAGTTCGGACTGCGAAATAAGGTATTGACTACTAGGAAGTGGTTCTGGGCAAAAAGACACAAATACAATACATCCCGCGATCGTTTATTAAACGAAAGCTGGGCACAAATATTCAAAATTACCAAACGATTCAGCAACTCCTACCTCCCATTCATGATTAACCAAAGGATTGATCGTTCTATCGATATTCGGGGTTCTAATTCCCTGCATGAATTCAAATCTAAATTAAAATTAACTCTTTTGTCAGTTGACAAAGTACCTGCATTTTATTCTTTTGGAAATCGCTTTGCTAATATATGTCATACATAACTGAGATTAGGGCACTCTTCTAACTCATTTAGAATAATAATTATCGCATCATCTGTTTGTATATGTATGTATCCAGAAGAAAACAACATGGATTTAGTTTTCCTGTCCTAAATTTTCTGAATCTAGACGAAAGCCACTTAAGACTGTAACAAATATGTTGATTCTGGTATAAATCCACATTTTCTTGTACATGTAGCTGGTGACGTTCTCATTGACAGTTTTCTGTAAGGTAGAAGTGAGTTTAACGATGTTATAAACGAAGATATGTACGGGCAATAGGCTCCGAAACATGTTGAGTAGTGACCCGTTGAAGACCCTTTAATTTATTTGGTAAGATACAGCCTTTTTCTAAATTTTACAGATGAACGTGTGCAATATGGAAAATAGTACTTCCATATGTATTTAGGTTAGACAGGGACAGGTTAGCTTTTGGAGAGTAAAGAGTTCGGACTGTGGAATGGGGTAATGACTACGAAGTGATTTTGAGCAAAAAAAACAACAAAACACAAATACAATTGTTACAAGAATATTAGCATGTTAATCTGTGATCCTTTATTTCTCCACTTTAGTGCTGCCATAGTCTTGTTTTGTCTTGTGTATAACTGACATATTTTTGTGTGTCTGTACATGTTCTGAAGAGCCTCCAGATTAATTATCTATGTAACTATTAGGTACTCCATTAGAAATAAACTTTTTTTACAGCAACAGCTTACCCTTGTGTTAGACCTTGCCTATTGTAATACCAGACGCTCTCATTCATTATATGTTGTTGTACCTATAGTAAACAGATCGGCCTTTAAACGTCGTTTTACACATGATTGTGCTGTAGTATGGGATGGTATTCCGGATTCACCAAGACGTGCTGATGACATTTTATCTTTTACGTTTAGATATAAACAGTTTTACTTTAGATAACACCCAGGCCAAGGTGCTGTATTTTAATTTGGAACAAGTGTCTCAATTGAAGCGCCCGTGTTAGATTGATTCAATTGTTACGTTTTTATCTTTCATAATCCTGTGTATTAATTGTGTACGGTGAGTTTTATCTTGTACTTTCACCCGAGCTTTGGTACGTTGTGCATTGGCCCGATGGAAAAACAGCATTTGATGAATCGGATTCCCAGAATAAACATATTCCTTTATTTATTTTTGTCACATGTAACTCAGCATACTGAAATCGCCATTCATGTTGTAGGTACAACTTGTGTATCGACCGTGTTACATCAAACCGGAAGATAAATTCAACGGTGTTTAACGAAAGTCGGGAAAATGTATTCAACTGTGTCACACCAACAACGGAGACTGTATTCGATCGTGTTTCATCGAAAATGGAGACTGTATATTTCTCCTTACAAAGGCTTGATATAGCAGACTAAAAGACAAATTTGTCGGTAAAATGACGGAAAACTTAATATGGTTGTTTATTTTTAAAACTACAAGTGTCTTTTTCGTGTGTGTTATGACTGACGGTGCAAACAGGCAAGAGTGCCCAACAATCGTTAGCGGGGCGTGGTGGGAGTGTCCCCCGTTTGTGTTCACCAATGTAAGCACTGGAACGAAAATACGAGGCAATATGTACCGTATGTTGGACAAATTGGTGAGAACTTGCTGCCCCAGTTCACGTTTTCAACTAAAGAGGAAATATCTTAATGGACATGACATGGAGAAGAACTTCACAAATGAAACTATTGTTTTTCCTCTCACTCGCTCTGATTTTGAGGTGCGTTCTTACCAAAGTGATAAATTCATATTCATTCCTGTGCTAAAAAGTGAAGGTAGGTGGCTGCTTGTGTCAAACCTCTTTTACAAGTCGAGTAATGCATTTATCCGCCAACAGCATTATGTGTTTTTTGTTTATCTGCTTCTAAAATTTATTTTTTTAGCTCAGTCAGCTGAGCTTACAGGATTTTACGTCTGTCTGTCTGTCCGTGCGTTAACATTTCAAATTTTCGACTTCTCAAAAGCCAGATCCATGTCGCCGTTTGTGTCAAACCTCTTGTACAAGTCGAGTAAAGCATTTATCCGCCAACAGCAGTATTTGTAATTTGTCTATTTGTTTATAAATTTCGTCACTATTCTTAGCCCAGTCAGCTGAGCTTACAGGATCTATGTCTGTCTGTCCCTCCGTTTACATTTCATATTTTTTACTTCTCAAAAACTGTCAACCAAATCCATTTCAAACTTGTTGGGGATGTACCTTGGGTGTGTCTCCACCAGGTTGTTCAAATGGTCACGCTCCAATGACATGTGAATCTTTGAAAATTAATTTTCTGTTCATATCGTGTAAAACTCTTGGGAAAACTTCTCCAAAACAGCTTAGTCAGTAGCTTCGAAATTGCATAGGGACACTTGTGAGGATCACAAAACGTTCCTTAGTTCAAACGGAGGTGCTGCGATTTTTTTTTAATATGCTTTATGGGTTATTTTTTCGTAAAGCTATTTTCGACTACTAGTCCTAATAGTCAGATATTGCTTGATGGAAATTTTGCTTGTGGAAGGGGCAAAGTAAACGTTCACCAGGTGATAATATTCCGCATCCCAGATTTCTAACGATTTTTTCAGTTTGGCACTTGTCGGCTAAGGCATACATTCCCATTGATTACTAAGCAAGTCAATGCGGATTGCAATGCAAATTCACAGTTTGAACATTTTTTCCATAACTATGAAGCAAATTCACTGCAAACTTCCCGGGTACGACACTATTGATCTTTTCAAAAGGTCACACCTCAGTGATTTTTGCATTGGTGGGGGGGGGGGGGGGGGGTCGGGGGGGTCCTTTTCGGCAAAATCGTTGAAAATTTTGTTCTCCAAACCACAAAGCCAGTTGCTTTATAATTCCATAGGTACACTTCTAGAGACCCCTAAACCGTTATTTGTTTAACAGGTGGCGTTTTCATTTTTTTTCTATTTATTCATCAATGTTTGTGTATTTTTTGCTGTTTTCATTTTCTCCAAAACCATTGCTCAGATTTTTGTGAAACTTGGTGGAAATGTATTTGGAGGGGGAAAGGGGTAAGCAAAATTATTCACTAGGTGGTGATGCTCTGGATTCCTGATTTTTAACAAATTCGTCGATTTGGATGCCTGTCTGTTAATTCATGCATTCTTATTGTTTACGATGCAAGTCAATGGGGATTGTAATGAAAATTCACATTTTTTACTTCGCCAAAGTGGTCAAACAGATTCACTTCAAACTTCGTAGGGATGCACCTTGGGTGGGTCAATATCATTATTTTAAATTGTCACGCTCCAATGATTATAATATTTTTTAATTAATTTTTTTGTTCATTTTTTAAAAGAGGTTACAAAAACCTTCTCTAAAACTGGTGAGCCAATGGTTTTGAAGTTTCATAGGGACACTTCTGGGGACATCTAGACCTTCATTTATTTAACAGGTGGCGCTGGGATTATTTATGAATTTTTTTTTAAAAAATGCGTTCTCACATTTCTGATTTTTAACAAATTTTCCAAATTAAATAAAATCTGATAGTGGATATGTTCATGCTAGCAACACTGATGATGGTGACTTCGATAGCATTCTGAAGTTCACAGGACCACCGCAATCTGTGCATGTACGGCCAGCTGAGCACAGGACTCTCATAGTCCTCTTGGTTTATAATATGCATCGCTACGTGTGTTTCCATAAAGTAACACTGCGATAAATTATGATCACCGAGCGCCCTAATTTACAGCCAGCCAGCTAACCATAGTACAAATTGATTATATATGGTGTTTTTGGTAGCAGCTTGCAGTTGACACGTTAATGGGCGCAGCACTTTGTATACCTCTTTGGGTAAACATCAGATGCAAGAAGAGCTAACATTGAAATAAAATGAGCTAGTCGGACGCACATATACTGCGAGTGTTCGTTCACGGCAGGTAGATCCTGCCAGAGGCGGATACATTACAGGGCAACAATTTATATGTGCTTGAGTGGTCTGTGTGTCCCTATGTATCTGTATATATATGAATAAGCATTAAGTCAAACAGTGCCTAAATTGCGGTTTAAGGGGGACCACACAAGTACCTAGTATAATTGGTATAGTCCTTATACATAACTGTAATAAAAACATTTTTGTGTCCCATTAACTAAGTATCAGATATATGTAAGTATATTTCAGTGTGCGGATGACCAAATTTACGCACAAAAAAAAAAAAAACAGACTTAGAGGGACCAGTATTTGCTCCCCTCAAGTCTGTGGCCTCCTTATTAGTCTTATATTTTATGCATATATGGACCCACCCACCCCTATTGCTAAGATATCATATATATATATATATATATATATATATATATATATATATATATATATATATATATATATATATATATATATATATATATATATATATATATATAATGCTTGCGTGTGTGTGCGTAGATGATAATCAACGTCTCTGTAGTGTTGAAATTTCCCATTTGTATTTGTCAAATATGAAATTAAAGTATTTTTCAATAAACTGAACAAAATATACTGGACGAAATCAGAGTTGAACACCACACTACACAATTCAATCAATTATATTAATAATTAATACGACAAGGTATACTGATGCACGTATCCTCTGGCAGGAAACATTCGAATGAATTTATTGAAATCTCAACTGATAATTCCGGCCGAAAGTAAGGTGTGAAATGTGCATTTTCCGAATACATCTAACTCTACGCTTGCTCACATTTCTCAACTGAATTTTAACATTTGGTTCATAAAAAAGCTGGCATGTCACGTTGGGAATTACCATAAAGATTTAGAATAAACGTGTGGTTCTCCACTTTGTTGCTGTACCTACAAGGTCGGTGGGGGTTTTTGGGGGGTGGGGTGGGGCGGGGGTAGGTTTTTTTTCTTCCTTTTGTTTTTTGGGGGTTATCATTTTTTAGGTTTGGGGACTTTTTTTAATTTTGTAGGACAGATTTTTGCAGGCTAAACCTTGAACTATCTGAAATTGATATTAAATGTAAAAGAATGTTTCCAGCATACGAGGGTTTCAAAACATATTGAATAATTCAACGATCAAATAAAATGTGCCTTCAAAATAAACGATTAACGAAAATGAGAGCAATCTAATAAAAAAAAGTCCCATGCACATATTAGTGCCAATCCGATTTGATTATCTAAAGTTGCTTCACTTATAGAAAATGTATACTTTGTTGTGAATGTTTAACAATTAGGTGACTGAGATCTGCTAAATGCAACGCATCTAAAAACCCGGGAATGTGGTCCTGGTGTGACGCGTTTTTCCGATAAATCCTAAAATCCTGCTATATTTTAATTATGAAAATAATCATTTCTTGAAACATTACCGAAGATACCTGAAACGGTAAAAATATGAAATCAATCTACGCCGATTATTTTTCTGATGCCTATAGGTATGTTCCTGTTGAGACCAGTGGGGTCAGATACAAACATGCTGATGCGCACCCTGTCTTCATCCTGGCCACTTCTGCTTCTCATCGTAGGCACCACAGGGCTGGCGGGAATCTTCGTGTGGGCGTTGGTAAGCTTCATTTGCTTCAAAGAGGGTTTCTCCCTTGTACCATGAATTTTTTCTTCTTTTTGAGATGCGGGAGTCATCATTTGATTTCCAAAAATCCATATTTGACATCAGATCGAGTTGTTTTCCATTGAACCAAGAAACCAACACACCATAAACAAAGATGACTCTGTTGATTTGGCTGGTTTATGTCACTCTGGTGTCAACGATGGTACAAACATTTCAAATGACATTGCATCTCATGCAGTACCGCCTGACTCTAATAATGCACGTTGTCACAGTTTCGAAAAATGATACAACAATCTGGTGTGGACATACTTGCTCTTTGTGAAATCTGGTTAGATTCAAATGTTCTAGATTTTGAAATTCGCATTCCAAATTACCAATAATTGCGTCACGATAGGAATCGTCACGGTGGTGTTGTTGTTCTGTATATTCGCTTAGAATTTAAGCCACGCTTTGATATTAACGAAGGTTTTAATGCTGAATGTGGGCTGAAGTCAAATCAAAACATACTTCCCCTATTTTATTGTGCTCACTTTACAGACCACACTCTGCCGATGCAGCTTACCTTAATAGCATAACGAACATTTTCGAAAAAATGGTAGACGACAATCATGTTGTCATACTTGGAGATTTCAATATCAATTATAAATTACAAGATTCAAATGATAATCATCCGATACGGCTCACCGAATCTTATTTCCAACTGACCCAGCTTATCTTAGAGCCAACTCGAATAACTACAACTTCAGCCACCACCATTGACCTGATATTAACAAATTCACCTGAGAAGCATATGCAATCAGGTGTCTTTGCATGCTGCCCAAGTGATAATTTTATCACCTATATGATTATTGCAGCTAAGAGTGTAACGTCCACTGCAAAAACGATCCAAATTCGTTCTTACAGTGGTTTCTCGCTGTAGTCTTTTCTCAATGACATAGCCACCAGTCAAATTCTATGTCATGGAGGCATACATACCGCTTGTCCTAACGTTGCTTGGAAACTATGGCGCGATGAACTTGATGGGATATGTAAAAAGCATACACCCCTTCGAGCTATAAGGGTACGTGATCGTAAAAATCCCTGGTTCACTTCAGATATTCTTTTAAAAATGTACGAGAGGGATCATTTTCAAAAGATAGCTATCTCCCTTGATTGCGAGCAACTTTGGGACATATACCGTAACCTTCGTAATGAAGTCACGGATATGATAAATAACGCCGAAAAGAAATATTATGATGATAGTATTACAAAGGCTAAAAATCAAAGACAAATGTGGATTTCTTTGAAACATCTCTTGCCTTCCCACAAAAATAATCACTATATTCCTCACAATCTCTCAGCCGATATGTTCAATGAATATTTCGTTAAAGTTGGTCGATCTCTCGCTGAGAAATTTGGGGATCACTTAGCCCCAGAATGGAAAGGTCCCCATCATGAAGGTCAATATCACTGCGACAGAGTCACTGAAAACTTTACACACTATAAATTAAAAGAACTATCTGAGAGAAGTTCGCTTGATACCCTAGATATGGACAGTAAACTTCTATTTCTTGCCGCCCACTTTATTGCTCCATCACTGACCTTTCTTTTTAACTGATCCCTTGACACGAGCATTATTCCCCCTGGATGGAAACTGGCCCACGCTCACCGATCTTTAAGGACAAAGGCTCCAAATACAAAATTTCGAACTATAGGCCAATCTCTCTGTTATGTCACATAAGCTGCATTTTAGATTAACATGTCCAATTGAAATTGCTTAATTACCTAAACCAGTATAAACTCATAGCCGACGTACAGTCAGCATTTATCGAATTTCATTCCACTCAAACTGCACTACATTGTATGACAGATGACTGGTTAGAAAACATTGATGCCGGCTCTCCGACTGTTGCAATCTTTCTTGATTTGCAAAAAATGTTTTGACACCATTGATTTTTCCATCTTGCTGCATAAACTGGGTAAATATGGTATAAATGGGAATGAACTGAGTTGGTTTAAATCTTACCTGTCCGACCGCACACAAGCTGTAAACTGCAGTGGGCACAAGTCTACTAAACTAAACGTAAATATTGGTGTCCCCCAGGGATCCTCACTTGGACCTGTTCTCTTCCTACTATACATAAATGACTTTCCCCAATGTTTGTCATCAACTGTATGTCACTTATTTGCAGATGGTACAACAGTGTATACTAAAAAAAAAAAATTACAGAAGCAGAATCAAGTCTGCATGCTGAATTATATAATATATCTGACTGGTTCACTCGAAACAGACTTTCTCTCAATGTCCCCAAATCATGTGCCATGGATTTTGATCAGTGTCGAGGCGAGAATGTCATGAATTTATCTGTTAACAATCATTCTTTCACAAGAAACTTCCACAACATTACTGGGTGTGGTAATTGACTCAAATTAAACTGGTCTCAACATGTAACTTACTTGGTCTCTAAAATAAGTCCAAAAGTATCCCTCCTACCTCGCCTAAAGCATACACTGTCACCCGCATTATTGAATACCGTCTATAAGAGTATAATACAACCTCTATTTGATTACTGCGATACAGTCTGGGGAGACTGTTCCAAGTCCCAACAACTAATTCTGCAGCGTCTCCAAAACAGAACGGCTAGGATTATCACTGGTGATTTCGATTTTACCCACAGTGCAACTTTACTTATTCGAAACTTAGGCTGGACCAAGTTAGCTTAACACCGCCAATTTCATATTTCAACTTTAATGTACAAATCCTTACACGAAATGGCTCCAAATTAGCTTTAATTTTTCTTAATAGAAATACAGTTCACTCCTTCAATACCAGAAGTAGCCTGGATGGCGATCTCCAAATCCCGCGACCACGCACTGAAAAATTCAAGCAATCCCTTCGTTACAAAGGACCGCTTATTTGGAATAGCCTCCCCAGATCCACCAGACAAGCCAATGACTTACCAGACTTCAAAACGAAATACCTTTTCCAGGTATAAGAACCAGAGTCAAACATGTTCATGTTTTAAGCCGTGTGTCTTGGTACCTGTATTTAAACATGTACTTTTATATCTGTTCTGTTTATTTCCTTTATTGTATATATAATGCATTATCCTATGTTGAATTGTATTGTGCTATACTATGTTTGTAAATATTGTTTATTGGGCCCGATGGAAGAACAGTTTTTTAACTGAATCGGCCACCCAGTATAAATAAATAAATAAATAAATAAATAAATGAATGAATGAATGAATGAATGAATGAATGAATGAATGAATAAATAAATAAATAAATAAATGAATGAATGAATGAATGAATGAATGAATGAATGAATGAATAAATAAATAAATAAATAAATAAACAAATAAATAAATAAATAAATTAGTAAGTAAGTAAGTAAATAAATAAATAAATATAACAATTGTCAAATGTTTGCCTTTCGTTTTAGTGCATTACACACACACACATACTCTGATGTTCATTTGTCCAAGGAGCAAATGCCCTTTGTTATTTTTTAATTTATATTGGATGGTTCTTTGTGATTTCCATGCTCATCAGGAAATCAAATTTGCCGACGGATCTATGAATAGAACCTTGCACTGTAGCCTCCAAAACCTACATCATTCACTTATTGTATAGTCCATAATTCTTTCACTTGGAACCTCTGGTTTGCAATCATCCTCAAACCGCCAGTCAACTGCGTGATGATAAGTGTTTTTAAATAATGTGAATATGGGGTGAAATCTCACTGGTCGATTGACGTCTATCAAATTCAGTTATTGTATTGTGGACAAGTGCATTGACTCTGGACCCGGGTACCCCCCCCCCCCCCCCCCCCCATCAAAATGCCAAAAAGTCGGGTGCCGAGCCCAAATTTTAATGCCCGACTTCTTTCAATACAAAAACAAACAAACAAATTATAGATCTATGTGTACTTCTGCCTTTTTCACTGTAATGTTCTATATTGTTTTTTTTCATTTTTTTTCTTTACTTTTTTCTTTTTTCTCTCAGGGATATGCAACATGTCGACTGGTGAAATCATTATACTGTACCTGAATAAAAGCAAGTTAAAATATGTTTTTGTGTTTCTTTTCAAAAAGGATTTTACCGCTGGTACGCGGGTATCCGGGTCCCGGGTGTTTAACATAATTTGTTTGCAGGTCCCAGGACCCGGCATTTTCCCTTAAGTCAATGCACTATTGTCGACCCTGTGCACATGTGCATGTGCATTACTCTTGGAGGACAAACTCCCCACAGAGGCTAGCAAGGAGTGTGTTAGACGCTTATACCCATTCCATACTTCAAGCCATACCTGGATGTGGAGGGACACACGGTAGCGGTGGTATTTGCTTGACGTTGAACTTCATGCCAAACACTGTGGCTTTACATGAGACGTGGTTGTTGTCAATCTTAAACAAAATCCCCGCATGGCAATTGACCTAGCTGTCTCCAGACGTGCCGTCATACGGCAGAACAAGTGCCTTGTCGCCAGCACATGCCTCCTCATTATTTACCAAACATTATTTGCATCGATTGATGAAAGCGTGACTACCTGTTATATTCCTGTATTTAGCCGATTTCTTGTAATCAGACCCGAACTGCTATGTTTATTTTGATGCATGAATAGTGAATCAGGACAGAAGGCGGTATATTTAAGCGGGCCTTGCTTACACCACAGTTATTTCAACATCAAAACATAAATTGAAATTAATAATATATAACATATTTTCTTAATGCATTAGGAATGAACAGGTAAACAACCGTAACCTGAAGCTTCCTAAAAGTGTGAACTCCACACTTGTACTATATATGCTTTGAAAGGATTTAGCATTGTATCATAGATGCAAAAAAATTTGACCTTTTTCGTGTATTTAGATTCGAACTCTTCCCTATATTGCGCAATCCCTGCAGAATATATCGGTTAAACCTTCCAACAAAATTGGACACAAGAAAACACACGCCTTTCAAGTCTGAAAAGCCATTTATACCACTTAACTCTATGAAAGGAACCTATATAAGGGCAGTCTGTTTAGTCCGGTTTGGCCAGGGCATGAATGCAGTAGTTCCAGCCTACGGTAAAGAAACCTGGAAGCACTGCCCACACTGAGAGGAATTACATTGTGATTT
Source organism: Hermodice carunculata (assembly GCA_964020975.1). Taxonomy (NCBI): domain Eukaryota; kingdom Metazoa; phylum Annelida; class Polychaeta; order Eunicida; family Amphinomidae; genus Hermodice; species Hermodice carunculata. The sequence continues at coordinate 80,506,464 of OZ026625.1, read as the reverse complement.
GATATTGTTGGTTCGTGGCACTTTGTGCGTTTCACATTTTTGGCTGGGTGATTGGTGCCCAAGTTTGCTGGTCGAAACCCGGCCATTCATTGGTCACACACACACACACACACACACACACACACACACACACACACACACACACACACACACACAAACACACACACATAAACAAAAAAGAAAAGAAAAAGGAAAAGCATTTTCGGTGCTCCTTTCATGCTGGTGGACTTACTTAACTGTGTACAGTCTCCGATGTAGGACAACTCCGAAATAAAATGACCTCCACTTTTCAATACATTACCGTTCATTGCACATTCAGCACAGTTATGGCGTGATAAAAAGACTTGCTATCTTTGGTATAAGTCCTGTCAGGAAAATACTACCGTTCGGCTCCACTCAGTGGCACAGCCCCACATATGGTGTTTGATATTGTGCATGCTATCATACGGAGTGATATGAATTTCACAATATAATGCAAAACCTTGAGTCCATCCACTAGGTGGGGCTCCAGTGCTTTCCACTGAGCGATAAAATGACAGCCACAGCAGCATACCATTCTGCTCCAAAGACAACTAAGATAAGAGAAGCCGTTAGTAGACGGCGGACTTCGCTTAAGAGACGTTCAGTTAGAGAATTTCACGTCGGGCCAGTTCGTCATCGGTGATGCTGATGAATTAATGCGGGATATGGAGGACCCAAAGGCAAAACGAAAAACGGCGAAAGACGATTGTTCCATTCTATTAATTCTCGTCCTTCTGAACTGAATGATTATCTGCCTTAATTAATAGTAACTGTGCGTCAAAGGAACTGCATCATAATTCTCCTGCACAGCGGGATTTCCATAGAATCATAGAGCATACTAGACTTGCACAAGTCCCTGGTGCGTGTCCCTATTTTCCCACCCCGCGGTCCCACCCAGAAGTGCGATACATTTTCCCCTCCACAAAGTTAACTGTATAATATTATGCCAACTACACCGTGTTATGTAGGTGAGACTGTTATTATAATTTTTTTTAACTGGTCGACACTGCCGCCGTGCGGGTTTCAATAGTAGCTATTGAGTCCTGGTCAGTTCTAATCCCATTATCATTGCGATAAGGCTAAGTGGAAGGTGGTCTTCGATGAATGCATGTCTAGACACTGGCCACTCAAGTGAGACAAAGCTGACCGTCTCCCTCCGGCTGCTGACACCAGGCGCCCTCCGCTGTCCACTGCAACTAACCCTTCATTACACAGTATCTCAATTAACACCTTCTGAAAAGGGGTGCGTTATGACCAGTTGCTTGTGTGTGTGATAAGAAACACAGTGCAGACCACCCGGCGCTAATCATCTGGAGTCAATGTTATCTGGTTATAGACACGTAGCACGCCAATTAGCTAGCTTTAGGGGTCTACCTGTATTGTAACAGAGTAAGGCATGTTTACTTAAAAATGTATTTTGCAATGAATTTGATTTTAAATAAAATACGGAAAACAGTCCCGTGAGACTTGAGCAAGTCTAAAAACATACTAGCCTGTCCCATGAAGTGTACAAAACATGATCAGGTGGATTGAACAAAATTATTGATGAAAATCGAGTGCTTCGATTCGACAGAGTATGCAATAAATAAATCATGAAATGGTCCATCATGTAGATCGATTGTTCGTGATATCGAATCTCCTGTCGTGATCAAAACGAGCCACATGATGGGACATTTAATAAAGTATACTCATGTGCAGTACGTTGCCCTAATATTTACTTTGCCCGCAACATTCGTTTGATTTGCCATTGGGTTACAAATAATGCAAAACTGAGACCCAGCGGAAACAAGCAACATGACTGATATTGTGAACGGCTGTATGACATGCAAAAAAATCCATCCATTTAAAAAGTAAATAGATTTTGTATAAACAACTGCCTATTTGGCTTTTACGTGGAACAAAATGAGAGGCATTGATTCGCAGTATAAGGCAGATTGATCATCAATATCTAAGTTGGCACATGTAACACCACTGTACCAGCAACAGCTACTGGAGCATCTCATATTGTCGTTTCAGTCACATGTGATACTTGCAGCTGCGCCTTGCCTCCCCTCCCCCCCCCCCTCCCATTTATCCATGCTGCGTTGCTTTTTCGTTGAGTCCACTTAAATGACTGTCTCTTCCGGATACAACGTAGGGTTGTTTTGTTAATATGCAGTCAGTGTTCGCCTGATGTCCAGCTGACAGCTGGCAGCTGATGGCTGGCTTATAGTGTATTTTTTCCACAAAAGGCGAGGTTATATATATATATATATATATATATATATATATATACATATATATTTGCGTGTGTGTGTGTGTGTGCGTGCGTGTGCGTGTGCGTGTGCGTGTGCGTGTGTGTGTGTGTGTGTGTGTGTGTGTGCTTTGTAAATTTGGGAAATACAGCTTTGTAAAGTTACAAAAATCCGACTTTCTCGTGTTTTTGGTTGACAGCGTAGATTTTTCAACTTTGCAGAGTAATATTTCCTAAACCAACCAAGATATCCAAAAAGTATGGCGACATATTTCGGAAAATATTTTAAGGAACCAAACCAAATCATTTTTACAGTTTTGCCGTTTGTTTTGGAAGAGAAAAAAAACATAAACAGCATAAAACGCGGCCATTTCATTATCAATGTGTTTGTTTAAAAATTTATCCGGGGACAAGATATCTCATTGCAGTTTTGCCAATGTCGTTTTACTTGATAATCACTTTTAAAAAGTCGCAGTCATTGAGATTGTCGAATACTGGGGAAAATATCAGTCAATGCAAGCGTATTTTCTCTCAGTTTCATGTGTTTAACAAGCCACATAACATACATTCTTCTCCTAAAAGTTACCATTTTCGCACCATCTTTCTTCTAAAGGAATTTGATGTGGCCTTTCTGTGTCCAACAATTTCAATTTTCTAATTATGTGAACTTATTCTAATAAAATGATGTTTTTTCTCTCCCAATTTCAATTTCCAATTTATGTAAACATATTCTAAATCCTTTGATATTTTTCCTCAATGTATAATTTTTAATCACTGAAAGATATTTCTCTATCGAAAGTTTCTTTCAATTAAGTATTAGTACGCAGTTATTTGTCGGAGCCAGAATTACCTTTCATGGTTTCTTGCCATTGGATTATAAATCTCCTTTTAATTCTTTTTACAAAAGTCCGAGTAGGAAGGATTTCAGTGGGCCAACTGATATTTCCCCCACATTTCATTGAACCCAAATAAGTCGAAAATATTATTTATGATGTATCCCATCTATACTTTACGGTATCAATATGTTCTACATAGCAAAGAAAGCAATTATATAGTAAACTATCGGGTTTCATGTGTACTATTCGTAGCCGATTCTTGCATATTTGTGTGAAAAATTCTCCAACTTCACTTAGTACGGCTATATTGATAGCTTTTACCTGTACCCCTAAAGTAAAACTTGCATATATTATTTTTATAAGTATCAGTATTGGCGCTACCTTTGTCTATATGCCTATTATAGTACTAGCGTGTAAAATACAACAGTGGTTTTTGTTTGTGTGCGAAATACCTAATGCCTTGCCAATGAATATTTTTAATTGAATTAAATAGGAAGAGGGCAGAAAAAGTGGGCCACTTTTCACTTCCTGGGTGGGTTGTTTAGCTGTGATATAATTCCACAATGCTCATGGGATAATAAGCTTTTCTCGCACATTTTTTTTTTTCTTTTTTTTTTTTTTTGTGAGCCGGGCCTGCCGGCCAGGATACCAATCGTTGCGGTGTTACCCACTTCTTGGGATGACAAGAGATAATATATACTGCATACATGCATATAATTAACATGCAATTAGCCACCTGGTGGTAGCAGCACTTCTCATTCCCTTTAAATATGTTGTTAATTGTCAGAAATGTAGCTTCCGGGCCGCCACCCAAGACATACTTTTACATTCTGGAAATGGCTCATATTTATTGGCAATGATAGCTTGCCCTCTCGTTTACCTGATCTGTGCGTTTCGGCTTAGAAAATTTTATCCATTCAACTTAAGACAGGGAGCGTTCGTCATCCTTGTGTGTAACAGTCTAGGCTGTAAATATGTGTTTCGTTTCAATGGGTATTTTTTAAAAGTTCTTCCATTACTCTTGCTGTTATCTGGCGACATTCATGTCAATCCCGGTCCTCCACAAAACTTACGGAATATTTCTTTCCGTCACTCAAATGCCAGAAGTTTAAATACGGATAAAATGAGATGCATCCGCTCCGCTTTTTTTCTCAGGAATAAGACATAATTTGCATTTCAGAAACTCTTTTAACATAAATTTCAAGGGATGAAGATTTTACTTTACCCGGTTTTTACATTATGCGTCGCAAGCGTTCCACCGCTGTAGGTGGGGAGTGTCCCTCTTTGTCTCTTGCTTTTGCTTGGTTAACCTCTGAAAGGACCTTGAACTTCCTGATCTCGCCTGCTTTGTTGTGAAGCTAGACAACACAATAAAATGCTCTTTGGCGTTACTTACAGACCCCCCCCCCAAAGAAAAAAAATATTTGGCTTCTTTTGGGGGATAAACTTTAAGCTGGTGTTCGGCAAGGGTCCGTTTAAGGGCCGTTTCTGTTTTTAATATCTGGTTTTTGTGTATATTAATGATGTTGTGGCCCTTGTCCAATGTAACATCAAACGTTTTGCTCATGATACTTCCTATTACTTTACGGTTGACAATCCTGTGACAGCTTGGAAATACAAAATGACGATCTCTCCGCTATTGATAAATGGGCAAACAACTGGCTCATTACATATAAAGCCCTGAAAGCTGACAATATGATTATCTCACGCAAGACTATCCCTCCAGTTTATCCTCCACTTAAATTCAAAGGTCACGCTTTGCAAGAATTCAATAGCCACAAACACCTTGGCATCGCAATTAGAGCAGATTTGCGGTGAGCTGACTACATACGAGTCACTGTTGCGAAAACAGGGAAATTACTGACAATCATGAAAAGTTTACAATTTCGTCTTGACCGTAAAACTCTAGAAACCATGAATGTCTCCTTTATGAGAACCATTTAAGAGTATGGATATCATGTCTGGAATGGCTGCAATTTTATTTCTAGAATAATGGTAAAGATAAAATGGTCAAATTGGCGCTGTTATGATCTCGATACATGTGTCCGCAAACACCTATCAGGGATTTTTCATAACTGACTCTGTGATACAATAATTGCAAAAAAAATGAGCATGCCAAAAAAAAAATCAAATTGGTGGATTCTACATGTTTGACACACATTTAAAAAAAACTCTTCTTTCTTAGACAATCCCTTAGAAAGTTTAGCTCAAAAGGATTTTTAGAGTTAATCTAATATGAGTAAAATCATATGATTAGTTTCCGAGAATATCCACAGGAACTGGACATTTTGGTGCACATACCTGTTTTCTGTTATCAGGATTCAAGTTTAGCACGGTCCATTGACTACCATATCAGCATTTAAAGCATTTTCTCAGTTTCTTCATACTATTTTGTAGCTTGAACTACCAAATTTGGATAACCAATAGACAATGCATTTATCTTATTCAAAATTAGGTAACGGGACAGTCAAACGATAGCACCAAGAGTGGCTGTAATGGAGGGCGTGCCCCTAATACATAAGATTGTTCTTGCGGCAGGGTACTGCGTAGATTGTTTTCAGATATACTTTTCGTAGATTTTGGTAACCACACAGCTCACTCACGGGAAAATGACGTAATTATAACATATTTCCATAAGCTGTCACCAAATATAGCTTTGTTCACATTTTCATTTGTAGCATGAATACTATACATGTAGCCTGTCAACTTTGAAACCTTGAAAGCCTTAAGTGAATGCTTATATGTTGTGAGTCCGACCGCGTTAAAAAAAAAAAAAAAAAAAAAGCTGGATACCCATATATTTATAAGTGGAACATCTCAGTAGGTAATTTTCCTATCGTCCATATTTTATTGATTACACCTCTCACCCATGACAATGACCTCATATTTGCGTTGACCTTCATACCGTATTTAGATGACAATGAGTTGGCCACTGCTGGCATTCGTTTGAGCTGATTTTGTTCACCACTTATCAATGCGGTGTCATCAGCATAACGAAGAGCTGCAATCCCAGAGGTGTCCACTATATACAGGTTTCACTTTAAGTTTCCAGCGACTCAAGTTTACCATCATTGAAAGTAAGGTTAAACTATTGCCTTAAATACATCCACAGAGTTTGTATAATTCAGAGAGACTTTCTAAAGAGCTCGTAATAATTTTGGCATTGCTGGTAATGCGTGAACCAATTTGAGGGAGTGTTTTACCCAGGGCATTATATTTCTTAATTTCCTCTTTCTTTGCGGAGAGAGGAGAGAGAGAGGGGTTATGCTTTTTGGACCAGATAGGCATGACAAATTTCTGATGCAGTGTCTACAGTCGAAAGTACTGCGAAGCAAATTTATATAAAATTTTTGCCAATGGTTGCAGTTATCTTCGGCATTAAATTTTCTAAAGTTGTGATGCAGAGTTTAAGTAGGTCTCCCGCTTCCATTGTTTGAACATTTTTGACAAAACTATCATTGTTTGTTGCTAAAAATGGAGCTGCACATATGATGTGATATGGTTTTTCAAATTTGCAACTAAATTGACACAATCCTTTGGCTGTAACGCTTCTGTGTGTGTGAGGTTTTTTGAAATTTTATATCGTACAAACTCAAATTGTATCATATGCAACAGTAATTATCAAAACCAAATCATTCAGATTTATTAGTGATTTGGGATCATACAACATCTTTGTTTCTTGGAGTCCCCTTCTTTTATATGTCGCCATGTATACCAGGCGTGATGCAACAGGAAAATGCTTTTGCAATTGTTCCATCCCGTGTTAATACCTTTTCAAACCTAGATTATAATTCGAAAATGTAAACATCTAAAGGTTTTGAATCCCACGTTGCATCGATACAGAAACCTGATGTTCTCCTATTTGTCCGAAACAAAAGTTCCTTTACACAGTTGTTAATTTTTACACCAGGATACTTTCGTCAATCCAAGTATGTTCCCCAGGCCTTTCTTACAGGGATTCTGGGAAGGATTTTGGTGTGCTTACGTCACCATGGCAACAGTAGGGTGAGTATTACACTGACGTAACGCGTGATTTACTTGTAGATAAATACCCAGCAGTTACTTTTGACCATATGATGCACTGCAATATATACGGTATTTTAACCCCTTATGTGTTTCTACATTTCTAATTGTGTAAATTCGGGGCACACTACAGAATGTCCTACCAACGTAAAAAACGAGTGTCATATATTTTAGTTTTATTATTGTACCTGGGGTACAATCGTTTAAAGTTAAAATATAACTTGTCAGAGGCAGTCTACTTTTAAAGCACAGACGCCAGACCAGAAAAAATTCGGACAATCTGAAATTCCGCTTGTAAGTTTATCTTTTGAGCTTTAGTCTGATGCACACTTAAGGACCCTACTTTGTATCTATCTATCTATCTATCTATCTATCTATCTATCTATCTATCTATCTATCTATCTATCTATCTATCTATCTATCTATCTATCTATCTATCTATCTATCTATCTATCTATCTATCTATCTATCTATCTATCTATCTATCTATCTATCTCTCTATCTATCTATCTATTTGTCTGTCTGTCTGTCTGTCTGCCCATCTATCCATTCACCCATCCAGCTATCCAAAATGAGCTGTAGTTTCCCTCTACAGAGAAATGAAACATGTTTGTGTTAATGTCTGGTCTGACAGGAACCACTATCTAACCGACAGATATTCAAAATCATCACACGAGTCTGGTTGTTTTCTCAATTGTTGCCTGATAGCTCTTATCTTTGTAGGTATGGTGACAGAACACCACAATCCGTTGCCGGGCGTCTGTTCATGTTTGTATGGATGATCACAGGAATTATCATGGTAGCAGTGTTTACAGCTTCACTGACGTCATCGTTGACGTCACAGGACACCCTAAAAGCTGACCTATTTGGCCAAAGAGTAAGTGAAAACTAATGTTTTTATTGGTTAGGTGCAGCTGGCTTAAAGAAGTCTCACCTTGGCACACCAACCCCAAGAGAAAATGAAGATTTTAAGAATACCTTCAACAGCACAAAACTTTCTTTAGGAACTTTATGTTTGATTAAAAAAAAAAACAAGACAAATCAGATAAAATGTTCACTTTGGAATAATCAATTCCCGGTGCTATTTGGGTGGGCAGGGGGTATGTATCAGTCAAATTCATTTTCTAAACTTATAGATTTCCTATTTATGTTACGTCAAAAAGTATAAACATGATTTAACTGAATAGTTATTGGGGTTTAGATTAAATTTTCAAGATATCTGTAGAAGGAGATAATTTGTATACTTTTGGTTTGTCGTGACACTTCAATAAGACTGAGGTGATGCATTGAGCGCACGATGATTATCGCATATACATAATAAAAAAAATGCATGTATGTATTATTCAGGTGCGCGTGCTATGGGGCTCCAGGGAGCTTCTGTGGGCTAGTTCTAACGGTGTAAGAGTAAAAGGTATGTACATGTGAGAACAGGAGAACCGTGGCAATCATGTACTCAGCAGTCCCGAATTTACAAACTTAAGTGACCCTTTGCCCTTGAGAAATAGCTCAAGGTTGTCCTTGTGCAGGTTTTAATCACCACTACAGAACCATATTCGAATAAATAATCTTGCGGCATTCGTTACAACGTTAATGTCCCTCATATGAACAAACATGAGATATGTTTCTGTGCCTTCTGGAAGTTACAAACAAGGTCCTCTTTAAAGAAGATGTTTTTTTATCCTTATCCCTACAAAATAAATGAAGTAAAACATAAGTATTAGTCAAACAAATCATAAAGACGTGTCCTATGTAGTACACCTGGTGGGTACCTATTGAACAAACATCCCGTCTAAGTCTAAAGAGGACACGAAGAACGACTTTGAAGCGCAATGCATACACGTGTATTTACACCATCATACTAACAATGCTAACATGGACACGTTTTGAACATTCTGTATTTTCAGCATGAGTGAAAAATCAGGATATCACTGTAGGTTCACTGAGTTCATATATGTTTTAGACACCTGGTTATGGTTTATTTCATTTAATGTTGGTAGGTATCAAGCAGCGAGTTCTGAAGAAGGCACAAATTACAAAAACATACAAAAATCTATAGAAAATAGACTGACGCAACAGGTTTATGACAGTCCTGTGCTTAGCTGGCCTTGGATGCAAGGAGTGAAGTGGCCCTGTAACCATCAGAATAATATCAAGGTTTTTTTCAAGACCATCCTCACTGATGACAATGTCAGCCTTCATTCATATACAGTTCACGGGTCATTATGTCATTATTTTTAAATCAAATGGGACAGGATCCGCAATTAACAAGATATAAGCCAATATGTCAATTTAACCTTTCAATGTCACTCAAGTGCGAAATTATCAATACCGAAAGGAACCCAATAGATACTTCCGGTTAGTGTTTAATAGTAACCGTTGGCCTAGGATCCACCATTACCGACATATAATAAAAAAAAAGGTCATTTTGACCTGTCAAAGTCAGTAAATGTCAAAACTAGCCACATAAAAACCGTTGGTGTATTCATGTTAGTGTCTCATTGTAGGCATGGATCTAGGATCTACCATTGCCTGCACATAAGCCAACATGTCAGATTTGCCGCTATCCCTGTCGTAATAATGCGAAGATGTACACTTCCCATCGACCAATTTTTTACTTTGAGAACTCGGAAAAATGACAGCACCACCATATAGTGGACAGTTTGGCGTAGATCAAATCCAGGTACATTCCCATTGAAATTGAAGAGAATTAAACATACTTACTGCGTACCTATCGCCATCCTCCGAATTCATTTCTCTTGATAATATTTCTGGTCATTTCAAGACTGAATTCTATAGACTCTCCAATCTTTAAAACATTTTTTCGGTGTCAATTCAAAAGCTCGAAGAAGTATAGTATTAAGTGAGATAGGGGTGTTCGCGCATACAGTACAAGTTTTGAAAAGTGTCTGCAAAAATTGGTATAGAATAGTATGCTCCTGTCCCAATAAATTGAAATTTGACGCGTATAAATAATTCAGAGTTGGCATCATTAGATAAATCCGATTTATTTCGAACTGCAAAGGCTACGTTATGTGAAAATGTTTGCGATGATATTTGGTTGAATAATTTTGATGATTTGGAGATTTCCCTATTCAAAACTTATTGAAAGAAAAAAATAATTAAGTGACAAAATGATTTTTGCATTAAAGTCTTATCCAGCCAAAACATTACTCCAAGTTTATGTCACAATTTCAACAGGAAATATATTGATTGTTCTTAAAGATACAAATTTAATGAAAAGATTCATTAAATTAGGAATTAATGCCCATAACCTAAATATTGCTGTTGCAAGACATAAAAGACCACAGAATATACCTGAACACAAAAGGACATGTGGTATATGGAAAGAAATTGAAAAAGGGATCCCATTATGCTATTGAATGTAAACAGTATGATGAAAGCTGAAAAATGTTTACAAACATGTCTAAAATTTCATCAACTTTGACATTTTACATTCGGAAGAGAAACGTCGATGGAAATGACAAAATTCGTACAAAAAGCGTGAAAAAGTTGTAGGTTAAAGTTTGTATATAAAAGATTGCTTTTTTACATACGTAACTGTTGTCACCTTTATTTTGTAATCTCTGTTCGTTAAATTAAGTGCATTTCATTAGGATGCATAAAATATTTGTATGTGCTTTATTTTTATTTATTTTATTTTATTCATAATCTTTTTGCGTGTATGTTAATATGTTGTACTGTTTTTCAGCACAGAATACCATTGTTGAAAATGGTGCAGTGTTAACATAATTCATTTTTCCATATACTGATTGGGAAAATCAGTCGGAAAAGTATGAAAAAGGACCGAAAGGCGAAAAAAAAAGAAAAATTATCGCATTGTCACCTGGTGAACATATCAACATCCTGGGGTCACTAGAAGTGTTCCTGTACAATTTCAAATCACATGATCAAGGGGTTTTGAAAATTACGATATTTTTAAAATATATAAACAAACAAATTTAAAAGATCGCAAAAAAGGCATCGTAGAGAAACCATTCGAATAAACAAAATTCTGGTGGACACCTAACAAAGGTACATCCGCACCAAGTTTTATGTGAATCTATGTGACTTACCATTGCAACCCCCGTTGACTTACATAATAAGCCAATAGGAATATATGCATTAACCGACAAGTACAAAATCGAAATATGCTTGAAAACCAGGGATCCAGAGCATCATAAGCTGGTGATTAACGTGCTGATCCTTCCAAAAGAATCAAAACAAATCTCCACCAAGTGTCAGAAAAATCTGTGTGACGGGTTTGGGGAAGATGCCGATAGCAGCAAGATCACTATGCATACAGATATGTTTTAAAAAATCACAGCGCTACCTGTTGAACAAATTACGGTACCCATATGTGTCCCTATGCAATTTCACAGCATTTGACCAAGCGGTGTCGGAAATGAGGATTTTTTTTTTTCAATTTTGCCCAAAAAATCATTGGAGTGTAACCATTTAGACAAACTCAGTAGAGACCCCTGTGAGGTAAATCTCACAAATTTTGAAACGAATCTAGCTGACGGCTGGCAAGGCACACAAAATAAAGACTTCCCGAAAAAGAATAGGCGACGAGCCTTCCGTAGAGTCCATCTGACTGACAAGTCAGTTGGGCCAAAGTTTACTGGCGTGTGATCAATAGAAAATATGCGGTAGCAACCTATCTATAGATTCATCGCTACCTTATTTGTACATTATCCAGCGGATGTCTTTTGATAGAAAATTAAAAATGTCGATTGCGAACGGAAACAGAGTGGTGATTTCAGGTAAACCTGTTTCTATGAATGACGAGTCCAACGACTTTCCGTGCACATGGTTATTTAAGAAATGAACTTCATTTGCATTGTGTATGTGCGCTTATGTAGTCAGCAGGGCTTACGAGACATTTGTACCATGCGGCACGTACTATAAGCGTATAAACGAAATGTAAATGAAGTTCATTATTCATATTTATGTTTTCCCTTTTGTTGCGCTCTTAAACGTCAAAAACGACCTTTACCTGCCCATTCTTCTGAGATCTGCTTAAAGAGCCTCGTACAGTCCTATTCGTCTGTCTTTCAACCACATGGCTGAAAGACCTTTTCTTGGCTTCTGGACACCTGGAGGCACTGACTCAAGAAGGAATGAAATGCTGAATAAACCAAACCAGTGTACCAGGGATGGAATTATAATGAATGCATGCATATAATAATAATAATAATAATAATAATAATAATAATAATAATAATAATAATAATAATAATAATAATAATAATAATAATAATAATAATAATAATAATAATAATAATAATAATTGATTAGGAAAACTTCCCCTTTACAGCGGGGGCACCAACGGAACGGAGATAATTCCATGTTGCGTCCAAAATATAAACAAATAATCAGGCATCCTTAATATCAATCAAACATCATTGCAAACAAGCTGGTGACGTACGAAGTTTATGAAGACAGGCCCGCGAGTCAACAAAGGAAAAAATGCGCTTCTATGAGCATTTGTGCTGCAGTAAACAAACGGTGTGAACCAACATGGCCGCCACCATGGATCGTTGCAGCTAGGTTGTTGCGTTGAATTTCACTCTAGTAAAATTGTATCACATGAATATTCCTCCTAGCCTTTAAATCGTATGGCTATCTTACAACATCAACATGGTGAGTGCTTATAGTCGCTTTCAGTAGATCAATTTTGATATCGGATTTTTTTTTATGATGAGGTAAGAGAGGTTCACAACTTCAAATTTGTTCGCGAAATCGGCAAAGTGGTAGAAGCTAGTTCATGGATTGTGTACTCGTAAATCGCGCGCAAAATGAGTAACTAAAGTGCGCGTTAACTTCAGAGACTTATGGGAAATATAAAAAAAAATAACATGTTATGGTTTATGGGGCCGTGGGAAAGTAAAAGTAGCAACAGGAATTATTGTGCATTGTGAAGAGGCCATTATGGTCATGCATTATGGGCAGGCATGGATAAACTACCTTTGCTGCTCCAAGTCTCTTAATGCTAAAAATCAAACCATATATAAACATTGAAGGAGAATTGCCTGGCATTTTCTCTAGAATTGCTCCAGAAATGAGCCGAATGGTCACAAAGATTGTTTGTATGATGTGGTCTTTTCGAATTTATTTTTATGTGAATTATGAACTGAGATCAATGTTGCATATTTATAAGTGGATTACATTTTCTAAGCAATAAGTTGTGAATCGTAATTGATATTTTGTCTACAACGTCAGCAAAAGTGAACATATTTTTTTCCATATACGATAATCTCGTTTATCCATGGAGATCGTCATGATACGTTTTATCATTTGGAACCATATCATAGTTTGATAGTAGAGTTTATATTAATCCTGAACTAGTTAAGCACTGGTTAACAAATGCTGCAATCTTGTTTTTAACCCACATGCCTATTGTAGCTGTCCGAATTTTAAGTCATTCCGGAGCTTTGTTATTTGCCCTCAAGTAAACAATACATATATATATATATATATATATATATATATATATATATATATATATATATATATATATATATATATATATATATATATATATATATATATATATATATATATATATATATATATATATATGTTTAGAATTTAAGACCCTGGAGAAAATGTACGAGAACGAGGACAGTAAAGGAGAAGCACACGGACAGGACGACGGCACCACCCTGCTAGACAGCTTCGTTGCTCTGCACTTTAGCCGGCACTACAGGAACAAGTTAGCACGCTCGGTCACCATTCGGCATCCTGTATATCACGGCTTTTTGTTCCAAGGAAAGTTCAAGGAATGTGCTGTGAGATACACTATGCAAAATCGCTTTTCTGCGTTGCCAGGGTCGAAGGAAATTGACCCAGATCATCATGTACGTTATCACAATGCCGCCAAACGAAGTTGTATTAACGCTTGGCCAACAGCGGTGAAATAAACCAACGTTGGTTTAGTACTAACAGCGTATATCCAACGTTATTTGAAACACATATATTACCTTAGGACATGTCACTCCAAGGTTTAAAAACAAAAGCAAGAAACAAGTTCGGTTTTTACTTTGTGCTTGCATGTATTATAATATAAAGTTTAAAAAAACAACAAGAAAGTATGGATTTTAGTTTGTACTCGTATGTATAATACTAAATGTAGTCTCGGTTAAGCAATTGGATTTTGGGATATAAAAAGTAAAAGAAGATTGCGATTAAAAACAGCAGAGCTTTATCCGTTAAGACACAAGTAACATACTCATTTACCTATTCCGAAATAGCAATTCAAGGAAACACAGGCTGGACTTCTCGAAAGTATCACGATATTTACATAAGTAAAGATGATTTTGATTATTTGGTTTATTGGCACTTTAGTTTTGGCAAATTTGCACAGTTATGACAGGACACAAGAACAAATTCAGGGCAAATTAAGTGTATTCGTTTCATTCTATAGTATTTTACGACAAACAAATATACGCAAAAGTGTGCATGTTTACTGCATTGACAGTGCTTGACCTCTAAACGAAAGTTCACTTCTGGCCCAATTTTACCTCTCTACCAATTATCACTTCTGGCTCAATTCTATCTCTATACCAATGCATCACTTTTGGCTCAGTCCTCCTTCTCTACTAATGATCACGTCTGGCTCAGTTCTACCTCTCTACCAATGATCAAGTGTGGGTCAATTCAATTTCTAGCAATTGTATATGACGTGCGAAAATATAGGACATATTTATAATCATGCACAGTTGTAAACAGCATGACAACTTGGGAAAAAATTTGAATGAAAAATGAAGACACGTGTGTTGAACGATGCTTAAACAATGCATATGCATACACGAAATGTAGATAAATTATGTGTAAATTCGTCCATAGATTTGTCACTACTTGTCTCGACGTACTGCAAGGGTGTCAGATTCCATGTTATTTAACTTTGATGTATTTTATTTCATCCCTGTATTTAACATGTAACTATTACAAATGAAATATAACCGCAGCATTTTAGCAGGAGACGCTTAATAAATGTTAGAGTTTTTCCCTGTTGAAGTTATTACCTTGCCCTGATGGGCCCTGTCCTTTTCAGAAATTCGATGGACAAGAAGCGTCTGAAAAGCCATATAAACTTGTCAGAAACTACAACACAGTCAATTTCATTATACTGGGAGTATTTGGATCCTTATTTATTATAATTCTTTCTGTAGATGTGTTATACAGACGTTCAAAGCATAAACGGACGGCTGGTGAGTCATTGCATTTTTAACCCCCCCCCCCTTTTTTTTTTTTTTTTTTTGATAATTTTTGCCGTAGTTTTACCACATTGAACTGAAATCAGTCTGCCGTGTCGGCTTGGTCCGCACAGTCTGTAGCCCATGAACCTCTTTAGGTAGAATTATGAAATTTACGCCACAAATGTATCATGTGTATGGCCTGTGACCCGTGCCTTTTTGTTAACCTTGGCCTTTTTTCAATGTCATAGGCCTCCTAAAGGTGAATTTTGCAGCATACTTTTTCCATATATCAATTTCTATTAGAGCTAGACCTTTAAGTTTTGTACCAAAGAATTATTATATATAAGTATTATGTATGCCTTGTTGCATATGACCTTGAACGTGGCAAATGATGAATTAGCTACATACGTGAAGTTTTGCTTATAAATGCAAAGCTTCATTATGAAAGAAGAAAACCTGTCAAACAAAATATAATTACTAAATTTGTAAAGTACAAGTTCAGATAAGAACAATTTGACTTACGCCTGAACCAGTATGTCCTTCTCTACATGGATGGCTTATTCTAGTTAAACCACCTGCCAGCGTACAACTGAAGTAGAAACAAACTAGGGCCTTATATTCAGTCCCAGTGATTGTAAAATACACAGTTGCAACTAGACCACTTGTACAAACCAAGGGTAATCATAACAAATACTGCAACAATGAACATCCTGTACCAGAAATGTAAAACAAACCCCATGATGACACCTTTTCCTGACTTTGTAAGTCTCCAAACAATTAAGCTCTATTTCATTGCCAACACTGAGTCAATGTTTCAAACTAAGGTGTCAGGTTTGTGACATTTGAGAAAATACTGTCAATTTTGAGTAATTCTTTAATATTGGGGAAATGTGCATTTAGGCATGTCAGAAAAGAATGAAAATCATTAGCTTTTATGCCAAAACATTTTATCAAAACATAATTTTTCTGAACACGAATTTAAGTACAATTAGCCAAACTGTTAACTCTCGTCCGCCGTCGCTTGCTATCGATAGCCCCTATGGGGTTTAACCTGACAGAAAACATGTAAGCCTAAAATGTCTAAAAGTGAATACTAAAATAGAATGATGCCAAACGATAAAATTTAAGTAGCGAAACAGGCAAGTCTGAAAGCTGTAAAATTATTGTAGCCAACCTTTCTAATAATCTTTGGATATTAACAGCAAAGTGTGTAGGGGAAATCAGAAAATAATGAAAGTCATTAGAATTTAAGTCAAAAGGATGCAATTGAAACATAGAATTTCTTAACCTGATATCAGTTACAATTATGCAAGCTTGTAACTATCGTAAGTAGCTGCTTGCTATATATAGCCCCTGGGGGTTTGACCTAACAGAAAACAAACCAGCACAAAATGTCGAAAGGTAATTATTAAACAGAATGATGCCAAAATATAAAATTAAGTAGCAAAACAGGCAAGTCTAAAACCTCTACAATTTTTGAAGCCTAACTTTCTAACCACCTCTGCATACTTACAGCAAAATTTGTAGAAATATTTGATCAAAAGTACATCTTTGAAGCCGCTTGACTCAAGTTTATGTAAATAAATCTGGTTCCAGATGCGAAGTCCTGAAAAGTAGAAGAAATACGACCAAATCTAAAAAATTGTGACAAAAACGTATTATATCCAATAGTTTCTGAAATATTGCTTTCTGGGAAGGGATAGTTGACCACTTCAAAGTTAAACTCATCTATTTTGTGATAGAATTTAATGCAAAACCTGTCATTAGTGACCTGGATATCCAAGTCCAGAAACACATCTTTGAAACCATCTGAATAGTTACCCTCCAAAGGGATAACTTTGGGGTAAATGTCTTCAGCAATTTCACTGAAATTTTGTAAATTTACACGAGCAATGTCATCAATATATCTTGCGTTCTTTGGTAATTTTGTAGCCATTTCAAAGTCCTTTTACGAGAATTTATCCATATTCTTAAATTTAAGCCAGATTAAATATAAATCTGTCAGTAACGGGGAGCAGTTACTACCCAATGGAATGCCTTTTATTTGTTGAAAATCCAATCGTCTGTATTAAACAAAAGTATTATCCAAAAGAAATTTTATAACATCTTTCAAAGTTTCTACAGTGTAAGATTTAACGTTACTTTTTGAATATTTATCGTGTGACCAATATGCTTTATCTATATATGAATTAATATTCATGTATGGTTTTGCATTATGTTTCAACATTTTGCTTATTAATTCTGTAAGAGAACTTTTGACCTCATCTATGGCTAGATTTGTGTACAGTGTAGAAAAATCAAACCTTTGATATTTTCTAAATTGAAATCTTAACCTTTAGATACAAATTCATAAGAATTGCTGATACTCAAAAACAAACAAACTCATTTTACAATTTCTAGAAATTGCATTGCAGTATTTACGGAAATGATTTCTAATTACAGTCAAACACAGCGCTACTTCCTTTGATAATTTTTTTTGTACATTTTGAAGCACCAGCTATGAATTTAGATTTAAAAGGAGTTTAATGTAATTGGGGTGTCCAATACAAAAGTGTAACAGAGAAATTTTGATATTAAAATTCCTTTTCATCTCATCTTTCTGTGTATCTATCGGATTATCAATGGATTGTTTATGTAATTTGTATGCGTCATATCCTCCTATGTCTGAAATATTGTTTATACCAAGTTCATTTTTCAAAACATCCAGATAATCCTTTTTGCAGAAGATCCCAAATTGTTACATGTCTTACCAATTTCAGTGATTACAAATCCTCTAGTATTTCTTTGACTGCTTTTGAAACTTTAAGCTGTTTTAGATTAACCGTATTGGAATTCTTAATGCAGGATTTGTAACTATAAACTCTATTTCTAAAGACTCTTTTCAAGTTTTATAACCATCCTTCAAGTGTATGAAATTCCATTTAGTTTATTTCTTTGCCCGTTTCATACAGTAGGAATCAAATGCATTCCTGAAAATTATTGTCAATATTCAACTTAGCACATATCCGAAATTTTGTACCTTTTTTCATCAATTCTTTTAAAACTGAATTTTGTATGTGTGTTCTGAATAAGTAAGACCCAAATATTTATTGATTCTTGTTATGTTTTGAATTGATAGTGCTTTAAGAGGTATATCAATGTCATTGGAGAAAGCCTGCAGTAAATTTTTGACAAGGTCTTTTTAATTCACGTTCCTAAATTTCCTGTTTTTCCGTGATTTTTTTTGTCTGTGACTTTTTCTTCTTTGAATACCATCTTGATTATTATGAAAAGGTGTGCGATCAAGAGTTGCAAAGTCGAGGTTCCTAACATCACCGAAGCCTAAAATTCTGTCATCGAGTCCAAATGGAAAAGCCTAATTAAGTGTTTTGATCCAAAAATCTTCATTGGTAATAACTTTCTTGTGTTAACATAACTATCTTGGTCTAACAAATTGGGCTGTATGCAATCATTCAGTTGTATCCGGCAGTCCAAATGTGAATGTTCCTCAGAATTGAAATGGTTACACAAAAAAATGTTTAATTAAAATGTCTAATTTGTGATTTTTAATTGTAGTTTTAGAACCACTAAATCTCTTTTAACCGATTGAGTAGTTATGCCCACATATTGTGACTTACATTTGATCCAGGATATCAAATGAATGATATTGGAATATTCGCACGGCAGTTCCAAATTTTCCGATCGGGGCTTTTCAATTTGAATTTTTTGTTAGTAACATTACTGTGAAATTCTTTGTTCTTGCTGAAATTTTACTTTCCAAAGTCATCGTGACCCAATACATATTTATTTAGGTCAGTTAGTATTCTAATATTAACTAGTGTGATGTCCCACCATAGTTGTCATGATGTGGCCGGGGACATCGATCCTCTGGATTATCTAGTTATTTTTTAAAATAAAAGTTTTGGTGTCACTACATATAATGTATAAATGTAATTGTAATTATCTCCCAGGACGTTAAAGCCCGTAATTTTTATTTTGAAAGTCTGATGGTTTGTTATGTGTAGATTTCTACACATCCGTCGATGTGTGAAAGTATATGATATAACAGAGATACCAGGTTGTTCCTTTTAGTGACATAACAAAATATCTAAGCTGGTCTTTCTAACGATGTAATGCAATAGTCAGGTTGTTCTTTATGCTGAAATCATAAAGTAGCCAGGCTGCTCTTTCCAACATTAATCATAAAGTATCCAGACTATTTCCATGAGGCTTTTGCTACCAATGAATCATGAAGTGGTCGGGCTCTTACTTCCAATGACACCATAACGTATCTAGGCCTTACTTCCAATGCCGTTACCCTTAGTTCATTTTCAATGTTTCTATTTTACAGATAATGTGGTACATGCTGAAGATACACTCAAATGCTCCGTTTTCGCAGCAGGGTGTCATCAACAAAGTAGAAATAGCACCACCAAAGAGACAGTGTTTGCTAAATGAAACAGTCACTCCTGACCAATATCTTCATTGTACTATTATACGCTTTAAACATTACATGTTGTTGTGGAAGCTGTTGTTATGTTTCGATGACTTTAATTCTACAAGTCATGATATCCTATCTTACATTACCCTTCACCCAGGAGGCTTGATTCAACTCACGGGGATTTGATCTTAATTTGCGACGTCAAATAACAATTTTATAGAGAGAGTTCATGTGCAGCAGAGGGGTGACAGCATGCAGTCAAACAAAAAATGAAATTTTAATTTGCTGCTTTTTAATTCTATAGGTACGATGGAATATCTTAATCATTGCCATGGTTTATTTTAGTTTTCCTGGGCTGACTGATAATGTAAGTTAGGGCGTACACTGGACAGACCTAATTTAGACGGTTCCCCACCTGTAAAGAAATGTTTAAATAAAGAGGGTCTTTATTAAAAGATAGCAAAGGCACTGGTTAGCATTTTTTCTCATGTCTGCCAGGCAAGTCCAACTAACTTCAAATTCGAACACTCGGCATACTGGCACTTGGACGAAAATATTAATGAGAGAGAACTGGAAAACACATTCGTCTTATTCAATTAAGGTATAAGAGAACATAAGGAAATGGTATTGAGTGAATCAGTAGCATGTGATATCGCAGACCGATCTTGTCTTGCAGGTACTTACATTCAGAGAGTGAAGGAGAGCCTGACTAATGCTGTCCACAAACCAGTATGCCAAAATTGTTATACTTTAGATGTCTTATTTGTCCACATAAAACATACGATAATAATGTGACTTTAAATTAATGTGCCAGGATCATTTTTCCATCTTCATGGCAATGGAGTTCTTCTAGCTTCCCAAAATTTAATCTTCGTGTCGCGACAGAGTGAAAGCTGAATACATACTTAATTTATATATCCATCTATTTTAAGCATATTTCAACAAATATCCAACTTACTTAAATTAGTAGCACGTGCCCCCTTTTATTGGGGCACGCTGACAATGTCAGGGCCCTAGCTCCATATGTTCTTGAAAATCAACTTCAGTTTTCAGCTATCAAAATGTATGGCGACTGTAAAAGTTAAATACAATTATGTAAGCTATAAACACCAGTTTTTATACAATGTTTTCTTTGAGTGCTATGGTATGGGTGACAGTGAAAGTTTTCCGAATGTGAAAACATGCCATATATTAAGACATTTAGTGAGATTCTGAAAATGTAATGATTCCTTCCAACACTTTGGTTTTGGAAGTCTCAATTGTCTGAACAAATTTGCATTTTGTGGTGCATTCTCTTTCAAAAACAGACTCACCAAGGCTGTTTATAAGTCAATATCAATTATAAGTCAAAATAGGAAACAAATAATGACACGAAATTCAACATTTACATGAAAAAATTATGTAACGGTTCACGTTTTGAAACCTGTTGGTAATGTTACTACTATTGCAAAAGGAACTAATGGTGTATACCATTTCAATCAACATTGTGCATGGACAGGCATAACTACATTTACACTCTGCAACCACCACTGAGCAATTTCATGTAACGTGTAACTAGCATTAAGACACATAAGGATGCAGATATGCATGGATTACACTCAAGAGCCTTTGTAAGCAAGATCCATCGGTAAATACATTCTGTGATGCAGTCTCTTTCCACCCATGAGCCCTCGCGATGGAACAACAGTAGGCTGTGAATAAAACCACAACAGAACTTAAGATGATATATATGAATTAATAATCACAATGTCAATCAGAAAACAAAGGGAAAAGTTAAAGCCTTTTGAGGCAACTGTAATTAAGACTACTCAGTACATACATTGTGTAATCTAGTCTCAAACCACTACAGAGCCGTCTAGCTGAGAACCATTTGTGAATGGATATCATACAATACAAAACTTATGTTATTTGCATACATAAATAATGGTTCGATGTAACAGTTTCCAGCACAGAGCCGTCTGGATCAAAACTACATCTGACAATGGAAATGCTTATAATGGCACGGGAAACATCTAATCAAATCTCAATGCGCCTTCTGGTTTCACTGGGTGATCTTGTGACCAGTGAGGCAGTCGCAGGTATCATGTGTGTCATCAAAACTATTTGTGTTTTGTGATGTTGGTGCAGGAGAATCTGAAGGCTGTGTTAGTGCAGACGTTTGTGCTTTGAAGGGTGATTCCATTATGCTTTGGGCAACCTGTGTGGAAGGCTGTGATTATTGGGGAAGTTTGTATTTAATTGGATAATGCTGTGATAGTTTGGTCAAGATGTACAAACATATACCTGACTGCTACTTTGTCCTGGTGCCAGCCGACTTTTGGTGCATTAACTTCTTTGTATCGTATGTGGAGCGGTGGGTGGTTTTTTTATATATTTTTATTTTTATTTTTTATTTTTTATTTTTGTTTGTTTCGTTTTGTTTTTTTGTGTTTTTGTGTTTTTGGTTTTGTTTTTTTTTGGTTTTTTTTTTCTTGGGTTTTTTGGGGGGATTTTTTTTTGCTTTTGTTTTTTGGTGTTTGGTTTTTTGGGGTTTTTGGGGTTTTTTTTGTTCTTTCATGTTTTTGTTTGTTGTTTTATTTTGGGATTTTTTTATGTTTTTAGTTTTTGTTTGTTTTTAGGGGTATTTTGGGGGGGGGGGCGTTTTGCATTGTATGGCGAGACCTGTGTGGATTTTTGTTCCTCCCGCAGGCCTGGACCGACCTCCTTTGTCTCTTGGCAGTCCGTGTCAGCTGTGGCTATGGCTGCCCTTGCGTCAGCAAGTTGTGCATGGACTCCAAGCTCTAGAATGGCCTGCTTGCCTATTTGTTATCGAATATCGGCCAATTTATATGATAAAAATGCTCCTTGAACAAAGACAGAATATACCGATCCTATGCAAGGCTATGTAAAAACTGCCCCTAAACGCGACCAGTCGGTCTCTATTGTCTCCTCAGACAGGAAATTGTGTTACAGAAACATATCAACAATCAAAATCTCTGTCTTCTGAGCCCA
This sequence comes from Hermodice carunculata, assembly GCA_964020975.1. Lineage (NCBI taxonomy): Eukaryota > Metazoa > Annelida > Polychaeta > Eunicida > Amphinomidae > Hermodice > Hermodice carunculata. Next base: position 80,483,739 of record OZ026625.1, on the reverse strand, counting down.
AATGAACATAGCCCGATGCTGTACAGCCTGTTGTTCAATTGCTTTGTTTTGAAATTCATCGGATAATCTCGATTTAAAGCCAGTTCCAGGTAACCTAATCCATTATTATTGTTGGCGATGTTTATTAGGGTAAGTATCGCTAAGAGTAACAAAGGGTGGGGTTCTCTGGAGCTGGATCTAAACATGCACTGGTCCAGGCTATGTACTTGTGGCACAGAGACCAGAGTTATAGATCCCTCTATATTTCATTGTGGGTATTGTGTGTGCCATTTATTTGTAATGCTTGTAACATTTAGCAAATTGCTAGTAAGTTCCTGATGCAGTCCCAAAAAGCACTATCGGCTGCATGTTTGGGAGATAATAGTGGGACATGTCCATTTCCTAGAACTTACACTCTAAACTTAACTACTGCTTATAATATCTGAAATGTTGCAATATTTTAACATCCCAATGATGATGATGGTGGTGATGAAATTTGCAGCAATGTTTTCGGGCAGTGACCAACAAATTAGTGCAAAAATATTAATTAAGGAACTGCACCTGCACGCTAGCTTTCTACAGGTGTATGAATTGTGCTTAGGTGTGGGGGGATGTCCATCCGCATCAACAAGTCCTCACCTAACCTGGTAGAATATGCGCCTACATGACTATTAATGGAGTACATTGTGTTCCAGGAATCCTGACATGGCAAAATATATATCCAGATATATGTCACAGTGTCTTGAAAACACTGTATTTGGCAATTTGCACACTTTATCCTTTAAGATGCTCAATCAATCAATCACAGCTCCCGTCTGCTGTCTTGCATCAAGAGGCGGCTGCCATAATCGGTAACTACTAAAAGTGGAACTTTTATGAAACAGCTATGAATTATGTTATGTGGATCTTTAAAGAGCAAATTGAATTGTTATTTATCAAACAGCAGCAGTCTTTCGGTCATTGTCAACGTTACAGCGCAATATGAAGGTCATCAGTGATGGGAGATATAAAACACAATTAGGCGCATTGCATATACTGAATTTTGAGTAATTCTTAAAACTTGAATCTGGACAACAGACTGAGCCACATGCACCGAATGTTTTACTGCCTAGGATAAGTAGATAGCAAGAGGCTCTATAAAAACATACACCATAAAGCAGCACATATCATATCACAATTGATGCTGGGAAATATTTGCAAAATATATACTTTTGGCTCCTTTATTACGAACCTCCCAAGATCACCCCATTAGTTTCCTTATTTACAAACCATTGGGTGAGAAATCCACGATTTACATAATGCAAAAAGTCATTTTCAATTAATTCTGTAACTCCTGTACAATTGCATGATGTTTCTAATATGGACCATGCGCGTGTTTGTCGAATGAATGTAATCTACATTATGTAATGGGGCTTTTCCATTGTAAGCAATACCTACAAATGTAAATACAATGCCTTGAAGTTGCCAGCTGTGGGCGGCAGTGGTACCAGAATAGGAGTATTGCAGCTGACACCGAGGTCGAGTACTAAGCTCACAGGCCAACGTTAAGCATTTAATATACATGGGTAGCTAAATGGCTTCTTTGCATTATGTAAAAATCAAAGATTATCGATATTTCTTTTTTTAAAACTGTATTATTATACCATGTTTTACATATGACGTTTATGTTTAAATTTATTACTAAATTACCTAAATACCCGGTAATTACGGACCTGTATCCACTTTCTGGGTACACTTCTCCACTAAGCTCCATCTTTGACCCAGCAGATGCCATAGGCCCCTCTGCCCAGTACTGCTGCTTATTTCGTAGCCTGAGGCAGTCCTGCTATTGTGCAAGGTACATGGCGTTTGATACGGTAATACATATTAACCAACACGTGACTATCATATTAGTTGGGGCTTTGCTTTGGCTCCAAGTAGCATCCGTACGTTCAGAAAGTTTGTCTGTTTATGAAAGCGCAAGTCATTTTCTTTAAAAGCACTTTGAACTTGATACACGGAGTCGCTATACATGGATGGAATAGGTATACTGTATTCCCAGATATATTAGCGACACCGACATAATGGCAGCTGATTGTCAGCGACTGTGACAGACATTTTGGCGGGAAATTGATATAGAAGGCCCGTATTGGAAAACCCAAAAGCATGACTGTCTACAGCCAATGTTAAGAACGGATACTTTATGATTTTACTAAGCGTACCTTTCCCGACTTCACACTAAGCGTTCCTATATCGATTTCAATTTCTGACATGCTTTCGATAGATGTATGAACTGTCCATCCTGTGCAAAGACAGCAATGGAAAAAAAACACAATTCGATGGTATTTTGCAGATGGTACTCAAGTCAGAATGTTGATGATAGAAATATTTAAAGAAAAACTAGAAAACTGTTTCCCGTCAAACAAATAGATGTTACAAGAACTAGTGGACTCTACACAAGATGAGAAGAATGGAGTGTTTTCAAAAATGTGATGGTGGTGCTCCTTAACTTTATATAACTAAATTGGAAAGAAAATGAAATTTTCGGTCATTTTGAGAAAAAGACTTGTTTTGCAAAAATGGCTTAACTTCAGGTGAGCTGTTCTTGTAGTTAATACTCAAAAAAAATAAAAGTATTGTTTGGCAAAATGACGTGTCACAGCAGAAGTCCATTTGTCAGAAGGACACTTGCCTAGAGAGAAAATCTTATCTTGCCAGAATGACGCAATTGGATATGAGTCATTTTAACATGACGCAAAATGAATTGAGGCCGTATTATTATCAAGTGCAATAGGGACTAAATATTTGTGTGTACTTTTGGCAAAATTATTTGGCTGCTGGTTTTGTAAAACAAGAATGCCAAAGAGACTTTTCCATTCGTAAGCCCTTTTCGCAAATGCAAAAATTCAAAGCAATGATATTAGGTTATTTTCAATTATGTTAACTGCTTTTACTTTTTAGACTATAAACTTACCATTTGGAAAGATAGGTGTGTTCTCTTTAGTGCTATTGTTTAGCAAAATATTACAAAAACATGAAATATTGACTTAAGTCCGTTTGCAAGATACCATCGAATTATTTGATCAATTTCGGCACAGAGGAATGGCGAATAAGATATACTCGACAAATCCTTAACTTTGCAAACGATATATACATATATACAACATATATATATATATATATATATATATATATATATATATATATATATATATATATATATATATATATATATATGTATATATATACTGTGGGTGTTTCATTTCTTTTGACATGGCGGCACGAATCTCTGGTCAATAATTTTACACAATCAATATGCACGGTGGTTAGTATTTCAGGCTATATTAAACAGAAATTCATAGTGAAGACCTTCCACATTTAAAGGAGAATAAATTGATAGAAGCCACTGGCTTAAAAGAATTGGATTGAGAGAAATGTATGCCATAATGCAATCACTCGCCAGAGTAGCTTTTGGGTAGTAGAAGGGTTGTAAATTAAGGATTCTCGGCCCTCATACAAAATGTGCAAATTATCAGGGATGTTCCACATTCATGACATAATATACAGTGTAGCGTTGGAAATAACCATAAAGCAAAAAAGTCAAAGTAGTGCAATTATATACCGTACACTGTGACAGGTGGAAGATACACACACAAGAGGAAGTAGACCTGATCTGAAATTTTAAAAATATTTCAGGTCAGTTGAAAAAGGAACAACGTACGCTCCGAAGCTCAACTTACACGGAATAGGATTTGTTGAAATCAATTAATAGGCCAGGAGCATTAGACAAAAAGCAGAAAAAATAAGTAAAAAGCTGTTTTTTCAGGAAAGGTGTACAAACCCTTCCTGATAACCCCGCATGAAAAGTTCACCAAGTTGACCCATATGGCATTTCCAAAATTCGAGATGGCCGCCGAAGCAACAACGAAAATTTGATATAATCAAAAATCATCATTTCATCTCATATAGAGACTTTAACTCTTTTACTCTTGTCTCTAATCCCATGGTTGACTGTACAATGAATCAATTAAAGGCATAAAATATATCAATGAGAGCGGAACTAATTCTCAAAAGGTTAAGATGATTACCACCATAATCTACGACAGAAATTAATTTCTGTGTGCCAATTTAATGTCGCCTTTTGTATCATTTTAACTTTAATTGACATAACTTGGGAAATTAAGGCTCTATTTCGGCTGTATGACCGCCCATTTAACAGCACTGTCCACTATTTACTCTGGGTAGCCTGTATGGCAAAAGACACAAAGTGGCAGTCACCTGCAAAATATATTGAAAGTGATAATTTTCTAGACAGAACGAGATTATGATATAAATACTGTGGAAGCGTGTTTTTGTCTGTGTGTGTTCCATTTTATTTCATTCAAAAACTCCAAGATGGCCACCAGCGTGTGCAATTAGATAATGTGTAGTATTTGGCTGAGAAAAGGCATCTAGGCAATCCCAGTTGCCAGCATTGTCTAACTATCATTGTACTGAGGGGTAGTTCAGCAATCTGTGAGTTTTCAAGATGATAATGTGAACAACAGTTTCAACAAGACTAATGGACTCAGTATGACAGAGGAATATCAAATGATCATTTCACCACAACAGCTGGACTGCTAACACGCCTGAACCTTCCCAAGATGAAATGACAGTGTGTTCAAACTGTGGCAGGCACCTAGCTATGAGGCTTTACCTAGCCATGTGACAGGTGTGGTGTGTTGAATGGGTGCACGTTATCAATGCCTAAAATGGATGACCTATTTTCTTTACAAAGACCGACACATCAAAGGTGAAATTTCCATTGTGTCATATTTGCGCTTATATTGTTAAAAGACAAAAAGCAAGTGTTTTCACATTTCATTGCAGCCAATTGTCTGGCGGTAAGCAATACTGTCACACATACACATCCATAATGCAGATGTGGATGCTTTGCATGCTTGAAGCTTTGATCAAGGGCATAGAAGATTAGTCCACACTACCTCGACATGCTGCTAGAGCAGTTCTTCTTGAAAATATCTAGAAACAATCAGTCGCGAAATATAAGTTAATTTTCTTCGGGTGTAGACGTCCCAACACTCAGTGTTTCACATACGATGGTACTTCAATTGTTTTGTACAAATTTGTACAGATCTGGTAATGTATCTTATGCATATAATCAACAATTTATCCGCCAATCTTGAAATACATAGCCATAAATTAATTATCCTTAAGTTTCGAGGTACATGTATGGGGTAGCACGAAGGTTCCAAGAGTTGGCATTGGTACAGAAAGGCTAAATGTCTACTTTGCTGACTAAATTCAACATTTCTCAGTGATGTCAATTCCCTCAGCCCTGTCCAAAATTCACAACCATACTATAGAAAGGGGAAAATATGACATTCGAACATTTTGAGAGATAAAATAGGAGCCGGCCTTCCCATGGCACTATCATACCAGTGATAACTAATAGGTGTCGTTTAGTACAGTCTTAAACAATGGCAAAGGTATTTAATTGTTTCCCGCCAAAATCAGCAAAAAGTACCGGGAAGTAAAATTGAGTCTGTGTTAACATTTTTACTCAAATTTTTCATTACTAGAAACTTGTTCTTGAAATTTGCATGTAAGACCATCCATGATAGCACACACTAGGTCAACAGCTTTCCTTAGCATGGGTTGGAGCAGTTGCACTCGTCCTGCGACAAGGGAAGCTATTGACTCAGACTGGAGCTGAACTCTGACTGGGAATAGGTAAAACTTTTTAACAGTCTCCGCAGATTCATTATCAAACGTACAGCAATTCGGACAATATCTTCTGTTAAAGAGCGTTATCTTAGTTCTTAGCCAACTTACATGAGAGTGTCTGTGTTTTTTGTAATAAGCAGAAAAACAACATAGTTGTCTCTGTAGTCCTTGTGGTGTGTTTCTGAGAACAGTATCCATAACAGAAACAAACAACAAAAAACGTCTTTGCTAAATGTTGACAAAAGTCTGTTAATAATTCAGTGAATAGCTTTGGGCTTACCACCCGCCCCGGAATACATCATATTCCCGCTGATATGTTTTACTTAAAAGACCCTGCAATTTGACCTTTCACTTGGCTTTTGCGAACATGTTTTTGATAACATCCAAATTATCTCCAAAACCACCACATTGCCTCAGCTTCTAGTCAAGAGCATCGCGATTAATAAAGTCAAACGATTTCACAAAATGTACAAAACACACACACACACACACACATATATATATATATATATATATATATATATATATATATATATATATATATATATATACAAAGGTCTACATAGGAATTTTGTTTTTGAAAAAAAAAATAAAGAATGTAATGACGTAAGAGGCCACGGCACCACTAATGTATGCATTATATACGTTACAAGAAAAACCACAGGAGCCCACCTGAAATTCATCATCACTAAAAAAAGTTGAATTTATTAGTACAAGCCTTCCGTTTAAAATTTATTAAAAAGTTACGCAAAGGTGTCCAAAAGGTTATTTTCCTGCAAATTTCCTGGATTATTTATATTGCCTTTTCATACATGGGGTTATGATTCCCGCTGATCGCTGATTGGAGAATTCACTCGACTTTCGAATTAAATTATAAAGCGTTAACAAGGGCGGTACCAGTATTTCTTGAGTGTATTTTAAAAAAACTCGCTGCTTATCTTGCCACGACCTCGCATTTCCCTGTTTCTCAATTTATGAACATATTAATGTCCCTCCCTAATGGGTTGATGTAAAACCTGCCTAGAAAAATACGTCTTGACCCGTGATATGGGCACTTTCCTCCATGCCCGTATTCATATAAGATGATGGAAATAAGGTGCATAATAGGTTCAAGTTGGGTGGTACCCTAGAGTCTTTGAAGTAACTTGCTATACATGTTTTTGCTACACTTTGACACTTGTTTTAGGAAACGCCAGAACTGGATACGATCATCGATCACGTGGATATCACGTGGCACCACGGCGGTAAATTCGGAATACTATACGCTCTTAAGCATAAATACTGATCTTCGTGGACATAAGTCTCTCATCGACGCAATTTTCAAGGATCGCATGAGGGTAACATACAGAGATACCGACGAACTGAACATTTCAAGGTATTGTACTGCTTTAGAAGCAAAATTTTAACTTTCTTCCCTGAAGACCGACGTGTTCAAATGACCCAGGCCTGACACGTCTGGAATACAAACAAAGACCCCGGCCTGACACGTCTGGAATACAAAACAAAGGATATACCCGTTGCATGCATCAACATGAACGACAAAACAGGAAAGACCAAAAAGTCAATCAGTAACAACGACGAATGCTATCAAATCAGATGCTGCATGTGTATGAAATGGCAAACTTGTAAAGGGATCGAGGATTTTTTTTGTACAATATGGATGTGCAATATATGTAGACAGATCCCATCAGTTCTGCTCGAGCTAAACAAAAAACTGGACATGCTGATCAAAACAAATGACGACCTAAACAAGAGGTTAAGGATGAAGGAGACCGAGTGTGCAGCTCTGTGTGCCAAAATATCTTGCCTAGAAGAGATAGCTCTATCAAAGGACAGCCAAATATACGAACTCAAGAAGAAACTGGATGACAAGTCACAAGGCAACACCATGATCACAGAAAAGGGCAAGTCATATGCTGATGCGGCACGCCCGACCACCTACTCACTGGGGACTCCCTTGTTAGAAATGTGAGGACTGAAAGCCTCCAGGATGCTACTATACGCACATGTAATGGAAATAAAGTTGCAGAAATTAAAGAGAAAATGAGTGAAGTTACTGGCACACACAAAGAGATTGCTATAGTAGCGAAGAACTGCAGTGGCACCAATGCAACCCCTGATGATATTATCAACGATTTCAAGGGGTTAATTACGGTTGCAAATGAGAAAATCTCTCCAGATGGCACTGTTAAAATAATATAAGTAGTATCCCACCCAGGCATGATAATCCGGACGCCTTCAAGAAGCTTGAGTAAGTATATCTCAAGTGCCTATGTGATGATTTGGGCAGTACTTTTGTGGACCTTACCCCCAAGTTTATGTGTTTGGACAAATCTGTTAACCATGCTATGCTCCACAGGGACGGACTGCTCATGTCCTGGGCTGGTACACAAGCCCTCGTTAACAGTCTAGATCTAGCTGTCAATCCTGTTGAGGCACCTAATCAAGTCCCCGACGCCCAGTACACAATGGCAGGTCGACGGGGAATGAGAAGACAACAAGCTGACAGACAGCCAAAGTGCTGGAAGTGTGGAGAGACTGGCCGACAGTTGCAGGCATCCACAGAGGCTGAGGTGCAATTCTTGCGGTAAGCTTGGCCACAAAGAAAAACTTTGCGGCGTATTAAATAGAAAATATGTTGTTGGCAAAGAAGGCAGGGCCGCAAACAATCTACCTGACATCGCATACAATGACAATAGGTTCAGTGTATTAAACAATATCACTGATTCCAACGCATGTGTCTCGAAACATGATGATGATGATGATGATGTAAACAGTTAAGACATACACGGTGCTTTTAGACTTTTTCGCAATAAGCGTGCTAAGAACTTGATTTTAGGACTCTTGGATGTTAATAGTTTCACGTATAAGTTCGCCAAAATTGCTGATCTGCTTCAAAATGGGTTCATTGATATATGTGGGACACCAAAACCAAACTTGACGACACATTTACAAGTTCGCAATTCAAAGTTGAAAATTTCTCCATGTACAGGAAAAATCGTAATGGTAACGGTGGGGGCATCCTTAGTTTTATTCGCTCTGACATCCCGCACAGACGACGGCCAGACTTAGATTATACAGGGAATGGAGTTGAAATTATGGTGATTGAAATTCATATTAAAGGTGAAATGTGGATGATTGCTTTTATGTATCCCCCCCCCCCCCCCCCGTCTACGAAATTTAACGTTCTGAAAGATGTAATAATGTGTGATCTGATGCTTGTGAAAAAGAAAGTTGCACGTTCTATATTCTTGGGGACTTAAAGTTAAACTTATTGAGTGAAAGCACAGAAAAGTCTGATATTCAAAATATACTAGATGCTTACGATTTATAGAATATAATCAAGAGCCCCATTTGCTTTAAAGCAGCAAATCCGACTCTGATTGACTTAATTCTAACAAATTCCCCCAATAGGGTCGCATCAACTACATGTATAGATACCGACATTAGTGATTTCAATCAATATGATTTGCGCAAGTGCTAAGATTCAGTTACTAAGAGCTATTAAAAGAGATATAAGTTATCGTAGTAATAAGTTTCTCGATGAGAAAAAATAGGTTATGGAGATTGAGCCATCTCCTTTTCATATTTCAGGTGTTTTTGACGATGTTGATGATATGGTTTGGTTCTACGATACACTATTAAGAGATATTACAGAACGTCACGCACCAACTAAAAGAAAGCACGTGCGGCACAAACAGGCGTCAGTCATGAATGGTGAACTAAGAAAGGCCATTAACATTAAGAGGACCTTACGTTAACGCGCTAAGAAGTACAAAGGAAGCTGGGAAGCTTATCGTATCCAAAGAAATAAAGTCAATGCTTTGCGCAAATCATCCAGTAAACAGTTTTTTCATGACCGATGCGGTCCTAGTAGCAATCAAAACTCTTTCTGGAGGACTATTAGACCTTTTTTATATGACAAGTCACAAGGAAACAATAATGTGATTATACTTATGGAAGATGGGAAACTGTATCACGATGCGCAAGATGTATGCAAAATTTTTAATGAGTACTTAACTCAACGTAATAAACGTGACATCCCAGACAACTGTCATGAACTGGATGACCATATCAGTATTAAGTGCATGGATGCTAGACTTGCTCAAGTCTCACTGGACTGTCTTCTGTATTTTATTTAAAATGAAATTCATTGCAA